>OZ025296.1:146845700-148058616 GCA_964019185.1 Maratus speculifer
ACAGTTGAATTTCTATTTCTTTTAAAAATAAATTTACAAAAATTTCTGATTTAATAACAAATTACTTTTCAGATTATTTTTAAATAAATAACATAATGCAATTTCTTGTGAAAATATATAAGTAAATAATTGAAGCACAAAAAAAAAAAAAAACCATAGACAAAGAAAATTTAATGAAATATCTTGTACAATTATTTTACAATATTGAAGAAACAAATTACCACTCAAATATACTACAGTATTTTTTCCACGAAGCATTCCATAACATTGGACTAATTTTGCTAATTTTTCTGCCCCCAGATTATTTCTTAATTTGTTCTGAATGTAAGAAAAGTTTGAAAAAATTCTTTCGAGGCCAGCATCACTTGCTGGCAATGTCATGATTAAGGATGCAAAATTTGCAAAATCTTCATTTTCAACAGTATTCGTTCTTAAAGATGGCCACCACACAGAAGGCGAGACATTTTCTAGAACTTCCTTAGAAAAATATGTTGCTGGGAAAGGAGTTGATTTTGCTTCAAAGGATACTATATATGGCACAAAGTTTGGATTGGTATCCGAAAGCAATTTCCTTGCCTTTTCTTTTTGCTCATGTGTTAATTTTAATCCATATATTTGGGATGAAGTAAATAAGCTAGCAAATGGTAGTCGGTTATTACTGCATTAAATCTGTTTTCAACTTTGGATTTGTGAGCTTCCATAAGATTTTTATCATCAAATAAAGTTAACCAAATTTCACAAGCATCTGCAATAGAACATTCATGTTTTTGAGTTTTATTCAATGCAACAGCAATAGGTTTTAACATCTGTACTTAAATCATCTGTACATCATCAGTACTTACATCTTAAATAATTGTTTAAACATAAATTACATATGCATATGTAACAAAAAAAAATATCTGTTACATTACTCAATTTTTCAAAAATCAAATTTTTTTTAATTAAAACTATCCACGATATTTTATTTGTGTGCATATATTTATTCTGAATTATTTAGGTACTAATTATTTAAGGATGAACTACTTAATAAATTTAACATTACTAAAAAAAATCAGAGATTATGTCACAGAATGTCTTCATGCCAGTTGTTGCCAGTTTCTGCCGGTTAAAACCGGTTATAACCACTTTCTGCCACTGGCACGGCAAAAACCACTTTCTGCTGGCAAAAACCCAACCCTGAAAATATACGTTCTGTACAATGTGCAAAGAATATTTTTTATTAATTCACGGGGCCACACAAGTGTATTCCATTACTTATAGGTATAAGTGGGATGTTTGGGGCTCATTTTAATAATATTAAACTATTTCATATTTTATAAAGCTGATATACGTTGCTTAGGTTGGAAAGAAGAAAGTGGAGTTAAGAAATGGAATGAATTTGATTGGTAATTTTGATCCAACCTTTTTTTTTTCTTTTAGTCTATTTAAACTCATATTCGCTTTTCTAATAATGAATGAAACTGAATTCAAAACTAACAGAAAGTGAATAAAAATCAATAGTTTGAACTCAATAAATTTGCTCCTGATCAAGACTGGTTGATATACAGGTATGAACTACTTATCGAGTGGAAAATGCCGGCTCTGTGGAGATTGCAGCAGCGATAAGAAGGAGATTTTCTGCTTCTATTTCCATCTCTCAGGCCTTTTTTCACTTTACAACTTCGCAAATACTGTAT
The DNA here is from genome assembly GCA_964019185.1 of Maratus speculifer. Classification (NCBI taxonomy): domain Eukaryota; kingdom Metazoa; phylum Arthropoda; class Arachnida; order Araneae; family Salticidae; genus Maratus; species Maratus speculifer. The sequence continues at coordinate 146,847,377 of OZ025296.1, forward strand.
TATAAGAGCTACTTTTCTCAAATGCGTTTCTATATTTTATGGTTTTCATTTCTTTGCCTCACAGGCATCCTTTTTCTCATTTTGAATGCTTTTATCCAAATATTCGGGAGATATTTTTTCCTTCTAATACCTTGAAGAAAATTAAGTTTTTTCGCGTAAAAATGTTTTTTTTTTTTTTTTTTATGTATTCCAATAGTCATGATAAGTTTTATGTTTTATATTGTTTTTTACATTTACTCCTTAAAATAAAAATAAAAAAAATGAAAAAGTTTTATATTCCTTTCATCAGAACGAATATTTCGAGAGTTCGAAAAAAATAATTCCGGGTTTTCGAGGTTACTGATATTCATAGACTTTTCCCCATTATAACATACTAAATGCTCACCAAATTTCAAGTCTTTATCTCAATTGTTCTGAAGATAAAGGTTTTACAAACACACAGACATACGCACAGATAGACACACACTGACAGATGGGCGGCAATTTTTTTCCTTCTAAAAATATGTTTTTCGCAATCTCCAGTGTCTAAAACGTGTAAATCCGTCATTTTTTTTTCTTTTCAAAAATGAAACTTAATTCAAAACTCACAAAAAAACGAGTAAAATTTGCGAATTTGAACTCAATAAATTCTCTGCTACTCAACACTGCTTGATATACAAGAGTGGGCACTACTTATCGGGTGGAAAATGTTGGTTCTGTGGAGATAGCAGCAGTGATAAGAAGGAGATTTTTTTCTTCCATTTCCATCTCGCAGGGCTTTCCCCCCCCCCCCCCACACACACACAACTTCGTAAATACTGCATTATAAGAACTGCTTTTATCAAATGCGTTTCTATATTTTATGGTTTTTATTTCTTTGCCTCGCAGATACCCCTTTTCACATTTTGAATGTTTTTATCCAAATATTTAGGAGATGTTTTATTCTTCTTTTTTGCGTGAAAATTTATTTTTCTTAAAAAATTCCAATAATATGTTTATTTATTCGTATTTAATATTCGTATCTATCTTTCCTTTTTTGTTTGCTTTGAATAATTTTTTTATTAAAGATCAAACAAAAAATTTTGTTTCGTTTTCGGTTCAAGTTTCAATGAAATTTTTTTTCGGCGAAAATTCTGCTGAAATTCCAGTCGCACCGAAACTGCACTAAAACTATCTGTACTATCCACTGAAAATCTCGTTTAAACCTTCGAAAAATTTCAAGATTACTCATTGATTTGAGCCGTATCGGCCCAAATGAGATTATTTATCGCTATGAAATTCATTGATTATAATTATCAGTCATGACTGACTCAAGACTTATGACTAATGTATGGATAATTGTATACATCAATTAATTCTATTGATATAATATAATTAATTTACATGATTAAATTGTACCTAACTTTTAAGAAATTGGAGACCTATAATACAATTTCTAAGTGTATAAGTTAAATATATTAATTATCTATTTTTAAATATTAAATCATCTTATATTAAGATATTGAGTTTAGCTTAGCATAGTCAAATTAAATGATTTTGTTTAAAATCTTAATAGGGTAAACCATGGTGTATGGTTTATTTTTTCTGTTATCACATTACTCCGTTTTTAATTTATTTATTTATTCATTACTAGCTGCACCCGTCGAAATTCGACGGAAAAGAATATGTATTCAATATGATATATACCAGTCATATATACACAATAAGATACTGAGCGAAATAAACAATTGCTATCTCTTAAAATAGGGATAACATAACTTTTCATGATGAAGATCCACAAACTTCAGAAAAAAAATAAGGAAAACAACTCATAAATTATTATGTTGGACTTGATTTCAGCTACAAATCTTTTTTAATGCGGTTTCTATAACTTAAACATTATTTAAATGCCAAATTATTTAAGAATTGAACATAATACCTCAGAAGACGAATTCAAAAATATTTGCATAGTTTATTTTTTCTCCGTTTAAATATCGCTTGGTAACTGTTCAATAATCATAATATCAATGAAACACTTTAATTATAATAGAAACAGGAAGTTACTAAATTGCATAACCAACCCAGTACACATTTACAGCACTTAAAACAAATTTAATTTATTTATTGGTTTGTAGCCTCCATGAACTTGTCAAAATTAATTTTATTGTTAAGGCAACGAAAAGAAAAACGATATCTTTGTTATTAAAAAGAATAAAATTTTTGTGTTTGTTGCTGATATGCAGAAAATATTTTATTTATTTTTATTTTAAATAACAACTTAATACAACGAAATTATTTTAATTAATTCTTGATATTATGTAAAATGGAAATATCTTAATACCTTCGTATCACAGGTTTTATTCTTTTTTTTTTTTTTTTTTTTTCTTTCTAATATGACATCATTTACACCTTCAGAAACTTTGATCTCTTCCGAAATAAAAGCGTGATTTATGCAGTTATATAAAAATTCATTAGTTTCATAAAATATTTATTATAATTAAATAGAAATGGCACAATTTATAGAAATATTTTCATTTATACACACCACGGACCTTTAAATAAATAAAGTTCAGTTTATTTAGATGCAGGAATAAAAGTCAGCGAATATGACATCATCACTGATACAGCTATAACAATGTATATTATATTCATGGAAGAAATTTATATAGTTTCTGAAAGACGGCATTTTCTCCATCGACAATATTTCGCTTTAGATATTATATTTTATTAAAGTTTATTTTCTGTTATTTTATTTACATAATATTTAACAATAGTACTCAGTAAATAGTCTGTGTATTGTACCGCGATTAGTGAATAATTATGTGCAATCATTTTATTAGAATTAAATTTTATGAAAACCATTTTTTTTTTTCTTTGAAATACTATTACACATTCACCGATGAGATCAAGCTTTTGATTGATGGAAAGTAATACAGCAAAATAAATTTTTATTATAGTGAGAAAAGCACAACCTGTTGCCACTGTTTTGAAGAAATGTCACGAAAAAGCTTTTAAGATTAAAAATAAAATATAAAAATGAAAATAAATTAAAAATCAGATAGAATGGGCACATCTACACATAAACAGCTTTCATTAAAAAAAATAATTATCGAAATAGGGCCAGTAGAAAGTTCAGGGCTGATGACTAAAAAATCAGCCATGTCTTTTAAATATATAGATTATCATGTTGACGATAATTTTTTTCCCTTTTCATTTTGCTAGCCAATTTAGTAATTTTGATGTGCCTTATTTTTGGTGTTTTTTCTTCATCGAATTTTGGTTTTGTGTGTGTTGGTAGCCCGAAATTCGTATTATTTTGCTTTTTCATGGCAAATATGAAGATGAAACCACGCACTTAATTTGTAGTTCCAAAGTATTTGGGTCCTGAAGATTCTGCTTTGGTTCTACAAATTCCATTTGTATTCATTTTAATTATTTATTTTTTCCCTCCATGTTCAATGTGCTATAAGTTATTAAATTCAATGGTTTATATATTGTAATACAATTAATGGTTATATATATATATATATATAAGACCATTAATAGTAAACAACATATATATATATATATATATATATATATATATATATATATATATATATATATATATATATATATATATATATATATTGCTTTGATCCTGAAAGTTTCGATTGTATTCATTTTGATTTATTTTTTCCGTGTTTCAATGTGGTAATTTAGTGTTAAATTTAATGGTACGACTTTTACAACTGCTAATTTTAGAAAATATAACTCATAAACGGTTAATACTAAAATATTTTAGATGTTATATACGCTTTTATTAATTTTTTAAGAATTAAATCAGTTGAACGAATGCAAATATAAACAGATATTATACATCACACAGAATAATTTTACAAAACATTTTCTCAAAAACGTTTATTTTTGTGTGATTTCTGCAGTAGGAAATTGTAGAAAAAAAGACAATTCATAAACGTCCAATACTATGCGCAAAATAAAGTATTTTGTTATATTTGAAAAACTGAATTGGTTGAATGAATCCAAAAAAAGAATAATTTTATTTTCCGTAGAGTAATTTGATAAAAAAATCTTATTAAAATTTTATATTTCTGTATACGTTTTGCAGCTGAAAATTATAGAAAAACTAATCGTATGTGGCAATCATAAAGCTTTCTTCTATCTCAAATTCTTTAATGTTTCCAGAAATATGAAACATAGCAGCGTCACCGGTTAGGTAATTTACACCAAAATCAACACACCTGCAAAAACTTATTTCAAGACCTATAGCTGAACCTGAAATTTGATGAAAATCCGCCTATTAGTATTTGAGATAGAATTATCACAGAAATTATTTAAAAAAAAACTGGATAGAAGCGTTGCCTGTTGAGCTATTTATTCTAATAATAAATGAATGCTAATTTATATCAGAGACTAACTGAATTTGAAGTTTGATGAAAATCCATGCATTATTTCCTGAGATAAAACTACTGCGATAATCGTGAATAATGCCACATAGCAGGGCCACCTGTTGAGCGATTTACTCCAAAAAATACAGAATGTTAATTTATATCAAGGACTAACTGAAGCTGAAGCTCTATGAAAATTCGTGCATTAGTTCCTGAGCTGTTGCGATAATCATGAATAATACAGAATAGTAGAGCCACGTGTTGTGCAATTAACAACAAAACGTAATCAGTACCATATTATATCAAGGATAATAGGATCTGAAGTTTTATGAAAATCCATCAATTGAATTTTGAGATATAGCTATTGTGAGAATCTTGAAAAAGGCAGCATGACAGCGCCACCTGTTAGATGTTATACCACAAAAACTAACCAGATCCAGTTTATATCAAAGTCTAACTGAATCTAAAGTTTTGTAAAATTCCGTGAATTAGTTCTTGAGATAGAGCGCCCACAAAATTTATGTCACCTACAGACAGACAGGTTCACAGACAGACATTCTGTAATAACATGTTTTTTGGAATTTTTCACCTCTAAAACTTGTAAATCCGTCGAAAACCGGATTTGAAAAATATTACACGAATCCAATACTTTTTCTAGTGAAGACAGAAGAAAGTAAAAATGTAATTTGTAAAAGTCTAATACTTTACAAAAAATGAAACATTTTGTTATCTTTTAAAAATTAAATTCTTTGAACTAATCTAAATACGATTTATTATATTTATCATAGTATTTTTTATAGAAATTTTCCTAAAAACTGTTTATTTTTTCATGGCTTCTGGCAGCAGCAAAGAAAGAAATTTGTCCTAAAGCAGAGGGTTTATTCTCTGTCATCAGAGAAATGATATACAATATCCCTTTATGTAATTCTTTATAAATATTCAGTATATACCGTCGGAATTAACGTTTTGCTTCCTCTGGGGCAATGGCTTCTTCATCCCATAACTGCTTTTTGCTTCATTTTTTGATGCCTCATTTACTCTCTGGAGATTATTGCTGTTTACCGGACTTATTTTTTTTTATAGACAGTAGAATTGTAAATGTTGTATAGGGTTTTACAACCCTGTTTTAAAGAGTGTTCTTTTTTGGCATTTTAACAGAATTAAAAAATAACGTATATGTTAAGGTTTAATTTGATAAATTTGCTAATTATTAATAATAACCACGTCTTTTGGTAAGTTTGGTAAATATTGCATATTAATCAAATTTACCATTTATTATTAATAATTACCGATGAAGTTCGGGCAATATGATTAATTAAGCTTAGTAACGAATATAAACTTTGCAAAAATATGCACTATCATAACTGTTTGAATCTTATAACAAAAATAATTGTTAAGGGGCAATAATACTCAATCAAAAGAAGTTTTCTACTAATAAAAAGCAAAAGACTAAACAATTTAAAATAATTATTTTTATAGTTACTGAATGAATTAGATAAACATTTTAAACATTGAAATATTTAAAGAATAAATTATACAACTTTGAGGTACTTAATTTTAGGGATGAATACATAGAAAAACGCACACTAAATAAAATTCTCAAGCTAAATGAGTTAAAATTTATTATATTTAAAAACCTTGACTCGTAATTATAAATAATAACCGGTTAATTTAATAAATTAGCTTAAATTTATCATATTAACCTATTTATTTGTATATTTTTTGGTTGATATTAATAATAAGCGATTAATCAAATTAACCGTAACATATGCATATATTTTGGCAAAAATATGTATATTAAAATTATAAAAAGAATAGACATAAAATCTGTATTATAAAGCACAAACTTGTCCATGCGTGACGCTGACGCTGATGTTATTTAGACAAATGGCAACACCAAACTAGTAAATTTATTTTTAATGCAATGTTTTAAAATTTCTAAATCACATATATTTAAAAGTTTCACACCATCAAATCGAAAAAAAAAAAAAAAAAAAACCCGATGTAATTTCAAATGAAAATTCTTTAAAAATTGCATCATAATTTGTTTAAAAAATGTATCGCTATTGATTTAATTTGTTTTGTTTTTGTTCTTGTTTTTAAAATAATTTTCGAGCATTTGTCGATCAGAAATTTTGTGCACTGTTCTACATGTCTTTTTTTCCCCTCCTATTCTACCCTCCATATATTATCTTAAAATTGGTATTTTGCGTCTATTTTCCATGCAAATTCTCATTAAAAAAAAGTAAAAACATTAAGTTGTTTATAAAAATAAAAGCGCAATAAATATAAATTTATATGAAGTGTTGATTTATACATATATATTTCACATCGTACATTATTTTGACAGGCCATACATGATTTAAAATCAATAATTACATTAAAAAAAAAAAAGAGAGAGAGAGAGAGAGAGAGAGAAAGAGAAAAAAATATTATTGACTAAAAATATATAAATAAATAAATAAATAAAAAATAATTAAATAAATAGATTAGGTCTCAGGTAGGGAATATGTACTACTAGTTGGCTCTATACTTTAGGAAATCTGTAGGAAATAAGCACTATTCGCGAACTAGGGTTGAAAAAAAAAAAGACCTTGTAAAATGTAATCATTAATTTGTAAATTATGCTCTAATTGTAAAATAAGTAATAAGTTGACTCGGAATAATAATTTTTTACTTTTCATACTTTCATTGTTGGAAACTGAATAAATCTTTGAATGAATACAGTAAATGAGATGTTTTTATGCTTTCCCAAGAAAACAGGAAATTCTAAGATGACTGTTCGTTAATTACACATCTTTTTTACTATAAAGTTTCTTCATGTTGTGAATTATTACCATTTCTACACTCACAAAAAAGGTTTCTAATTATTTATAATTTCGAGATTAGTGATGAGGCGTGTTTAATGCAAGCCCGCAAGCCAAAGCCCATTCCAGGATCTAAATGGGATCGGGCAAGTTCGGGTTTAAAATGAATTTTTTTTTTTTTTTTATAAAATGATAAACAAAAAACAAAACCTTCTATTGGAGAAAAATAATGTATTTTTTGCTTCTGTGCTTTAAAGTCCTCTAAAAAATAATTTGAAAGTTAATTTAATTTTTTTATTGATGGGATATGATGAGTAGTATTCTGTCTGATTATTAAGCCTTTGTACGGTCAGTTTTTGTACCATAAAACACCCATGGTAGATATCTTATCTATTACATTTTTTGTTTCAACCCCCTTCCTCGAATTACTGGAAAATAGAATTGTATCTTTCTGCCTTATTTTTCCAATATGACATTCTAAAATAATACGAATTTTGTCTTTTGTAGATTTCTGCCAGTGATTAAGTATGTAATACAGATAAGTAAAAAAAAAAAAAAAAAAAAAAAAAAAAATTAAGACAATTTAAAAAATTTTATCAACAATTTTCTATTCTGAATTTTCTGTATCTGACTCGGGCGATCTCAGATTTCAACAGTTTTTGAAATAAGGTTTTCTTAACCCTTTCGTGTCTGGTGTACTATTAATAGTACATATCTTTTAGTAGAGTATTATTTTGTTTTAAGAAGTACTTTTGCAACTATTTACATGTAGTAATATTAGTATATATCTATGCATTTATTATGTGACTTCATTTATGTTTCGGCATTTAATAATAGTTATAATAATTATTATTTGCTTAATTCTCTTTGCGCTGTTTGCGATTTTTTTATCATAAACACACATTTCACCCCTTAAATTTAAAATAAAAGTTACTTTACTGAAAGAATAAATTGTAATAAAGCTCACAAAGTATTAGAAAGTTGTAATATAAGTTAAATGTTATTTTATTACAATAATTTCTAAACATCTCCAAAAATTCTTCCTTAGCCTATTGTAATATGCATATGAATTGAATAGTACGCAAAACAACAACATTCGTTATCTTTCAGCCAATGAAATATTCGTTAAATGTTAATTAATCTATTTGTATAACTAGTGTTAATGTTATTAACGTAAAAGTAATTTTTTCTAAAAATTGAAAAACTAGTCGTTGGGGACCACCGTAATACTTACCCATCATATATATGCATATATAATGTATGAAAATAATAGATTTGAAAACTATTCATAAAATGGATTGCAATTCCAAAACAAAATTTAAACGTATATTTATATTTTTATTGTGCATAGTAATGCTGTATTAATGAGTTACTGATGAATCTCTTTCGATAAATTATAAGGTACCCTGGGGTAATAACGCCACGTTAAGGTTCTAGCAATTTTCACGGCTTAGTTTTAGTTTGTATTTTTCAAACAAATATATGATTTGATACAGCAACTCATTGACTATCTATATAAAAAAAATAATTCAACAGATATGAATACATAAAATGTAATGGCGTGATTTCTTGACCAATGCTATTTGGCGTTATTACCCACCTATATGGGTAATAACGCCATGCAAACAAAACAATGAAATAAGTTGGATTAATTGCATGTAGATTGCCCAATTCTAAAAATACAAACTCTCAGCTCTAGAAATTGACAAATTGCATCCTAAGCTATTGAAAATGTTCATTTTTTCGTGAAAGTGTAAGAAAAATAAAGGTGAGGTGTGGGGAGGGGGGGGGGGATGAGGCAAAAGAATATCAGACCGTGAGCTTCTTTTTGCTTAAAAAGGAGCGTTTAAAGAGAATTATTAGAAACATTGCACAGTTTTAACTGTGTTTATTTGAATCAGTATTTAGGATGTAGCTCTGCCACTGTAGGGAATCAACCGGGGTAAAAATTGCAAGGATTGGCGTTATTACCCCGTTATAGTTATTGCGCTGTACATTTTAAATTACAAATTATCTCGAGAAGATATTTAAAATCTTCAACAACATTTTGAAAGGCCATGAAATGTACTACAAATTTATGTAATTAACAAAGTATTTCCGGATAAAAAAAATAGTCTTCACATCACAAAACGTATCTCGCAAATTTTAGATCAAGCGTTAATTTTAGTTGCTTGTAAAAACAATAAGACCTAAAAATGAAACAAATTAACTTGAAGCTGTTTTTTGCGATTTATATGACTCAAAACCCTTCTGCGCAGAACACATGGGTGTCATTTACCAGATTATTTTACAATTATGCAAAATATTAGCACTTGGCGTTATTACCCCGTCTGGCGTTATTACCCCAGGGTACCTTACAACACGCCTAACTACTCAAGTAGTACTGAATTAGAAAAAAGAAACATCCTTATAACTCCAAAAATAATAATCTTATTAACTAACAATTTATTGCGTCGGATTAAGCGTCTCATTTCCAATTAAAATATATCTTTGAATTGAAATTTGAATGAAATACAGGGTTATGAAAAATCGAAGAATGTGGAAAACAAGATTACAGATATCTCGGCAACTAATAATTCGATCAACTTCGTTCTTTATGCAAAATTTGTGTTATTTTATTGCCTTTTACGACCACTCCTTAAAATAAAAAATTTCGAAAATTTTTATATACCTTTCATCAGAACGAATTTTTTCGAACTCCGAAAAAAATAGTTCCGGATAATCGAGGTTGCTGATATTAAGTAGGCTTCGTCCCATTCTTACATACTAAGTACATACAAAATTTCAAGTCTCTATCTGAATTTGTTCGGGAGATAGAGCGTTTACAGACGGACGGGCGGACGGCAAATTTTTTTTTCTAAAAATATGTTTTCGAAATCTCCAGTATCTGAAACGCGTAAATCCGTCAAAAAAAATTTTTCGATTTTCAAAACGATTGCAAGACTTACCCTATACTATGTATGATGGGTAAGTAATAATTTGAACCCGAAAGGGTTAGTAAGAAATCACCAGAAAAAAAATCTAGTTTGTGAAAACGGTTTAGAAAAATAGTAACAAAAGTATTTGAGGTACGTTTAGGATAATAAATTATGAAAATTCGTATTTACGTGCTTGAGAAAGTGCAGATTTCTGCACCCTGTAAATATAATTTTAATTATTGTGTAGCAAATGCTTTTATCAGTGTTGTAGAATGGAAAAGAAACATTTGTTTTTATGCATGAGAAAAATGTAACTTAACCACACTGAATGAAATATTTTAATTATTCTGTAAAATATTATCTCTTTGAGACTTAAAAAAAAGAATAAGAAATATATATATATATATATATGTGTGTGTGTTTGGGGAAGGCTAATTTCCAAACATCGCATCGTCTGAAATATTTTAATTGTTATGTAGCACATAATTTGCTCATGATTTATTTATTTATTTATTTATTTTTATGTGGATCTTTATTTCGCATGCTTGAAAAAAGGCTACAGTCCCCGAATTGCCTTAAATGTTTTTATTATTATGCAGAACACAATTTGTTTGTGATTTATTTTTGCAAAGAAAATCTCGCTTTAGCACGCTGGAAAAAATGCTAATTTCTCCGCATCGTCAGAATTGTTTTAATAGCTATGCAGTACATACTTTGTTATGATTTATTTTTTAAAAGTTTGTTGTGTTATTTTGCTTGCTGTAGAAAATTGTAATTTTCCCACATTGAGTGAAATGCTTTTAATTTTTCTGTAGTGAGTAAAATTACTCATATCTTTACCTCCCTAGATCATACATTTTCACCCTCTGTGAAGCCCAATTTTTCAATAATTATATTCATTTGAATACGATGGTACACTCCACATAATAACTATCGATTGTTTATTTTATTTTATTTTATTTTTTTATTTTATTTTATTTTAATAAAATAATTTTAATTTCAATAGTTTAATAAATTAAATACTTTTAATAATTAAAAACAAAACGCTTCAATTTATTTTTTTTCATCATACGATACCCGTTAAGTAAAGTTATAAAAAAGTAATGATAAATTATTGCGATATAGTTCTGAAATATCTATCAGAGAAAATTACATTTTTCCGTCGAAGCACTTTTAATTTTTTTTTCTTTTTGCGGACTCCAATCTATATTGTCTGCACTACAGGGAAAATATTCATAAATCAATCATGCAACGATTGATTCATGCAATGATTGATTCATACAATAATGATTGATTCATTGATTAATGATTGATACACATGCATGAATCAATAATGCAATTTCTTAATAATGCATGAGTCATTTCCCTTAACTTCTTTTTTTATTATACTGGTACATTTTATACCAAATACTTTTTATAATTAAAAATAAAACGCTTTAAAATCCTCTTACATCATATGATAGCCATTAACCTAGGTTATAAAAATGTAATATTGATAAATTATTGCGATATAGTTCCGAAATATCTTTCAGAGAAAATTATATTTTTCCGTCGGAGCACTTTTAATTTTTCTTTTGCGGACTCCGATCTATCCTGTCAGCCCCACAGGGAAAATAATTTCTATTTCCCAATAAATGGCAGCGACTTCTTTCTCTGGTCCATTAACATAGCAGTGGACAATGCTGGCCCGATCGATGCCAATATCAATGTTCTTTGAGAGTTATTTATTTCCTGTATTTCTTTTTTACGGCCAGTGGCATTTGGACTGTGTATTAAATTGCATTACTCGCACAGAGAAGGGTAATTTAATTAGAAAAATACTACAGTAACTCCAGTTAGCTTATTTTTTAGAGTCGCAGATAAAAAAAAAATATTTTTAATAGTTTTTGATATAATAACGTTTTGTATGAAATGATGGTAGAAAAGAGAAAAAACATCGTTGCGGAATTGAAAAATAACGACACAGAAATCAAAATTGAAATTTGAATTAGTAAAATTCGGACTTTTATTGTTTTTCCCTTTTTTATACCAATCTTCGACATTTTTTTTCTTTTTTTTTTAAATTCGCCTTTTTTGTTCCTTTTCTGGCGTAGCTTATTTTCTGGAGTCATGGATATAAAATGACTATTTTAACATTTTTTGCTATGAAAACGTTTTGTATCAAGTGGTGGTTGAAAAGAGAAAAAATATCATTGCGGAAAAATTAAAAAATAACGACACAGAAATCCAAATTGGAATTTAAATTAATAAAATTCGTACTTTTATTGTTATTCCCTGTTTATTACTAATCTTGGTCTGTTTATTATTATTATTACTAGTATTATTATTACTTATTATTTTGATTGAGACACCCCCCGCGATTCATTTTTTTATATAACCAGAGGAAATTACGACAATGATATAATACTTACAATTAAAATTGTAGCACTAAGTGGCGTACTATTAAATGTTAAAATAAATAAATATTTATTTATTTAATTAATATTTCCTTTTTATAATACTAGATTAGAATAATGTTTCAAAGTTCCTGTTTGTCATAAGAGTTTTATAAAAATTTCTGAATAAAGCTTAGAAATTTCACTGTAAACGATATAAATCAACAGAAATTATTTGTGTTTTCAATGTGCATATTTTCTAATTATGAAGAACTATCGATTAATAATGGCCAATGACTTAACCATGATTCATAAGATGTCTTAAATTAATTGAGGATCATAGATCATTCAAGTGAGGCATTGATTTATCTATAACATCTGTAAAGGAAACAAAATCAAAATAACCTTTACCTTAACCCTCTAAAAAGTGTTTTTGCTTCACTAGTCTTTAATATCCCTCAATTGATTTAAAAAAAGTATTATACTAATAATACTGTGAATAATATTTTGTATGATTTGCTTTACCCATTTAATTCTTGCTCCCGTCAATATGATGCGGGTTGAGGTATCATTGTCTATTTTTTCATTTGTCCGTGGTATTGCTGGTTAAAGATTTAAAACCAGAGCATGTGGGCCCACTAATGAGAGGGGTCCAAATTTAATAAAATGATTTAGGAAAAAGTTCTTAAAATTGAAGTTTCCTGTAACTAATTTCTTAAAAACCAAAAAGGATTTTGGCTAACATGGCAATTAAATGATAATTTAGTGATAATCCTTGGAATACTCTCAGGAAAAAAAAGAAAAAATCTACCTATTATTTTGGTACGAGGGGTCCCTGGAACAATCTTAACCGGGCTTTGTTTTAAACAGGAAACCTGAAACCAGAAAAAATTAACTAGCCATATATATATATATATATATATATATATTTAAATTCGCATTCAAGTTTGATGTATATGATATATAAGTAAATTATGATTCTTATGAATCAAGCATTTCTAATAGTAATTTGATTATAATTGATAGTCAACACTTAATGTATCTTATTTATTTATTTGTTATCTTCATTACTTTAAGTATTTTTTGTAAACATTCATAAAGTAGTAAAAATTTTAAAAATAAGAATATTATTCTTAATAACTTCCAATGATGTAAAACAAACATTAATGTGCAAAATTTCCTAGTGATGTCTGTGATTGACTGTGAAATGTGAATTTGTCCTACAATATTTTTCCCCCTCAAGCATGCAACTAATTCATATTTTATTTAAAAATTTTATAATTACTTAATTTCTGCAATAAAAAATATGTGCTTTTTTATGGCTTTTACAAAAAATTAAGCGATCCTTAATGAAAGTTCTAACATTCCCTTCAATTAGAATTCAAAGTTTGTGTACGCAATGTTATTCAATTTCTGGAAAATATTTTTAAAAGTGTATTTTAAAAGGTATCTTTATTTATTTAATAAAAGTAAATTACAAATACCTTTTCGTAAGAATATTAAAATTCATTCTAAGGAGTATTTCGTTTTAAATTTAAATGCAGATACTTTTAAAGTAATACTTCTCAAAAATCTCATTAACATTATTAAATTAATCAGGTAATTTACAAGTTTGTTCATTCAAAAAAATGAAATGCACATTCATCAACACTAATTTTCCATTTTTTTCCCTCTTAAATACAATAAATATCCGTAAACTTTTTTTTTTCTTGTAAGCAAAATAACAAATACAAGGCATAAACTCACATGTTTTCTAAACCAATGTTTGTATTGTTGATAACGCAGATTTATCAAAATTAACATGCACAAGGTTTTAATGTTATTTCATTACGATTTTCTTATAACTCATGTTATATATATATTTATATTCTATAATAGTTGTAATTAGTGTACTAAAGCGATCTAATAATTATTACTATTATTAAAACCCTGGAGACGATGTATGTTTACATAAATCTTTAAAATAACAATTTTTCGAAATCTAGACCGAACATTATATTGGTAAAAAAGGGAAATCATTACATCTCGTAAATCAGACAATTCTCTCAAACCTCGAAGAAAAAATAAGCAGACAATTTTTGTAAGGAAAAGAGAGAATGTATTATACTTTTCTTTTTATTATTATTGTTTCCTTAGTCTTATCTCGAAGACACATCTTTCTTCGACGATCTGATGAGTAAATAACAAATGCTGGACATGAGGGAAAGAAACAAAAAAACTTTATTCTTCATATAAGAGGATTTGCAGGGCACCACTGCTTGGAAAACTCCTCATCCGATTTCCTAAATTCAGGAGCTTTTTCCCGGGACAATTGTTATAAATAGAATACGCTTTGTGTTCAGAAATCTCGTTGACACCGAGTGACCGGGCTACTTTTCGGATTTCTGGAAAATGGCGGAAGAGTTTGTGTATAGCTTTTTGTGGTTTCATTCCATCAAACATTTTTGCCTCATCTTCATTCATGGTTTTTGGTAGGCCCTTATTATCACATGGTCAAATCAAGACTTTGCCCATGGACTTCCAATTCCATACATTAAATTATAAAATATTTACTTTCTTTTTCCATTCCTAATTGTTGCATATGTTGGACTAATTAAATTCATCTTAAAGTAATATAACAAATTGCTAAAGTTACATAAAAGAGTTATGTAAGGGAAGAAAAATGTATACTTTTATTAATTAAAATATTTTATTTAGAATTGACGGTGCTAAGAATTTCCTTTTATTTAAGTCTAAGGTGCGAGAATATGTTTATGCATTGCATATACACATATGAGTTACCATAATTTCTATCTATATTATAAAGGCCAAACATATATGTGCGTAACGCATAACGCGAATGGCAACACTTTCCCGTGCAATTTCGGTTTCGCAATTTTCGCTACTGCAAATTTTGTACTTCTAAACATCGTACAATTTAATTTTTGCATCGTCGTATAGAGAAAAAATTGTGCAACATGCAATTTGTTTGAAAGATGTATCTCAATTTGTTTTTGAGATATTAATTTTTTGATAGTTTTTGGTACCAATTTTGTAATTGTGGCAACAGAATCATTCCATCTATACAGAGTGTTTCTAAATTCATGGTACAAACTTTAATGGGTGATAGTATACATCAAGACAAAAAATATTAAATGGGAAACTAAGGGTCCCAAACGTCTTCCGAAGAAGATAGGCGCCATTAAAGTTTAGGATCCAAAAATTCAAATGATTATAAAAAACAGAAAAATTGGTCGATTCGTTTGCGGTTTTCACTAAAACTATTTTTTATGCCAGTATTGCCTTGAAAATAAATTATAAAGATAAATTTCAAAAAATGCCGATAGAGGGCGCTTCAGACTTTGGAGTAACGAACAACTATTTTTTACCGTTATTTTTTGCATTTCATTAAATTTTTTTAGAAGCTTAGACATAAACGTAAATTTTTAGCTCAAAATCTAAATCGTTGGGAGTGGTTAAACAGCGCAAACTGAACTGTGGGGGGAGGTTCAAATTCCAAATGGTTATTAAAAACGGAAAAATTGGTCAATTGATTTGCGATTTTCACTAAAATTATTCTTTAAGTCAGTATTATCTTGAAAATAAATTATAAAGATAAAATTCAAAAACTGCCGATAGAGGGCGCTTTAGACTTTGGAGTAACGTACAACTATTTTTTACCGTTATTTTTTGCATCTCATGAATTTTTTTAGAAGCTTAGACATAAACTTAAATTTTGAGATTAAAATCTGAATCGTTGGGAGTGGTTAAGTAGCGCAAATTGAACTGTGTTCAATGGGGGTGGGGAGGTTCAAATTTCAAATGATTATAAAAAACGGAAAAATTATTCGATTCGTTTGCCGTTTTCGCTAAAACTATTCTTTATGTCAATATTTTATGTCAATAAATTTTAAAGATTAATTTCAAAAAATACCGTTAGAGGGCGCCTTAAACTTTAGAGTAACCAACAACTATTTTTAACCGTTATTTTTTGTATCTAATTAAATGCTTGTAAATGTTCAAAGTTAAATTTTGAGCTCAAAATCTGCATCGTTGTGAGTAATTAAGTAGCGGAAAATTGAAATGTGTTCGAGGGGTGGGGAGGGTAACATTTCAACTCCTGAACACATTTCAGTTTGCGCTTCTAAACCTCTCCCATCGATTTAGAATTTGAGCTCAAAAGTTCAATCTAAGGATTTGCAAGCATTTAATTAGATACAAAAAATAACGGTTAAAAATAGTTGTTAGTTACTCTAAATTTTAAGGCGCCCTCTAACGGTACTTTTTGAAATTAATCTTTGAAATTTATTTTCAAGGAAATATTGACATAAAGAACAGTTTTAGCGAAAACGGCAAACGAATCGACCAATTTTTCCGTTTTTTTTTTTTTTTTTTTTTTTTTTTTTTTTTTTTTTTTTTTTAAATCATTTGAAATTTGAACCTTCCCACCCCCATTGAACACAGTTCAGTTTGCGCTACTTAACCGCTCCCAACGATTCAGATTTTCATCTCAAAATTTAAGTTTATGTCTAAGCTTCTAAAAAAATTATGAGATGCAAAAAATAACGGTAAAAAAATAGTTGTACGTTACTCCAAAGTCTAAAGCGGCCTCTATCGGCATTTTTTGAATTTTATCTTTATAATTTATTTTCACAATAATACTGACATAAAGAATACTTTTGGTGAAAATTATAAATCAATTGACCAATTTTTCCGTTTTTTATAATCATTTGAAATTTGAACCTCTCCCTACAGTTCAGTTTGCGCTACTTAACCACTCCCAGAGATTTAGATTTTGAGCTCAAAATTCAAGTTTATGTCTAAGCTTCTAAAAAAATTAATGAGATGCAAAAAATAACGGTAAAAAATAGTTGTTCGTTACTCCAAAGTCTAAAGCGCTCTCTATCGACAATTTTTGAAATTTTACTTTATGATTTATTTTCAAGACAATACTGACATAAAGAATAATTTTAGTGAAAACCGCAAACGAATCGACCAATTTTTCTGTTTTTTTATAATCATTTGAATTTTTGGACCCTAAACTTTAATGGCGCCTATCTCCTTCGGAAGACGTTTGGGACCCTTAGTTTCCTATTTAATATTGTTTGTCTTGATGTGTACTATCACCCCTTAAAGTTTGTACCATGAATTTAGAAACACCCTGTATATTTAAAAGACATGGCTGTTTTTTTAGTCATCAGCCCTGAATTTTCTACTCAACCGATTTTGATAATTATTTTTTTAAATTAAAGCTATTTATTTGTAGTTGTGCCCATTTTAGCTATTTTTTTTATTTATTTCCATTTTTATATTTTATTTTTAATTTTAAATGTTTTTTTACGATATTTCTACAAAATGGTAGCAACTCAGTTTAGCTTTTCTCTCGATAATAAAAAATTATTTTCCATTATCACTTTCCACCAGTCAGAAGCTTTATTTCATCAGTGAACATGTACTCGCATTTAAAAGATAAAAGTTAATTGTTTACGTAAAATTTAACCACAGTAAAATGACTGCGTATAATTATGCACTAATTGAGGTAGAAAAAATATATTTACTGAGAAATAATATTAATAATGTAAATAAAATAACACAAAAAATAATTTATGATAAAAATTAATGTCTAAAACAAAATAAGAAAAATTTCAAATGAGGAAAATGATGTCATTCAGCAACCAGATAAATGGGAATTACAATATTATTACGGATGCCTTTTTCATATTACTAATAACAGTAACTTTTAAAAACATTTGAAGAGAAAATGACGTCACTATTTAAAACATCGCATTTTTACTCATAACGATATTACATTTCAATATTTCTTTTCAGTATGGACACTGAGATAGAGATTTTACTTTCAGGTGACTTCAGTTAGTGAAAATAATGTCATAGTAAAAATGAAATTATTATTATTTTTTTTTATTATTATTATTTTTTTTTTAATAAAACTATTTTTCTGAGAGTGCATATAAAATAAAATTTCTGGATTTCGCCGGCGCTCAGAATATAATTTTTACTGAAGATGTGCGAATATTTGCATGCAAAATTGTAACTGGCAAACTTGAAATTAAGTATGAAAATATATTTATTATATATTGATTCGCTAATGTAATTACTTTTGCTTTTTTTTAAACCAAATCGATCGGGTCTTTTAAACATTTCATTCGTCGAATTCGACGGGATTCCACTCGTTTTCTCTTAAAATTGAAAAATAAATAAATAAATAAATAAATAAAAATATGTTTGTCAAAAATATCGTCTGTTATAAAATTCGGTAATTTTGGTTTTATTCATTATTTAAATGGGGGGGGGGGGATTTCAAAATAATCAAATTAAAATATCTAAAGGAAAAAAAATTGTGAATATGGATATGAGAAGTGCATATGTACATTTTGAGACGACGAAAATGAGGACGGGTTTTAATCTCGCGTAAAATTCTATGATCGTGTCAATTTGGACTAAATTTTGTTTTTTCCATTCGCATTTATACCTGTATTGATAACACCATTTTAATAACTGACCTTTATTATATTTTACTTAGTACATGCAATTAAAGTTTAATCTTAAAAATTTGGACAACTGAGTTTTATAGTATTTTGTCAATCTTGGCATAAATATTTGTTTGAAGGTTAGGTTGATAAGAGGTATTTTTTATAATATTTGTTTGAGAGTTAACTGACCAATACAAGATGTATTTTTTACTGTAACTAATTTTGTAAATTTATTATAAATCAGTGAAGCAGTTCCTTCTTAAACATTTTTTTTTCGTCGAATTTCGACGGGCTCCACCTCATTTGAATAATGTTGCAATGATTCTAAAGGTGCCCCCTAATTTATCTTTGCCAGGGGCCTCGATTACTCATAATCGGGCCTGGGTGAATGAAAATTTTAATACAGAATTCCATCTTTAGGTACATGAATCAAGTTCAGTTAAATAGAAAAGTATACATAAAAAACAGAAAAAAAAAATTCGCTTTTTATAAAACAGAAATATTTCTCCAACGGAAGATGTTCTCGAATTTCGTTGTCTGGAAAATTCTTTCTTCTTTTCTATAAATTGCCAATGCTAGACAGAAATAAAGGAAAATACTTCGTTCCTTATGTAAGACACTTCCCTTGAACTTTGCTAGCAATGCTTCGTATGATATTTTAAAATTTAAATGCATTTAGAGGTGAAATTCTTATGAATAAAACTATCTTAAATTTGAGACATTATGCAGAATTTGTGTTATTTTAGTGTTATTTGTCGTCTAATTAAAAAGAAAAAAAATACAAAGTGTAAATGATGAATGCCGCGATATGGTGCTACTAATGACTTTTATAAGTACGATTAATGAAAAGTGATAAAATTAATTATATGGGTGTATGTATAACACTAACATACATAATCTGTACATACGTAATCTGACATTGACACTAGTAATCCGACATTCGTCGAAACTATTTTTTATTCATTTTACTTATTCATTATACGTAGCATAGAGTAAGTGTTGTCGTTTTGAAAATAGGAATTTTTTTAATGAACTTACACGTTTCAGACATTAGAGATAAAAAAAACATATTTCTAGAAAAAAAAAAAAAAAAAGCCATCCGTCTGTTTGTCTGTCTGTCTGTCTATGGGGGGGGGGGGGGTCTGTAAACGCTCTATCGCCCGAATAAATTGAAACAGAAGAAGCCTATTTAATGTCAGTAGCCTCGATTATCTGGAACTGTTTTTTTGCTTTTTCTTTTTTTTTCAGACTCTTGAAATATTTGTTATAATGAAAGGTACATAAAAATTTTCGGATTATTTTATTTTAAGGTGTGGATGCAAAAGACAATATAACACAAATTTTGCATAAAGAACAAGGCCGATTGGATAATAAGTTTTCGAGATATTGTAATCCTATTTTTCACAGTCTTCGATTTTTCATAACCCCGTATTTTGTTAAAATTTCAATTGAAAAATATATTTTAGTTGGGTTTAATATGCTTAATCCGACGCAGTAAACTGTTATTTAATATGATAATTTTTTTTTGGAATAATAAGGAAGGTTCTTTTTATACAATTCGGTACTACTTCAGTAGTTTGGAATTTTAAAAAAATTGTCGAAATTGGTTCTACAACAATTCATTAATAGAGTATTACTCTGTGTTAAACATTTTTAAATATACGTTTAAATTTTATTTTGAAATTGCGATGCATTTTATAGATAGATTACACATGTTTTATTTTCATATTTTATATTATACATATCCCTGATGGGTAAGTATTACGATGCTACACCCCCACTCCCACTGACTAGTTAACTTTGTATTTTAATTATAGAACGATATGAACCCTTGTTTCCTGGGTTACAGGATGTTAGGTGAAAATCATGTTTTTTAAATTGGTAAATGTATATAATTATATATTTTTTAGAATGCGTACTAACAATACCAAATGTTATATTTATATAAAAAATGGTATTTATGCGTTTAAATAAAGTTTAAAATTTTTTTAAAAACTACATTTTTATATATGCTTGATGACAAGAATTAGTAGCCAAAGAAATCGTTAAAAATCATAATTTAGTCATTTTGATTCCCACTGTTTGAGTGGTTTAGGGTTTAGTTAGATTGCATGTCTTAAGTTTGTGTTTAAATTATGCTTTATTGTTTTATTTATTGATTTATGAATGCTGCAATTTCTTTATAGAATACAAATTGTAAACAAATGTTGAGCTATTTATAACAAAATAAATGCATAAAAATATAATAAAGGTTCAAATTAACCTTTCGTAATTGTCTGTACATGTGTGAAAAAAATTCATGATTGAAAATTCTTATACATGCAATTAAAATTGGGTAAATTGTAAATGTATTGTAGATGATGTGCTCAGTATAAATAATCTTGATTTATGTTGCAAATCATGGTTTTTCTTGCAGTTTTAGTATTTCTTATAACTCTATATTGTCAGAAAAAGTCGTCAATATGCACTAAATTATTGCCCATTTCTTAACAAATATATTCCGTACTCCTAGAAAGCATGTTTAATTTGTGAATGCTTCCAAAAAGTCTGAAAAAGTGGGAGACATTCCGTTCATTCCTTGACGCATGCGCTATATTAATACTAAAATCTGAATTTATTTAAAAAGGAAGAAGCTAAAATTCTATAAATTAAGATTTATAATATAATTAAGAAAGAGAAAATGTTTTCTAATTTAAAAGTAAATGACAATTACTTTTCTCATACATTAAAAAGTACACACAATTTATTTTTTCTAAAGTTGAATAATGTGGAAAAATACAAAAAAATAAATAAATAAAGTTGCTTATGATAAAAAATATTTTCATTTAAAATATATTTTAAATGAACACATTTAATTTAAATATTAAATGGGAAAAAATCGATTTTACTCAAAAGAATATCGAATAAAAATATAATATTTATATTATACATTTAGCAATTTATTTAAAAATATTCATAATTTCTGTTTTTATCCTATTTCAAGATTAAACTATTAAAAGATCATCCACACTCTCCTTAAAAATGAAATCTTCCCGAAATTAACTTCAAAACTCAATGCTTTTTAAAGAAAATAAATCAAACCATGCCCATTTTGGCTAGCATACTTACTTCAAAGCATGTTATTACTTTATCAACTGTATCGTGGTCGTTTGTGTATTTATATTATACATTTAGCATTTATTTAAAAATATTTATAATTTCTGTTTTTATCCTATTTCAAGATTAAACTATTAAAAGATCATCCACACTCTCCTTAAAAAAGAAATCTTCCCGAAATTAACTTCAAAATTCAATGCTTTTTAAAGAAAATAAATCAAACCATGCCCATTTTGGCTAGCATACTTACTTCAAAGCATGTTATTACTGTATCAACTGTATCGTGGTCGTTTGTGTATTTATATTATACATTTAGCATTTATTTAAAAATATTTATAATTTCTGTTTTTATCCTATTTCAAGATTAAACTATTAAAAGATCATCCACACTCTCCTTAAAAAAGAAATCTTCCCGAAATTAACTTCAAAATTCAATGCTTTTTAAAGAAAATAAATCAAACCATGCCCATTTTGGCTAGCATACTTACTTCAAAGCATGTTATTACTTTATCAACTGTATCGTGGTCGTTTGTGTAAAGGTCTAGTAACACTGGGATAGCTGGTTTGATTCCAATATTAACAAATTTATTTTTCCTGCAGGCTTTCTTCAGATATTTTACCTCCTATAACGGAAAAAAAATTAAACGTGTATTCCTCAATTAACAGAAAATACTGGCACCAGTGCTACCAAGAAAATTTCCTTTAATTGAAGAAAGATTTTCTGAGAGTGTATATTACATTGCTCGACTTGTTTCATATTACCTGAAAAATGCAGCTTTTTTTAAATCTAAATATTGTTTGTATAGTTGTTCTGTATAGTTTAAGATCTAAATATTGATATGTATGTAAAACATTGATATCAGTAAAAACATTGATATTTTTCCTTCCGTTTTAATAGCATAATTAAAAAACAGTTTTTACTTTATTAATTTTTAATTTATCACTTAAAAAAAAAAAATCAAAATATAAATGGTATTCCATAATACCCGAATTTCCTCTACGCATTGTGAAATTGTGTAATATTCTTTCTTCGAAATCTGTTAAAACGGAATAATAGATATAGCTTAATCATAAATTATTATCACAACATATGCTTAAAAAACAATTATGTTCCAATAATTTAAAATTAAAAATCAATTTTGCTTTGCTTCTCTAGCGTTCATCCCAAAAAAAGGATTTCAGAAAATAGTACTACTTCTCTTCATCTATTGTCCGTTAGCTGCCCGTTCTCTTCTCACCTGACGTACCGAACTTACCAAAGGTAACAGTCTTTTGTCTGTAAAAAAGAAAGAAATGTCTCTTGAGCTACCGCCGGGGGTTGAAATGTTTTTGTTGGATAAATCTTTTTTGGTGGTCGTTTGGTTTTAACTTTGACGTCTCTTATTTTATTTCCGGAAAACGGTATCAAAATTTAAGTCTCCCTAGGATGGGGATTTTGATGCTATTACGCTGTTTAAAAGATATTAAAATTGACATATATCTCTGATATGTATTACAAGATGTTTATTATTTCATGTAATAAGCTGATATTACTCAATTAACGAAAAAAATCCCGGTAGCAGTGTTGCCAAGAAACATTCCGTTAATTGAAAAAAGCATTTCTGAGAGTGTATATTACGTTACTCGATTCGTTCATGCTACCTGAATGTATTTTTTCCTTCTATTTTAATAGCATCAAAAAAAGTTAAAAAACAATCACAGTTTTTTTTAACTTTATTAATTGTTAAGTCATCTCTCTCTTTTTTTCTTTATCAAAATATAAATAGTGTTTCATAATACTCAAATTTCCCCTCTATATAATGTGAAATTGCGTAACGTTCTTTCTTCGAAGTTTGTTAAAACAGAATAAAAATTTTATTTAATCTTAAATTATTATTGCAACAGATGCTTAACCTTCCTACTGCCGCAACCGGGTATATCCGTTCACTAGGCTGCAGGTTTCACTGCAATTGAAACTTTATTTAAATTACTATAGTTCTACAAGTATAATCCAGTTTTAAGAAATTAAGTTATGATTGATACTTTCAATGCTTATAAGCATATAAGTAACAAGAAAAATTATACATGTTAGAAAATCCTTCTTTTATTAACGTTTAAAATAAATTTAGGAGAAAACAACATTACATTTTTGTCCTTTTGCTCGACGGTCAGGGGGTTAAAAAATATACACCCCAATCGTTAAAAATCAATTTTGCATTGCTTCTCTAGCGTCCATCCGAAAATAGGATTTCAGAAAATAATACTACTTCTCTTCATCTATTGTCCGTTATCTGCCCGCACTCTTGTCACCTGACGTACCGAACTTGCCAAAGGTAACAAAGTCTCTTGTCTGTTAAAAAGGAAAGAAATGTCTCTTGTGCTAGCGCCGGGGGTTGAAATGTTTTTGTTGGATAAATCTTTTTCGATGGTCGTTTGGTTTTAACTTTGACTTCTCTTATTTTATTTCTGGAAAACGGTATCAAAATTAAAATCCTTCCTAAGAACCAAACAAGTTCTTTTTTTCATGATATATGATAAATTGAATACGGTATTTCTTTTAACACTTTCCAATATAGTAGAAAAGTGTTTTCGTATTCGGTTTGGGCATATGTTTGTGTTCTAACTTGTGTAAATATACTCGGATTGTCATGCAACTGATATATGTTATTGAGGTTTACTATGGTATGTTCGGTATTAAAAAGAAAGTGTGTAGCATTTATAGTTTGTTTACAGAGACACTCAAAAGAATTTCGATACATTGAGTTCTATGGCGAAAAATCTTTTTGTGGTTTGATTTAATGATATTACACTATTTCAAAGATACTAAAATTGACATATATCACTGATGTGTATTACAAAATGCTTACTATTTCACACAATAAGTGGATATTTCTCAATTAACAAAAAAAAAAAAAAAAAAAAAAAAAAAAAAAAAAAAAAAAAAAAAAAAAATCCTGGCAGCAGTGTTGCCAAGAAAATTTCCGTTAATTGAAGAAAGAATTTCTGAGAGTGCATGTTACATTACTTGACTCCTTCATATTATCTGAATGTATTTTTTCCGTCCATTTTGATAGCACGAAAAAAAAAATTTAAAGACTATCACAGTTTTTACGTTACTAAATTTTAATTTATCTCTCTCTCTCTTTCTTTTTCTCTTGATCAAAATATAATTGGTGTTCCATAACACTCGATTTCTTCTATATAAATTTTGAAATTGTGTAACATTGTTTCTTCAAAATTTCTTAAAATAGAATAATAAATATATCTTAATCTTAAATTATTATTACACCAGATGCTTTAAAAAAAAATTACAGAAAAAATTAGTCGAACCTCGTTAAACCGAACCTCAAAGAAAATAAAAATGTTGTACATGTTAGCAGTAATTCATGTTATCAGTAATCTTTGTATTCGTTTTTATAGGGGATTGCGAAAACAATGCACGTTTAAAGAAATTCACGCTAAGCGTGTTCATATTAAGAAGGTTTGACTGTATATTCCAATCATTTAAAATTAAAAATCAATTTTGCATTGCTTCTCTAACGTCCATCCGAAAAAAAGGATTTCAGAAAATAATACTACTTCTCTTCATCTATTGTCCGTTACCTGCCGGCTCTCTTGTCATCTGACGTACCGAACTTGCCAAAGGTAACAAAGTCTTTTGTCTGTAAAAAAGAAAGAAATGTCTCTTGTGCTACTGCCGAGGGTTGAAATGTTTTTGTTGGATAAATCTTTTTCGGTGGTCGTTTGGTTTTAACTTTGACTTCTCTTACTTTATTTCTGGAAAACGGTATCAAAATTTAAATCCGTCTAAGAACTAAACAAGTTCTTTTTTGCATGATGTATGATAAATTGAATATGGTATTTCTTTTAATACTTTCCAATATTGTAGAAAAGTGTTTACGAATTCGGTTTGGATGTATATCGTGCTCTAACTTGCATAAATATACTCGTATTTTTATGCAACTAATGTATGTTAAGTTTTACTATTGAATGTTGGGTACTGAAAGGAAAGTGTGTAGCATTTATAGTTTGTTTGTAGGGATACGCAAAAGATTTTCGTTACATGGAGTTCTATGCTGAAAAATCTTTTTGTGGTTTGATTTGATGATGTTATACTGTTTCAAAGATATTAAAATTGGCGTATATAACTGATGTGCATTACAAGAGGCGTACTATTGTATATAATATGCATAGTATTTATCGTTCATTTATACTTTGATACTTTTCCAAAACAAAATATCTTGTCGAATTATACAATGTACAGTCGTAAAAAAAGCACTGCCCCCCACACTTTACTAACTCTGCAAAAAATTATGGTAGAAGAAAGTTATTAATATCAAACTGCTTTGAAAAAAAAAAAAAGAAAGAAAGAAAAAGAAAAAAAAACACTGTTTTTAAATGATGTACATAAAATTTGCTTAAAAGGCTATCTACATATTAAAAAAACCTAACTTTTTTTTTTTCTCAATAGCAGTACCCGATTCTGACAGCAAAAATGAACTCTAACCTTTCAATTAGCCTCAAAACAAATTTTTTTGCAATTCGTATTGTAGCTTTCCGAAAAATTAATTATTTTAAGCCAGTATATTTTAGGGACTGTATTCAAATTGAATTCAGCACTCCATTGTTGACAAACAGAGCTACCTTCTAGATCAAGGTGTCTTAGGTGCCAATCAAGAAGTCATTAAAAACTGCTAGATTACAGGATAGTAAAAGAAGTTTCTAAATATCTAGTCACTTCTATCGTAGATGGCCCTTAGACCATCATTTTGCCGTTTTAAAGCAAAATTTGAAAACTATGCAAAAAATAAAATAAAATTTTGGATTTCCATAAAGCAGGACTATAATTAATAAATATAAATCCATAAAAAAAAATCTTATGTTGTAATTCACAATTTTTTCGAATATTAATTTCATAATTCATAACTCATATCATAAAATTATAAAAATTGGAAAATCAAGGAATTTATGTTTTGGTATTTTAGTATTATTGCTGCACAAAATCTTAGCACATTAGGAATATAATTTCAGGAAATATTAATAAAAATATAAAAGTGTAATTCAACGTTTGAAGCACTAAATTTTGAATACTTATAATTCAAAAACTTATCATTCAGGTGCCTTAAAATTTTATGTCTAGGCATAGTTTGAACCGAAGATTTGAAATAGCTTGTTAAAATTGGGTACTGTCGTTAAAAGAAAAACAAAGTTTGGGTTCGTTTTAATGTGTAGATAGCCCCCTAAATAAATTTTATAATCATAATTTAAAAGTAATCTTTATTTCCAATCGTTATGTACCAGTTACTTTCTTCTAAGATAATTTGTTAGGGAGTAAGTAGCGGGTTTTAATTTTATTTTCCCACGATTGTACCTTTTATACCATGCCTATCTTGCTTCAAAAGAAATTTTAAATTTAATTCTTTCTTAAACTAGAGAGTATTTATAAAATTGATTTATGTTACGAAAGAAAAAAGTATGGGAGATAAAACAATTTTTCAACTTTTAGCCTTTCTAACGAATCTATTACAATGGCAAAAAATATGGCACAGTAAGAGTTCTCTTTGACAACTAATCTCCTCTTTGAACATTTTCCATTCAGAAGATATATTTCCAAATGTTAATATCCTCTTTTGATATTCTTTGTTAACTTTAACCAACTTTAACTTTGTTAACCAAAACAAAATATCATATCAAATTATACAATGTACCTTTTATACCATGCCTATCTTGCACTGAAAGAAATTTTAAATTTAATTCTTTCTTAAACTAGGTAGCATTTATAAAATTGATATATGTGGCGAATAAAAAAAGAAGCACAGTATGGACGATAAAACAATTTTTCAACTTATAGCCTTTCTGACGAATCTATTACAATGGCAAAAAATATGACTCAGTAAGAGTTCTCTTTCACAACTAATCTCCTCTTTGAACATTTTCTATTCAGAAGATATATTTCCAAATTTTAATATCCTCTTTTGATATTCTCTGTTACCTTTACTCTAAAAATATATTTTCGGCCACTTCATGCCTCAGAAAGAGATACAAAAGTTCGTCCAGTGCATCTTCACTCTATAAGCATGCCGATGTTAAAGCACTGAAATGGTTTACTTTGATACTTTTGCGCAGTGTTTGCTTTTCAGGAGCATTTATTACTATTGTTATTATGGTATTTTAAGGGGTTTAGGGACACAATTTAAAATATTTGTAATTATTGAGTTAAAATTTAGATTTTTTTTTTTAGGATGGTTAACCATATTACTTTTAAACAAAATCACATAATAAAACTTCTCAGAATTTTTTTTATTTAAAATTTAAAAATTATTAAAGATGGTCATTATTTTTTAGGATGGTTAACCATATTACGTTTAAAAAAAATCACATAATAAAACTTCTCAGAATTTTTTTTATTTAAAATTTAAAATTTATTAAAAAAATTGATTAATTTAAAATTGTTATAATTCGAAATGGTATTTGTAGAATTTTATTTTTTTACATTGAAATATTTAAAGATGTGTAAGCTTTAATTTTGATTTATCATGTTATAAATATTAATTTAAATAAAAATAAAAATATTTAAAGTAAAAATTTAGAAAAAAAAGATGTAACTTTAAAAAAAATCATAGTTTCAAAAGTAAACATTTGTAATAATTTAAAATGAGAAATGGTGAAAAAACCCACCATGAAGAAAAACGCATTTTCACAAGAAAATATTTCTATAACAGCCATTACTTGGAAGCCAAATTTTAAAACCAAACCAAACCAAAACAAAAATAAATAAAATTTCCTTTTCATTTTAATATAAAAATCATGATTTAAACGCCATTTTAAACAGAAAAAAAGTATTATAATAAAAATATTTTAAAAATTTTGAAGATCTTTTTGTCCCTGACCCCCCCCCCCCCTTAAGTATTTTCTCCCATATGGTTGAATTTTTCTGCAATAGCAGAAATTTATGTAAAATTGAAATTTTATAAATCATATGGTTTGACATTTTAACCAAATTCTGCACTTGTTTCACCGGTCATTTTTTAAGAAACAAAATAATTCTGTTGCAGATGTTTTCAAGTGACTAAACATTGCCAGCATTTATGAATAAATTGATTTGAAAATAAATAAATTCTTGTCTTCGTCTACATTTTAAGAGCAAAAACATCATGAAAAAAGCCTATGCACCTTTTTTTCTGTTTAAAATTAAAATTACATTCTATAAATAACGCCTTTCAAAGTGTTAAAAAGCTAGAATATCTTCAAATAAATGTTCTGTAGAAATAATTCAATAAATAATCAGAAAATAATAATTTACTGAAAAAAATATTAAAGCTATTATTTAATTTTTCCTTTCTTTTATGCTTCGTGAATTCCAAATTTCGTAATATTTTGGGTTTTTTTTTTCTTTTTACTACTAAGGAGCTTCTCTAACTCCCTGCTTAAGAAGCACGAAACTTTTTAATACATTTTCTGACTCAATTTTAAACGTGAAGGCACAGAATTAAACTATTGAAGCGATTTGTAATCGAAATGCATTTTTTTCTTTTTTTTTAATAGATAAGTTAGTGATTGAGTTATAAACGATTTTTATTATCCGATGATAGGTTTTTCTCCTTTTTAGCACTGTCAGATATGTAAATTCAGTCAAAACGCCAATTTTGATACTATGATCTGAAAGATTTTTTACCAAAAGGCGGAAAAGGTTTTTCGAATACATAGTTTTTGAATAAGAACACCAGCCAATTTCATGCCTTTTCGAACAAAAATTGATTCAAAAATGCTTCAGAAAATAAACTTTTTGGATTTCAGAACAGCCTTAAAGGAACTTTATTAGAATCCATGTTTTTTTCCTCCACCAAATGATTATTAAAAAAAAAAAAAAAATTAAAATTTAGCAGAAAACTGATATTTCCTTAAAAATTCAGATCTTAGTATACTTTATTACTAATTTGAAGATATTAATGAACTGATTTCGTGAAATTGATGTAAAGATTTTCTGTATGTAATGTAATTGCATGTTTTAAAATAAATCAAAAATGTGTTTATTAATATTTGAAACATGATTAGTAAAAAATTGAATCTATAGAACATCTACCACAAGCCATATTTCTGAATTTTATCCATATTGATAGATTTAACCTTCAAAATAAAATTTTAAAAATTTGGTCTTCTTTTATAATCATAAAAACATATAAAAAGCGAGAAAATGTACTAATAAATAAAGTTTTCATTCACCGTTAATGCTTCAAACAAAATAAGGTTAAAAAATAAATAATAATGATAATAACAGTAAAAACATAATATATTTCCTCTTGTAACATCTTCTTTGTCCATTCCACTGTCACCTGACATCTAAAAGTGGTCACTGTTCGCCATCTCCCTCCGAGAAATAAATACTTAGCTTTGTTTTATACTTTGTCCGCAGGGAGCTGTAGTTGCCTCATAGCAACTATTTATGCTTAGTGTTATGTTATTTAGCCTTGTAGTCTATTCTGACTCCTTTCTCTGTGAAAAGAATGCCTCGGGAATTAATGATTTTCGCCCTAATGGCCAGTTTCTCCTTTTATGTTTATAGAATTTGTTTTATAAACTGTAACCATAAAAATTACACAGTCAAATGAAGAAAATGTGCTCTTTAGACAATAATTGTCGAAATATATGTAATACTACAAATGGATAAAATATTGGTGTAAAACAGAATTCATGGAAAGTAACTTCTAAAACGTAATGTAAAAATGCAGAAATTGTAAAACTTTTGTAAGATTATAGAAAGATTCAGTAGATACATGTGTACATATAAACATGTAGTTGCGCATGTAATGTTGCGATAGATGTAGCCATGTAGAGACGCTAGTGTAAAGAGGTAACTATGTAGTTGTTTTTAATCTGGTAACCTATAAAATTCTTTTATGTATATGTCATAAGGTTTAGATGCGTTTGCATTTAAAAATGTGCTTGGATGTGATAATTTTTAAAAATATATTTAGACTTTTTTAGACTTTCTTTTGTTTTTGTATTTTGACTTCATAAACATGATTATATTTTGTGAAACATTTAATTGTATGTTTAAAAGTAAACCAAAAATGTGGTTATTAATATTTGAAACATGGTAGTAGAAAACTGAATCTATAGGACATCTACCACAAGCCATATTTTCAAATACTACTCATATCGATAGATTTATAATATTGTCTTCAAAATAAAATATTAATAATTCGTCCTCCCTAATAATCATAAAAACCTGTAAAAAGGTACTATTAAATGAAATTGTCATTCACCTTTAAAGCTCCAAACAAAATAAGGTTAAAAAATAAATAATAATGATAACAACATTAAAAACATAAGATGTTTCATCTTGTGACATCTTCTTTGTCCATTCCATTGTCACCTGACATCTAAAAGTGGTCACCGGTCGCCATCTCCCTCCGAGAAATAAATACTTAGCTTTGTTTTACACTTTGTCCGCAGGGAGCTGTAGTTGCCGCATAGCAACTATTTATGCTTACTGTAACGTTATTTAGCCTTGTAGTCTATTCCGAGTCCTTTCTGTGTGAAAAAAATGCCTCGGGAATTAATGTTTTTCACCCTAATGGGCAGTTGCTCCTTTTATGTTAGTAGAATTTGCTTTATAGAAATATAATAATAATAATAAAAACACATTCAAATGCAGAAAACGGGACCTTTAGGCAATAGTTGTCGAAATGTATGTAATACTACAAGTAGGTAAATTACTGATGTAAAACATAATTCAGGATAAGTAACTTCCGAAATACGCTGTAAAAATGAATATGTAGAGTGTTTACAGAAGGATTCAATAGATATTGCTTCTGCTGTGATAGTAGCATTATGTAAATTACAACAATAGAAGAAACCATTTAATCGTTTGAGACGTGTTGCCTATTCTAAATGTTATTATATTTTTCAGAAATTTATCTCATTAAAAAATATATAATAAAATATTATCTTGATCATTGAAACAACTTTTTAGTTTGTTTTGGATCCTTGTATAAAAAGCGAGAAAAAAAAATCCTGGCAAAGTTAACTAGCTGGATGTTGCAATCCCAAAACTAAATTCTATGTCATATATGTAATCATTTCTTGAAAAATGAAGGATAGCAGTGTCATCGGCTAGGTGATTTATACCAAAATCTAATCAGCAACAACTTATATCAAGTTCTAACTAAATCTGAAGTTTGATGAAAATCAATACATTAATTTTCAAGGCAAAAGCTTTGCAAAAATCATTAAAAAAATAGGGATAAAAGCACCACCTGTTGAGCAATTTACTCCAAAAACTAACAGCTCTAATTTATATCACAAACTAACTGAATCTGAAGTTTGATGAAATTTTGTACATAAGTTCTTAGAGCTATTACGATAATCATGAATAATGCCGCATATAAACGACACCTGCGGGTGATTTTCATCAAAAAGTAATCAGAAGCATATTCTATCAAGGACTAGTGGAATACGGATTTTTATAAAAAATAGTCCATTAATATTTGAGATGTAACTATTGCGGAAATCATGAAAAAAGGTAGCATAGCAGCACCACCTGTTAAGCTTTTAGTTACAACAAAAAGTAATTAGCACCAGTTTATATCCGTAACTAACACAATCTAAAGTTTTATTGAATTCGTTCATTAGTTCTTGAGACAGAGCACTCCCAAAGTTTGTGTCTCATACATACATAAAGACAAACTCATAGATAGATATTTTGTAAAAACATGTTTTTCGAGTTCTATGACTCCTAAAACAGATAAATCTGTCGAAAGACGGAATTAAAAAAAAAATATATGAATCCAATACTTTCTTTTTGTAAAAATGAAAGCATTAAAGAAAGTCCGCAACTAAGAGACCACTAGACATATGTCTGACTCTGAATTAATTTATTTTGTGTATTCCGCACATTATCTCTCTTTCAGAGAGATAATCAAGAAAAAGTTCTTTTTTTTTTCGAAGAATATTGTTTTCATTTTCTTTAGGAGATATATTTAATTTACAAATTCTTATCATTAAATAGTACCAATACCAGTAATACAGTTCCAAACTTTAAGAGCGGAGAAACGTATAACAAAAAGAAAAAACTATATATTATTAATATATATATATGTTATGGATATATAATTATACATATACATGTCAACATAAGCTTAATGCAAGTTATTTATATTAAATACCTTATTAACAGTTAATTAAAGAATTTTTTCATTATGTATCTGTGTTCATTATTTAATACTTTATTTTAAATTATTAAACTGTAAACAAATATTAATATGTTTAGATATACTATTAACATTGTTTTCTACATTGGAGAAAATATCAAAGAAATAAAAAGACACTATTTAATTTTAACATTCTCTAACATACAATTTTTAAATTATAGATTTTATAAACTTAGTATTTTATATTAAAAATATATAAGGTGTAGATTATACGGGGGCAGAAAAAAAAATCTTGACAATCTCAATATTATGTAAGTTACAATCTAAAGTTCGAAGACCCTTATCACTTAGGGGTATAAAAAATAGATAACTACCTATTCTCAAACCTACTGAGTATACATATAAAATTTCACCAACATCGGTTAAGCCGTTTCGGAGAAGTATGACAACTAACACTGTGACACGGGAATTTTATATATATATATATAATACCAAAAGGGAATATAAATAAAACATAATTTTAAGGCTTTTCAATATAAATCTCAGCATAGTAATTAAGATATTGATTGCCTCTCTCTATCTCCATAAAGGCAAAAGAAAGAAGACAAACAATTGTTATTTTTCATCATGAAATATTTGAAACAAAACATTAAAGAAGGCCCATAAATGACAGATTAATGGGTACATGTCTGATGCTGCATTAATTTACCTAATATAACCCCGTACATACTTTATTACAGAAATAACCAACAAAAAGTCCCATTTTCCTTCAATGAATATTGCTTTCTCTCTCTAGGAGGTATATTTCCTTTGCGATTTCTTAACATTCATCAGTATCAATACCAACAATAAAACTGAACATTTTTAAAACTGATGATCCGTATAACTTGAAATTTCTATAATAATGTGATAAGACAGTATAAATAAATTAATATATTGACTTCCGACGCACACTATTTCCAGCATAATAAGTAAAATATTGATTGTAGCTTTTTATATTTATAAAGGAAAAGAATGAAGCATCATGGGAATCATGTTTCATTATAAAAAATAAGAAATGAAATCATTAAAGAAAGGCTATAAATGAGAGATTAATGGACACATGTCTGATACTGCATTATTTTACCCAGTGTACTCTGACACGTTCTCCCAGTGAGATAATCAACAAAAGGTTCCATTTTTGTTCGATGAATATTGTTTCCGCTATGTTTATTAGATGTATTTCACTTCCAAATTCTTACTATTAAGCAGTACCAATACCAACAATAGAATTTCAGACTTTAAAAATGAAGAAATGTATAACATAAAATCTCTCTGCACGCTCTCCCTCAGAGAGATAATCAACAAAAATTTTCATTTTCCTTCAAGGAATTGATCCATTCACTTTAAGAGATATATTTTATTTATAAATTTTTACCATTCAACAAAACCAACAGCAGCATCACAGTTCTATACTTTAAAAATTAAGAAGCGTATAATATAATTTCTATAATAATTTTGAAAGAGAATGTATAATATGAAATTTAAAATGTTCAGGTTTAATTAAAAGGTGATTAAAATAATCAGCTATAGATGTTAATAGTTAATTTTATTTAAAAACATCTTAGCACTTACAAGACTTTTTGGAAAAAGGCTTGAAAGTAGTAAGATGTTTTTAAATAAAATTAATTATTAACATCTGTAGTTCATTATTTTAATCGCCTTTTGACTAAACCTGAATAATTCAAAGTTCATATTATATATTTTGTATTAAAAGCAAGGCGAACATTTCATTCCGTCACATATTTTATATTTATTTATTTTGAAAGAGAATATAAATAACATAATAACATAACGCCTTCTGACATAATTTCTAGTACAATAATTAAGATATTGTTTGTTTCTTTCTTATATCCATGTAGGAAAAACAAATAAGATGTATGATAATGAAGAAAAAATAGAAGTGAAATTCCATAAATGAGAGATTAATAGGCACATGTCTGAACCTGCATTAATTTTAGTTCTCTCTGCTCACACTCTCTCTCAGAGATAATCAAGTAAAATTCCCATTTTTCTTCGCAGGAATATTTCATCCACTTTCTTTAGGAGATATATTTCATTTACAAATTCTTACCATTAAACAATACCAATAGCAGCAATTCAGCTCCACATTTTCAGAATGAAGAAATGTATAACATAAAATTTCTTTAATAATTTTGAAAGGAAATATAAATAATATTAATAATATAACGCCTTCAGGCATAATTCCCAGTATAATAATTAAAATATTATTTGTCCCTTTCTTATATCTATGTAGGAAAAACAAAATAAAATGTATGATAGAGATGAAAAATTAGAAATGAAATCATATAAATGAGAGATTAATAGGCATATGTCTGACCTTGAATTAATTTACTTGGTGTACTCCACGCGTTATTTCTCTCACAGATATAATATAATCAACTAAAAGTCCTATTTTTCTTTGATGAATATTACTTTCACTCTCGTTAGGAGATGTATTTCATTTACAAATTCTTACTATTAAACAATACTAAGAATGAGAAAGTGTATAACATAAAATTTCTATAATAATTTTGAAAGGCAATATAAATAACCTCAATACACATAAAACTTTTCGACATAGTTATTTGTACAATTATTAATATATTGATTGTTTCTTTTCTACATCCAGAAAGAAAAAAAAAACAAATAAGATGTATGATAATGATGAAAAATTAGAAATGAAATCCTGTAAATGAGAGATTAGTAGGCATATATGTCTGACCCTGCATTAATTTACCTAGTTCTCTCCGCACGCACTCCCTTCCAGAGATAATCAACAAAAATTCCCATTTTTCTTCGAAGGAATATTGCATCCACTCTCTTTAGGAGATATATTTCCTTTACGAATTCTAACCATTAAACAATGCCAATAGCAACAATAGAGTTCCGCGCTTTAAGAATGAAGAAAATAACATAAATTAAAACATAAAATTTCTATAATAATTTTGAAAGGGAATATAAATAACATTAATGATATAACGCCTTCGGACATACTTCCCAGTATAACAATTAAGATACTGATTGTCTCTTTCTTATATCCATAAAAAAAAAAAAAAAAAAAAAAAAAAAAAAATAAGATGAATGATAATGATAAAAAAATAGAAATGAAATCCTATAAATGAGAGATTAATAGGCATATTTCTGACCTTGAATTAATTTACCTAGTTCTCTCCGCACAAAGATAATCAACAAAATGTCCCATTTTTCTTCGAAGGAATATTGCATACACTCTCTTTAGGACATATATTTCATTAACGAATTCTTACCTTTAAGCAATACCAACAGCAGCAATACAGTTCCACACTTTTAAGAATGAAGAAACGTTTAACATAAAATTTCTACAATAATTCTAAAAGGCAATATAAAAAACATTAATGATATAGCGCCTTCCGACATAATTCACAGGATAATAATTAAGATATTGATTGTCTCTTTTTTATATCCACAAAAGAAAAAGCAAATAAAATGTATGATAATGATGAAAAATTAGAAATGAAATCCTGTAAAGGAAAGATTAATAGGCATATGTCTGACCCTGCATTAATTTACCTAGCTCTCACACCACGCACTCCCTCACAGAGATAAACAACAAAAATTCTCATTTTTCTTCGAAGGAATATTGCTTTCACTCTCTTTAGGTCATATATTTCATTTACGAATTCTAACCTTGAAGCAATACCAATAGCAGCAATACACTTCCTAGCTTTAAGAACGAAGAAAATAACATAAACTGTAACATAAAATTTCTATAATAATTTTGAAAGACAATATAAATAACATTGATAGTAGTAGGAAAATAAGAGTACGGGCTCAGCCGGAGGCGGGACTGCGGGACCGTCCCACCTCCGGCTGTCCCACCTCCGGCTGTCCCACCTCCGGCTGTCCCACCTCCGGCTGCCCCACCTGCTCCTCCAGCTGCCCCGCCTGCGGTCCCTCCTGCCCCCACCATACATCCCCCTCCACAAACGCCCCCTGGTGGAAAAAAGGAATATTCTATTATAACAGGATAGGTGAACAACCTTCCCTAATTAAAAATATTATCAATCACATCTCAACTCGGAATCATACTATATGATGAAGATTAAATTTATATTTGAATTTTGAACAACCATAATTTTAATGAGTATTATTAATTAAGCGAAACACTGGAAAAATCTCAGTTTTTAACCATTTTATTTAGATTTCTTCAACTACAAGATGAGATTATCAATTTAACTCAAGAAAGTTAAACATATATTTGAATTTTGCTTCATAGACATCTTAATGAGTAGTATTAATTAAGTAAAAACAATAGAAAATATCCAGTTTTATAGAAAAAGACTGATTTCTTACGATTTTTATCAACTATATGATCAATGTAACGACTTAAAAGTTGGAAGTTAAACATGTATCCTAGTTTTTCAACAGCTATAGCCTTAATGAGTATCGTTAATTAAGTAAAAAAAACAATGGAAAATATCAAGTTTTATGGAAAAAGACTGATTTCTAACGATTTTTATCAACTTAAGAGAGAAAACTTAAACATACATTTCAGTTTTTCAACAGCTATAACCTTAATGAGCATTCATAATTAAGTAAAAAACAATGGAAAATATCGATTTTATAGAAAAAGACTGATTTCTTACGATTTTTTCAACTCAAACTTCAGAATATCAATTTGATAGAAAGAAATTTAAGCATGCATTCCAGTTTTGGACAACCATTTCCTTCATGAACATTAATAATTAAGCAAAAACAACGGAAAATATTAAATTTTTAACTGATTTCTTCATATTTTTTATTTATTTATTTATTTTTTAATATAAAATCAGAATACACAACTTAAAATAGAAATTTAAACATATTTTTTAGTTTTTGAACAGTCGTTACCTCAAAGAATTTCGATAATTGAACAATTAACAAAGGAAACTAATGATTTTTTAACGAAAAAAGACGAATTAAACGAATTTGGTTAACTTTTACTCTAATTGGAAATTTCATCGTACTTTATGTATACCAACTAAGTAGAATTTTAATGCATAAACGAATAATTTAAAGAAATCCCCAACACACAAATGTGAACCTGCAGAGCATTTCTTATTACGTCATATCTAAACTAAAACTTTTTTCTGCAACCCCACCATGCATGCATTCCAGGTAGGGGAACATAACAAAGAATCTTGACGTCACAACTTACAAAGGTATACAAATGTTTACGTTCAAGAAAAAGTATCACATAGAGTGAAAAAAAAGAAGAGATTTAAGTTATTTATCCATTCTAGTTTTATAACAGTTACTACAACATCTCCAAATTAAAATTTGGAAGTCATAATGAGTATAATTAATTAAGCAAAATAATAGAAATATTAGTTTTTCAGAGGGGAAAAGACGAATTTAAACAAATTTTATTAGTTTTACACTAGTTTAATAATAATTTTAAGGAGGAAAAAGACGAATTTAAACTTTTTTTTTTAGTTTTACACTATTTTTTCTCATCTCCAACATGGATATATCAATTTTAACAGAAGAATTAAACGTATATTATAGTTTTTAACAACAAAATCTTAACAAGTATCATTAATTAAACAAAAATAAATATCAGTTTTAAAGAAAAGACGAATTTGAATAATTTTACACTAGTATTTTCAAAAGCAACATGGAAATATCAATACTTATTCACATATTTCACTTATTCACTGTATTCAATACTATATTTAATAAATTTGGATACACTTTAAGAATTTCCTAATCTATAATTAAATATTAGCTGTATATTTAATGTTACCCATGTTTTCAACATTAGTTCATAATCGTGAATTTTGTATTTTAAATACCATGTATTCAGGTTCAGATTATTTTCACTTGAAATCATACAGAATTTTTTAACAGAGTTTGTTTTTGAAATCATTGAAGCAACTGTATTTAATATTTTTAACACCAATTTTCTAAGATTTTCTAACATTTTCCGATTATACATTCTTCAGAAGTACATTTCTAAATGCTACAATCACTTTACATATCGAAAAGATATCATTGAAGCAACTGTATTTAATATTTTTAATACCAATTTTCTAAGATTTTTTAACATTTTCCGGTTATACATTCCTCAAAAGTTATTATTACGTATTCTAAACAATAGAAAATATTAATTTTAAGAATAAAAAGACGAATTTAAACAAATTTTATTAGTTTTACACTATTTTTTCTCACCTCCAACACGGATATATCAATTTTAACAGAAGAATTAAACGTATATTTTAGTTTTTAACAACAAAAATGTAATAAGTATCATTAATTAAACAAAAATAAATATCAATTTTCAAGAAAAGACAATTTTTTACACAAATTTTCAACTTTGAAATACATTTGCTTACATATATTGTTACAGTATATTACTAAACTTAAACTTTTTAAAAAGTTTGAATGTCTTTACAAAGGTTCATACTTATATTTTTCACGTCTTGACTGCATTCGAAATCTTACAACAAAAGTATACTTTTATTATTATTATTATTATTATTCTAGAAAACCTAAAAAATCGTTTCTTGCTGCTTTAGACACTTGACACATTAAAACTACTCTACCCATATAATTAATCAAATTAGGACATGATTCATCTTACACTTCAAAATTTCTGAATTTTTACAATACTTATTTTCATCAAACTTTATTCTTGATCCTATATATTTTAATAGCACAGAATTTTAACATCTGTTTTTATCTACTTATCAAAAAATTATTAAAACACCCAACAACATTTTCCAAATATGAATATTATCTTTACAATTTAATAATGCAAAACATACACGAATACAAAGTTTAATTTTTACAAACATTTCATATTTCAAATCAAACTATTCGAAATTTTCACAACATAAGAGCAAACATTAGACGAACTTTTTAACATTAATATTGCTTACATCTTTTCATCATAACTTTTAACTATGATAATTATCCATTTTTAGGTTGATTGTCGAAAAACTATAACTGAAATTACATAAACTTAATGTAAAAAACCATGTTCTCACACAATTTCTTGAAATTCAACAAAGAATTGACTATTACTCCAATACTTATCTACTTCAATCTCGACTCTCGATAGTATATAGATATTGCATCATTACATACTTACAACTCTTTTCAAACGTTTATCAGAAAATCAAGTCAATCAAAGTCTAGTAGTTATTACATACCTGTTCCTCAGAAATATTACTATCATATGAAACAGTAAAGAAAATTAATAGATATTTAATATTTAATAACTTCATACGTGAAATTACTGCTGAATAAGAATACTAATAATCAAAAAAATCAACTGTTGGACAAAAAATAGTACAGATTACCGAAAATTCAAATCATTTTTTCTACAAAATTACAAAAATTAACAAATGAATGACAAGTTAGAGAAATAACTAAAAAAAAAAATAATGAACATATTTACAAATTTATTAAAATCACACCTTTTTCTGGATTACAAACCACAATTTCTTGAAAAATTTAACACCGAATTTGTAAGATTTTAATCCTAGTATTACATACACTCAATAAATATTCAAAATTAAAAAAAAAAAATAATTTTTTAGTCTCATTAATAAGCAGAAATTCTATATTAAAAGAATATTTTCATAGTAGTACTTATAAAAATGAGAGTTTACAAACTGATTTTCATAATTTTATCACATTTAAACTTAATATTTTACATAAAACATTATTTAATCAAATTTTATGCTTTCTAATTCAGTAAAATTCAATACTTTTTTAGTTTTTAAACCAATACCACAATATTTATTTACATCAAACTTGATTCTTCACCTTTTATATTTCCACATTACACACGTGAGATAAATACTAACTTGGATCAGGAGTTGAAGTCAATTGATTCCATTCAATTTTCATCATGTACGCATTGCTCCTACACGAAGTTTCTTACTGCTGTAATCATCTAATGTATTAAAACTAATCTACTCATATTTTTAATCAATTCATCAGATGTTTCATCTCGCACTTCTGAATTATCGTGCATCAAGTTGCTTAAAATATAAATACTATCTTTATAGTTTTAATGATATATAGTATACATGGTTTATCTTGAGTTAGCACTTCCATAGTATTAATCAAATTATATGTTTCATCTTGCACTTGATCTTAATGTTTTCATCTTGCATCTGAATTATCATCCATCAAGTTTTTTAAATAATAATATATTTATAGTTTTTGATTATACATAGCATGTACAAATACAATCTTTAATTTTAACATTTCATATTTCAAATAACCTATTTCCGAAACCAAGCTATGTGAATT
Source organism: Maratus speculifer (assembly GCA_964019185.1). Lineage (NCBI taxonomy): Eukaryota > Metazoa > Arthropoda > Arachnida > Araneae > Salticidae > Maratus > Maratus speculifer. Next base: position 146,888,846 of record OZ025296.1, read on the forward strand.
TTACCACAATGCTTATTATCATAGAATAATTTGTGTTTCACACTTTTCTAAAAATTATCAGATATGTACCCCTCAGAGAAATTACTATCATATGAATAAATGAAGAAAATTTAATTTATATTAAATGTACACGAAATTGATTGCAATATACATGTATTTAATAAAAATAAATAGGCGATTATTTATACATTAAACCTTTACTAAATATATATTTCTTTCATTATACAGATGTTTCAACAAGATGAATCAAAACAGCAGCAAACTTCAGAAATTAATGACCCGAATGATTCATCCCTAGCACATGTAGCGTTAACGAATAACACATATGTGAGTACTTATATGAGAAATACTAGAATTCGTATATGAAACGTAATTAGAGTAAATACAAAATGATTTGTCTTACTACCTACACTTTAACAAGTGCTTTTTACCTATATTATTGAAGAGAATCCTAACTGTGTCCATTTATTTCTACTACAGATGTGCTCTATTTGCTACAAACACTTCTTAAGTAAATGGAATTTAACAGAACATACAAAAATCTATACAGGTGAAAAACCTTACACTTGGAAAGATTACCATAAATGCTGTTTTCAAGGAGACGTGAATCAAAAATACACACATCATCATATAAAGCATCATCAGATATATATAAACTTAGCGAAGATATTCAAAAATTAGTCAGACTTTTGAAGAATTTAGAAATAAAGGAAGATATTTAGGCTATTTATCCATCATATTTTCACAACATTTACCACAATATCTCAAACTTAAAATTTGGAAGACATACACACTGCTGAAAAGTAATTTTGTGATTCTTCTAACCAGTATGAATGTATAGATGTTATTTTGCAGTGTATTCTTTAAATGCTCACATTAAATATTCTTTTATATGCATATATCGCTGTGTTTATTTTTCTAATACCTATTACATTAATGAAATACATAACATTTTAAGTGAAATAACACTCTCACAACTTAAAAAATGCATAAGAACATACAAAAATAAACAGATGTATGAAAAAATATGCAAGTTTACAAAATATTTTCATTGTTTTCTAGAAATATTAACAAAAAATATTTACAATATGAAAAAATTGTAAAAGTGAAAAGAAAAAACATAAATGTAAAAACAAAAACCACAAAGTGAAAAACTCATAACAAAGTTTTTGAAAAAAAATATTTACAACAAAATTTTTTTTACAAAAACCAAAACTTCCAAAAATATTTTTTTCAAAAATTTTTTTTTCAAAAACATTTTTTACAAAAAAATTTTTTTTCAAAATAAGTTTTTACAAAAGTAAAAAAAAGAAAATCACAACGTTAAAAAAATGAAAAATTTTTGCAACATTTTTTTGCAATTTTTTTACACTTTTTTTAACAAAAATTTTTCATTTTTTTAACGTTGTGATTTTCTTTTTTTTACTTTTGTAAAAACTTATTTTGAAAAAAAATTTTTTTGTAAAAAATGTTTTTGAAAAAAAAATTTTTGAAAAAAATATTTTTGGAAGTTTTGGTTTTTGTAAAAAAAATTTTGTTGTAAATATTTTTTTTCAAAAACTTTGTTATGAGTTTTTCACTTTGTGGTTTTTGTTTTTACATTTATGTTTTTTCTTTTCACTTTTACAATTTTTTCATATTGTAAATATTTTTTGTTAATATTTCTAGAAAACAATGAAAATATTTTGTAAACTTGCATATTTTTTCATACATCTGTTTATTTTTGTATGTTCTTATGCATTTTTTAAGTTGTGAGAGTGTTATTTCACTTAAAATGTTATGTATTTCATTAATGTAATAGGTATTAGAAAAATAAACACAACGATATATGCATATAAAAGAATATTTAATGTGAGCATTTAAAGAATACACTGCAAAATAACATCTATACATTCATACTGGTTAGAAGAATCACAAAATTACTTTTCAGCAGTGTGTATGTCTTCCAAATTTTAAGTTTGAGATATTGTGGTAAATGTTGTGAAAATATGATGGATAAATAGCCTAAATATCTTCCTTTATTTCTAAATTCTTCAAAAGTCTGACTAATTTTTGAATATCTTCGCTAAGTTTATATATATCTGATGATGCTTTATATGATGATGTGTGTATTTTTGATTCACGTCTCCTTGAAAACAGCATTTATGGTAATCTTTCCAAGTGTAAGGTTTTTCACCTGTATAGATTTTTGTATGTTCTGTTAAATTCCATTTACTTAAGAAGTGTTTGTAGCAAATAGAGCACATCTGTAGTAGAAATAAATGGACACAGTTAGGATTCTCTTCAATAATATAGGTAAAAAGCACTTGTTAAAGTGTAGGTAGTAAGACAAATCATTTTGTATTTACTCTAATTACGTTTCATATACGAATTCTAGTATTTCTCATATAAGTACTCACATATGTGTTATTCGTTAACGCTACATGTGCTAGGGATGAATCATTCGGGTCATTAATTTCTGAAGTTTGCTGCTGTTTTGATTCATCTTGTTGAAACATCTGTATAATGAAAGAAATATATATTTAGTAAAGGTTTAATGTATAAATAATCGCCTATTTATTTTTATTAAATACATGTATATTGCAATCAATTTCGTGTACATTTAATATAAATTAAATTTTCTTCATTTATTCATATGATAGTAATTTCTCTGAGGGGTACATATCTGATAATTTTTAGAAAAGTGTGAAACACAAATTATTCTATGATAATAAGCATTGTGGTAAAATTCACATAGCTTGGTTTCGGAAATAGGTTATTTGAAATATGAAATGTTAAAATTAAAGATTGTATTTGTACATGCTATGTATAATCAAAAACTATAAATATATTATTATTTAAAAAACTTGATGGATGATAATTCAGATGCAAGATGAAAACATTAAGATCAAGTGCAAGATGAAACATATAATTTGATTAATACTATGGAAGTGCTAACTCAAGATAAACCATGTATACTATATATCATTAAAACTATAAAGATAGTATTTATATTTTAAGCAACTTGATGCACGATAATTCAGAAGTGCGAGATGAAACATCTGATGAATTGATTAAAAATATGAGTAGATTAGTTTTAATACATTAGATGATTACAGCAGTAAGAAACTTCGTGTAGGAGCAATGCGTACATGATGAAAATTGAATGGAATCAATTGACTTCAACTCCTGATCCAAGTTAGTATTTATCTCACGTGTGTAATGTGGAAATATAAAAGGTGAAGAATCAAGTTTGATGTAAATAAATATTGTGGTATTGGTTTAAAAACTAAAAAAGTATTGAATTTTACTGAATTAGAAAGCATAAAATTTGATTAAATAATGTTTTATGTAAAATATTAAGTTTAAATGTGATAAAATTATGAAAATCAGTTTGTAAACTCTCATTTTTATAAGTACTACTATGAAAATATTCTTTTAATATAGAATTTCTGCTTATTAATGAGACTAAAAAATTATTTTTTTTTTTTTAATTTTGAATATTTATTGAGTGTATGTAATACTAGGATTAAAATCTTACAAATTCGGTGTTAAATTTTTCAAGAAATTGTGGTTTGTAATCCAGAAAAAGGTGTGATTTTAATAAATTTGTAAATATGTTCATTATTTTTTTTTTTAGTTATTTCTCTAACTTGTCATTCATTTGTTAATTTTTGTAATTTTGTAGAAAAAATGATTTGAATTTTCGGTAATCTGTACTATTTTTTGTCCAACAGTTGATTTTTTTGATTATTAGTATTCTTATTCAGCAGTAATTTCACGTATGAAGTTATTAAATATTAAATATCTATTAATTTTCTTTACTGTTTCATATGATAGTAATATTTCTGAGGAACAGGTATGTAATAACTACTAGACTTTGATTGACTTGATTTTCTGATAAACGTTTGAAAAGAGTTGTAAGTATGTAATGATGCAATATCTATATACTATCGAGAGTCGAGATTGAAGTAGATAAGTATTGGAGTAATAGTCAATTCTTTGTTGAATTTCAAGAAATTGTGTGAGAACATGGTTTTTTACATTAAGTTTATGTAATTTCAGTTATAGTTTTTCGACAATCAACCTAAAAATGGATAATTATCATAGTTAAAAGTTATGATGAAAAGATGTAAGCAATATTAATGTTAAAAAGTTCGTCTAATGTTTGCTCTTATGTTGTGAAAATTTCGAATAGTTTGATTTGAAATATGAAATGTTTGTAAAAATTAAACTTTGTATTCGTGTATGTTTTGCATTATTAAATTGTAAAGATAATATTCATATTTGGAAAATGTTGTTGGGTGTTTTAATAATTTTTTGATAAGTAGATAAAAACAGATGTTAAAATTCTGTGCTATTAAAATATATAGGATCAAGAATAAAGTTTGATGAAAATAAGTATTGTAAAAATTCAGAAATTTTGAAGTGTAAGATGAATCATGTCCTAATTTGATTAATTATATGGGTAGAGTAGTTTTAATGTGTCAAGTGTCTAAAGCAGCAAGAAACGATTTTTTAGGTTTTCTAGAATAATAATAATAATAATAATAAAAGTATACTTTTGTTGTAAGATTTCGAATGCAGTCAAGACGTGAAAAATATAAGTATGAACCTTTGTAAAGACATTCAAACTTTTTAAAAAGTTTAAGTTTAGTAATATACTGTAACAATATATGTAAGCAAATGTATTTCAAAGTTGAAAATTTGTGTAAAAAATTGTCTTTTCTTGAAAATTGATATTTATTTTTGTTTAATTAATGATACTTATTACATTTTTGTTGTTAAAAACTAAAATATACGTTTAATTCTTCTGTTAAAATTGATATATCCGTGTTGGAGGTGAGAAAAAATAGTGTAAAACTAATAAAATTTGTTTAAATTCGTCTTTTTATTCTTAAAATTAATATTTTCTATTGTTTAGAATACGTAATAATAACTTTTGAGGAATGTATAACCGGAAAATGTTAAAAAATCTTAGAAAATTGGTATTAAAAATATTAAATACAGTTGCTTCAATGATATCTTTTCGATATGTAAAGTGATTGTAGCATTTAGAAATGTACTTCTGAAGAATGTATAATCGGAAAATGTTAGAAAATCTTAGAAAATTGGTGTTAAAAATATTAAATACAGTTGCTTCAATGATTTCAAAAACAAACTCTGTTAAAAAATTCTGTATGATTTCAAGTGAAAATAATCTGAACCTGAATACATGGTATTTAAAATACAAAATTCACGATTATGAACTAATGTTGAAAACATGGGTAACATTAAATATACAGCTAATATTTAATTATAGATTAGGAAATTCTTAAAGTGTATCCAAATTTATTAAATATAGTATTGAATACAGTGAATAAGTGAAATATGTGAATAAGTATTGATATTTCCATGTTGCTTTTGAAAATACTAGTGTAAAATTATTCAAATTCGTCTTTTCTTTAAAACTGATATTTATTTTTGTTTAATTAATGATACTTGTTAAGATTTTGTTGTTAAAAACTATAATATACGTTTAATTCTTCTGTTAAAATTGATATATCCATGTTGGAGATGAGAAAAAATAGTGTAAAACTAAAAAAAAAAGTTTAAATTCGTCTTTTTCCTCCTTAAAATTATTATTAAACTAGTGTAAAACTAATAAAATTTGTTTAAATTCGTCTTTTCCCCTCTGAAAAACTAATATTTCTATTATTTTGCTTAATTAATTATACTCATTATGACTTCCAAATTTTAATTTGGAGATGTTGTAGTAACTGTTATAAAACTAGAATGGATAAATAACTTAAATCTCTTCTTTTTTTTCACTCTATGTGATACTTTTTCTTGAACGTAAACATTTGTATACCTTTGTAAGTTGTGACGTCAAGATTCTTTGTTATGTTCCCCTACCTGGAATGCATGCATGGTGGGGTTGCAGAAAAAAGTTTTAGTTTAGATATGACGTAATAAGAAATGCTCTGCAGGTTCACATTTGTGTGTTGGGGATTTCTTTAAATTATTCGTTTATGCATTAAAATTCTACTTAGTTGGTATACATAAAGTACGATGAAATTTCCAATTAGAGTAAAAGTTAACCAAATTCGTTTAATTCGTCTTTTTTCGTTAAAAAATCATTAGTTTCCTTTGTTAATTGTTCAATTATCGAAATTCTTTGAGGTAACGACTGTTCAAAAACTAAAAAATATGTTTAAATTTCTATTTTAAGTTGTGTATTCTGATTTTATATTAAAAAATAAATAAATAAATAAAAAATATGAAGAAATCAGTTAAAAATTTAATATTTTCCGTTGTTTTTGCTTAATTATTAATGTTCATGAAGGAAATGGTTGTCCAAAACTGGAATGCATGCTTAAATTTCTTTCTATCAAATTGATATTCTGAAGTTTGAGTTGAAAAAATCGTAAGAAATCAGTCTTTTTCTATAAAATCGATATTTTCCATTGTTTTTTACTTAATTATGAATGCTCATTAAGGTTATAGCTGTTGAAAAACTGAAATGTATGTTTAAGTTTTCTCTCTTAAGTTGATAAAAATCGTTAGAAATCAGTCTTTTTCCATAAAACTTGATATTTTCCATTGTTTTTTTTACTTAATTAACGATACTCATTAAGGCTATAGCTGTTGAAAAACTAGGATACATGTTTAACTTCCAACTTTTAAGTCGTTACATTGATCATATAGTTGATAAAAATCGTAAGAAATCAGTCTTTTTCTATAAAACTGGATATTTTCTATTGTTTTTACTTAATTAATACTACTCATTAAGATGTCTATGAAGCAAAATTCAAATATATGTTTAACTTTCTTGAGTTAAATTGATAATCTCATCTTGTAGTTGAAGAAATCTAAATAAAATGGTTAAAAACTGAGATTTTTCCAGTGTTTCGCTTAATTAATAATACTCATTAAAATTATGGTTGTTCAAAATTCAAATATAAATTTAATCTTCATCATATAGTATGATTCCGAGTTGAGATGTGATTGATAATATTTTTAATTAGGGAAGGTTGTTCACCTATCCTGTTATAATAGAATATTCCTTTTTTCCACCAGGGGGCGTTTGTGGAGGGGGATGTATGGTGGGGGCAGGAGGGACCGCAGGCGGGGCAGCTGGAGGAGCAGGTGGGGCAGCCGGAGGTGGGACAGCCGGAGGTGGGACAGCCGGAGGTGGGACAGCCGGAGGTGGGACGGTCCCGCAGTCCCGCCTCCGGCTGAGCCCGTACTCTTATTTTCCTACTACTATTGATGATAAAGCGCCTTCCGACATAATTCGTAGTATAATAATTAAAATAATGTTTGTCTCTTTTTTATATCCACAAAGAAAAAACAAATAAGATGTATGATAATGGTGAAAAATTAGAAATGAAATCCCATAAATGAGAGATTAATAGGTATGTGTCTGACCCTGCATTAATTTACCTAGTTCTCTCCGCACGCACTCCCCAATACAGATAATCAACAAAAAGTCCCATTTTTCTTCGAACGAATATTGCATCCACTCTCTTTAGGAGATATATTTCATTTACGATTTTTCTAAGAATTTATTTTTTCAGTTGACGAAGCAAAAACCAATCGATAATACCTAAGAGAGAACGAGGCAGCGTTCGGAAAATAGAAAGAGTCAATTCGCAAACGTGAGAGTGCATAATATATATTTTGTCCAAAATACCAATGGACAATCATAAATAGAAAGAGAACGAGCCGAAAAGCCGATAATTGATTGTTTGCTAGCCAGTTCGGAAATTATAGGACGTTTTTGTTGAACTACGATATGTTTGGATGATTGCCCATCTATTGAAAACTCTTTTTTAGGGGTTGAGAATGTGTGGCGAAACTATTAAATGGAAGTATTATCACGTACTACAAAGAAAAGAAAAATGAAGAGAAAATAGAGAAAATGAGTGATTAAAAAATATATTTTTTGTATGAAAGAATTAAAATTTTATAAGAGATTTTCTTACAGCTTGCACATTTAGTATACTATATTATAAAATGAGAACGAGATAAAAGCTGATAATGGATTGTTTGATAGCCAGTTTTGGAATTATATGACGTTTTGGTTGAACTACTATATGTTACGACGATTGGCTATCTGTTAAAAACTATCTGTCTCTCTCTTTTTTTAGTGGGGATGGGGGGGGGGATTTAAATAAAAGTATTTTGACGTACTACAAGTGGAAATAGGAATACATAGAGGAATGAAGTACATGAGATGAAATACATGAATGTGGTTAAAAAGGATATATTTTGTATTAAATGAATTAATATTTTATAAGGAATTTTCTAACAAGGAGCCCATTTAGTAAATAACTACTATATTATGAAAAGAGAACGCGATAAAAGCCGATAATTGTTGTTTGCTAGTCAGTTCGGAAATTGTATGAGGTTTTAGTTGAATTTCGATATCATTTTATGATTGGTCATTTGTTAAAAATTCTTTTATTTTCTGGTGTGTTGGTGGTGAAAATTTAAATAAAAGTATTTTATCGTACTACTAGGAAAGACGTATATAAGAAGGATATGAAAATCATGAATGGGGTTAAATGTAATATCTCTTATATGAAACAAATTAAAATTTTATTAGGTATTATATTTTATAAAAAGAATGATTAATATATAGAAGAATAATTACATAAGTATAAAGAGAAAACATACATACACACACACACACACAGAGAGAGAGAGAGAGAGAATTGATTGTTTGCTAGCCATTTGGAAAATTATATGACATTTTTATTGATCTATGATACATTTGGGTGACTGTACATCTATTTAATGATTATAATAATAATAATAATATCATGTATAATAATAAGGCTGGAAAGGAAAAAAAAGTGGAAAAGATAAGTGATATTAACAAAAATGAAAAAAAAAAATAATAAAAAATTGTTTGATATCCAGTTCTCTAAATTATGTGTCTAATTTTTCCAATAATTCTTTCTCGCAATAAGTGTATAAAATTGAACAATAATTAAAAATATATTTTATTATTTTGCATACATTTTTCTTTTTATTCTAAAATAGTACCGTTTGAATGAAGTTATGTGAAAGTAATATAAAACATGTCTTAATGAGTCGTTTCGAATGTTTCAAAAACTATAGAAGGAAAATTATTTTCACCTCAATATGTCCAAAATTATTAGTAGAATTATAATGTAAAATAAGTTTTTTTTTCACTATATTATAAAAGTATAAATTATAATTTGTTTTTTAACACAGATACACAAAAAATTTATTTAATTTAAAATTGATTTAAAAACACTTGACCCCTTAATGTTTCTTTGTAAATATTTTTCAATACTTTTTGTTTAAGTTTATGATGTAAGAGTAAGAAACATGTCCGTGGACCAAAATGTCGTCAATATGTTAGTTCATCCGGAGCATTCTATTTTTATTAACATCTTGACGTAACTACTTCCGATCAATGAATAATGCATAAACCTCTGTAGTTGTTATAAGTGAAGAGAGATTCAAGATGCTTCGTAAAATTCACCAATGCGTGCTTAATAGTAGTGGCATAGTCCTTTCCTTGGAAGAAATGTATCACCAAAACGAAGTTATGGATTGAAAATCCTTTCAGCTTCCACATGGAATATATTTAAATACCAATTTGTTAGCAGATAAATTGGGAGATAATTTTTTTTTCTTCCCTGAAATGATCCATCTTTATGGGAGTCATTTAAAATAAAGTATAAAAGAAGGTCTTACGAAAACATCGTTTTTTCGAAGAAAGACATTTTTGTCCACTACATTATTCATTCAAAACGTTTGATATTGTAGCAGTTCAACTCGGTTATTAAGTGAGTGTTAGGGTCGCAACATGTATTTACAACTACAGAGTGTCTTCAATACCGTATTTTAGAGTTCCAATAATTGACATTTTAAATAAGGCATAAAAGAATGCCTCAAAAAATATCGTTTTTTTTGCCGAAAGACATTTTTGTCCACTATAATATTCGTTTAAAATGTTTGATACTTTAACAGTTCAACTGGATTATTACGTGTGCAGTAAAATCGCAACATTTGTTTATTACAACTGAGTGTCTTCAGTAACGTAGTTTAGAGTTCCAATAATGAAACAAAAGAGATACCTAAAAATCTAAACGAATTATTTCCGTATAAACATAATTTTCTATTTGTAAGTAAGGTCATGAAGTTAAAAAAATAATGATAATTGGTGTAACTTTTTTTTAAAATTGGGAATTCATGAATTAGAACGAAAATCCCGAAAATAAATTGAATGCATCATTTTACTACTTATTTAATATTTAAAAATTAAATATATTACTTTGATAAAAAACCTTTTTTTTTTTTTTTTTTTTTTTTTTTAAAGTAATTTTCTGTTTTTACTTTTAATTAAAATCAATAAATTCCGTATATATATATATATATATATATATACATATATATATATATATATATGTGCATAATGCATATATAATGCATATATATATATATATATATACGGTATATATATATGTATATATAATACCATTAAAAGTAGACAAGATACACCAATGGATTTTATCAATAAAAGAATTAAATTGAATTATAGTAAACAATATTAACCATTTGAAATTAACCATTGAATTTAATAACTTATAGTACATTGAACATGGAAGGAAAAAAGAATAATATGAATACAAATGAAATTTGTAGAACCAAAGCAGAATCTTCAGGTCCCAAATACTTTGGAACTACAAATGGAGTGTGTGGTTTCATCTTCGTATTTGCCATGAAAAAGCAAAACAATACGAATTTGGGACTACCATCACACAAAAACCAAATTATTAAACAAGGAACAAAGATATTTTACAAAAATGAGTTGAAAGTAAGTAAAAATAACAGTTTTCCATAACAAACAAAAAGGATAAAGCAGAATGGAAATATAATTGAACCGGAAAAATAATTAATAATCGATATTAACATAAAATTAAATTAATAAAATGATTAAAATTAGAATTAAGAGATTATATATATATATATATACGGTATATATATATGTATATATATATGTATATATATATATATATATATATATATATATATATATATGTAATAAAATAAAAAAAAAATTTTGCGCCATTTTTATTTTTGTTCTCTCTTAGCTTCAATTCTAAATTTGTGGAACATATTCCAATCTTAGTTTCGTAACTTGTAACAGCTAAATTTCTTTTCTTACTTTAGTTATTAATAAATTATTTCTTGCTTCTCAAAAAGGCGGGAAGTATTTCGTAAGCTTTTTACTTTCTGGCATATTCCTGCGATTTTAATTTTATTTTTTATTTTTTAACATCGCGTGACAAGTGTTACTACGCGTTGCTAAAGGGCTTAGTGTTCCGAGAAAAAAATATAGTTCTTGCCAGTAGACCGCCTATTACGGCCAATTAGAATTGATCATTTTGTCCGTTAGAGGCTCGAGTACATCCTGATTGGATTTTTAAAATGATTGACGCGGAGTAGGAGGGCGCTAGTTTTGTCGTGAAAATGATTTTTTCATTTGGCTTTTCAGGAGAGTAGAATGCACCTTTTCTTTAAACTATCAAGACGCGCGTTTTATTTCTCCGCTGAATTAGAAATGTCATTTTTTCCGAGATTGTAGAACGCCGGAATGTTGCAGCTTAGTGAGCGAAGGCCGTAGTGATAGATGTGTGGAACGGTGATCTGTGGAGTAACTTAAGTTCGTGCTCTAAATAATAAAGAACTAAAACACTGATTTTCTTGCATTGTTATTGGAGAAACTCCTACGAGAACAAATCCATGGCTTATCCACTTACCAGAACGACTGCTCATCCCACTATTGAATCTTAGTGAATAGTAGTATTCTACAACCAACATGGTATTCTATTAGTGATTATACACTATTATAGAACATCGTCGTCGTTTTATTACATTTTAGCCGGCAGGATGAAAAATGAACCGGCGTAAAACTTTTGAGAATAAGCTGCATGCTCTTCATACACTTACAGTTGTTCCTACATTTTTCCTGGTATTGTTTTCATCTTAACATTTAATACAGAAAAAAATAACTATGATATCTTCCATCTAAATGGTATGTCCAAGACTGAAGATGGATGGGATCAGCTGCTGTGTGTTAATACTAATATTGTTATTTTGTTTCCTGCAATAAGACTCAATGTGTGTTACTAACAGTCAGAGTTTTTGAGATGTTAGCTGCACGCATCTTTAACCTCATCTGCGTCTACTTCCACCCATGTTACGACGAGATGGCCTGCATGGAAAAACCTCTTCATGTGCATAAATGATAAACCTTTCAGCTGAAAAAAGATCGTCTTATAAAGTTTTGTTTGTAATTATGTGTGGTATCTACATCTACAAATATTTTAAATGTGAAATATACCTCGCATTCTAGTGAGAAACTTTTCAACTGAGAGATATGCAACCAAACTGTGAGATATGCAAAATAAAAATTACAAAAGATCACCTGCATGAAATTAATTCAACATCATTTTCTTTTATTTATTTATTTACTGTATTTTCTAGGTAAAAGTGCATAAATATTTTGATAAATTTTCATTTCATAATAAATGAACACCTGCTGTATGGTTGCGAAACTACGGTAGATTCCATCAGTAATACAAGATAATTGAAATTTACACCTGTGAGTCGTATCTACGAAGTTCTTTATTTTTGTTTAGTTTAATAAAAAATTAGGTATTTGAACAAGGCCACATCGAACATGTCTGTAAGTTATTATTTTATTTGTTTATTGGCTAAGAAATTTTAATAATCATTTCTTTGTTTAAATTCTTGATTTTTTTTTTCTCTCTCTTTTATTACAAATATTAAAAAATAAATTTGTTCTTAATTTATAATTGAAATTTTATGCTCATAGAAATTTTATTTAGTTTAAAGGTGTTATTTTTTTTTTTTTAAATCGAAAGATGGATTAATTTGTTGTTAAAAAAAAAATTCTCTGTTGCTAAAATTATTTTCAATACGTAAAGAAAAGTATTTTTGTTCTTAAAATTATTTGTCATTTCCCATGTATGGAAAACCGATATTTATTATTTTATTATTTTATTACTTATTTATTTATTATTTATTTATTTTTATTATTATTTATTGAGGTATTTGAAGTATAGTAATTGAATTTTAATAATTGAAGTATAGCATTTAAATATTTTCCATATGAATTATCCTTCTTATATGCTATTAAGATCAGGATTAGTAAAAGAAGAAAAAATGTCAGAAAATAAACTTGATATTGTCCCTTTTGAATTTGGGTTGGGCATGGATATATTTAAATGGTTTAAACATTTTGATCGAGAATGTTCGGTAGAAAAGAAAGATAATGAGTGGAAACATCAAAATATTTCAAAATATTTAAAGGGGGAAGCGCTAAAAACTTATATCAATGATTGTTTGGATTGTGCTACTTATGAAGAAATTGTCGAGATTTTAAGTGAAAAATTCATTCAAGTTAGAGTTCCAAAATTTTCTGAATTTACTTCCTTAAAGTTAAATGATCTAAGTGATTTGGATTCTTATTTTAGAAAGAAAGTTGAGATTGGAAGGCAACTTCAGCTTGAGGAAAATTTAATTATACAGGGATTAATTGATGGCCTTCAGCCGGAGTATCAAAATTGTTTGATGGTTAACCCTCCTTCCAATACTCGTGAATGGTTTCGCATTGCTAAACAATTAGCAGCGATTCCAAATCATACCTCTAATAACGGCAATAGAAATTTTCAACAAACTAGACCTATGCACAATCCCAATCCTCAGCCCAGACATTGGACTCGACCTACTCTAAACAATCCATTCCAAAATTTTAATCCTAGGTTTTTCACTCCTAGAATGCCTACGACTCATTACCAGAATAACTACCCAAGTCGTCCGTGCAGAATATGTTTAAACAGAGGCATAGAAAATGCATATCATTGGGAAAGGAGTTGTATATTTAACACAAATTCCTTTCAAACTGAAACTCCTGCTCATATTCAACCACCCCCTACTAATAATATTTGACAATTATTTATCCCTGGATATGTGGGCAATAACAAAGTGTATTGTGTGGTGGATAGTGGATCAACTGTCTCAATTTTACCCCTCAAATTTGTTCGATATTTAAATGGTAATTTACGTAATGTTACCCCTATTACTATCAGACAGGCACAAGGAACTCTTACAATTAATAAATCTTGTCGATTATGTATTAAATTTGGTAATATAAAGAGATATGTTAATTTTTTAGTAAGTCAACTTGATTTGGACTATGCTATTTTAGGTTTACCTGATTGTGCCAAATTTAAATTAAAAATTGATTGTGCAAAAAGCCAGGTGTTACAAGACAATATTTCGTTAAACCCATATGTCAACATATCCAGTGATAACTTAGAATTGCTTCATTTTGATATTATAAAAAATGATACTACTGTGCAACCCGATTATGGAAATACCATAACTCCTCAATCCTTGTCGCGAACTAATAATGATGATTATAATCTATTGGGGGATCTGAATGCTATTCAAAATAAAAATGTAAGGGAACTTTTAAGGGATTATTTAGATATTTTTGCAAAAAATAAATATGATGTAGGGAGAATTAATATTGAACCTCAGCGTATTTATCTTAAATCTGACCTACCAATATCTTTGAGGCCTTATCGTACATCCACTGCTGATGAAAAAGAAATATCTCAGCAAATCCAATCATTATTAGCTGCTGGGTTAATTAAAGAAAGTTATAGCCCGTACTCTTCTCCAGTTACGTTAGTAAATAAACGAGATGAAGGTAAAAAAACCCGAATGTGTGTTGACTACCGAAAATTAAATTCTATCATGAAAAATGACGCTGAACCTTTACCCCGAATAGATGAAATTTTAGACAAATTAAGTGGTGCCCAATATTTCTCTACACTAGATTTAGCCTCAGGCTATTGGCACATACCTATTCACCCAGCCGATTCCGAAAAGTTAGCCTTTACTACTAATTGTGGGCTCTGGGAATGGAATGTTCTCCCCTTTGGTGTAAAGGTAGGCCCCCCAATTTTCAACAGGACAATTAGAAGAATTCTTACAAAATATAAAATAGACTTTGCTTGTTATTATTTTGATGATATAATTATTTTTTCTAAATCAATAGATGAACATATACAGCATCTCATCCAAATTTTTGATTTATGCCGAATAGAAAATATTAAATTAAAATTATGTAAATGTACTTTTGCTCAAAAACAAATCAATTTTCTAGGGTATGAAATCCAAAATGGAACTTTAACTCCAGCTAATACTAATATAGAAACGATTAAAAAATTAAAACCTCCTACTAACACTAAAGAATTACAAAGATTTCTTGGTTCTATAAATGTGTATCATAAATTTATTGACAAATATGCTGAAATTAGACACCCCCTAAATAAATTACTTAAGAAAGATACTATTTGGGAATGGAATACTGAATGTCAAAACTCTTTTCAAAAATTAAAAGATGCCCTCATTGCTAAACCAATTTTAAAGATTTATGACCCAAAATTACCCCTACACATGTTTGTTGACGCTTCTCAGGTAGCGGTAGGTGCAGTTCTTAAACAACCCGACCATAATAACTTTTTACATCCAATTGCTTATTTTTCTAGAGGATTGAGAAGTTATGAGAAAAATTATTTCATTACCGAACTAGAGTGTCTTGCTATCATTGATACTTTAGATAAATTTTATCATTACTTTCACGGTGTGCAATTTACCATCCATACTGATCATGCATCTCTTGTTTGGTTAAAAAATGTCAAACATTTAAGAGGTCGATTATTTAGGTGGTCATTGAAGTTAAGTATGTTCGATTACAAAATAGAGTACTTAAAGGGATCTACAAATGTCGAAGCCGACATGTTGTCCCGAAACCCTATTTCTCATTTTTGTAAGCCCCTTACTTTTCTTCTTGACGTTAAAAAGATTATTGAGATGCAAGAAAAAGAAAATGTGTGTGGATCAAATTATATTAATGACAATGGACTGATTATAGTTAAAAGAAAAGGTTTTCGTAAAGTGGTAGTTCCCATGTCCCTAAGAAAAAAATTGCTTAATGTTGCTCATGAACAGTTTGGTCACCCTGGTGTTCAAAAAATGCAAAATTTAATTTCTCCTAACTATTATTGGCCAGATATGACCCAAGACATTACTAACTTTGTTAAATACTGTGATATTTGCCAGAAAAATAAAAAACCTAGACAGAAAAAATTTGGCTTATTACAAGCTATGCCCACTACAGATCAACCTTTTGACTGTCTGTCTGTTGATACTGTAGGAGGGTTCAATTATTATAATTCTACAAAAAAATATCTCCATATTATAATAGACCATGCCACAAGATATGTTTGGGCATTTCCTTCCAAAAGTGTCACTACAGAAACTTATACAAATTGTCTGAAACAAATTTTCAATATCAAAATCCCTCAACAATTATTCTGTTTTAGTAAGATTTCAAGTGTACAGTCCCCTCAAAAAATACTTAGTGACAGGAATGCTGCTTTTACTTCTTCAAGATTCAAAAAATTCCTGCGAAATCATAATATTAAACAACGTTTGACCACTGCCCATCATCCACAAACGAATGGGAAATGTGAAAGAGTAAATCAGACAATAGTAACTAGATTAAAATGTAAAGTAAACTCCACTACCTCTAAAATTCCCTGGACTAAGCTTTTAACTGAGGTAATTAATGAATATAATAATACACCCCATTCTATTACCAAATTTCCACCTGCGTACTTGCTTTTTGGCCAATTACCCTATGACTCCCCCTTACAACAAAATTATTATCCCCCTGTTCATGAAGCACTTAAAATTGCTAAAACAAGAACTGATGAATTTCATTTAAAAAATAAAAGATATTATGATAAAGATTATATCGAACCAAAATTTAAAATAGGAGATCTAGTTATCTATGAAGAATTTCAGTACCCTAATACTAGAAAGTTGTCACAAGTATTTAGTGGACCTTATAAAATTCTTAACAAATTATCCGAAGTAAATTTTGAAATTGATAGGCAAAACCAGTTCAAAAGTTCAGAAATAGTACATGTATCTAAATTAAGGCCTTATTATTCCCCTGATAAATTTAAATTAAGTCATGAGCAACAACCCCCTAATCAACAACAACAAACTCAAGTAAAAACTGTAGCTTAAACTATATCTCTAGTTTATCATTTTATAATTTTTTCTCTTAAACAGTAAATTTCTTTTCATATTTTAATTCAGATAATATCCTGTAATTCTCACAGAATGGCAATGATATCTCTTGACTGCAGCGAGAGTGTCACTTGTCTGGAAATTTTTATATTTGTTTATTTATGCCGGCGTAGACGAACAAAGTGGAAATTTCTTATTCTGTACTGAATTACTCTACTTAGAATATTTTTTTTTCTTTCAACTGAACCTATTTGTAATATTAAGTTTAATCTATCAATTATTAAATTAATTATTTGCCAAGTAACAAAATTTTTATCACTTTATTTTAATATATATTTTTTCTTTCTTTCTCTCTTTCTTTGCTTCTGCATTCCAGTCCAATTACATGTCAATTATAATATAATTTTGTTTCTTTTTCTCTTTCCTACTTGCATCTTGCAATGTTTTATCACACCAAGAGAATATTTATTGCGTAATTATTTGACATGAATAGATCTTGTTTTTTATTTTTATCATTTATTAATATTTCTTTTTAAGAATCTTAGTAGTTTAAAGGTCACGTGCATTCTCAAACATGAATAAAATTTTTATTTATCTTTATTTTATTTTAATTTATCATATTATATTTTAATTTTTTTTTTGTACATATTCCTACTTAATCCTGTACTCGGATTACCAGATTAAGTAAATGATTTCATAGTTGATTGCATTTTTTATTTTATTCCACTTCTCTCTATATTTCATCCCAAAAATATGAGATGAGATAAATGAGATTAAGTATTTAAAGAATGTCTTTTGTGATATTTATTATTACTTATTAAGAGATTTACTTATACCCATTATGAGATTTACTTACACTTATGATATTTATTATTATTGATATTTTTCCTTATTATGTTTCTTAATTATATTGTTTATTATTTACATTGTTAAATTTTATTATTACTATATTATAAAATGTGTTATTAATTAAAAATACAATTATAAAAGTATTTTCACAAAGATTCCAAAATGGAACTGTTATGAATGTTCAAGGACTTACTCACACAAAAACTGAACTAATATTATAATGTTAGCTGATGAATTTGGACAGTTAAATGAATTAGACATCCTTAAAATGAGGTAATGAACTATGCCATTCCAAATATGACTTTAAGAAGATTTTTGAAATAAACTTTTAAAAATTGATTTCTAGATTTGACATTGTTAAAAAAGAATTTAACGTTATTGTTTTTCATTTTTATGTTTCATTTTTATGTTATTACTATGGGTAATTGCTTATATTTTCAAATTACTTTTTGATGTGTACTTTAAACAAGATTATATCTTGTATTTGTATTGAAGCCTATTTTATTGTATTTAAATTTGGAGTTATTCCACGCATCACCTTGGTGTTTTTAAATTTGAATTCTATATAAAAAAGAGAAATTAATTTAATTTTTTTTTTATTCAGTATCTAATTATTATTACTTATATCAACAACTTCGTGAGCTAAGTCTGCATCATCTCCCTTTCTGTGAAATTGCAGGTCTCAGACCTACTTTTTCACCCGTCTTTCTGGGAGGGGGGATTTGTAATAAAATAAAAAAAAAAATTTGCGCCATTTTTATTTTTGTTCTCTCTTAGCTTCAATTCTAAATTTGTGGAACATATTCCAATCTTAGTTTCGTAACTTGTAACAGCTAAATTTCTTTTCTTACTTTAGTTATTAATAAATTATTTCTTGCTTCTCAAAAAGGCGGGAAGTATTTCGTAAGCTTTTTACTTTCTGGCATATTCCTGCGATTTTAATTTTATTTTTTATTTTTTAACATCGCGTGACAAGTGTTACTACGCGTTGCTAAAGGGCTTAGTGTTCCGAGAAAAAAATATAGTTCTTGCCAGTAGACCGCCTATTACGGCCAATTAGAATTGATCATTTTGTCCGTTAGAGGCTCGAGTACATCCTGATTGGATTTTTAAAATGATTGACGCGGAGTAGGAGGGCGCTAGTTTTGTCGTGAAAATGATTTTTTCATTTGGCTTTTCAGGAGAGTAGAATGCACCTTTTCTTTAAACTATCAAGACGCGCGTTTTATTTCTCCGCTGAATTAGAAATGTCATTTTTTCCGAGATTGTAGAACGCCGGAATGTTGCAGCTTAGTGAGCGAAGGCCGTAGTGATAGATGTGTGGAACGGTGATCTGTGGAGTAACTTAAGTTCGTGCTCTAAATAATAAAGAACTAAAACACTGATTTTCTTGCATTGTTATTGGAGAAACTCCTACGAGAACAAATCCATGGCTTATCCACTTACCAGAACGACTGCTCATCCCACTATTGAATCTTAGTGAATAGTAGTATTCTACAACCAACATGGTATTCTATTAGTGATTATACACTATTATAGAACATCGTCGTCGTTTTATTACATATATATATATATATATATATATATATATATATATATATATATTGCCATTTGTTTATTTGGCTTTAAAAAAAATACAAATCAAATTAAGTCAAAAGATTACAGACTATCTAATCTCTTTCGAGGCATTCACAAAAAATGTAGAGCATACTGGACCCTTCCTTTTTCTTAGTAAAAGCAAGTTTTTATTATTATTATTTTTATTATTATTATTATTATTATTATTATTATTTAATGCATACTTCTATATACATTTATGTGTATTTTTTCCTTCATACTTACTGTTTCCTTCATTGCAATTAATTTTTTAAACTGTATTTTTTAGTTGAACTACCCTCTTCTTCTCTCTCTCTCTCTCTCTCTCTCTTTTTTTTTTTTTTTTCAATAATAATTCTTTTTAAAATGAGGTTTTTATTCAATCCGAACTATCGATAAAAAGGTGTTTGACTGTACCCTTTCAAATAATTCATGTTATATTTGTAAGTTTTGTTTAGTCTTTGAATTTGAAATGTTTTAATATTTTCCTTAATCAACTGTTATTGGCCAGAAGGAAATACCACACATTTAGCTCTTTGAGAAGCAACCAAGCCCGTTTGTGTAGTTCTGAACTCCCACTGGAAATTTTAACAAATTTTATTTCAAAATAATGAAAACAATTTCACAACTTTCTTTAAGCAAAGTTAGGAAAGTGAAATTTAACATAATTTTTCTGTTGCAAATATTGATTAATCGCAGGTGGGATACAATGTATCTCACCGTCCCTCAAAGAGTTAACCCCTTCACTTCGGGAACTTTTTACGAAATTTTTAATGTTTTGTCATTGATTTCTCAAAACAGAAATTTGTGGCTTATTAAATCGAGAAAATGCTCCGATTAGATAAGGCAAATTTCACAGTAAAATTTTACTGGTGGTGATAAACATTGTCAAAAATTTGAAAATTTTTGCATATAAAATATAAGGTATTTGTACCCTATGTGGACAGGGCTCTCCATATGGACACCCTTAATATTTTTAAAGGTAATAATTTTGATCGAGAGATGGCTAAACATTTTCGCGCTGAAAAGCAGTTGAAAAGATAATTAAGTCTGGGAAATTTAAAAAAGCGCGCTGTTCACCATTTAGGAGGAAATTTGTTATTTCGAGATGTGCTGATCTTAATTACTTGTAAGCTTAAATTCTTATTAGATATGGTAAAATTGCATTAAATGTTGAAAAGTGGCGTATTTTAGAAGGCTAATGAAACATATTTTCGATTGCTATTGCATATTTTGCTTAAAATAATTTTCCTTATTCATTTGGTACAAGATTTAGTAAAACTACGCGCGTTTCCCAATATGGACAGCTTATGTCCCCATCGACTACAGCTGTAAGAAAGAAGAAAATTCAACGTTGCCAAGCAATAACTTGAAAAGTCATCAAAGTGGTAAAATCTTTGTTCAACAAGATACTATTTGAACAATCCCCCCAAAACCTTCCTCCAAAAAACCCTTGCAGAAAAATAAAAAGAAGCCTCCCCCCCCAGTAGGATATCTGTTGGCGAAATCGTAGGTACCAATGGTATGACTTCCTCAAAAAGGAGAGCTGGTACTGCTTCTTTTGCAGTATTGATGCTTTTTCAAACATGCAGCCATGCATCACATGTGTCAGATATGTTCATGAGCATTATGTGGGACTTACTGCCCATGGTGAAAAAGTTTCTGTTTGTCCAAGCTGTGAGGACTGAGTAATAACAGATGTAAATTCGCAGACAAATGCAATAAAGCTAAGCAAAACCAACAATATTACTTCATAATATTTATTAGTAACTAAGGGGCTTTGCATGGGTCTTCGAAGGGTAAAAACCGAGAATGTCCCCCCACCTTTCTAAAATGCATGCTCTGAAGATATTTACTGCCCCCCTCCTCCTTGGAATACTTTAAGAAACATTTTTTTAATTCCCTCTCCTCTAAAATTCCTTGGAAAAGTGGCTCTTCCATACACACTGTGTAGAAAGTTAATAAGGAAACACCTGTCCATAATAGGGGCAGGTAGTTCCTTATATGGGCACTTGTAAACATTTTTTTTTTGTTTATATCATTTAAATTAAACCAGAATAATTACAAGGTCGCTAATTTTAATAATGATAGTCAATAGTCCAAGGTTAGTGGTCACATATTTTTGGAGTCCTATGACTTGTACATGGGGGTGAAAAAAATGCATTTTCCTTAGAGTGTCCATATTGAGTACAGGTCCCTTATATTTAAATATTACTCAATATTTTCTTACGTCAACCATAACTAATTTTACCGAAATAAACATTAATAACTTAAATTTTCTATGATTAGGTTACTGCATAAATACTTATGTTATTTAACTCCATTTTATAAAAGAAAATATTGGGAAAGTTGATTTTTTTATATTAAAAAAATATTATATTGCTACAGTATTACGATGAATATAACCCTAAATGTACAGTTAGCAAGAAAGATACATAACGCTATCATTAGAGATTCGATTACGTACGGTGAAGGAATGTACATTTCTGATTGGACAAATGTTCGCTAGATGCTTTTATGTCATGAACTGACATCCATTACTTGTTTTTAGGTGCGTTCGTAATTATGTAAATACGTAGCACCTATTGTTGTCGCTCAGTCCGTCCGTCTGTCTGTCTGTCCGTCTGTCTGTCTGTCTGTCTGTCCGTCCGCATATAACAAACGCAAAAACTACCCAACCGAATCGTTTGAAATTTAAAATACATAATTATAACATAATTTTGTCGAGTCATTTTAAATTTTATGAAAATCGGATGGATAGATCAATTACAGGGACAATCAAAAGGATTCCGTTACATTACGGTCAATGGGGAAAAAAGTTTCAAATGCATTTTAATCGTTTGAAATTTAAAACATATAATTATTGCGTAATTTTGTCGAGTCATTTCAAATGTTATGAAAATCGGATGCATAGATCAATTACAGGGACAATCAAAAGGATTCCATTACATTATGGTCAATGGGGAAAAAAATTTCAAATGCATTTTAATAGTTTGAAATTTAAAACATATAATTATTACGTAATTTTATTGAGTCATATAAAACGTTATGAAAGTCGGATGCATAGATCATTTACAGGGACAATCAAAAGTATTCCATTACATTACGATCAATGGGAAAAAAAGTTTCAAATGAATTTTAATGATGTTTTACTCATTCGAACATAATATAAGTGGTATGAATCTATGAAGTACATACTAAAATATGCATTCTGTACAATCTGTGATGCAAAGAATTTTTATTATTAAGTTACAGGGCCACACAAAAGTATTCCACTACATAATGCTATACGGGGAAACATTGTTTGGGGCGTGTTTTAATTATATTCAACTATTTCACATTTTATGAATAAGATATACGTTTCTGAGGTGTAATAAAAATTACTTTCTGCATATTTACAGAAACACAAAGATTTCGACTACTATACTGTATCCGAAGTACGCTCTACTATATCAGCAAGATCTGAATATTTTTTAAACTTCGTTATCGTACGAACGCACCTCATTTGCTACGTTCACGTGCAATTTCCAACTTGTTTCTATTCATCATGGGTTATTTCTTTCGCTAGAAGTTGCGTGCATATACCAGTTAGTTAGAAATCAAAACTAATCGTGTATGTCGTTGTACATGGACTAGATAAGAAAAAAAAGTACTTTCTCTTTTGTTATTTCAGCAATAAAGCACATCATCGTACAAGATAATTAATTTTTTGTTGATGGTGGTAGTGGTAATTATTTTTTGTAACTATTGGTTTGATTTCTTTTTAATTTTACATTTCAGGATATTAACCATTTGGAGACGAGCAATCTGTATACGGGCCGCAAAAAGTGTTCAGAATTCTTGCTTATCCCTAACAGTAAAATTTTACTCTAAAATTTACTTTATTTAATCGGAGCATTTTCTAGATTGAATAAGGTACAAATTTCTGTTTTTTAAAACCAGTGACAAACATTAAAAATTTCGTAAACGGCTCCCGTCACGAAGGAGTGCTAAATCTTTTGAGGAGTAAGCAATTGTGGCTCTGCAGTGTTGAATTCCAAACCAAAATCATCGAAAAATTTTATGGTAATAAAAAAATTGCGATTTTTAAATATTTACTCTTCAAAGTTAAAAATATAAAGTTTAGTTTAAAATTTCTGATGTGAATCTTATTTAAAATTAGGTGCGAAATCCCCCTGAAATTCTCAAGTCTGAAAAAAGTACGAAGGAAAATTTCCTAAAAAAAATGCCATAACCGTTTTTTAAAGGCTACCACCAAAGGATTTTTTCCAATTATTTTGATTTTTCATTAATCGGATCGGCTTTGGTCCCGACTGATCCCAATAATCGGCGCTGTTCATTCCTGTGGCATTTTTTAAGCAATAAAAACCGATGTCAATAATTTTAAGACACCACGTAATTCTTTAAGTATACAAAAATTAATATTATATACATATGTTAGCGATAGATAATGTAAGAGGCTTTATATATTTGCATATTAAATGTGTATTATCGCAATAAATTTTAAAAACTACTGCTATAGGCATATCTGCATGCATGTATCGCACCTTTTTTCTTCTTTCAACAACAATTCCAAAGCAGTAAGAAAAAGAACTCTCTAATGCTTTACTTTTATTTCTAAATGTATCTTGTTCTAAAAGGTCAAATCTTTTCTGAATGACGAAGATGGAGAGAATTTATCAAACCTTCTGCTTCTCCTCGGGTTTATTTCTCCTTCTTCCATTTTCCTTTTAAGTTTAAGATGTAACACCACTTCTACGTACTAAAATTTAAGGTTTTCGAAATTTCTTCTTGAGAAATGTGAAGTGTGAAAATCTATTTACTATTACCATAGCTTCTATTAATACGTATATTAAGGGGTCTCAAGACTCTTAAAATCGAAAAAATTGAGATCATCTTAACTATTTAACATCTTAAAATATTTATGATATTAAAACATAATTTTTTGTTGAGATGAAAGATATAAGTACGTTCTTTCATTTAATGACTTTAAAAAATTGCAAGATGCAGAATTAGCATTGACAGAGCGCTCCAAACTGTGGGACATTTGACGAGCTGAAAACTGACATAACAGCTTATGCGAACGATTACAAAATAAATACTGCAACTAGAATGGAAATTTTGGTCTCTACTCATACGTCAGATTGTAATAAATATCTTGAACCTAAATAAATTTATATTTAAAAAAAATTTCTATTTTTAATACAAAGTTGTATTTAACTGATAGAAAATTTTGAAAATTTCAACAAGATAATCGCCTAAAAAATAAACCTTTTTTAACAATAAAAAGAAAATTTTAGGTTAAGTTCATACAGATTAACATGAAATATATATTTTGAAAATTTTATATAAAAATACTTACAAGATTTTGAGGTATCGTGCGCGCTATGACCAAAAATGTAATTTGGAGAAAAATGACTTACAAGTTTCGGAAACGCCGCTTTAGCTATTGAGCGGGTAAAATTCTAAAACCCATAACTTTTGTTCTAATGAGAATTTCGTGAAAACAATTATATAAAAATGTTCAGAAAAGTTAGCAGTTTAACGTATAAAAAAATGAAATTTTAAAAATTTGGAAGCTTTAAAAGTCCTGAGACCCCTTAAAGTGAAAAATTGTATTTGTTTCCTTATTATTATTATTATTATTGATTTATTCAGCTTATCAGCTGACGGACGATAAAAAGAAATAAATAAATAAAAAATAAATAAAAATGATAAAATGATATAAAATTTTCCCACCTACATTGTTAAAAATTTCTGCAAAAGCACAGAAAGTAGAAGCGAGACTCTGTAAATTTACACTACTTCTCGGTTAAATGCATACGATTGAGTTTTTCGGTCATCATTTTACACACATCTCCCGTATCATATAATTCCCTGTAGGGATTTGCACGTCTTTATTTAAAAATATTTTTTTCTTTGTTAAATTTTGTAATTCAAAATACACACTTTTAAAATTGGTTATCAATTTTTATAGAAATATTAAAGAAAAAAATTGTTTATTTTTTGTTTATTTTATTTTATTTATTTAATTTTTTTTAACCTAGAATAATTTAGAAAGGGAAAAATCATCTAATCGGAGTTAGTGGGGAATTTTCCCCGCTGAATCATAAAAGACATATTTTGCCGTCGATAACAGCAGCTCCTATAGTTTTGTCAGTAAAGTGTTCTTCCACCTGTCAAGAGGTTTCAGGTTCAAACTGCAGGACGGCTGGAAACAAATTGTGTTAAAGTTCGATGATAAAGCCATTAAAATTTACTCGAAAAATTCAAATTATTTGAAGCTCACTGAAGGATGAGTTATTTACTAATTTAAAAACTAAATTAATTTGTTATCATTAAAAGTAAATTTACAGTGTCTTATGTATTTTTAACGATGTTAATGTGCAATTTACAGAATAACGTCTCTGTTATTCAACAGAATCTCGTTTTTTCTAATCTATGTAATTTTACATAGGGCATAAGATAATGGATTAAGAATGTCTGTAATTTCACCGAAAATTTTTGAATAGTGTATACTTTAGGAAGCGTAAAGTTTTCATGGTTTTGACACTCATATTCGAAACTAGAGCCACAATCTGCTTTTGCAGTACAAAATATGTCGCCCTAATGGCGTGCTCAGTAGCGGCAGTCACTGCCACACCGAGGGGTCCTGGTTCGTATCTGTGTAAGACATGTATGGTGTTTTGTCCCTTTGTAGTAAAATAAATATGTAATGGATATGTGAAACGAAATAGCTCTTAATTGTCTTTGTCTCTGTCAGTGGCGCAGCCAATGAGGTGATTTGGGGGATAAAACTCCTCCCGCAGAGCTAAGAAAGATCGCTATAATTTCCACTTATATAAATCAAAACCGAACTTAACATTTAAATGTTTAGGCACATTTCAGAATCCCCGCTTCATTGAATGAGATTTCATTTAATAAAGTGATTCAATACATGGCGAAAATTCTACTTAAAATTGTGAAACTGCATATTACATGGATTAGTTAATTAAAAATTGGTTATTTGAACTAAATCAATTTTTTAAGACGTATTTTGCTGAAAAAAATGATTATTTCCTACGACACATATGCTCTTTGATTCTAATTAGTATTATTCTATTAACAGGCAATTCAAATAACCGGCAAATAAACACATTTATCAGAAACTCACCCTCCCCCCCCCCCCCCCTAGAACCAAATTCTGACTGCGCCACTGGTCTCTGTGTCTAATGGATCATTGGAGGCGAAAGCCATAGCAGCTATAGGCGTCAAAGTAATGTCAAAATCAAATCAAATCAGTACAAAATATCTTTGGCTTCCGGTAATAACCAGGTAAGGCATATTTCTAATAATTTGAGAAATTAACGTTTAAAGTTTTCAAATGTCTTTTTATTATTACATTTATAAAATAGATTAGAACTTAATAATTTTCACTACATTCAATTAGGGTATAAGAACCTCTTTTTTTGCCAAAATAGTTATATAAAAATTGTTTTTATTAATTGAGAACTAATTAAAAAAATTTTCAATTTTTAAATGAAAATTTATAGTCGCCCTATGACGGGAAGTATTCGATTTTCATTTTTATATTTCTTTACCATGGCAGATGAAAGTACTCTTTTAATGCTATATTTTCCCAAATTATCTCAATTTTTTAAAAAAAATGTGCCTCACCTGGTTACTATTGGAAGCCACACATATAAGATATTTCACATCAAACGGAACTCGGAACTCGTTCGCAGTTTTAACAGTAATGTGTTATAATGAACTTTTTTCCTGTATGTGTATATTTAAATTTTCCAACTTTTTAAAGTTAAATAGCACTCTTAAATATTTATTTCTTTTCTAGATTGCTTATTCCGCCAAAAGGAAATGAAAAAAAGGAACTTGATATCAATTAAGAGAGAAAACTCAATTTAAATTGGGTTCATGGTTCTGTAGCCCAAAGGAAAATTTAATGAATCCAATTGATTTCAATCAGGTATGTAAAGAAAACATATGTATTGTTCTAAATGTTATTATTATTATTATTTTTTTTTTTTTTTAATGACAAGACTATGTTAAAGTATTTCTTTAATAACCTGAGAATTTCACTTCGAGTAAAAATATGGTTTTGTATAAAAAAATTTAATTTGCTGATTTTTCAAAAATAAATTCTAGATTAAACCAGTTACAAATTCCTCTTAATCTTTTTTGCTGCTTTTATATTTGCCATTATTTTAAATTGTCAACGAAATTGAACATAAATCATTTATTTTACGTAACTTAACCTTTTTTTTTTTTTTTTTTTTTTTTTTTTTTTTTTTTTTTTGAGAAATTATTTATTTAAAAAGAAAAACAAGCATTTAAATAAAATATATCAGTCGGGTGGTTTGCATTTATTTTTATTTGGAAATGCATGAAATTAGCACGCGTTGTTCAGAAACTATCTAAATCAAATTTGATTTTCGTTTTTTTTTTTTTTTTTTTTTTTCTTTTTTTTTTTTTTTTTTTTTGCAAACGCAATAGATTTTTCAGAAAATAATGTCAAAGTAAGCGTTTTGAAAGAAATTTCCGCTCAAAAGAAGAATAACTATTCAAGAAAAGGTAAAAAACATGTAGTCATGTGAATTTTCTTTGCATTGAATGACTCAGATCAATCAATATACAAAGGGAGTTTTCTGCTTTTTTGATTTTGTTTATAATTAGCATTTGACACTTTTATTTTCGGAACCGGTTTCGAAAATGGAATCAACCTTGCGGGATAAAAGAAAAAAAAATCTGCAAACAGAATCGAAAAAGTACAGAACGGTCTTTGTACAGATTATTCAAAGATAGGAATTGAAATTATAGCACTTTACAGTATTACATTAATTTGTAAACTAACATTTCGAATTTTCTACAGTAAAAATTTTCCATTATAAAGAATATATTTTGCAAAATTATCTTTTAGGGGCTGTCCATAAATGATGTCACACTTTTTTCAATATTTTTTCCTCCTCCCTCCTTTTGTCACAAAGTGTTTCACTTCACCATACCCCCTACCTCCCCCTTGTCACATGTCACACTATTTACATAAACATATACTTTGAATTTAGAAACAAAGCACTACAATATAGATTATATTTCAAATTTTGTTTTGCACTTTAACTCTGTTTTTTAAGGACTTTTGTGATCATAACAATAAAAATGATTTGTGTATTTATTTTGCATGAAATAAAATTAAGACTTGCAACAAAAATCATAATATTCAATAGTGATAAAATACTAGTATGCAAGAGCAACTGAAAACAGTAGTACTTTAGAATTTAAAATGAAATTTAATATATTTGACTTTAAATTTTATATTTACTTCATGAAAACAAAATACTTTAATTTCAAAATTTAATCTGCTGATTTTGAATTATTTTTATAAACAAAATGTGAGATGTCACATTTCTTCTTATCCCCTCCCATCCCCTGCCACAAATTGTCACAATTCTTCAAACCCTCTTCTCCCCTCCCTATAAGCCTGACATCATTTATGGACGAGTCCTTATTTCAACTCTTTATGCTTACAATAAGCAAATAAAAGTTTTTTTTTTGTTCTTTCTGTTTGTACATCTGAAGATTTAACTGCTGCGTAGAAAAATCCATGTAAATATGCTGTCATTAAACTGTTATTTAATTTTAATTATATGGTGACTCATTAACTAGTAAAGATTAAATCAAAATGATTTTCTTTTCATTCGTGCATTAATTTAAAGCGCTATTGTCCCTTAGGCGTTTTATTAATTTGTTGTGATATCCCCAATAATAATATTAGAAGTAATATATTTTTACTATGCATTCAATAAAAAAAAATCGATTTAATAAAAAAGCACATTTGTTACATTAATAATTTTTCCAATTATTTGTGCATTCAAGTATTAAAAGGAAGACTTCTCATATATATGTAGTATATATATGTACATTTTAGCTGTTATACTGTGTTAACAAATATATATAAATTTTCATTGACAGAACTAATTTTCACTTTTGTGTATGTGACATACTACATATGCTGGTCTTCTTCATGCCATTAATTTAGCAATCGACATTAACTCCCCTTACCCCCCCCCCCCCAAAAAAAAAAAAGAAGGAAGAAAAAAAAAGTAAGAACTTATTTTAGATCGACGAACAACTTCATAAAAATTTCCGTATGAATTGATATTACAATAAAATTTGTAATTTACTATTTCTTCGTTTAGGCGTTAATATTAAAAAAACTAAAACTACAGTCTAATGTTAAAATTAAAATAATCGAATTTACATGAAACTTCTTCTAATAACATAAAAATGTGAATTAATTTGATAAGTCACAAGGAGAAAGATATTGAGTAGAAAGTAGTTTTCAATTCTTTATTACTACCTTTTTTTTAACTAATTGTGTTAGATTACTTACTATTAGGTTATTTACTAAAAACTTACACAACTTCATTTAAAACTTAGTGACCATTTTGATTATTTCACTCTAACATGCCTCTAAATTTTTTTATATGGAATTTCATCAACTGTGAATTAAACAATAATTTTCTTCATTTAAGAATATAATTTTCGGTAACCCGAAATTTGATTTTCCAAGAATAACGGAAAATTCCTCCAAATTAATTCTAGGAAGCATCCGCAAAAAAAAGAAAAAAAAAAAAAGAAAAAGAAAAAGAAAAAAAGAAAAGAAAGAAATGTATACCACATCAACTAAAACCGCATAAAGCGTGAGAAACCTATAATG
This sequence comes from Maratus speculifer, assembly GCA_964019185.1. Lineage (NCBI taxonomy): Eukaryota > Metazoa > Arthropoda > Arachnida > Araneae > Salticidae > Maratus > Maratus speculifer. Next base: position 146,919,141 of record OZ025296.1, read on the forward strand.
TATTTTATTATGTCTTCTTTTCTCCATGCTTGTCATAATTTTTCATAGAATAATGCATTTCCTGCTCCCAAGGCATAGGAAATGAAACTTATAAAACTACAATTTACTTTAACTCTTTATGCATTCAATTTAATAAATGTGAATTTTGTGTTCTATACCTGAAGATATAATTACTATACTGTGATATGAATCCATATAAATGCGCATTGACAGAACAGTTCTTCATTTTTATCTATATGACTCATTAACTCTTATGGATTACATCAAGCCCATTTTTTTTTAAACCATACCTACAATAATTTAAACCATCATCGCATCTTTTTGCAGTATAACCCATTTCCTGCGCTAACACTCGTCAAAGCGGGAAATCACCCCCTCCCCCCAGCAATCGTAAAAAAATTCCCTACCACCTGGACCATAGGGATTACAATACGAGGGTCTACCCATTGTACCGGCGCCGGTATGGCAGATGGCCGGTGGTACGCAAGCCGAGTAGTAAGGCTTCGCAAGAGGTTAAACCGTCATGCATTAACAGTATGCGCCAGCCACACCTGCATTTTTGGCGTTGTTGGTTGGATCAGTGAGAGTTACGTTATTTGAATGTGAATTAATGGTCAACATTTCATTAATCAATATTGGATAATTTTGGGCCGGTGTCGCTTTCGAAATCTATCGCATTGGTGAAGTGTGGAATTTTCTCTTTGAAGTTGTGGAAATGCTTTGGTTTATTTCTCAAACCGAAATTCTTATACACGCATGGGAGTGTAAAGATAGTGTTGACGGTATTTTTTGAAAAGGTAAGAAATTATAATTTGTTTCTTTATAATGTTAGAGACAGTTTCTAATGTTATTGAAGTGCGAAAGGTTTCAATTTCATGATCTCCAGCATATTATTTTGGCTATCTTTCAATCTCCTAAAGTCTGTCAGATAAATGAGTTATCAAATACTTTGATTTCTATCGCCTTTTTTACGTATATATGTATAAAACTAGTCGTTGGAGGCCACCGTAATACTTACCCATCATACATATGCATAATAGAAAATGTGAAAATAAAACATGTGTAACTTATTTATAAAATGCATCGCAATTCCAAAATAAAAATTTTAACGCATATTTAAATAGTTTTAAAATACATAGTAATGATTTATTAATGAATTGCTGATGAGCCAATTTCGACAAATTATATAAAACGCCAAAATCAAGTAATACCGGATTGCGTAAAAGAAACATCCTTATAACTCCAAAAATAATAATCGTATTAACTAGCAATTTACTGCGTCGGATGAAGCGTCTCATTTCCAATTAAAATATATCTTTGAATTCAAATTTGAATGAAATACAGGGTCATGAAAAATCATAGAATGTGAAAAATAGCATTACACGTATCTCAGTAACTAATGATCCGATCGACTTCGTTCTTTATGCAAAATTTGTGTTATTTTATTGCCTTTTATATCCACTCCTTAAAATAAAATATTTCGAAAATTTTTATATACGTTTCATCAGAATGAATTTTTCGAGAGTCCGAAAAAAATAGTTCCGGATAATCGAGGTTACTGATATTAAATAGGCTTTGTCCCATTTTTACATACTAAGTACATACAAAATTTCAAGGCTCTATCTCAATTTGTTCGGGAGATAGAGCGGTTACAGACAGACAGACAGACAGACACACAGACGGACGGACGGCAAATTTTTTTTTCTAAAAATATGTTTTTCGGAATCTCCACTATCTAAAACGTGTAAATCTATCAAAAAAAATTTTTCGATTTTCAAAACGATTGCAAGACTTACCCTATACTACGTATGATGGGTAAGTAAAAAGAATAAATCACAGTGTAGTGCAAATTAATAAATGTTGATATTTTAAAATGGTCCGTATAATTTGCTATCAAATATAAATTGTTCAGGTGCCAAATAATTGTGATTTTAATATATATCAGCATTTTACTATGTATATTATATTATTTTGGACATATTCTCGAAAAATATCATGCGAAAGAAATTGAAAAATATTATGCCAGAGAAATGTAGAATTCTATACTTCAGTTTTTGTCGTTGATCAATATTTATTATCCATGAAAAAAAAAAAAAAAAAAAAAAAAAAAGGGGGAGGGGTATCAGGTTGTTGAGGGACACGTAAAGATTTATTCTTGAGTTTTTACGAAAAAATAAAATATATATATATAAGAAATCAAAAGGTATTATGTTTTAAATTTTTAAAATTGTTTTATGTGTGTAAATTGCATTTTATTTAGTTGGTATTAAATACGAATCCTTTATTTTACTAATGTTATATTAGCACATTAAAGGATGGGACAGGTAAAAATTCTTGTACTTCCCGAAGGACTGAAAGACTTGGTTACGTATTTTTTAAAACACAAATTTTTAATAATCATAGTTTAAAATTCCACCCACAATTAAAAATGCTGTTTCCGCTATTGTTTAAGGATATACATATACTATATATTAATGATATACATATACTATATGTATGCACGTACTTCTTAATGTGGTGTTATTTTGGCCGATCTACTTTCTTAAAGTTGAGATTATTAAAAGAAAATCACAGTTTTTTTTTTTTTTCATTTGCATGCTAATAATTAAAAGCTTTAATGATCAGTTGTGAAAGTGATTCCTTTGATTTTATACAAACAAAATGCAATCGCAAGCATATATTTTGCACATATATGTATAGCATAAAAAATAAAAAAACTTATTCTTGAATAAAATAAGTAAAAATTCGCAGTTCGTAACTAAATTCTCTCTCTCTCTCTCTCTCTCTCTCTCCCCCCCCCTCCCCCCCTCTCTCTCTCTCTCTATATATATATATATATGTATATATATATATATATATATATATATATATATTCCAAAGTATTTGGGACCTGATGATTCTGCTTTGGTTCTACAAATTCCAATTGTATTCATTTTATTATTTTTCCCTTTCAAATTTAGTGTGATATAAATTATTAAATTCAATGGTTAATTTCAAATTGTTAATATTGTTTACTATTAATGGTCTTATATATATATATATATATATATATATATATATATATATATATATATATATATATATATATATATATATATATATATAAAACAAAATGAGACATCTTCGTGCCCATATTTTGCTGTTTTAGTTATATAAATTCCGGGGTCGGTACAATTTTTTTTTCTTTGGATCTATTTTGTGAAAAGAAAAGATGTTATTTTTATGAAAAATAACATTTTGCAACAAAAAATGAAATCCACTTACTCTTAAAAATCAAACATTTATTATTAATAACATTTTTAATTCCTCCTGCATTTTTTTCTGGTGATTTTGTGTGAAAATTACATATTTTAAAGACCAAGAAAAGATAAATCATTAATAAAATGTGTGTTTTTTTTCTTTTTTTAAATGGAATTTTGTGAATGGGTCTATTTTATTATGAGAGATTTTTAAGAGGCCTTTTCATTAAATAGATTTTTGTGAAAGAATCCAAAATAGGTCCCAAATTTTTCCCGGATTGACCCTCTAAAATTATTTATAGGAAAAGTTGACTATTTTTAAAACTCTATCTGGTTAAATAAAACTAGTCAAACATTTAAAAAAAAAAAAAAAAAAAAAAAAAAAAAAACGATATCATGTTTGTTCTTTAAAACTATGAATTATAAGTTCTATTTACATATTTTCTTTCTAAATTTATAGGATACACCAATAAACAAAACAAGTTTTTATAGTTGTCTTTTTAATGAAAGAAAAGATAAGGAAAATTTCTGCATTTTATTATTAGTAAATGAAAATTACATTAGTATTCAAGTATCTAACTTTTTTCTTTTCTGATATCACTTGTTGCAAATATATATGTGTACAAATTGAGTTTTATGCAGTGTTCATTCTAGGCTATTTTTGAAGGGTGCATCAAGCACCCTGCCCTTTTTCAAATATAAAAAATGCACCCTTCCCTTTTTAAAAATAGTAAAATGCACCACTGGTTTTACCCAGAGATTTTTAATAAATATTTTTTTTAAATTCCATAATATTTCTAAATTTGTGTGCCCAAAAATGATAGAATTTTGTCATTTCTTTAAGAAAAAGAACTTTTAATTTTTATATCATAAAATCAATCGAAATTAATGTTACTTGATTTATCATACTTAAAAATTATGTATTTTCCCGCTTTCTTTTTTCCCTTCTAAAGGCAATAAAAAAAAAATTTCTTGCAAATGTGCCCTTTTCTGCTGCAGTAGTGCCCTTTTTAGTGCATAACACCATGCCCTTTTTATTTCTAAAGTGAACACTAGTTTTATGATTAACATTTTCAAACGATTAATCACATTATTAATAATGATACAGTGGTTTTTTCCTGTCATCTCACAAAAATGTTGAATTGCATAAATTTCTGCCTTCTATTTTATATTTGTAATATACATCGTGTAATTAATATAATTTTATAACAGATTAAAAATGACATTATAGTTGCATTGAAAGAAATTTATGTTTTATACTTTATGTTCGAATTATTTTTTATTTATTTTTAAATAAAAGCGAAAATTTTAATTTACCTTTAAAAATATTGAATCTTCAAACTCTTTTTATGAAAACAAAAATATAATTAGGCCTTTTTTCTTAAAAAATAAAAAAATGAAAATGTATCTTTTAATATAAAACTACTTCTAGAACTCTCTATTTTTATATTCTTTTATGCTGCTATATTTTATTTGTTCTCTTTTAAAACATTAATTGTATATTTTTAAAAAATATAAATTAAATTTTTCATTTTTTAAAAAGGAATATTTTTATATTTCATTTACCATTTAATGGCATTTTATTCTTTTTATGCAATATATGTATTAACAGGAAAAAAAAAAAAAACTTTCATATTCCTTTCAAAAGATGGCTCTTTACCATATTCTAAATAAATCGTACATACTTATATATATAAATTCGTGTATATATTTAAAAAAAATATCCTGATATAAAAATGCATTTACTGCACAAAAATGTAGAATTATGTAACAAATAATTACTTTCTCCACCGAGCATAAAAAAGTTCCACTCAATTACAATTAATTTGATTCAGTTTATTTATTTATTTATTTATTTATTTTTTACGTGCGAGTTGCCGATTGTTAAAGGATATTATTGCTTGATAATTATCGATTGAAATTATATTTTAATGGACTTTATATAATTTATATAATTATATGAATACAACTAAAATACTTAATCTAAACCAGTTTAGAAGCGATTAATTTTCTTGCTACATAATTTACTGTATTAGTTGGAATATTTTAGCCCCCCTCCCCTTAAACAGTGTATCAATATTAAAATTTTGATTTTTTATCTTATTTTAATTAGTTTTTTTAAAATTAATTTATAAATAAAGTAACTTCAAATACACGTAGTTTAATTAACTAAGATTGTTATCATGGCTATTAAGGCCCCATACTAGGCACAGAAAAAGACTCGGATGATAATGTAAAGTCTATGGGAGCGTTCTTTTCAAATATCTCGCTCAAATTTTAATATTTTTACATGGTTTTTTTTTTTTTTTTCTTTTGGCATAGGATAGCTGAGGACGATCTACAACCGGCCTAGTTTTTAGTTTTTTGATTTTGCTTATATATTTTTTATATTACGATCGTTTCAATTTCAGAATCGGTTTTGAAAATAAAAACAGTTAAAAAAAAAAAAAAATCTGAAACTAAAACTGAAAAATTAAAAACTAGGCCGGTTGTGGATCGTCCTCAGCTACTTTGTGCAAAAAAACCATGTAAAAATATTAAAATTTGGGCGAAATATTTGAAAAGAACGCCCCCATAGACTTTACATTATCATCCGGGTCTTTTTCTGTGTCTAGTGTTGCGCCTTAAGATACTCGTCCAAGTATTAGAGGAGAGGTGGTGTCCATGTTCAGTGTCTACTTACTTTTGCTGACAATGGGGTGAGCGGATCACTAGAATGCTTACGTAAGCATTAGACAACGGAGGAACTATAGTTTAACAACGAAAAGCAAAAGAACATGATTTGGACGAGCGTTCTACGAATGTTGAACGGCTTAAGGAAAAGGATATGTAGTAAGTAAGGACTGGAAACGAGGAATATTCCACCCAGTATTTCATTGAAAACGTATATTACATATGAACGTGTATATACATTTATTTATATTAAATAGTTCATTTAATATACCTTATATATACACTGCTCAAAACAATTAAAGGATATTGCAGTTTTAGGTGGATTTTGTATCTGGGAAACTTTTTAGCTGATTGATACATGGCCGACAGACATAGTAGGTTATATGAGAATAAATTACACATGTTTGGCAGAAAAAAATGCATTTTATTGCGCATTTGTGTACAAAAGGAAAAAAACACAATTTGTGCATATGAGAAAAAAAGAATAAGAAAAGGTGTTTTCTTCAAAGAAAATCATTTTCAGTAGGGGGTATGGTTTCCACGGGCGGCCAGCAGCGTTGAACACCTTTGAGGTATGGACTCAATGAGGCTATTAATGACGAGTTGGGGTATTCTGCCCCACTCTTCCAGAAGAGCTCTTTCCAGTTCTTGGAGAGTTTGTGGGGGTTCTTGGCGGCCAGAAACTCGTCTTTCTAGAGCGTCCCAAACGTGCTCGATTGGATTCATGTCTGGAGAACACGCTGGCCATTCCATTCGAACGATTCCTTCCTCGAAAAGGAAATCCTCCACCAGGTTTGCACGATGTGGCCTGCAGTTATCGGCCATTAAAATGAATTTATCCCCGATTGTTGCAGCGTAAGGGACTGCAATAGGTCTGAGGATCTCATCCCTATATCGGCGACCAGTCAGAGCTCCATCTCGAATGATGTAGAGGTCAGTGCGCCCGTCAATGGAGATGCCACCATACACCAACATTCCTCCACCGCCAAATCTGACACTTTTGTGCACGAACGCAGGATTATTCCTACTGCCACGGTCCCTCCAGATGAAAATACGCCTATTATCCGGATGCACAGGAAAATGGGACTCGTCAGAAAACAGAATATTGCTCCATTCATTTCTCCTCCAGTTGACATGCTCGGTTGCCCACTCCCTGCGGTCGCGACGATGCCTTGATGTTAATCTAACACATACCATCGGTCGGCGAGCATACAGACCTACAGCATGGAGTCGGTTTCGGACAGTCTGAGTTGAAATCGTGGTGCCTGTAGCCAAGCGAAGGTGTTGTTGGAGAAGAGTAGCGTTCATGTTTCGGTGTCTCCGAGCTGTTAACGCTAAATACCGATCTTCATTGGGCGCTGTTGCCCGTCTACGACCTTGCCCTCATCTTCGGCCAGCACATCCACTCTCCAAAAAACGGTTCCAGATCCTGGAAATGACACTTTGTGACACTCCAATGGCTTGCGCTACTTCGGCTTGAGTTTGGCCCCCTTCTAACCTACCAACAATTCTCCAAGCTTCTGAATCTGTCAAATGACTTCGCTGAGACATCGTACTCATCGAAACAAAGCAATCATTGAATGCCGATCATCCTTGTCTTCATTCTGTTTTATCCAGTTGAAAGTCAAATTTCATTCGCTGCCGCTGAAGCGACGTTTTTCACGTCGAACTCAAAATTTGCATACTCTACAGTTTGAAAACCAGAAAAATTTGCATTTGTGATTCACTTATTCTATTTTCGGCAAAAAAAATTTCGTTTACATCTTTATTTTATATAAAACTTCAAATATCCTTCAATTGTTTTGAGCAGTGTATAAGAGACATATATATTCGAGATGAAGGCACGAAAATCGCTAGTTTCAGAGCCCCACTCATCCGCTAACCGTCATTCAATATCTTTAATTTGTCTAATTTTTCTGTTAAATTTGTCTGGTTTCAATTTCTCTCTCTCTCTCTCTCTCTTTTAATTTCTTTTCTTTGTTATTTAAAGTCCAAGTCATTCGGGTCGTAAGTGAAGGATTTTGGCGCTATCCGTGCGTATATTAAACTATTTCACATTTTATGAAGCACATATAGTACGTTGCTGAGGTTTCCTACAAGCTACTTCCTGTATAATAGAAAGCAGAAAGTATTTGTAGCAGCGCTCAAAAGATATAGGCTATTATACAGAATTCTATTACTCCAAGATCTGAACATATTTAAAACTTCATTATGGTACGAACGCACTTCTACGCTTGGCGTACAACTTCCAACTTGTTACCATTTTAATTCATCTAATCGTCTCTAACCGACAGTTAGCTAACTGGAAGGAGAGCAAAAATAAGATGCCAAGCGATATCTCTAAATGTTAATTTATAATTTAGTAAAGTATCTTATATTTTTTCCGGTAGCATTTTTTATTTTTTTTTTCACGTATATGTAGAAACTTTGATTCAAATTCCTGGATTCTTGGACACGAGACTATAAATGTGAACACCAAACACACAATATTTCTGATTCTTGTTAAAAGTTTTAGTTAATATGCCTAAATAATTTAGGGTACCTGCTGTATTTCTTAAAGTTGTTTGTTGTTGTTGTTGTTCAGTACGATAAATAATATATAAAAAAATATTTTGTATTCAATGAATTGTTTAATGCAATAAGTAACCTTGTATTAAATCTATTTTACTTTATTTCGATATTACAATCGTAAGTTTGATAGATTAATAAAATAATTTATCGCTAGTTTTTTTTTTCTTTTTTTAATGGGAAACAGCGTTATGTTATAATGTCTTAATGTTAGGGTATCTAGCATTTACAAGGGGAAGGGAGCGGTCCAAAATGCCTAAAATTCTTCTTACGTAATACTTAAATGGCCCCAGTGTCTTATCAATTAACAGTTTGTTGATTCTGAAATTCAAATAAAAAAATTAATTTATGTCAACAGCACTGAGTTATTAAAAGAAAGAAAAAAAAAAAAAAGCTAAAAGGAAAATACAAATATAATATATCTGCTGAATATGTTCTAATAGATTGAATTGATCAATACAAAATATTATTTTATTTAAAAAGAACGCTTGAAGAAATAGTGGTTGTAAACTTTAAACTCTCTCGTGAATATAACTCGTCCGATTCCTTCAGGGAAAAAAAAAAAAGAAAAAGAAAAATTGGTGATTAAACAGGGAAAGTATATAAGTCTTGGGAATAATAGTACTTTTAATTGTAACAGTTAATTTGGTTTTTAGTATCATAAAAGGAAAGTCTACTCATGATAATTTTACTTTCGCAATATCAAAAGTTTTATTTTGGTTTTAAGCATCCCGCCATTATTAAATCTTAATTAATATTGGTTATTAATAGAGTATTTGATAAGAAACTTAGAAGTTTGTAGTATTAATGGTTATATTAAATCAACAATTAAAGAAAAAAAAAAATGTAGAAATACTTGTTTCCATTGAAAGTGAAAAAGGTTGTTTGTTTTGATAATTTTCCTATTAAGCTAAATTTTCATTTATTAGTTTAGGAAAATAATGAAACATCATAAACTAACTGTTCTATTCTTTTTATATTATTATTTTTTTCATTTTATTTTCTTATATTTCTTCTGTTTATACCAATGTACAAATTGGGGAAACTTCAAACATCTTCATCCTTTATTCTAAACAGGATACATTTCCCAAAATACACATATGAACTTTAAAAAGCTCACTATTTTAATAATAATAATTATAGGTATATTTAAAAATAATAATTATTAGACCTTACAAGCTGTAAAACATACATTTTATTTAAAATTTCTTAGCACTTTCTGCTTGCAACATCCGCACCCATCTTCAGAAACTTTCATATTTTCATCCATTCATACAAATACGCCATTCCATTCGTCTTCATTCCTCAAATATGTCTCCAAAAGTGACGTATTTGTATGACTGGAGCAGCAATTAATAATAAAATATTCTCTAACGATGGCCGCGGGAATTGCAGACTGAAAGTACCAAAACATTTTAAATAAAATGTACATTTTTTGACTGGTAGTACCTACATTATTAATATTTTTGCCGCCTGTTAAGGGGGCTGGTGACTCATGTTCTGAATTCCCATGACTAATGTAAAGTCTATGAGCGTTTGATGCATGCATACATTTAAAATATCTTCTAGCGAAATTAATATTTTTAACTTCTATTTTTGTGTATCCTTTTTAAAAGATGCTTCGTTTTTTTTTTTTTTTTTTTTTTTTTTTTTTTTTTTTAGTTATTAAAGTATTTTTAAAGTATATACTTCATCTTATATGAAGTGTTAAAATCGTACATATAATTCGTAAGCTTTTAACACATAAAATGTTAAATTCAGTATAGATTTTAAAAATATTTTGAGAACTAAAAATAAGAGATATATCCTTTAAGAAGAGTACTCAGAAAAGGAAAACAAAGGTAAAATATTAATTTCTCCAAGAGATATTTTAAGTGTACGAATGCATCAAACGTCCAGACTTAACATTACGGAGGAAAATTCCGGAGCTGAGTGACCAGCATCCTTAAGTAAAATAGTGATTTTAAAAAAAGTTTATGCTGTGTAATTTGTAACTGAATCGAAGTGGAATATTTTTATTTATATGCATATTAGTTTTTATGCATTTTGTCTTATGACTTTATTTACAGCAGTCATGACAGAGTTCCTTCTAAAGGAAGAATGTCACCTTTTTTAAAGCAGTTTCTGATATTTTCTGGATTATCTGAAAAATCAAAGAACACACTGGGAGTATATGGATGATGGCGGGGGCGAAAATTTTAAAAATAAGTCCGGATTCGAACCAGGGATGTATTGGCTGAAGCCGCCAATGCTCCACCAACTGAGCCAACCCGGACACGAACACTGGAGGACTATTTCACCCGTTTCCCCCCATCAACCTCAACGATCACTTTACCTGGTCTGATACTCTGGATCAGCACAACAGAATAAATCGAAGGTCAATATATGGAACGGCAGTAAATCGCTGCATACGAAATTACATTAGATTAATTTTAAACACGATTATTCAATCGGTAAATTATTTATAACAGATGTAATTTTTTTCATTTTTAATCATTGACGGCTTCAGTTAATACACCCCTGGTTCGAGTCCTGACCCGGACTTTTTTCATCCAAAAATGAAAAAGTGGAAAATTTTACATCTGTTATAATTAATTTACCGATTTAATAATCGTGTTTAAAATTAATATAATCAGTCATTTTATCTACTCAAATCCTTGGAGCTTGTTTCTGAATTGCTGTACAGAACAGCCATCAAACTAGAGGCACCACTGTTACAATAAGCATCTGAAAATCTGTAAATGAAGTTCTTCCAGTTGCCTAAAAGGGTTGATAAGTTTCTCTAAAATTTTATTTGTAATACAGTATTATATTCTATTTATTTAACAAATTCTAAATGTGTTGCACATTGAGGCAATTTCAGTAGTTAAACCATTCAAAATAATATTTATTTTGAAAAATTAATCTCTGTACTTCACATAACTTCATGAGATATATTTGGATTTTCCTGTTTGGCAAACTGTAATTTTTCTTTTTTCATTAGATGCTATACAATATAGAACATAGCTATACTTCTATCATCAGTTTTTTTTTTAATAGTTTCTAAGTTACAAATAGAAAAGAACAAATATATGTAAATTTACATTTCATTTTATTGCTTGAATAATTGTTAAAATGCCTCAAACTTATATGATTTTTATCGTATCGTATAGATGGAGTTTTTTCCCTCCTTTTCTTTTCCATTTTTCACTTTCATGCCTGTTACAGGATACTTATGTGTTTATTAAAATGCAAAAATAGTGGTGCTCAGTGCTCATTAAATAGTGTTCTTTTGCGTTTAATGCATGTCCGTGCAAGTACAAATATGTATAAATACACCTTTTCCCCTTAGAAAAATACTTCCGCAAAAGGAGGCACTTGTTAGGGTCTTTGCAGACTCCGCTCTAGGAAGTATGCAAGAGAAACGGCATAAGGGTTATGTTCCAGAAAGGCAGCCAATTCTTTCGACAGGTTTTCATTTTTACTGAAAGAATATTTCTAAAATATGACTTATATAAATAAAATAATCAAATTTATTCAGATAATTGTTTTTGTTAAAATTCAAATTTCGTCTCTCTGCGTCCCCCTATACTGATGAGGAATAACGAACGAAATACATTTTTATAGAGGAATCATAAATTTTTAGCGTTGTTTTCTTTTTTATGTCATTATATGTTACATGTTCATTATACGTCAAAAATCTTTAAAATTCCCATTAAAATCGTGCACACGACTGGTACATTTAATCATATAATTATATTTCCTGACCGTTATTTCGTAAAAAAAAAGAAAAAAAAATTAAAACAGTATTTATTAAAATTGAATTAAAACTTTGCCGGCATGCACAGATTAAAAAAAAACTTCTTGAAAATAAGAAAAACGAGGCATTTTTATCAAAAAATTCCTGGCCCACTTCCTGTTACCTTTCCCTCATCTCGCCGGGGGGAAAATATCCCTAACAATGAACCTAAAAAATTTGAAATCAACTGCACCAAAATCGAGTGAAAGCTTTTCCCCACGCACCTGGAATCCCATATCCTCCCTTCACCATTGAGAAAAACTTTGTTCTATGGTAAGAGCACAACTTTCCCCTATGCAACTTGTTTTTCATGGTTTGGATTTTGTGAGCCTATATATTTTTTTTTATTTCTTTTTATCTCTTTTTTCGCCATCTTGAGTTATGTATACGATGAAAGTTGAATTGAGTTGACACAGGAAGAAAAAAATATGGATCGCTATTTTAATGGCGTATTTTCGGTGTAACTGTACCAAATCGAAAAAGATAGATGGTATAATAAACATTTGATGCGTTTCTATAAATCGGTTATAATCCCTTTGCATGATTATGTTGCTTGTCAATATTTTCTCGTCTGTTGGGGGGAAATAATTTAAATACATTATATAAGACATTTAAAGTCATTGTGGTGCTATTCATATTTTTTATTTAAATGTTTAAAAATCGTGGTACTCAATTTTCAAAATTTCCAACATCAAATTCAATTTCTTTCAATGCGATAAAACATATTCATGAACTATTACTTACCCATCATACATAGTGTAGGGTAAGTCTTGTAATCGTTTTGAAAATCGAATTTTTTGCCAGATTTACATGTTTCTGACACTAGAAATCTCAAAAAACATATTTTTAGAAAAAAAAAAATTGCTGTCCGCCTGTCTGTGTGTCTGTAAACACTCTATCTCTTGAACGAATTGAGATAGAGACGTAAAATTTGGTGTGTACTTAGATGTAATAATGGGAAGAAGTCTATTGAATATCCGGATAGAATTGCCTCAACTATCCAGAACTATTATTTTCGGATTCTCGAAGTATTTGTTCTAATAAAAAAATATAAAAATTTCCGATTTTTTTAAGAAGTTAATGTAAAAGTTAATAAAAAAATATAAATTTTGCATAAAGAATGAAGTCGATCCGATAGTTAGTTGCCGAAATATTTGTAATCCTATTTTCCATACTCTTCGATTTTCATGACCCTGTATTTCATTCAAATCTCAATTCAGATGTATATTTAAATTGGAAATGAGACGCTTAATCCGAAGCAGTAAACTCTTAGTTCATTTAATTATCATTTTTGGAGTTATAAGGCTGTTTCTTTTACGCAATTCAGTATTACTTGATTATCCGGTAGATCAAAAAACTAATGCCAAATTATCAGATTAAATGCCAATAATGGTTTATCGTAAATATCACAGAAAATAATCGAAATATTTAGGCTCATTAGATTTTAGGATTAGAATTTAACAATTTCAATTCTTATATATATAAGAAAAAAACATAAAATATTTATTGATGTCTTGCATTCATTTCTAAATTTAATTTTATCATTTCTAATTTAAGGACGGCTGCTTTAAAGTAATTTACAGATATTAACTACTTCCCGTTATATTAATGGATACAAATTTCTATATCATATACAGGGCTGCTAAAAATTCGAATAATTTTCCTAATGTAAAAAAGAACAGCTGAAATTCAGTTTTTAAGTGTTTTATATATTTCCATATGGTGAAATGAGACGCAATATAGTAATTTTTTAAACGATGCAGTTTTGTTACATTATTTTGAATGTGTTAGAACGTGCTTCATAATCTTTGCTTGATGCATATTTTTTTTTCTTTCCTTTCTTTTCTTTTTTTTCTTTACGAATTGTTTAAAGAAAACGCCTAGTGTTTTAAATATATAGATGGCTTACGCCACTCTGCCTTGCAACGTCTCAACTAACAACATTATACCATGTATCAAACTGTCTAATGAATAATTTAATGAAATATTAGCGTGTAATTTATTATTGATTTATTAACAAAAAATTATTTCCACACTAAACGCTTTCATTGTTGCACTAAATCTATATGCTGCAGTAGAAAATTTATCACCTTCCTTTTTTCAAACATTAAGTGATCTCTTTCCTCTTAAAATCTGTAAAAAAACCTACTGAAGAAAAAAACACTAATACTGTTATTCCTTGCTTAAGATTTTTTACTATTACTTTCTCTTTTACAAAAAGGAAAAAAAAAAGTAACATCGATTTTAAGGAGCAACTTTTTTTTTTTTTTTATAGAATTTTCTCTTATTAAAATACGATTTTTTAAGTTATAACTCTTTTATAAAAGTGTAATTTTTCCACGTGAAAACACTCTCCGCAGGTGTTATCCAATTATCAAAACTAAAGGAAAAAAAGAGCATGTTAAAATGGATTCTCGATCATATGATTATGCAATTAATCACCCATTTTCATTTGATTTAAGTTGTTTAATTTTTTTTTCTTCTCTGTCTTTGAAAGATTAGCAGAAAAAAAAATAAACTGAATGAAATATAATGAACCATTTATAAAAACCTGAAATGTAAAGAAAAAAAAATCATTTAAAATAACGTTAAGTAAAATAATTCAATATTCGTTTAAAAGATCAAAAAATAGAAACTGTGATCTGATGTTAAATTTATTTTAATGTAATTAAAAATCTGTAAAAATGCATTAAGAAATTATTATTATTATTATTACTAAATGCAAACATAATAGAAATGTTAATAAGTAAGGAACAGTTACATTCTATCATTTCTTTATGTAAAAAGTAACAAAAGTAATTGTTTAGACAAAACAATACTTGATGAAAAAACGTGTACTATTAATAGTACACTAGACCCGGAAAGTGTTAATATGGTATGTTGTTGTACGACGTTTACACCATTTTCTCTTGAAAAATTGTGATCTTTTTCCTTATATTATTCTGAAAGAAATCTTCTATTTAAACTTTTCACTATGATATGTTTTTGCAAAAAGTTCACGCCATTCTTTTTTTTTTAAACATCTTGATCGTTTTCCTTATATATTCTGAAAGAAATCTTATAAAGAAAAAATCTTATGTTAGACAGAACTTCAGATTTTGTGTTCTATATCAGTTGAAATTAGTTTATTTTTTAAGTTAAACTTTGCTATGCATTTCTGTTGGATTTAATAATTCAAAGTTAATATCATGTTTCAAATTGTGTCTAAAGAATAATTTAATGAGGTATTACCATGAAATTTATTCATAAAAATTTATTTTCGCATTAAACTCTTTTTATCTATCATTTGCTACTGTAGAAAGTTCACCATTTCTCTTTGATCATTGTCATTATTATATTGTGATCGTTTTCTTTGTATGCTCTGAAGAAATATTTTAAAGGACAGATCTAATGTTCAGGGCAGATCTTAAGTTTGTGTTAGGGAGATCTTAAGATCTTATGTTAGACATCAGTTGAAACTAACTCTTTTTATAAGTAAAATTTTATTTTGTATTTTTCTTGTTCATAATAATTCAAAGTTTTTAACCTGTCTCAAACTATCTTTAAAGAATGTAATAAATAAAGCACATCTGAAATATTACTATAAAGTGTATTAATATATATTGATTTGGACTTTAAACGCTTTCCATATAATATGTTATTTTAGAAAGATTAAATCTTTCTCTTTTGAACATATTAAAGTGAAAAAATTTAGAATTTAAAATTAACTCATTTTTTAAGTCTAATTTTATTTTGCATTTCTCTTGTTTATAACATTTCAAAGTTATTAGGATGTCTCAAATTATGTTTAAAGAATAATTTAATGAAGTAATTTTATAAAATGTATTAATACAAATTGATTTGCACATTAAACACTTTCGATATGATGCGTTATTTTAGAAAGTTTAAATCTTTCTTTTTTGAAACATTGTGATATCTTTCTTTGTATGTTCTGAAAAAATTCATCTAAAAAAAGAAAAAAACATTAATATCTTTATTTCTTTCATAGAATTTTTTCTACCGCTTTTTGTTTAAAGGAGGGGAGGGGGGTAGCACCAATTTTAAAAGTGCAGATTTCCTAAATATTCTTTCCTAAAACATTTTTTTATTAATGTTAAAACATCTTTTTAAAAGCAACACTTTTCTTATGTGAAAACCATCCCCATAGGTGTAATCCAATTACAAATCTTAAGGAAAAAGAGTGTATCAAAAAGACTTCACGATTATGTGATTATGTAATTAATTAACCTATATTAATTTGATGTAATTAATTAAATATGTATTTTTTGTTTGTTTGTTTATCTAGAGCATTAACAGAAAGAAATAGACTAATGGAACTTAATGCACTTAAAAAATAAAAATCAGTGTTAAAAAAAGAAAATTAAATAAAGTTAAACAAAATAACTGAATACGCCTTTAGAAGTTCAAGAATTTGCAACTATGTAGTGTGTTACATAACGAAGTATGAAATAAAAAATCCCAAAAATGCATTGAGAAAATAGTGTGTTGATACATAATTTGGAATGTATTATTCCTTTTCATTTGTTTTTATTAAATACATATCAATATATAATGGGGACAAAACAATCATAAAGATAACACCTGAAAAAGTAAGCCCAAATAGAAAATAATAAAAAATTAAGCTAAGCACTATTTTGTATTAGAAATTAAATTTAATCATTCATGTGCTAAAACTTAGGCACGAAATTATTTTTATTTATGTTTACTTGTATATTTAATGCATGTTTTAGCTGGTTGTAGTCTTATGTTTGATATCAATTATTTTTACGCCATATTTTCCTGTGTACGTTCTGTTATTTTTAAGATTTGAAGTTATTGCCATATATCGGATAAGCTTAAAGAATAGTTCAGCTAACTATTTTCCGTAATTTTTTAACGGTAGCTGAACAATCGATCATTTGTCATTTACCAGATGCGAATATTTCTATTCGAATCTGAAATTTCTTCATAAAATAACTAAAATATAAATCGCAATTTGGAATATGGAACAAACTTATTAATCAATCAGAGCTTATTAATGACGGGAATAAGATAAATAAAAGAAATTAAATAGCTTTAAATAAATATCCTGATGTGAAATATTTTTTTATAAAACTCGAGTAAAATTCTCTGTGTGTATAATATTATGAATATATTACTATACAGTTATATGCATCAAGTGATTTTTAATTCGTCTTTTTATTTGTATATTTATTAATGTTCTACTAATTTACTTGTTCTTTCATTATTTAAAATAAAAATTATGTCAATTTGTATAATTTGGCGCGTAGCTTGGCGGTGTATTTAATTTGGCGAAATTGATTTACGGGTTGTTCTGTAAACAATCAAAACTTATTTGGGTTCAAAAATCTTCTAAATATTCTTGAATTTTCTTTTTAAAATTTTATTACATACTTAGAATTATAGAATAAAGAAATATTGAATTCAAATTATTTACATACTATGTACAAAATGTATAATATGTACAAAATATAAATGCTTTTACCTTGATAATTTTTGATCATCATACTAAAAACTGGAAAGATGATCCTTTATGCATTTCTGCGTGCCTTTTCATAAAATTAACATAATTCTTCAATAAAACTCAAGACACGCACGACAAACAAAAAATATAAACATTCTCTCTAAAAAAATTCTTTTACATTCCATCAAAAATTGATGCCAACTTTTTTATCTAAACTTTTAACTTATCTCGTAAGATAAAAAATATAAAAAGCAAAGCAGACGAAAAAACAGCTTCGCTTCCATGGCAACGAGTCGCGTCTTATAAATAAATTAAGTTTCACAATTGCAAATTTGCAAACGATTTTCTGTGAATAAACTGGAATAACTTAATTTATCAATTCCTAACATACTCCCACCTTTAATTTAGGCGGAAGCCAAATTAAACTTAAGATCACTTTTGATCAAATTAAGCCCTAATTCAAAATAAAAAATATCTAAATAAATAAAGATAATAACTAAACAATAATAAAACATTTAGAGTTCTAGAAAAGTTATTTCAGAGTTTTAGAAAAGTCATTTCAAAAGTCTCTTAACTACTCTGCCACTTCTAGTTTTACTGTTACTCACAGTCTGGATTACAGGGTCATCAGGACTTGATATCTCTAATCAGTACAGCTTACGAAGTGGACGCACCATGGTCCCTGAATTTGTTTTAACTTCAGCCACTCTAGCTGCTCCATCTCGACTTGGGAAAATCTTTACAATTTTTCCTATAGGCCAATAAAGTCTCTTTTGGTTTAGTTCTATCAAGACTACTTCACCTAGTCTGACAGCTTGTCCTTTCTGTTTTGATTTTTGGACCAATTCAGCTAAATATTCTTTTCTAAATCTATTTCTAAGTTGTTGCCGAATATTTTGACAGTGTTTATATCTAGATTGAAGTTTCTTTGAATCTATTGCATCTAAATCAGGAACACCTATTTCTTCAATGTCTTGCAAAAATGATGATGGAGTCAAAGGTATAAATTTATCTGTTTCTTCAAAAATATAGGTTAGAGGCCTTTTATTTACTGTTGCTTCGACATCACATAGAACAGTCATGAGTTCTTAAAAAGTTAAAGTTGAAGTGCCGAGTGTTCTGATCAAGGGAATTTTAACACATCTAATCAGACGCTCCCACCATCCACCCCACCAAGCTGCTGCTGGAGGGATGAACTTCCATTTAATAGGAGACAGTTCTTTTGAAGAAACTATTGCATTCCAATCCAATGATTTTAAAAGGTTATTGGTTCCTCTAAAATTTGAGCCATTATCAGAGTATATAGTAGTCGGCCTTCCTCTCCTGCATATAAATCTTCGAAGTGACTGAATGAATCCTTCCGCTGAGAGACTGGATACAAGTTCCAAATGTATTGCCCTATATACTGCACATGTAAAAAGTACAACCCAAACTTTGGATCTTTGCTTTACGAAAAGAGGGCCAAAAAGATCAGCTCCAACAACTTCAAAAACTTTGGAATCTCTGACTCGATCTAGAGGTAGGTGGATTGGAGGTGTAGTATATGGCTTTGTAGAGTATCTTTTGCATCTGTAACACTTAGACAATGACTTCTAATGATGCGTCTAGAAGAAATTATCCAATATTTTTCTCTCAAAATGGATCCAACTGTTTGAAGTCCAGCATGACAATTCTTTAAATGACATTCTTGAATCAGACAATTCACTACATGATGTTTCGATGGTAATAAAATTGGATATCTGAAAGAAAACTCGTCATCTCGCTCTAATATCTTTGTTTTTACTCTTAACAAACCTTCTTGATCTTTCGTAACCTTTAATCCTTTTATTGCATCAGTAGTATTACCAAAACTTTCAGATTGTATTATTGACCAGAGCGACCTTTCCGCATCTTCTTTTTCTTCAATTGACAATTCTGATGGAAAACATATATTTCTGTTTCTGCACTTCATTATGAATCTCTTCACCCAACATACGACATTAATAAATCTACCAAATTTTGAAATTCTACTATATATCATAAATTCATGTGAATTAGAACATAAAAGAGTAGGTACTGAAGTTTTCTTCTTTTCCATCATTACTAATTCTTCGTTGGGGCTTGTTTCTGAATGTGGCCAATTTTCTTCTGATAACTTCAACCATTCTGGTCCCTCCCACCATCTCATCTTCAGCAGCTGTTTAGGACTACATCCGCGAGAAGGTAGATCAGCAGGGTTGAGATGACCAGGTACGAAGTTCCATTGTTGAGATTAGGAAAATTTACAAATTTCTCTAACTCTATTGCCTACAAACGTTCCCCATTGATCATTTCTTCGAATCCAAGCGAGAACAGTCGAAGAGTCGGTCCAATACTTTACTGGTATGGAAATACAATTAAAGGCTTTCAAAACAAATTTAGTCAACCTTATTCCTAAAATACAAGCAAGAAGCTCTAAACGTGGTATGGTTACATTTTTCTTTGGTGCAAGACGAGACTTAGCTCCTAAAAGTTGTACAAAGACTGCGTCTTTATCTTCACAACGTAAGAAAACTGCTGTTGCATAAGCTCTGGTACTTGCATCACAAAATGTATGAATAGACCATTTTTCTTTACAACCATAGCCTACACGTCTATTTATCTTCACGTCATTTAAATACTTGAGTTCGCTATACCATTTTTGAAAATTATTCCGGATTTCTTCTGGAAGTGGAGCATCCCAATCTAATTTCGTCGACCAGGCGTCTTGAATTATCAGTTTGGCTGGCAACAATGCTGGGGCTAAAAATCCTATTGGATCGAAGATCCCTTGGGTTACAGCTAATATCTTTCTTTTCGACAGATTTTCTATCTCATCACTAAATTTATAAGCGATCTTCAAACTATCTTCCATTGTGTCCCACTTCAACCCTAAAACCGGAACTATCGTTGTTACATTTTTGCTGAGCACCTTCTTTTCGTTAAGGAAACTGCTGTCTTCACTTTTAATTGGTCCGAATTCCCACTTTCTTAATTCCATTTTCGCATCAGCCATGATTTCTGTAGATTTTGAAATAAAATTTTCTAGTTCAGGCACATTGTCGACTGAAGTAACGCAGTTATCTATATAGTATGATTTCATAAGCTTCTCAGCTATCTGTTTGTTTTCTTCATCAACATTACTCAAATGATATCTTATAACTGCACCTAGCAAAAATGGGCTACAAGTTGCTCCAAAAACTACTCTATTGTGTTGATAAACTTGAAATTCGTCAGGACTCTTCCACCATAAAAATCGCAAGAAATGCCGATCTGATTCTTTGACTTCAATTTGAAGAAATGCTCTTCTTATATCGGCTACTACCCCAATAGCTTTCTCACGAAATCTTATTAACACTGCAGGAATTTGTTCGATGAGGTTTGGTCCTTTAAAGAGGCAATCATTTAAAGAAGGAGACCTCCCTACCTTACACGATGCATCAAAAACTGGTCGAACACTTGTAGTAAGACTATCTGGTTTGATGACGGGATGATGAGGTAAAAAATGTCCTGGAATCTTGAGTGCTTCATCTGGTACTTTACTTATAACGCCTTCTTCTTCCCATTCATAGAAAACTTTAGCATATTCTTCAAACATTTTCATTGATTTTAATTTCTTTGTTGAATTTATCAATCTTCGTTCAGCTATGTGTCTATTTGAGGGAATCTCACGTTTGCCGTTAATCCAAGGAAGACCTACAATATAGCGACCTTCTATATTTCTATCAACTTCTTTTATAAAATTATCATGAGCGAGTTCTTTTTCTTCTGCTTTAGACAAAGTTTGACAGGGATCTGTTATACCAATTGTCTCTAACTTCCATAATTCTGGAATCTTCATATCTTTTAAAGCTAGGTTCGTGATAAACATATTTCCATAATTTAGGCAAGACTGTGATGTACTTTCTAAACGACCACAAAGTGTCCATCCAAACTTTGTCTCTATTGCTGTAAGACCGCTCTTTAACTGTTTTACTCGACCTGTAAGAAGTTGTCCGTAGTAATCGCTTCCAATCAAAATTTCAATTTTTGGACTTCCTGCTCCTAAATCTGTGATCCATAGTTTATTTTGTTTAAGCTCTTTAATTACTGATTCTTTTGGTATCCGAGGAATATAGTTACAAATTATATCTTGATCCAAAAGTTCTAAGACTTCTTTCGTTTGTTTCTGTCTATCAGAAGAACTTAACTCAACTTGGAATTTATTGTGAGATTTAGCTTCTGTTTGCGTACCACCAAACAAAGTGTGTACAATAGCTTCAGAAGAAATGGGATGTAAACCTAACTCTTCAGCTGTACCTTTTAAAATATAGCTCTTTTGCGACCCACAATCAAGTAACGCTCGTACTTTCTTTGTTATTCGACCTTTAATAACTATTTCTAAAGTCATAAGGGCTACTTCAGCAGAACACTGCTTACTTGCTATGGTGCTTTGAATAACTTCTGGGGTCTTAACTGTATTTTCTGGTTCTTTACACATTGAAATTTCAGGGCATAATAACTCGGTATGGGGTTTAGAACAAACGTGGCAACGAATAAAAACTTTGCAAACTTTAGCGTGGTGACCAAAACGAAGACATTTTAAACAGCAATTTTTATTCTTAATTTTGGCCTTCCGTTCATTAAAGGAAAGAGATCTAGCCCTAACACAGTCCTTGCTTTCATGAGATTTACTGCAAAATAAACAAAGGCGTTCTTTTGCGCTAAATAGCCCTGCCGCAGTAGGTATTTTACTTTCTGCTTTTCTTAACTTTTCTTTAGGTTTGTCTTTAAAGCCCAGCTCTATAAAACTCGATTTGGCTAATTTGAATCTTTCCTCGTTTGCAACTTCTTGTTTCAGAAATTCCATCAAACTTACTATATTTGCTTTTGTTGACAATGCATTATTATTACTAACAGTGTTTGATGTGATTGAAATATTATATCGCTGCCATGCTTTTAATACATCTTCCGATAAGCTAGATTCTATCATGGGATAGAGCCACGCCGAATTGCTTTCTAAACTTAAACCCATTGATTCTAACGATCTTAAATATGCCTCGACTTTCGTGAATAAATCTGATAAGGGAAGTTTATCTTTGCCGTGCGCCTGTACATTAGCTACAATCAATTTTAGGAATTCTCTAACGTACACTTCTATTAGTAAATCTTTATTTCCAAAACGCTCTTGAAATGCCTCGACAGCTTTGGGGTAATTAACTGCGGTCATTGGATAGCTCTCTAACAAGCGCCTGGCACTGGTTCCAGGTTCTACCGATTGGATAAGATACTGAAATTTGTCACTATTATCCAAATCTATGTCTTCATGAATTTTCTGAAACTGAGACCAAAATGAAAGATAATTTATTAACTGCGAATCGAATGGCTTAATATTTAGTTTAGGTAATTTATAATGCTTTGATTTGGAATAACCGTGATCTGTGCTTTTTTCACTATTATCTTGATTACGTTTATTTTTACCCAATGCTTCACTAACTTTACGCTTAATGGTAATAAATTGATCCGAATAAGTTTCATTTTCCACTACTTCATTTTCAATAGCCTCTTCGTTGCATTTATCATCATCTAACATGAGCTCAATTATAGCTTCATCAATAGATTTAATTTCATGAATCAAATTTTCTAATTTACTAAAATCGTCTGAAATTTTACCTTTATCTAATGACTCGCTGTTAATTTCTTCATTCAAAACATTTAAAGTTCTGGTAAATGACGAACGTAGTGGTGTACGCTTTTTCTTTAGCTTATTCATCTTAGAAAAATTAAGTAGTAATGCACAGCTTATGAAAACACTATACGCTATAAAAACAATTCAATATCTCAACAGTATTATTCAAATGTCCCTGTTCGGGCGCCAGATTTGTTCTGTAAACAATCAAAACTTATTTGGGTTCAAAAATCTTCTAAATATTCTTGAATTTTCTTTTTAAAATTTTATTACATACTTAGAATTATAGAATAAAGAAATATTGAATTCAAATTATTTACATACTATGTACAAAATGTATAATATGTACAAAATATAAATGCTTTTACCTTGATAATTTTTGATCATCATACTAAAAACTGGAAAGATGATCCTTTATGCATTTCTGCGTGCCTTTTCATAAAATTAACATAATTCTTCAATAAAACTCAAGACACGCACGACAAACAAAAAATATAAACATTCTCTCTAAAAAAAATTCTTTTACATTCCATCAAAAATTGATGCCAACTTTTTTATCTAAACTTTTAACTTATCTCGTAAGATAAAAAATATAAAAAGCAAAGCAGACGAAAAAACAGCTTCGCTTCCATGGCAACGAGTCGCGTCTTATAAATAAATTAAGTTTCACAATTGCAAATTTGCAAACGATTTTCTGTGAATAAACTGGAATAACTTAATTTATCAATTCCTAACACGGGTTAATCAAGTAATATCGAATTTTATATAAATTTTCCACAATTTTCAGTTTTTTGCTATTTACATTTCTTTTCGTAAATCTTGGCCACACTATTTAAAATATTATGTTCTATCAGTACAGCAATTTACAAAAACCGAAATTTATTGGTTCTACTTTGAACACGTTTACGACGCACCATGAAAATGCTTTTATCTGTAATGCATGTCTTATACAATCATGTTGTAATCGAAAATTTCATTTAATAGCATGCATAATATAGTATAGCACATGGCAATAAAAAAATTAAGCTATAGTCTCGTAAATAGCTTGCAGCATGTGGAATATATCTGCACGCTGTAAGTTGCTTTTATTAAATTATATTACTTGTTACAAGTTTTTGTGAATTAAAGTGGAATTAAAATTATTCTACTATAAGATGCTAAACTATATTGGTTTCCACCGTTTTAGATTTAGGAATTGTTTTGTAACTACATAATTATTTTTTCAAATTTTTAATTCTTAAAAGCTCTGAACTGGAATTTAATAATCGTTCGTTAATCCAGTATTAATTTTTTAATAGATTCAGTATTCAGTAATTGATCTAATATGTAATCTCAGAATTGGCAGCCCTTTTCATTGCAAAAGTAATGTGAAAAAAAAAAAAGGATTCTTTTCTTATTCCAGCTTAATTATTTTAGTTATTTTCAATTAATGAACAAGTATCTATCTTTAAGAGTACAGTTTTTAAAAATCCATTTAACATTTTTTTTCTTTTCAGTTAAACATTGAACTTTAAAACATTAAGATTTAATTTATAGAGTGAAGATTATTTATAGTCTTTATTTTTTAAACGTTTTAACTGTATTCAAATATTACATAATGCAAAATTTTGAAAGGAATTTTTTTTCAATTAAATGAACTCTTAAAAAATTAATTAAAGTTTTAATGACTACCATATCTTTTTTTCTGTAACTTTTTAAAATTCTTTTCCATTTTTCTCACAAAGCTATTGGATATTTATTTTAAAATAGATGGATGATATAATAGATAATTTTAAATATATCGATTCTATTTAATCTTGATATAAATGTAA
This sequence comes from Maratus speculifer, assembly GCA_964019185.1. Classification (NCBI taxonomy): domain Eukaryota; kingdom Metazoa; phylum Arthropoda; class Arachnida; order Araneae; family Salticidae; genus Maratus; species Maratus speculifer. The sequence continues at coordinate 146,944,339 of OZ025296.1, forward strand.
CTAGTTTATATTATATTGATATTAAACTTACTTCATTTTATGACATACATTGGGCTGAATACAAAGAGTGCACATAATTAGAAATTTCTTTTCATTTTTAAGGTTATGTATTTGGAAAGTAAAAATGGAATCATTACAGTATGTATGTCTGTCCGTTTGTCACAGATTCGTCTGTTTTTCTCATAAACTATGGGACGTGAAAGATTCAAATTTAGCAGAAGTAATAAAGGCAACTGACCCGCATATTTATAGATTTTTAATCATTAACAAATATATGTAAGAAAAATCTAGGGGGACTAATTAATTAAGTTACTTGAAAATAAAAATATTTATTATGTATTGCGTAAGTATCGTGTGAAAGTTCATGGAAAGCCGAACTCAAAAATACATTTGTTTTAATTTGAAGCATTATATTTTTCTAGAAATAGTCGAAAATGTCATGCAAAAAAGTATCCTTGCCAACCCCTACCCTATATTTCCGACTCTACAAAGACTAAAATTATATGCATTATTAATTCTCAAATAGTTGATTAAGATTAAAATGTATTGATAACTTGATATTTTAAACTTATAATGAGTATAATTTATTGCACGATATAGCGATATTTAATCCTAGTTTTCAATGTTAGATAGTGATACTAAAAATAGTAAATAATCCTTCTTTAAAACGCTTTTTGCATATGTAATCTCCTTTGATTTTCTACTACTGACTGTATATTATATCAATTCATTTTATTAAAATTACCTTATTTACCACTTATATACCACTAATTTACATAAAATATGATATATTTAATATTATTTTAATAATATAAATTTTTAGTAATAGTTATTTTTAATTATAATAATATTTTGTTTAATTTTATTTTATATCCCTTAACTGTCTACAATTTCATTAACTCTTAGTAAAATGAGGATGAAGATTTGTGTTTTTTCAACACGTTGGCGAATTGGTATAATATAAGTTTTTCTTATTTCAATTTCTGCTTTTAATGGTCAAACGATTTGTGCTCATTGATTTTATTGTATGATTCAGATTGTATATGTGGTTTTATATCTCCTGGTTTATTGACTCAAATATTTTTCGATTATGATTAACCGGGCAATTATAGAAATTATACATTAGGACTTTTTCCTGATTTCTACCTCAGAAATTAATCGTAATTGTTGTGACTGAGTGTCATTGCCCTTGATAACTAGCCTCGTTCACAATCTCCAATTTTATTTGTAATTGTTCCAATATTGCTAATTCCATTTGATTGTCTTGCCATGTTTAAGTTTGTTATATTTTGTTATTCTACATACATCATAGATGTTGAATTGTAGTATTATTTAATGGTTACACACACACTCACATACATATATAAGAGTAGTAGAAGTTTGTGCTGGAAAACTATAGCGGTTATCCTAGGTTATGTTTTTGAAAATAACCGCACTTTTCGTTACTCTTAAATTTCAATTTGCATCCTCTCAACAAGAGAGTTGAGGGGCGTTAAGTGTAGATATCGTCATGAAAATATAAAAACAGGGTAGCCAATGGTTAAGGAAAAGCACTGTCATAAAAAATAGAAAACTACCAATATTTTCTTTACTCTACAAAATACTTTGAATAATATAAAGAGATTAAAGAAAACTAATTTCTCTCTAACAAAATGCGGGTATTTAATACTTTTTTTGACTGTGTTTTTGCCTGAACACTCGCCATCCTGCAAAGAATTGTTGCTAGTGATTTTTTTTTTTTAACTGTCAGTAATTATCCAATATTTTACACTTTAAAAACACGGAAAGTTCCAGTAATAGCTATTCCCGAATTTTCGAATTCGCAATATTTAGATTATTATTATTATTATTTTCTAATTTAAAAAGTCACATAATGAAATAAAAATACTTGAGTATAAAGAGAAATAACTTTTTATTAAAAAGTGCTTAATCAAAACGCTATCAAATCAGTTAGTAAATCTCTTATAACCTTACCCACACACACTATTTATTGCACTTCTTCTTTTTAAGAGTGTATCTTTAAAAAAAAATCCTAAAACCTAAATGTTATTGAATGCATATTCAAATTATTATTACCTGTCTTGCCATATTAAAATTTAAGATTTATATTGCCAGAACACATTAAAATATGTATGCAAAAATAAAAAATAAAAATAGTTTCTTAATAATAGAAAAAAGTGCCCCCAGTTATGAACCAAATGGAATAAAAATCATTCAAAAATAAATAAATAAATAGAAAAGAATAAAAATGTAAAATGCGTTCTTTAAATTCAAGATGAAATTTATGCAAACGATTTCTTTCAGATGCACGCAAATTCCGGATGAGATTTTATATCATCAAAGACAAAAGCAGTCAAATGTTAAAATTAAAAGGATTTCCTATTTTTAAATTACCCATGCAATCATTCGGTTCATGGTTGATCTGAACGATTCTTTCTGCCTCTCATCACAAGGTAAGTTGAAATAAAAGAAGATAAAAAAAAATCTGATTTCTTTAAATTTTCGTTTTTTTTTTTTTTTTGTGGGAATATTTTTTTAAACAAAAAAAGGATATCCTATTTTTTAAGTTTGCAACTAATCAATCTGTTCATATTTGATCTGAACACTTTGTGTGTGTTTGTGTTCTATGATAGTGGATTATTGAAGTAAATAAAATTTTCAGATATCGTTTGCTAAATTTTCACGTTTTTTACGTTGACAACTTTTGATAATGCTTCGTAATTACTAACCATACCATTTGTTTTTATAACTTAAATGAAGATTTTGTTTTTTAAACTTGTACTAAATTGTTGAAATAAAGAGAAAAAATAAAATGTACATTTTATAGTATTTGCATATATTTTTTAATACAGATATTTTGCTGCTCTTCACATAAATAATTAGACTTGGTATTGAGTGGTCTCTGTTTTACCATTATCAAACTTCAATATGCAACATAACCGATGGAAATTTTGCGATATTTTCTTTTACAAACATTTGTTCCAGTCAGATCAACATTTATATATAAACATCCAACGCCACATTTTTTAAATAGTAATTGAAATTTCATCATAGATTATACGCGATTTAATGTTATCCTTCCTTAATCGCATATCTTTATCATTTTAAATGAACTTGAGTAATCTATACATTCCATGTATCATATTATGATTAAAAATTTAAATCTTACGCAGGTATTTTTATTAATTTCCATCATCACTCGGGATAAAAAGGCTTCCTTTTACATTTTTACTATGCTGAACGAAACATTCCATCACTTAAAAGATAAAACTTTATTAGCCTATCTAGAATAAAACTCTTAATACTTCCTTTTTCTCTTTTCTATCATTCTCTTTCTTTTTTAACACTTTCTAACTAAGTTATAAAGTGTTTAAAAATTCGGCATGCCTATCACACAGTCTATCTGTTTGTCCTCGCTCTAATTTGCTTAAATGTACTCTATTACGTATGTTATTGAGGCTTACGATCGTATATATCAATAAATAAAGAGAATGTTACCTAGTTTAACTGATGGCATTGAGCTCACAGACTACGCATACTAATTGTACATTACAGCCTTATATTCACAAGGTTTAATTCCGTTGAAAAACAAATTAAGGAGGGAAACAGCTCCTTCATTTTTCCGTTTTATACCTAATCATTGAAATCCTTAAACTAATCAAGGAAATACTTTATCATGTAAAAAACCCACTTATATAAATTAAGGGGAGTAGCTTTCCCCCTCTTATACATATCAAATGAACTACAAACACTAATCAGGGAAGCATCTTATTAAAATATACCTAATCCAAAATTTCAAGTGAATCGGATATTTTTATCATGAGTTATCATGTTACGTACGCACATACATACATACAGAACGGGCGGGCACATAAGCTCACAGGTTTTGATAGCCTGTGAGCTAAAAAGGAAATCTGTATCATTGATATTTCGTATGCAAGGAACTCAAAAGAATTTCACTACTTTATGACCAGTGGGGAAAAATTGTTTGCAGTATCATTTTAATTGTTGACGCTACCACTATTCCAAATATATCGGAATTAATATACATGATAGAGGTTCTCTATAAGATACTTATTGTGCATGGACTCTCAAACGAATTCCATGACTTTATGGCCAGAAGGAAAAAACTATTTACAGTATATTTTAATGATGTTACCACTATTCAAAATATATCGAAGTTACATAATAGATGATATTTATAAGATGTTTATTTTGCAAGACTTTCAGACTAATTCCATAACTTTACGGCTAGTGGGAAAAAACCATTTGCAGTACATTTTAATGATGTTACCATTATTCAAAATATAGCAAAATTAATATACGTGATAAAGGTTCTCTAGCCCTCTGAGCGTCTTGCGAATGGGTAAAATTGTAATGTTGTTATCTCTGCATTTTATTTTAACAGGGTGCGTAGTCTGGAAGGACCTTGTAAGCACCTTTTACCAGAATTTTTATAATGTAAAATCTGTTTTATCAAACGAAAAAGAAATCCTTTTTCAGATGTAACAACCAGTACTTTAAAGAATTACTGATACTAAAAGAATTAAAATCCTCTGAGTTTCTTGATAACTACGCACCCTGTTTAAGTGCTCAAAAATATGATTCTTTCAACATTATAAGAAAAACTTAATTACAAATATGTATGTAATATTTGAGAGTATTAATCATTCTAAAATGTGTTGAAAATTCATGAAATCTATAAAATTATACTATCTTAAATATTGCTTATACTGAAGTGAAAACTGGAGCTTAGTGAACGGAATATTACGTTCCAAACACTTAGAGGGCTAGATGTTTACTGTTGAACATGTGCTGGTTGCAATATTTTATATATCGCCGAAAACAACCGTTGGTCGTAGACATACAGTTCCAATCACAAAAATGTTTCAAATGAGGTAAATATCCATGTTGTGCCATTGTTCAAAGTAAAAAAATCAATTTTTAAAAATTGAGATATCTAATTTTTATACGGTCCCCCAATCCTTATAGTTATATTTTATAAAAGTTTGCCCATAGCATACAAGACATAATACAAAAAGTTTGACTCCTGTGCTACAAAAACTGACAGAGTTATTAAATTTCAAATTTTGAGATTTTTTTCACATAATTTTGTTTTTTATTGAAAGATTGGTTAAAAAATGTATTATAGTAATTGGAGACCGAAATCAGGATGCAATGTCCTTTTTACAGTAAAACCATATGTAGCCGGTATCACGAAAGCGGGTTATTTCATCTATTATTTTAGCTGACTTTTAAGGATTGTATACAAAGCAAATAATTAAATATTGAAAATAAACAGAAAAATAAATTTCATTTTATTATCATATGAGGAAAAGGCCTATATACTATAAAAAATGACTACATAAAATGTACTACTAGAGATACTGCTCAATGCGTTCCCCAGTGGTGGCTAAGCACAATTGATTGTGTGACACGTTGGTGCATAGCAGGTGTAACTGGAGACAAGCAAGGATGTGATGCGCTGCTTGAGATCAACCAGAGAATTAGGCTGAGTCACATAGATCTGTGCCTTAATATAACTCCAGAGGTAGACGTCCATGGGAGTTAAGTCCGGCAAACGCGATGATCATCCCCGGGCCACCATATTCAATGATCTGTTAACCGAATTCGATCGCTAAATATGCATGGACATTTGATGCTTTATGCATAAGGACCCCATCGTGTTGAAGTTGAAACCACACTCGGCATGCATTTTGGAAAGGAAGTTCTTTATACCAGTCAAATACCATGTTTTGTAAACAGGTGCACGTGACAATTGCCTGTTAAAGTCTCATTATATAAGATGGGTCAACAATCTGGGTTTCCCATCTATCGTATTAGACGTTCATTGACCAGTGTATCTGGTGCCATACTGTGCGAAGGCTGTGGAGATTTTCCCGAGACCAGTTATGAACATTGTGCACGTTCACAATGACAGACAGTTTAAACGTCAACACATCTATCCACAGAATGTCCCAAAATAACGACGGTTTTTTCTCTAAAGTATTGAGCGTGAAATTACAATAATCAAATGCACCCAGCATCGATACTAGTGTCGGATTGTATGGATGCGTGCTATGTGCATGTAACAAATGCTAGATATGCTGACGAATTATTTTCTTCGAGTTCTTTGTGAATGCAAAAGGGTGAATGCCAGTACCTCCTCCGGTGTCACCCGAACATTACACTTTCCTGTTGAATTGCTGTGGGTCGTGGTGCAATACAGCCGGTTTCTCTAAGACGGAGCAATGCATCAGTTAAAGTTTCATACGTTGGATGTTGTTCCCTAGGAAAACGTTCTGTAGAAACCCTCGCAGATTCTCTGGTATTCCTTTGACATCCATTATAAATAAGTATCATTTTGTTATATGTGTAGTCTATCATCACGATCAGAATCTTGACTAGCATATCCACTGCTAGATGGCTCGTGCTTTTTCCAGAACGTGTGGCATTGCAGTACTATTACAATTTGCATAATCATGCTTTACTTTCTAGTTATAGCTCGGCTTGTCATTTGCATTCCGCTGCTATTTGTCTAATTCTAAGAAAATATGTTTGATTTTCCTGTTGTCAATACTATTTACTTTGACTTTTGAATGTTGTTACCCCTAAAAGTATCCCTCGTATATTCCATCATTAGACGTATTCATTTCTTATATTAGACCGTTTTCTTGTATCATAATAAATTTATATTTATTTTTCTGTTTAATTTCAATATTTCATTCATATACGATCCCAAAAATCCAGCTAATTTTTTAGATGAAATAACCTTCATAGGTGATACCCCGATTAGTCAAAACCGGCCACAGGAGGTTTTGCCGTAAAAAGGACATTGAACCCTGATTTAGTTCTTCAATTACTTTAATTCATACTTTAACTGACCCCTCAAAAAACACAAAATCATGTGAAAAAAGTCTCAAACTTTGAAATTGAATAAATGTGTCAATTTTTGTGATACAGAAGTCAAACTCTTTGTGCTATATTTGTTGTAAAATGTGTAAACTTAATATTGATTAAAATGTATTAAAAATGGAATGTATTAAAAGTAAGATTTCACATTTTTAATAAAATTGATTTTTCGCTTTGAACAATGGCACAATTTTAATATGTATCTCATTTGATACGTTTTTGTAAGAGGAACTATAACTCTACGACCAACAGTTGAGAAATTAAACATCGCATCGGCGATAGATAACATATTACACCTTGTATAACTTTTAACATTTACCGTTGGTTTATAAGGACATACAAAAGAATTCGTTTAAGGTATTGTATATTCCCGATAATTGCTGGAAGTGTGTATAAAGTTGTGACAGGCATTTTAAAATACAACCAATAATTTGCATGTGACTCGATTTGTATGAATTCTATATAGATCATATATACAGGCTTTAACAAAATGAATGAATCCAATATATTTGAACTTACTGACGGATATTGCTGACGGAGTTTTTTCATCGGGATCATTTTCCAACTGAACTAAATTTTTGCATAAACTGTATTACATACACAAGTCTATAGATCATTACAAGGTTGCACAAATGATTTGGGATGATTTTCCGACTCCAGATTGGAAATTGTTTAAATTATTTTTTTTATTGTGTTGTTCGTTTTCTAATATGTTTCATTAGAGAAGATTTTTTATAATATTTAACGAAGTTTCGTTTCATTGTTTTGAATGTGTTGGAAAGTGCTTCAAATTCTTTCCTCGACAATATTTTTTTTTCTTTCTTGTTCATTTAATTTTAATTCTAAAAAATGCAGGTGTTACCAAATTTATCTGAAATTACGAAAAAGAAACCTGATTAAAAGGATTCTAGATCTTTTAATTATGTACTTAATCACTCGAATTTATGTTCGGTTTGAACTTTTTCAGAATCGTTTCTTTAATGACTCTGAAGTATTAAGAGAAATTACGAATTAAAATATAATAAATCATTTGGATGCTTTTACATTTTAAGCATTTCGATTATTTCCTTTCATTTGTTCAATTTTTATTAAGCCTGACGAGAAACTTGGCCTGCAAATAATGTATAATTTTTTATAGATTTTGTTAATTAAATCAAATTTATGACATAAAAAAGACGCATGTTTTCTAGTTAACGAAAATATAATATAATTAAGAAAGAATATAAACAATAATCCATTTCGAGGTACTCACGATTCTTAAAAGTGTTTCTTTTATTTTTAGATACATAAAAAACTTTAATATTTTAAAGATCTGCATAAATAATTACAAAAACAATGTTTTTTCTTTTTTCTGTGATTGATTTTTGCGATTAGTTTCCGAGTTCTTTTATTTAGAATTCATTCGTTCCTGATTTTATATTATGAAGCAAATATCAGAATTTTAAATATAAACTAGACTCTTTTTTTAGGGACTGCATCAGTTACTATGAACTTTATACGTTATATTAATATGAGATGCTTCACAAGTTATTTTCAAAGAAAACATTGAATAACTTTTGAATGTCAAAAGACCTTTAATTCAAAATTTCAGGATTTACACATCATAATAAAGGAAATTAAAAGATTAAATTTTTAAAATGTTGGTTATCTGAAGAGACGAACAAACGAAGTCTCTACTTTAAATTCGGGATAACCTGCTTGACTTGGCCTGTTGGAATTGACCTTATCCCTTTTGCTGTTTTAATTTTTTACATGGTTTTTGGTCGATCTCAGTAGACTTGATCTTTAAGAGGTTACTTCAGTCAAACGAAAAGACCCACTCCATAATGCTAATCCTATCGCATAAATTTCTAAAATATCTCGGTTATATTTTAATCTTTTTTTTTTTTTTTTTTTTTTTTTTGCATTGAATTGTTGAGGTTTTTTACTTTTTTGAATTTGTTTTCAGATATTTTTAATGAAGACACTTTCATTTTCGGAACCGGTTAGGAAATTGAAAGCATCTACATAAAAATTCTGCAATCAAGATTGAAAAAGTAAAAAACGGTCTGAATACAGATCAATCTCAGCTATTCAATGCAAAAAAATCTTTTAAAAGTATAGAAATGCAACTGAGATATCTTCAAAAATTACTTCCACAGGATTAGCATTACGGAGCGGGTGTTTTCCCTTGACTCAAGTAGCCTCTTAAAAAGTCCTTAAAGAAGTCGAGTGGTGATAAGTCAGGGCTGTAGAGGATTTAGAAAAGTCCTCAGCCAAAGCGATTCGAGAAGAGTATTGTGATGACACGATTGCCATAATGACTTATGTGTTAGTCCAAATGTTATTTTGGGGCATCTTCCTATATTTCGTTTAGTGCCTATGCTTATTTTGTCATTAACCAGTGAATCTGTTCATTCAAACTTGTCAATTAATGCTTTTAACATGCTTGTAGATAGCTATGGCCTACTTTTAAAGCCGATGGTCCATTTTATGAGTTTTTCAGTAGATCTCTGGTCACAATGTTTTGTCTAAAAAGCCACATTCTGCGATTAAATATCGGTACATTTTAGGGAAAGTAAAATATTCTTCAACTGTAATCAAAGTCTGCAAATCAATTTCTTGTAGGTCCTTGCAGATACGTCCAAAATTTTACGTTATTTGCTCCATCTGTTGAAGAGTTATTCAACTAAAAGTTTCGCTTTACCCTCTGAAGCCCCCAACATCTATTATATTTATTTATTTAAAAAGGTTTTTTGATATACCAGATTTATGACTTGACTCACATCTGTGAGATATCTTATGCATCATAATATGAATCTTAAACATAACAAATGGTTAGCGGCTCTATATTAAGACCCCCTAAGTGATCTAGTTCATAAACATCCATATTACTTGTGAGATTTTGAAAACAAGACATTTTAAAAAGAAAAATTTCCCCTCTTTAATCTTTTTCCTTCCCCGAAACGACATTTAATTACCTTGACATTTATTTAAAATTTTAACTATTTACCCGATTTCTTTTCTTGTCGTTAAGTGCTTACTAAAGTTCATACTAGTACAAACATAAAATAACAAAACTGGAAAAAATAATTAAGAATCTCATTAACTTCACACTCATCCTAGTTAATCACTATTTTATGCCCCCTTTTAATCGAAGTTATTGCGCTAATTTGATAACATCTGTGCTCCATCGTTTTATATGATGTTGTTATTTCGATGAGGGGAAAAAAAAATCCATTCGTAATTAAGAGATTGTCGCTGTGTTAAATTGTTTTATCAATGATCTGATATTTCTTGTATTTTGTCTTAGAATCACCCTTGTTTTTGCTCCTAATGAATTTAATGGAATAGTTAAAAATACATTTTATCCTATGGCCCAAATTTTTATGAGTCAATTAAAGTTTTGCGTAATTTTTATTATCATTTTAGTTTTTGCGTTAACTGAAAGGGGATTCTTTTAACACTTTCCAACATAGTTAAAAATTGTTCATAAATTCGTTTTGTCTGTTTGCAAGGATTCCTGTCCGTGCTCTAACTCACATAAATATAATCGGAAAGCCTTGTAATGTTTATATATTAACCCTCCGCTAACCAGACAGGTACATTCAAAATGATTTGTCGAATATAAAAAAGTAATAAAAACTTTAAAAAAACATAATCCATATAAAAATAAACACAGTTTATTAAAGTAACCCATTTAATCATAATCTACAGTTTGAACGCTTTTGATACATTAGTTTTGACAGGGTAAGTCAAAAGATATTCGTTCTTTTTCAATTTGTGAACAGTCCCCCTATAAAAAGATTTGCGGAAATATATGACCTGAACTATTTTATTTATACACCTGGAATTTCAGAATTATTCTTCATGCATTTCTCCAGATATTTCACAAAACGTCGAAAATCGCAAGTCGTCACATTAATATGACTCGACTGTGTATATTTCAAATACTGGGTACTAAATCCTAAAATCTGTCTCAAACAAATTGTTTATCTTTTCAGAAAATTCATTCTGTTTTAAATTAATTGACATTCAGTTTTGTTGTAAGAGGAAAATTGGTTTATTCAGCTTTCATGTTAATAGCATAATGTTTTATTTTCTAATTTATATTAAGTCTGAAAATATTTATAATCAGTAGTAATTTGATTGGTTTGAAAACATAGAATGTATAATAAAATATATTGGATACATATCAAAATATTGGATATGATCAGGAATGTCACTTACGAACCCTGAATAACAATGATAATAATAGTAATAATAACTGCAACAACAGGCCATCAAACATGTGAATGAGGGCGATTAAATATTTTTTTACGAGCAAGCGCATGGCATATTTTTGTGTATAGCAGTTACGCTAATACAAATACAACATATTACATAGCAGATAACAGTACAGTCAATCAGGCTAACTTTGATCTATCCGGATAACTTTGGGCCAAGAGAAGAAAAATGTTAAATCTGCTACATTGCCTGAATTAATATCTATTTTTTGGTCTCAAAATATTGATAGCTGCACTAATGTGAGTTTCGCATTTCATTGGAAATAATTCGTCAAGATTCTACCATGGCAGAAAGGATCAAAGTTTCGTAAAAATGCAGCAAAGTTACCATGATTTGACGGAAAGTTACCATGATTTGACGGAAAGTTACCCTGATTGACAGTAATTATCGACATTTTAAGAGAGTCAATGTGCATATCAGTTGTAAAAAATATTATTTCAATTTTGATGCCAATTACGAGAATAAAGTGTTGGGAAAATCCAGTTTGTCGTAAAACTTTCGACGGATGTTCTCTGGAAGGCTAATTAAAATTTTAATCAATCAGGCTTCGTAGCGTTTAAAATAGGAAGAAAAACAAAACAAATACTTTCTTTCACTATCATGAGTTTTAAAAAAAGTAAAATAAAGTCCAACAAGGAACACAATACAATAAAGATAGCAATAAACTAACAACCTCTGAACCAAAAGCATTTCATAATTCCATTTAAACTACCGCATAGAAACTAGATTTACTAATGAAACTTTATATTTCTTGCTTTCATAACATTTCAAACATTTTACTGCATATCATTAAATTATTAAATGCAATGGGAACTACTTTTTCTTTTTGAAATTCTTTTTCCTTAAAAATCTCGTTCAATTTTCATTGCTATTTAATTTTTTCCTGCAGAAACAGTATGGTTTCCATAATTAAATAAAAAGTCGAGTAATCAAATTTTAAGATTTCTCCACTCATTTTATAAAGTTCCTTCTAATATCACATTCCATTCAAATTTAGAACAGTTTTCTCTTTCGCATTTTTCCATTATGACTTAAAAAAAAAAAAAAAAACCCTGGGGGAAGATTCACTAATTAAATAAAGCACATAAAAAAAATATACTTTTTTTTCCCACGCAGCAGGAATCTGTCATTATTTTTCTTTCCATATGTGTGCATTGTCTCTGTTTTTAAGGTGAAATGTTAGATTTAATTAAACTTTACAATTAAATTTTGCCCTGAGAAGTCTTATGTCTAAAGTTATTGAACTCGGAGACCAGGTGATACTTTAATGTACGTCTTTCTCACGTCGACATTTAGTTTTTATGTAATCTTCCTGTTTATAAAGACTGATTCTTGATGAATTTAGCTTAAAAGAAAAAAAATATATATAGGCAGGATTTTAGTTTAAATGAAGAGCAATATTATTTAAATGTAGCTCTCGTTTTTATTATTATTAATTATGGAATAAAAACACACGGGATGTATTTTCTGTTATATCCGAAAAACTGTAATGTTGCTGTTATTGTTAAGCAAGAATGAGCAACATTCGACATTATAAATGAATGTATACAAAAGTAGCATATAGCTGTTTCGGAGTTTCTAAAGTTTCATTATCAGTGCAAATATCATCAGTTCCATCTTCTCACATCATCACAGCGAGTCAGACAGACGCGCCAACAAAGATGAAGTAGCGATTGCTGTTTCCCCATGGCTATAACCCTCGCTATGTTTCAGTATTAAATTTTAATTTTGCACTGATAATGTAGCTTTAGAAGCCCAAAATGGCTGTATGCACTTTTTACATACTTTCATTTGGGCTGTCAAGTGTTGCCCATTCGCTCTTAATACTAGCGAAAAGTACAACTCCCCCCCTCCCTTTATCATTGTTGTTATTCAATAGTATTGTTTTCTTTGTGTGGAACAATTTGACATAGAATTTGAATACCATTCTTCATTTCTCTTAAAAGGTATTTTAAAAATAATTTAGTGTTATTCTTTCTGTTATTGCTCGAATCAAATTCAAATTCAACAAGCCATATGGTCAGGCCTACCATATGGCTTGAGCTCAACAAACCCCACCTAACATTTATTGGGGAAAAAATAGTTATTTCACAAATGGTTAGCCTCTACAATGCATTTTACATGTAAAAAGTTGGTGTTAATACGTATTTTTTCGTTAAATGTTTGTCTATTTATATGCATGCATATGCGCACAGTGTCATGAATGTTCGGAAATTTTTTTGTAATTTTTTAAGAAATTTGACTTTTCTGTGTATATTGTGTCATTAGCTTTATCCGTTTTTTTAATGCAATTTTAATTATGTTTTGATTTCAAGAATGACCTGTGTTTAGTTCATAAATTTTGCCATCTTGTCACCTGAAATTGCTAATTCTTACTCTTTTGTATCCGTGCAAGAAAAGAAACCGGATTCGTGAAAAATTTCAACTTCCAGTTTTTGACAGATTTCTGCGTTTTAGGAGGACCTGATCATCGATTTAATTGTTTTTAATAAATGTCTGCCCGTGAATCGTGCTTGTCTGTGTGTCTGTCTGTATGTGACGAAAATTTTGTGGGTGCATCAGCTCAAGAACTAGTGCTTTCAGTTTGCTCAAACTTCAGATTCAATTATATTTAACTATAAATAGATGCTGATTACGTTTTGGGGTATACCACTCAACAGTGGTGATATTGTACTGGGGTTTATTTATGACTTCTGTGATAGTTATATCTCAAAAACGAATGCACGGTAGTTAATCAAACTTCAAATTCTGGTAGGCCTTCAGATAACAAAATGCATTTTTGACATGATCACTCAATACGATTGTTTCTATTGCATGCTTGATGAAAAATTCCCATTCGGCTTCATCAACAATCCACGCAATTTATAGAGCACATAATTTGAAGCATTATTAACTGCATTCTTATATTTCTCATGAACGTTTAACCACATTGTTCTCAGAATAGTTCATTTCTTAAGCAATGTAAAGGAAAAACTGTATAAGATAATTTATGATCAAGACAATTTCTTGTACTATTTAAACTATTTATTGATTTATTTTTGTAGAAGAAAGTTTTGTGGAGGTCACAGCATGTACCTTTTTTTTTACAAGAGGACGTGACGTTTTAAAACTTACCTTATCGAAATTTAAAAAATCGAGTTTTCCCAACCAATTTTTTCTATTTGTCAACTTGCACCGAAAAAAAGTACAAACAGAAATAAAAGGTTTATTTTGTATTTCTGTCACAAATAAATAAAAAACATATGACGGAACCAATTTTCCCCTTATTTTAAACCCAAAATACATAATATGAACTTTAAAACGTTCAGTTTTACTTAAAAGGTGATTAAAATAATAAAAAAGATGTCAATAGTTAATTTTATTTAAAATATCTTAGTACTTCCAAGCCTTAATCCGGCTCTTTATCAAAGAATATTTGTATAACTCTCTATAAAAAAGAAACCTTTTAAGTAAAACTGAACGTTTTAAAGTTCATATTATATATTTTGTGTTTATATCTGTCACTGTAAAATCTCGCAATGAAAACAAATGGACGATGGGGTTTTTCACGATTTCCTAACATTGGATTTTTTGTATTAAGCGAGTTTCGAAACTCACGTTCTCATTTATTGTATGTTGTTCTTTGTAATTATTTATGGCTAATTCCATGGGTTCTATAATGTAAGTCAAATATCTTATTAATTGCTATGCTTGTTAGTCACCGTTATTTTCGAAAAGTCTGCTTGGCCTTATTCAATTAATGAGAATGTGCCAATAAAATTAATCACTTTTTTTTTTTTTATAATACTGGTAGCCAAAAATTGTAGCCTGTGACTTACACTACAAGTACTCATGGAAATAGCCTTATATTTTTATATTTTCCATATAAAGTTGTGTTGCCCTTTTTAGCTGATTTATGCTTAACACGTTCGCTGCCGCTTACTTCAAGAAGTAATGATGGTTAATGCCGCACTGTAGAAGTTGGTTTTTCCCGGAAGCCGATTTACTTTTTATAACAAAGGATCAGTGAAAGATTTTCCGCGCCAGCGCGTGACTGGCTATTGGACATCACCCCACATCATGCGCTGGCGCGTGAATGGCCCCTTAACATCAGCCCAATATCACTCGCTTTCGCGTGAGCGGCAGTGAATGTGTTAAAGCATTATAACAACTAATGACTGAATTGACTTATTTTCTAAAAGTTTTTCTTACTATTTTTTTTAACACGTTTTAAGAAAATCACATTACATCTAAAAACAAAGATAATCTCCAAAAGAAATATATCAACACTTTTTTAAAATCATGATCATTTTTTCTACTAAAATAGTTGACAAATCATTTCGCGTCATTAAAGGAAAGAAAACCTTATAAGACACTTTTTACATTATTGATGTCATATTTAGAGTCATTTTTTAAGTACTAGATTTTTTTTTTTTCAAGCTAATAATCTGAAAAGGTAAGCTACATTCTTTCTCTTAAAAAAGGGATTTATTTTTTTTATTTTAAAGTTTTATGTAAAGATATTTTTTTCCCTTGTAGAAATTTATTTAATACATATTTCCGAAAGAACTGTTTAATTTAATATGTTGTAGTCCTCAATAAATGCACTTATTTTTGATTTAAATAAATTAATCGGGTTATTTATAAACAGTGGTTTATTTCAAGTTCCTCGACTAAAATTGCATATTTTTGGTTAGTACTGTAAAAACATTAGCTAATAATTAAAATATATATATATTTTTTAATGTTAAAAATATTCAAAAACATTTTATAGTTGTATACGATTTAAAAAAATCTTATTTCTTTTCTTAACCCTATTTTCTCTTAAAATTGATTGAAGTTAAAGACAATTGTTTTTCATTTATATAATGTTTTTATAATTTTATGTAAATGATGGAACTTGATCCATATCAAAAATAAAAAATTCCTCCTTTAGATTTTTTTTAAAGAGATTTGAAAATTATTTCTGCATAATAATTTCTTGCCTTAAATTTACTTTTAAAATTTTAAAACTACGTTTTTTTTTCTTTTTTTCCTTACTAAAAAAATCGTACATCTTAATACAGATGAAATGAATGAAAAAATATCGAAAAAGATTTTTTAAATATTAAGTTATTTTTAATCTAAACTTCTTTGATTCCAAAAGAAAATGAAAACTCTTCAGCTTTTTTTTTCTTGGTTTTTTTCCCCCTCCCACTGCAATGTCTCAACAACTTGCATTTAAGTATAACGCGTATGCATTAGAAATATATTGAATACATAAATAAAAAAAAAGTGTTTGTAAACTCCGCAAAAATATTTTTTCTATCAGTAATTTAATTTCTAAAATATTATTTTTTGAAGTAATTATTACAAATGTATAATGATACTTATATAAATCTTAGGTTTTCAAAAGCCATTGAAATTTTACAAGTTTATAGGAAAAATAATCAAGACGAAACAAAATGAAGTGTATTTTTTACATTTAATAAATCTCACTAATCTAATTTATTAAAGTTTAACTAAGCTTTTGAATTTCCAAACATATTTCGTAGACCAAAAAGAAATGAAAAAAAAAATTGCTGTTATTTCCATTAAATTTAAACTTAAATTCTTGTATACTTTATTTTAAATAAAACTTTAATAAACTTTGACATTTTATTTTATTTTCCGCTTGTCTCTCTCATAAATATCGATATTTTATGTGGGATATTTTAAATAATTTATACTTATGTAAGGGACAATTTTAACAGCTTTGTAAAGACTTATAAAAATATTTTGTAATCTCTTTTAGACAATATGCTAATGATATACGTAAATGATGGAACTTGATCCATATCAGAAACAGAAAATTTTTTCTCTAAGAGATTTGAAAATAATTTCTGTTTGAATCAAAAAATAAAATAAAATAAAATAAATATATATATATATATATTTAATTTTCTTAAAATATTTTTACAATTTTTTTTCTTACTAAAAAAATCGTATATCTTAATATAGATGAAATGAATAACAATAAAAAAAAAGTCAAAAAAGTGTTTTTAAGTATTAAGTTACGTTACTCAAAAATTCTTTGATTAAAAAAAAAAAAAAAAAAATTAAAACTCTTTAGCTTTTTTTTTTCTCTAAGGGCAATGTCTCAACATTTTACATATAAATATGACGCGTATGTAATAGAAATGTATTGAATAAGATAAATAAAGTCTTTGTAAACTCCGCAAAAAAGTATTTTTTCCATGACTAATTTAATTTCTAACGTATTACTTTTTGAATTAATTATTATATAAAAACATATAATGATACTTATATAAATCTTAGGTTTTCGAAAGGCATTGAAATCTTACGAGTTGATAGGAAAAAAAAACTGAGATGAAGTAATGAAGTGTATTTTTTACATTTTAAATATTTTTTTGATAAATCTCGCTAATCTTATTTGTTAAGTTTAACTGAGCTTTTGACTTTCCAAACATGTTTGTCAGACGAAAATAAAATGCAATTATTTGCATTAAATTTAAACTTAGCATTCTTATATATATATATATATATATATATATATATATATATATATATATATATATATTTGTAATAAAACTTTAAATTTTGACATTTTATTTTATTTTATTTTATGCTTGTATCTCTTATAAATATCGATATTTTTGGGGGATATTTTAAATAATCTATACTATATAAGAGACAATTTAACTGCCTTATAAAAAAAGTTTAAAATTTTGTAATCTCTTTTAGATAATATGTTATTAATAATTTTAGCAAAATATAGAGTCACGAAGTTCGCAGTATTTCATTACAAAATTTACATAATTTGAGCTTAGTAAACATTAATAATAGGCCGTATATATGTCACATTATAGCTTTTATGTATTTTGCATCTTAAGGGCGATTTACAAATTAATCATGCATATTAAACGCAATTTTTACAAAAAAAAAAAAATAAATAAATAAATAAATAAATAAAAAAATAAAAAATAAAAAAGGGTTATTATTATTATTTTTTTAATATAAAAATAAATGTGCAGTGCATAATTCTTATCAATGTAGGATCAATAAAGGATCAATATAGCTATTTCTTAAACTTTCAGTTTTCGCAGTATGTTTCAATCGGAAAAGGTTTCAAAAATATAGTTTTTTATCATGGAAATCAAATTAGGCCAAAGGGATTATTTTTTGCAAAGCTGAAAAATTTATATTTTTGAGGTCTCTAACTCCTATAAATTACACTTTGAAAAATCTTTTCCATGGTTTAACATGTGAAAGAGTAAATATTCCATTTTCATGTAGTCTTAACTTAGCAAGTTATAATAGTTTGATTTTTTTTTCCCCGACTTTTTCTGGCATTTAAAATGAGTTTTCTGGGTATAATTTGGTCAATACACATGATTCTAGTTCAGATAACTTTCTGTTGTACAATACTATTTAAATAAATATATATACAGTCGTGCATAGTCGGCCCTCAAGGCAAAATGTTCCCAATTTGATTTGAACATTTACTCTGTTTTGAAAATATCGTATGTACGTATATGTTATTTATTTATTTATTTATTTATTTATTTTGAAAATGCGTTATATAAGTAAGGAAAAAAATTGTTTATTGTTATAAATAATTTATTTAGTCTTTTTTTATTTAATTTAAGCAAATAAAACGTTATGAAAAATTTCGTAAATAATTATATTTAAACGTAAAATTAAAAATTTGTATTCTAATAAAAATCTTTATTTGAATAATCATTTTCTTATAACAAATTAACACGCTTATCTTAATAAAAATTATACCTGTATATCCACATAAGTATGTAAACAAATTTGAACTTAAAAAAAAAAAAAGAAAAAAAAAACAGTATTTGAATAACAACACCTGCTAATTTCATTTGCTTTCGATTAAAAATAAGTTAAAGAATGCGTCTGAAAAAAGGCAACTTAGATTTAAGAGTTGCCTTAAATGTTCTGTTTTTAATCCAACTCTATATTACAATTAATACACTATTGGTATAAAAAAAAAGGGGGGGGGGAATTAGCATTTTCATTTTGAAATATTCCTGAAACTTAAAGTGTAAGTACAGTTTTTACAAATATAATTATAATTCCATATATATAATTATATTTGTAAAAACTGTACTAATGTAACTGTACAAATATAATTAAATATATGTAATTATATTATAATTATATATTATATTATAATTACATTTTTATTATATTGTATTCTTTAAAGAGAATTATAGAGCATTCATGAATGAAAAGGCAAACAAATAAATGCGATACTTTATTTTATACATATATGTTTTAAGAAAAAAAATAATTGTATCTAAAATGCATTATAATATCTTTTTATACGTAACTTCCTTGAAACATATCAAAAGATCATGAAGTATTGTAACGATCACGAAGCGTTAAAAAAAATGATTGATGAAGTCACAAAAGGCTTCCTTTGCATTTATAACATGTGTTGTTTGCATTTAAATATAAATATTTTGTTTCTTCAAAACTTATAGAATACAGAATTACAATAAGCTAATATTATTTCTCTATAAAATGTCAAGTGCGTTTCACTTTTCTTACAGGATAATTTTTATTTATTTATTTATTTTGTCACTCTTTGTTCTGTTTCAAAAAATGTCTCTCTAAAGGAAGAATTTAGATTCCATGTAAAATAGATAATAGTTATGTCATAAATCATTCCTCATGATGCTGTGCCTCTCTAATGTAATGTTTTTACTGTTGCAGTGTTGTTTTGCAATAAACTCTGAGAAATAAGTAAATTTCAAATTATTTATGTTGATTTTTTAAAACCAATTAAAAGTATTTGAGAATTATCCATTAGTGAAGTATTCCTAAACATAATAATATGATTATTAACCCTTTCGGGTTCGAATTTTTTTCGTTTTGAGAGCAAATTTTTTTTTATTTTAATAACGGTAATCTTAGCTATCCAGATAGACTTACGGACGTTTAAAGATTATCTCATTGTCTGAAGTCTTACGAATGTACTTATTTTGTGTACTGTATAATTCATATTTATATGATAATAAGCTAAGGAGGAGCTTTTGAAGACGTTTGGAAAATAACATATTACAATAAGATTCGAGAGGGTGTTACAATTTTCTAATGTTTTTGTGTTTTTTCAGACATGATTGGTTCAGAGAAATAACTGGTATTTTAAATTTAAACAATGAAACATATCTATAAAATTTAAAAAATTGTCAATGGCGCAAATAAAATTAAATAATCTTTTATTACTATTAGTATTAATAAATGTGAAAACCTAAATAAAGTCATAATAAGAAAGGCATAGCCATGTACTATCATTTCTATTATGTAGAAAGTAACTGATTACTTCTTAACACAAAATTATGTTCGATTTAATGACATGTATTATTGATAATACACCAGGCCCGAAAGGCTTAAATGTTACAAATTATTTATAATTTCCCCTTTTGAACAAAAATGTGTACAAACTTCAATTCGAACACAGAATGCTTTGCTCTAATTGCCAATACGCTACCATTTTGATCTATGCGCACGGCATCCGAAGAAACACAATATTCGCTCGGAACAATCATTCGGTCATGCCATCTAGGTTGGTATTTGAAACAGAATGATAGAATGAATCGTAAGGAAATGGGTTGTTCTGAGCGAATATTTTGTGTTGATTGAGAATGTTGTGCAGAAAGCTCAGAATGGTAGAGCACTGGCAATAAAAGTCAAGTGTTTTGGGTTCAAGTCCAAGTTCGCTCGGGTGGAAAAATTATAACTCATTTGAATTATTTACCAATTGCCGATTGTGGCTATAATAATTAATTTTGTGTAAATACTCATTCAGAATTTGTTGGACTTTCTTTACCTTTGGATTATTCTGCCATGCTATTTGAAATGACAACCTAAATGTCATGAGTAAATTATTTGTGTTGATATTTTTCAAAATCAATTAAAAACATTTGAGAATTATTATACATTTTTTAAATATTCCTAAACATAATCGTACAATTATTAAATAATTCAAATGATTTATAATTTTTCCGTTTAAGTGAAGATCCGCACAATTTTCCAGAATGATTAGCTTTAATTGCCAGTACTCTACCATTTTCAGCTATTTTCACGAAATCCGAGTAAACACAATATTCGCTTAGAACAATTATTTGATCATGGCATCTGGGTTGGTGTTTGAAACAGAACGATAAAATAAACCGTAGGATAAGGGGTTGTTCTGAGCGAATATTTTGTATTGGTTGAGAATGCGTGTAGATATCTCAAAATTGTAGAAAATTGCTAATTAGAGCCCAGAGTTTTATCTTCGAATCCAAACTTGGCACATTATCGTTCAGATGGGGAAACTATAACTCATTTGAATTATTCAACAATCGCTGATAATAGCTAAAATAATTAATTTGTACAATTACTCATTCATAGTTTGTTGAACCTTTTTTTTTACCTGCGGATTATTCTGCAATGCCATTTTAAATAACAGCTTAAATGTCATGACTAAATAGTTGTTCTTAGCAAGCCTTTTGTTGGTTGACGCAGTCGTTAATATAGTTCAAAATGGGTAGAGCATTAGCAATTAGAGTTAAATATTTTGGGTACAAATTCAAGTTTGGATACATTTTCGCTCGGGTGGAAAAAATATAGCTCATTTGAATTATTTACCAGTCGTTGATATTGGTTAAAATAATTAATTATGTGTAATTACTCATTCATAGTTAGTTGGAATTTTTTTTAACGTGAGGATTAGTCTGCCGTTCTATTTGAAATAACAGCTTAAATCTCGTGACCAAATGTTTTTTCTGAGCGAGCATTCTGTTGGTTGGGGCTATCGTCTAGATCAGTCGTACTCAATCTTTTTTTCTCGTCAGCCGTAAACATGACTTTAGATGGGCCTCAAACAGAGGTTTCTGACTACAGGTGGACCGCAACACACTTATAAAAATTTTTACAAAAGTTAAAATAAAATAATTAGTTAACATTGTAATATAGAAAACTTAGTATTACCTCTAGGGTAGAACATTTGTCGCAGAAAAATAATGATTTAAAAGAATTTACACCACTATTTCAAATAATAAACTTTGCTGTTTGAAATTGGCACTTTAAATGTTTTCGATGCCAATAATTTCCGCCAAAACAGTTCAAACCTAAACAGTAGTATGAGGTATATAATGGATATGAAACATATAATTATTACAATGCAACATTTTCAAGGAGATTTTCTATAATAAATCCATATTTTGCTCAAAGAAATAACATGTAGAAACATATAGTGCAGGTTTAATTTGGAATGATGTTTTATTATTGTTGAAGATTTTAAAAATGTATACATCATCGTAGCACAAATAGGATCACATCCCAAAAAATTTTAACTAACGAAACGGTTTTTAACCCAATTTTCAGTTAAAATGTGCCCTGTTATACATAATTATCTTCCCATGAAAATATATAAAATGATGCTGAAAATCATAAATATTTTTTATGCACATCTCAATTAATTATATAAATACGTACTATATAAAGTTGCAATATAAAGTTCAATTTTCTTCTTGTCATATTTTACCATTCTGTTCGTGATTATTTCCTCTTAAATTTTTTATTTATTTTTTCAGTTTATATTGTTACGAATTTTGTAAATAGTTAGTGTTTGTACTGTAAAATAATGTAAATAATCTTATTAAACTCCATTTCTTTACTAATATTAATTTTTGTTACATTGTATCTGTTATCAAGCAAACTTGTCTATTATTTTCAGTGAATGTCTATGGCAGCTTGGCGAAATAATAAAGATATCGCCAAGTTGGCGACAAACTTGGCGAATGTTGACGATGGTAACCCTTCCCTCTCTATGGTAACCCCCCTTAGGTATGCTGATACATTGAATGTTTTTCCTCGGTTTCTAGATTTTTCGAGAAGGTTGTAGAAATTTCCCGCACACGCTACGAGCCTATATAAGGAGAGCAATACGAGCTGTTATTATTATTATTTATCAGTCAGTCATTGAGTGAACTACGATTGTTTAAGCAAGTTTGCTTGAGTTTTATTTACGTTGTTTTGAATGTGATTTAGTGTTGAGACATTGTATAAAGAGTCTCTGTAACCTATATCTGCACTTGTACGATAGATTTGAACAGTTATTTTTGAATATCTAGTAATATTTGTGAGTTTCGAAGACTCTGTTGTTCTGAAGATCTGTAAAAAAATTATTTTCTACTTTTCTAAGAAACAAGAGTTTGA
This sequence comes from Maratus speculifer, assembly GCA_964019185.1. Lineage (NCBI taxonomy): Eukaryota > Metazoa > Arthropoda > Arachnida > Araneae > Salticidae > Maratus > Maratus speculifer. The sequence goes on from OZ025296.1 coordinate 146,967,706, forward strand.
AGTTGTCTAACCATAAGATCAAAAGAACCCTATATACGCAACAATATATTTTAGAATGTTGGAAAAATTTCTTTTTACATTTTACAATTATTGAAAAATATTGATTCATTTTCTATTATCAATTTTTCATGTGATTTAGAATTAATGATTCCAAAGAGTTTTATTAAGTTAAAATGAAATACATAAATTAACACAGGAGAAGGAAAATACCAAAATAAGAAAATATTAATCTGTTATGTACTCATCAAAATGAGCCTCGCAAGCATAATTCATAGTAAATAAATAGAATTACATTTTGAAATTTTTTTAGATACATTACTTTTTTAACATAATCATATTTTCCAACTTAATTGGATAATTTCGCATCTTTTCTTGGCTACTTATCTCTAAAAGACAAAATATTTAAACGCGTTTGAATTTTTTGAGATATTCTATATATGCTATCATGTGATTTTATTAATTGAAAATTTGTAACTAAAATAATAATTCTACGTTTTTTTTTTTTTTTTTTTTTTTTTTTTTTTTTTTTTTTTTTTAAACGCTACGTATTACTCATAGGAAAGGGAATTAATTCATCGTATACATCGTAGAAAAATATTATTTTCTTAGAACCTCATGAAAATCTTAACTATTTGTTTGAAGAAGAAATAAACTTAATCTAAAATTTTTACTTTGATACTTTTATTTAAAAATCTAGAATCGAAAACTGGTATTTAGATCACGTACTTTACCGTTGTTTTTCTCTTCCAACATAAAGTTATTGTCTGAAAAATTTCTATCCTTATATGCTTCGTGTAATAATTATCTCGTTACATTCTATTTTATGCCAAATCTACTTCTGTTGGGAATTAGATTTCTCATTGTTTGTTTTCCCACTAAATTGTTTAATTTAAAATGATGTCTAGCAAAATTAGAATTGTAATTTTATTGCATTTTACCACTCTTTTTTATTCAATCAAATACCATTTGAATATTCTCTGTCTTCGTTCTTAAAATTTTAATCATTGATCCTTGATTTAGGAGTGTACATATGTTCATAATTAATTTTTATAATTTAAATCTTAATTGTCTAGTTCCTGACATACACCCAAATTTATTTTCATTCATAAATACATGAAAATCTCAGTTTTTTCGTAAATACGCTTTTTGAAATTATATTTAACATAATCAAATGATTGATAAATACGTCAATTGAATATCCGTCACATAACCTAAATATCCTAAAATATTACAAAATATATTAATTAATCTTAGTTTAACATTTTATACCGTTCTCAAGTCAAAATGTCTTCAAATCATATACTCTCTTACGATTTTGTGAGTTAAAAATTGATACAAACAGTCTTTCATTATATACATTTCAATGTAAAGTAAAAAGGAAAACAAAAGAATAAAACCCCTTCATTTGCTAAATAAACCACTAATTAATTGTTTGGGGAAGAATTATACTTATTCATTTTTTTTTTAACTTTGAATCTTTTTTTCAAAAACCATAATTTAAAAATCATATTCAGAGCACGTACTTGTACTTTTTGAATTCGTCTAAGATAAAGTTATTGTAGGATTATTATTATTATTATTATTTCTTTAATTCTTAATATAATTTGCGTAATAATTATTTCGTTACATTTTATTTTGTGCCAAATCCACTTTTGTTGGAATTCGATCTTTCATCGCTTGTGTCTGTTTAGTGAATATTATCAAGCGAAAGGAAAAATTTAATTTCATTGCCTTTTGTCACTGGTTCTCTAATAATTATGTAACATTTGACGGTTATATGTTCTAGTTTATTAAATTTTTATCCAAGAAATAACATGAAAAATCTCTAATTTCATTGATGTGAAATGCGTAAATATTTTCCTGTGGGAAATATAGATTATTATTTTCTTATATCAAAATGGAGGTTCTTAATGGTTTGTTGATTAGAAGTATTGCAAATTTTAGAATTTATAACCGAAGCTGAACCTTGAAAGAAATTAGTAACTTATACATTATTATTATTATTATTTAAACTATTCTAGGTATAAAACATTTTTAAGACTACCGGGAATGTAATGAATAGGTATTTGACCAAAAAGACGAATACCTAATATTCTCCAACTTTTTGGTATAATACTAACATTTTTTTTTCTTTTTTTTGTCCTTAAGAATGATGGAAAAATAGAAATATAATTTAGCTCACATTAACATAGTTATTTTTATTTTTGTATGTTTTCAAATTCTAAAAGCATGATGTATTTATAACAATTCAAAGATTTTCTTGCTAATATTAAAACTACGTGACTTTTACTAAATTTGAATTTTTGTTTGCTAAATTTTATCTCTAGATACATGCAATTTACAGATATTTTAACTAAAATAGGAACTTGTTATTATCGTTGTAAAATACATTTTATTATTATTATTATTATTATTATTTTAGTTTAGCAAAATAATTTCAAAATAAACAATTTATTTTTTATTTTATCCTTCTATACTTATAAAGGAAAGTTCGGAGGTCACTATTACTGAATGCGGCGTATGTTTGTGTATCGATAAAGTATAGTTAGTAGATAAATATATGAAACTCATAAAGCGCTGTAGCCAAAAATTCTTCATAAAATAGCATTGAGCAATACGGAATTATTTCATGGAATTATCTCCAGTATCACCCTCTATTGTCGAGATTTTGAACTTTTTTTATGTGTGTGTGTAAAATCCCCTACCACACTGAATATTTATCTGAAATCTTTGGACCACCCATAGATCTTTTTTAAACGCGTTTTACTTTTGAAACACGCGGTATATTTGTATATATATATATATATGTATATATATATGTATGTATATACCGTACTCCCTTGGATTAGGCGGCAGAGGAACTTCTAAAACGGAAAGGAATGTGGTTCATTAGCTCTGTATTCAGAACAGCGACTCTTTTTGACGAGCAAGAGAGCAGTATAGAGTTTATCCCTACATTGTTAATTATTTAGTTTACCTTTGTTATATAAAGAGAATAAAAACGTATTTCACGTGTGTCATAAGATTTCACACAAAATTCTCCAAAGCATCCATCTGATATATATTTACAATGCAGAAATATATTATCTCATAATTTATTACGCGTAAACTTCTTACTACTAAAATACTACTTGCTATTAATTCTTACAATTAAAACAAGAAAACAATAATAATTATTTAAATATATAAAAGGAGAAACCTTATATCAAAAATCAATCTTACCTTATATCAAAAAGTAATTTTATATGATACTTTTATTAACTTAATGTCGTCATCCTGCACTGTAAAAAAAATTCAAGAGGTTACTAAAAATTTTTTTTTTTAATTTGTATTCCACAGAATATTTTAGTTAACCATTACAAACTTTCTTTTGCAAGTGAAACAAGCATTTCTTTTGCAAACTGAACAAAAGATTTTTTTGTATAACTAACTTAAAAATTTTTAGTATGAACCACCTAGCAAATTTTAGTAATAGCTCCAAAAGTATTTTTAATAACCATTACGTGCGCCCGAAGCGCACTAGCTTCCTTCGAGCTGCATCCAGACTTCTGAAGCAGAAGATTTTCGGCAAAACCGCAATAGATGGCAGCACCAAACATTGCTACCTGCTCCGACAGGATTTTCATAAGACCTTTTTTAACGAGTACATACACTACATACATTCGGGGCGTATTTGGCGGTGGCCGGTATCGAACCCGGGACCTTTTAGCCTGGAGTCCGTTACTATAACCACTATGCTATCAAGGCCGCACCAAGTGAGTTTTAGTAATAGCTATTAAAAATATAAAATTATTAACTCTATTCGTTGCTAACTTTTTTCTAGTAATTCTTACAGATTTTCTTGTTACCGACTAAGATTACTAAAATTTTTTTAGTAATTACAAGGATCACTAAAGTTTTTTAGTAGATCGACCCTTTTTTTTTACAGTGTTTAGTAGAAACGTAATGCATAAATCTTTTGTGGAACATTAAGGTAAATAAAACATAATATTCTCTTTAAAATAAATTAATATATACGTAGAGAAAAATAAGTTATGTTGTTTTTTCCTTAAAATGAAAAATGTTGTTAGAAAAACCAAAATAAACAAAACACCCATCCTCCTGTTATAGAGCGGGCGGCGGCGACACAAATGACTACGTCATCGAGTTACGGGATGAAATCATGATGTAGGAAAAGATTATTAGGTATAGATTAAGGAATGACTGGTCTGCCTCGTCATTTCTTGGTACGATATGAGTAACAGCGGGCGCCAACTCGCCATTTTGGCGTCACTTTCAAGTCATCGAGTTACAGGATGAAATTGGTGCCAAATTAAAGGTAAAATAAAGTATTTTAAGAATATTTTCGGTCTGCCTGCGCATATCCTTGTACAAACACTAGGCAGACTGAAATTTGTAACAAAAAATGACGTTATAATGTAAAATTCAATATGACTAGGTTATCGAGTTACGGGATGAAATCATGATATAGGACAAGATTATTAGGTGTAGATTAAGGAATGACTGGTCTGCCTCGTCATTTCTTGGTACGATATGAGTAACAGCGGGCGCCAACTCGCCATTTTGGCGTCACTTTCACGTCATCGAGTTACGGGAAGAAATTGGTGCCAAATTAAAGGTAAAATAAAGTATTTTAAGAATATTTCGGCCTGCCTGCGGATATTCTGGTACAAACACTCGGCAGACTGAAATTTATAACAAAAAATGACGTTACAATGTAAAATTCAATGTGACTACGTCATCGAGTTACGGGATGAAATCATGATGTAGGACAAGATTATTAGGTGTAGATCAAGGAATGACTGGTCTGCCTCGTCATTTCTTGGTACGATATGAGTAACAGTGGGCGCCAACTCGCCATTTTGGCGTCACTTTCACGTTATCGAGTTACGGGATGAAATTCGTGCCAAATTAAAGGTAAAATAAAATATTTTAAGAATATTTCGGCCTGCCTGCGCATATTCTGGTACAAACACTCGGCAGACTGAAATTTATAACAAAAAATGACGTTACAATGTAAAATTCAATGTGACTACGTCATCGAGTTACGGGATGAAATCATAATGTAGGACAAGATTATTAGGTGTAGATCAAGGAATGACTGGTCTGCCTCGTCATTTCTTGGTACGATATGAGTAACAGTGGGCGCCAACTCGCCATTTTGGCGTCACTTTCACGTTATCGAGTTACGGGATGAAATTCGGGCCAAATTAAAGGTAAAATAAAATATTTTAAGAATATTTCGGCCTGCCTGCGCATATTCTGGTACAAACACTCGGCAGACTGAAATTTATAACAAAAAATGACGTTACAATGTAAAATTCAATGTGACTACGTCATCGAGTTACGGAATGAAATCATGATGTAGGGCAAGATTATTAGGTGCAGATCAAGGAATGACTGGTCTGCCTCGACATTTCTTGGTACGATATGAGTAACAGCGGGCGTCAACTCGCCATTTTGGCGTCACTTTCACGTCATCGAGTTACGGGATGAAATTCGTGCCAAATTAAAGGTAAAATAAAATATTTTAAGAATATTTCGGTCTGCCTGCGCATATCCTGGTACAAACACTCGGTAGACTGAAATTTATAAAAAAAAATATGACGTTATAATATACAATACAATTCATGATATGCCGAATCGGTCTTTTTCTCGCTTTCTAATAAAAATCTTTTCCTAAACCATCAAATTTCCTTGAAAGTCGATTGCGAAGTTAAGTAATGTAAAATACGTCTTTAGATTTTGTATTGTACATAATGAAGCATAGTTTGTTATAAATTTCAGTCTGCTGAGTGTTTATACCAGGATATGTGCAGGCAGAACGAAATATTCTTAAAATACTTTATTTTACCTTTAATTTGGCACCAATTTCATCCCGTAATTCGATGGCGTGAAAGTGACTTCAAAATGGCGAGTTGGCGCCCGCTGTCACTCATATCGTACCAAGAAATGACGAAGCAGACCAGTCATTCCTTAATCTACACCTAATAATCTTGTCCTACATCATGATTTCATCCCGTAACTCGATGACGTAGTCATATTGAATTTTACATCATAACGTCATTTTTTCTTATAAATTTCAGTCTACCGAGTGTTTGTACCTGGATATGCGCAGGTAGACCGAAATATTCTTAAAATATTTTATTTTACCTTTATTTGGCACCAATTTCACCCCGTAACTCGATGACGTGAAAGTGACGCCAAAATGGCGAGTTGGCGCCCGCTGTTACTCATATCCTACCAAGTAATGACGAGGCAGACCAATCATTCCTTAATCTACACCTAATACAGTAAAACCTCCGTAACGGACACTCCCGAATAGCGGACACCTCTATTTAACGGACAATTTTACAATCCCCACTCCCAAAACTTAAATTTTTCTATGACTTAACCTCTGAATAACGGGCATTCCGAACAGCGGACACTATTTTCGGCGATAAAGAATGAAAAAACATTTTTTAACAAGAAAAAAAAATTAAAAAAAAAAAATTAAAAAGCGTCTAAATTTATTGGGGAAAATGTATCACAAATTTTGTGATTACAGATAAATGTAGAGGATGGGCTGGGGAAAATCCCCCCCCCCCTCCTCCCACGTCCAGTGTTGAATTCAGGAGGTTGCCCGGGAGGAATATCTCCCAGAGCATTCGAAATGTTCTCCCGGATGATTTTGAGATTTTATGTTTTTGATGCTCAAAAAGTGCAACACCCCCCTTTCTGTCCCGGAATTCTATAATGTCCAATAACGTCACATTTAAAAACAAATTACATGTAATCGCAAGCAAAAGTAAACTTTTGTAACTGTTTTTTTCACAAGAGAGCATTAGATAGTGGATGAAGGTGTACACAATTTTATTTCCGTTTTATTGCTTAAAAAATAATTTTGATTTCTGATTAATCATCTAATAGAAGTTTTAGGACATATAAAAGCCAATTAATGAAACATTAAGTATTTCTTAGCGAATATTGAATCTCTGAGGTTTTCCCAATAGCGGACACCTCCGAATAGCGGACAATTTCTGCGTTCCCAAGGTGTCCGCTATTTAGAGGTTTTACTGTAATCTTGTCCTACATCATGATTTCATCCCGTAATTCGATGACGTAGTCATTCGTTTCGCCGCCGCACGGTCTATTACGAAACCTCATATTTTCTGGCATGCTGGGAAATACGGTATATATAATTTGCTTAAAGTACATAAATACGTATTTACTGCAAAATAGTTTATTTCAAGAGCATAAAATATAAACTTGCTTAAGTTGAAAGCTAAAATTTGAAAATTGGAACTGTTCGATTATAATATAGATATCCGAAACATTAAAAATCACATTGGAAATATTCTAAAAAAAAAAAAAAAAAAAAAAAAAAAAAAAAAAAAAAAACTTAAAAAATAAGTTATTGTAGTCCTAAATTAACATTACAATATCTTAATTTTAAGTGTTATGTTATTTATGTACTACTTCGTGGTTTCATCAATCAAAATTTTACATAAGCAAGGGCTCATTATATGTGTTATATCTATCTATCTCTCTATAAAAATATATATATATACACTTTACCTTTTCCAAGCAAATCCTTAATTAATTGTTTGAATAAGAAATAAATTTAAACAGAAACTTTTACTTTCTTTTATTTAAAAGCTAGAATTGAAATATCATATTCTGATCACGTATTTTGCTTTTCTTTCTTCCAATGTGAAGTTACAGCCGGAAGAGTTTCTTCTTCTTTTTATCCACTTTGTGTAATAATTATCTCGTTACATTCCATTTTCTGTCAAACCCATTTTTGTTGGGAATTCGATTTCTCATTCTTTGTTTTCGAAGAAAAATAAAATAATGTCTGGGAAAAATAGAATTATAATTGCAGTGAAATTTCTCGATGTTGGAATTAATTATTTTAACAACTAAATACCATTCAAAGTTTCTATTCTTGTTAATAAATATAATCTATAAAATGTCCTCTGAAAATACTGCTTCTGTTTTTCTTGTTGTAGAAGCATTTTGTTCTGAAAAATGAACTCTTTCTAAATTATTGTGCGTACCTGTTGTAACTTGTTGATTAAACTTATTAATCGTCAATACCACACACACAGAGACACCCACCCACCCAAAGACAAAGTTCCCAGCATCATGGAAAATCAGGAAAAACCCGTAAAGTCTGGGGAATTCAAACTAGTCAGGGAAACTCAAGGAAACCTTAAAAAAAAAAGAAAAAAAATGTCAGGAAATTTACAAGTATCTTTTAAAAAGTCATGGGAAAGTTGAAAAAAAAAATAATGTAAAAATGACACAAAATTTATCAAATACTTTTGGGGGAAAAATCCCAAAATTCAACAAACAATCTTTTTTTTTTCTTTTGAGAAATACAATAAACGATCACTGAAAAAAATCACTATTTTTTACAAAGGATTGCTAAAATAAAGCAAATTTCATTATATGTCTTTTTTGAGATTTGGTCAGGGCAAGGCAGGGAATTTTTTTTAGATTTGGTCATGGAAAGTCAGGGAATTTGCCAGTCATATTTTGCTGGGAATCCTGAAAGAAAAAAAAATGTTCGTGAGTTTTATGTGTGTGTGTATGTTGTTGCATTCTAGAGCTTCAGTCGATTAACCAATTTTTACTAATGCGAAGCCATTCAATTAGTTTGAATTATGTCGATGTTGCACGAATTATTACGTCACGGAATATCCAATTTAGAGGACACTAAACTCAAAATACAGGATGAAAAAATATTTAACATCTGAATCTCATTAAAAGGCGCCCCCTTTCCCACCCAGTTTCTTTTCTTTTCTTTTCTTTTCTTTTTTTTTTTTCTTTTTTTTTTTTTTTTTTTTTTTTTTGAGATGGTTGGTTTGAATTTTTTCTTTATTTGATTAAGTTTTGATTTGATTCAAATTTTTGTATTTTATTTCAATTCTAAACCAACGTCAATAGGAAAACATGCATAATGGCAGTTCCCCCCTCTCCCTTTTCCGGTTGTTTCATGATGTTACGAAATCATTAATGTAGCAGACACAAGCCACTTTAACCGTTTGAATGGTAGTGGGATATTGTATATCCCATTTAATTGTAATCGCCAAATGTCACTTAACTTTTGTCGCTGATATTTAAAATTGTATTTCTAATATCGAATATCAGGGGAAGGTCCTCCAAATGCAAACATGTGCATTTCGCACATGCTAAAAGTATTACGAAAGTAAGCCAAATTAGAGTGATGCAGGTAAAAATTGACTTACAAAATTAAAGAAAAATCAACAGGGTCCGAACAGCGAAATGTATATTCTGTCAAATCACATTTGTTAAAATGCAGCAACAAGATAGTTATAACTATATGTGAATTACAACAGTGCTTAAAGCAAGGAAATCGACCAATGAAAGTTTTTTATTTCAATTTAAAAAGCTTTATTTCCTATTTAACAATACATTTTTCTAAGATTTTTATAATTTTCACTTCTTAAGTGAAGTACATGATCTGTAATTTGTTCGGCATGTCGATGTTGCTAGGTAGCAAACGTCTATTTACGAAGTTTTCACACCATCTTTGGGGTTGTTTATGTGAGACACATTTTACATTTATTGATTTATTTAAAAATCTGGTGTAGAATAATTTGCCTTTAGTTTCAGCTCGAGCAAAAAGATTTTTTTAAGTTATTGTCATTAGAAAAAATTTTAATCTAATTAATCAAAATCTACGTTTTTCTTTAAAACACGAGGCCATTTTCACTGGTGAAAGTATGAAGTGTCTAAAAAAACCCGATCCATTTCCATTAATCTATTGATTTGTTTCACAGATCTTTGAAATGCTCGCCTTAGGAGAAATAAACCCCATCGTGTCCTGGAAACGCGATGATAAAACATATGAAAAGCTGCGTCAGTTGTACCATGGAAAGTACAGAAAACAGCCACCAAGGGCCAATATCAGGCTACTTATGAACGTGGTCTCCTTTTAACTATTTCAGGAATGCTCTTGACGGTATCGTCAGATGTTGATGGTCATCTAAGATGTTTTTCATCCGCCAAGTTGCCAATTCATCTGAATTTTTTCACAAGTAGCCTGATATTGGCCCTTGTTGGTGACTGTTTTCTGTGTTTTCGATGGTACAGCTGAAATCTTTTCACATGTTTTATCACTCAGTTTCCTAAAAACGATGGCTATTGTTTCTTTTAAGTTTCGTTAAACACCATTGAAAGAAATCAGTTGATTAGTGTCTACGTAGAAAGGATAATTATTTTTGGAATATCCTGTATATAAAATTGCAATAAATTCTGTATTCCTATCTTTTTGCATAAGACTGCAACAACTATTATTTCACCAAGATTTGAATATTTATAAAATTAATTATAGTACGAACGCGTCATATTTGCCACTTTTGGCGTACAATGTCTTTAAATACTTGTTTTAATAATTATTAATAATTTATAAACCTAATTTTTTTGCAATAAAAAATATTGTAGATATTTATTTTTAAAATATTTAGCTTCAAAATTTATTTATAAATCGATGTTTAGTTTTAAAATCTAAAAAATTAATGAAAATATGCATTTTTTCATTAGGTCAACACCCTGTATTTCCCTTTGGTAAAATTAGGATACAATTTTTCAGTTATTTTTATGCAGCTATTTATTTGAACGCACAGAATTTTTTCAGAAAGTAGAATGAAGTCATTGCATTTCTTTTCCTACAACATTCTTGTTTTGAAAGAAAAGATAAAACATCCTGAGCTGTATAGTTTTAAATACCTTACATTTCATCATCTGCTGGAGGTTTTAAATACTCATCTAAATTAGAGATCACGTTCCCCGAAAGAAAACGAAAGTAACGAGGATTAAATACTAATTAAGAACATTGTTAATTACTTTTTACCCCATCTGATTGAACTTAACACGTAATTAAATAAAATCCATTCTTTTAAGTTTTTTTTTTTTTTTTTTTCTTTTTAATTCAACCTTTTTATAAAAAAGTTTGGCAGAAAATCGATGCGTGGGCACAATTTTTTGTAACATTTTCCTTCTAATTACGTTCTTTCCATCTAGTATCTTTTTCTTCTATTTATTTCTTTTTAAGGAAAGGAAATTGAAAAAAAATTCTTTTGAAAAAGTTGTAGTATAATATTAAATTAGTCTAAATTAATGTTACGTAACCATTCTAAAAGATTTGCGGGAGAATGATTAAATCGGTGAAGTCTATTCAAGTGTAAAGTAAATGCAAGTAATTTTCAAGGGAAAAAACGACTACAAAGGATTGTTTCTTAACATATTGCCGGGTTTTTGAAAGTGTGGTACACGTATTCTTTGAAAATGCTTGAAAATATTCCAAGGGATTTTTACGAGTCTGTGTTTACAGCAACCATATGAAAAGCTAAAATTCGCAATTTATTTTTCATTTTTAAATCCCTTCCGATGCCGAATCATTTAAGCGCTTTTTTCAAATCTGCATTCTTCGAAATGTCCCTGGAAAACCTCGACTGGTGTTTTACCCTAGGAAAGGCTTTCTAAATTATTTTAATAAGCTATGATGTCTCTTTATTAGCTCTCAGGATTTCAGTTTAGTTTTGGGCTTTTAGATACCTTATACTATTATTCTAAGAGCCGACAGCACAAAACACTACGTTATCGAGCACAAGAAAAAACCCTTTATTTTAAAGAAGAGTAGTAATAGGGGAATCTAATAATCCATGTCTGCCGGAAGCGAAGCGGTATACATGAACCAAAAATGAATACCACTAGTGGTTGACTCGTAGGTTCAGCACTGTGTTTGTCCTACAATTAAAAGTATGAAAACATGGAAAACTGGGTGCAACAAAACACAATGCTACGACTCAACCACTAGTGGTATTCATTTTTGGTTCATGTATACCGCTTCGCTTCCAGAAGACATGGATCATTAGATTCCCCTATTACTACTCCTCCATAAAATAAAGGGGTTTTTTTCCTTGTGCTCGATAACATAGGGTTTTGTGCTGTCGGCTCTTGGATTATATTGCTTTGCTGTGGATATCTTCCTTTTCATTTTTCATTTCTGGCAACAGATCGGGAGGTGGCAACAAAGACAATCACCTCATCGAGTTCACGGATGGAAATCTAGGATTACTTTAATCTCGATTCGCATATTAAAACGCAGTTGGTTTGCTAAGTCATATATTGGTGGAAAACGCCTAAAACCCGATTTTAGCGGTTGACTCATAGATTTATCATCGTGCTTTCCTGAACCCATTAATATGAAAACATGGAGTATTATATGGGAGGAGGAAAACATAAAGTCAAACCCATGAGTCAACTACTAAGATAAAGTTTTTAGGTGTTTTCCACCATGATATGACTTGTCAGACCGATTGCGTTATAATATGCTAATCGAAATTTAATTAAACCTAGATTTTCATCGGTAAACTCGATGAGGTGATTATCTATGCCGGCCAATTAGTCCAGGCTTGCCTTGTCATCTAAGTCGAGGGAAACTAAAAGCTTTGGTTGTAGTTTTGGAAAGACTTAGCTTCGTCCTTCAAACTCTGAAATGACTCATAGGGTTCTATCAAAGTTTTTTAATTCATGTATTTCGGAAAGTGCGTTACTTCATCATTTATTTTTATGCTCCTGTTAAATTACTTTGGAGGTCTCCCGTACTAGTTTTTCATGTTCACGTTGCACTCCTTAAATATCGCGTTGTCATGTCATTTCAACCAGCACGCGACTTGATACGATGTGGGCCATCTAAAGAAGTCATTAAAAATGGTTTTAGAAAAAAGAAATGACTGTTGGGCATTTTTTAACACATATTTTAAAACAGCATATTCAAAATTCATAATTGGCCATTTTTTAACACATTTTTACACACCATTTCTAACTTAGTGAATGTTGATTTTTTTTAACAGCATATTAAAAATTCGTTATTATTGGCCATTTTTAACAGCTTAATAAAAAATCGTGACTATTGGCCATTTTTAATACCATATTCAAAATTCTTTGCAAAATTTATGAGTTTTTCGCAATTATTACATCTTTCGGGGGTCTGTAAATACTTTTTTCACAGGGTCATGTTTTTGTGAAATTGTGAAGTTTTTTTTTTCTTTTTTGTGAAAGTTCTAGTCATAATTTTTTTTAATTTTAAATTTTCGATATAGTCATGTTCTACGCTTCATGCATAAAAAAGCTTGGTATTATGTACTTTGGCGAGTTCAATTATTTATTTAGGCCTGACTTAATTTTTAAATGATTAAATATGTGAAAAGTTCAATTTCGCGAAGAAAAAAAAAAGTTGTGAAAAGCCGATTTAAGAGACAAATAATTTTGTAAAGGGTCTTGTTTTGGGATAAAGTGTTTTGTGAAGGATCCTGTTTGGGAATAAAAAATGTTGTGAAGTCTCCTGAATAAATTATTTTGTAAAGGTTAACTAACATTTTCCTAAATACATCCTTGTTTTTATATTTATTATAGTTGATGAGTTACTAGATTCTAGACTTCGGGCATCTTTTCCTTGGACGCCTTTAGAGTGAAAAAACTCGAGCTGTGTTTTTTTTTCGACAATTATTGTCAGATTTGTGGGCCGTTTTCTGATTAATTTTACAAATTTATTTCACGTTGAAAGAATTAAGATCCGGACACGCGCGTGTTTTTCCCAACTTCAGCTGATTTCTAGGAAATCCTTTATTCACAATAGTTTTGGTTTTTATTCACAATAGAAAGCGGGGAGATTATAATGGTTCAGAAGATGAGGAACTCAAACCTACTTTAAGAAAAGATTCCCTGTCCCGCTGTTGGATTGAAAATTTCCTTCCTTGACGTGAAAAAGTCATTATACATAGAACACGCCGCCTGCGAACATAAGACACGCCGACGAGTGACTGCAAGTAGTGATTAGGTCTGTCCGGACCTTGATACGTCAAAGCAGAGAAAATACTTTCGTACAGAAGCATCTTCTTCAGTGTCATCTAATGCTTAAGGCCTCGAGTGATTTTTTTTTTTTTTTTTCAATTTTTGTCGCATTAAATTTTTCTCTTTTTTGTGATTCTGTATGTGGGGGAACCAACAACAGCAAAACACTATACAGCCAGAAGCCATTCATTTATCTTTCATATCTGATAAGCAGTCCAAACAGAATATTTAACTACTAGTGTAGATGTCCGTCCTGTAACGGTGAGTAAAAATTGTGTTTTTCACTTAAATTTGAAAAAACTGATAAAAATAATTGACAATATGGAAGCTTTCAGATAATCCAATTTCAGTTAGTTTATGTTCTAATAAACACACTATTAGCATTTACAATAATTCTGGGTAAATCAGGTTTTGTGGATAATATACAATAACAAAATAAAAATGTTTTAGTAAAACAAAATTTTAACATTTATAAAATAAAACTATGTAATTAAAAAAGTCTGCTGCAACTATTGAAATAATGCTAACAATTACATTATTGAAGTTGCATTTTTTCTTTTATCTCCCACCCCCTCAAAAAAAAAAAAAAAAAAAAAAAAAAAAAAATACACTTTTTCTTTTTGTTTGCAAATTTCTGTTTCTGATATTAAGCTTCGGATAAACATAGACGGAAAACAACTTCAGAGTAAGGATACAATATAATACTAATACATTGCTGACACAATATAATCTAATGTATGTTCTAAGCATACAACATGGGAGGATCAATTCTAATGACAGTTTTTGAGGGAAAAGCCAGTTTGGCGCGCTATTTTAGACTGCGTTTTATTATATAGAGATAAAAAAGAAAAATAGACGCTAAAAAAATCTAATACAAAAACTGCAAACGAAAAAAAAAAGTCTTCCATATTTTTTTTTATTACTACTACCACAGATTTTATGAAAAAAAAGATGGAGAATAAAAGGTTATCTTGTTTACAACTAATGTAATAGATGTTGCGAATCAAAAAAGGACGAATTCACTTTTACAAAATTTTTCCTGATCTCCATCGCTTATGTTCTTTGCTCATTTGCATTTGCATTCATATACTCACTCAATCAATAAAAGCAAAAGGATAAAAAGATATCTCTTCTTCAATTTTTTTTCTTTTTTCAATCTTTAAAAGATTTTGTTATTGCTCATTTTATTTCTAGGAGAGATATTTAATTCTTCATCTGAAACTTTCCTATGGTTTCATTAAGAAGGTATTAAAGTAACATTTCGTTTGCTTACCATGAATATTTATTGCGCGAAAGTGGAAAAAGGAAACGGTGGAACTTCTCCAATTGATATTTATGCAAGATCCTGGTTTCATCTGTGTAACGGATTTTATTTAGTAACTGAAAAAAAATATTAAGCTGTGCATCAGGATTAATATTAATTTAACTGTCCAGGATGTTACACTGATAAAATAATGAATTTTAAAGGGTATTAGAATAAAAACTTAAGAAAAAACTTTTGTCGGCGGATAAGTTGTCAAAAATAAACCACAAGTTTGTCAATTGTCACTTTTGTAACGATAAAGGGATGTGCGTTTGCTTCAGAATACGTTCAACAGATTTTAATTTTTGTCATGATATTTTTAGCAATAAATAAAGGGAGAAAGAAAATGTAATAAAAAGATAAATAGATGATAGCAGAAGAAGTTTTATTTAAGCAGGGTGCGTTACAAAAATTTCTTCAAAAAAGTCTTCAAATTTGTTGAGAACCTTAATAAGTATGCTTCAGAATAAAATTCAAAAGCTTTTAATTTTTGTCACAGTGTTGTTATCAATAAATAAAGGGAGGGAAAATATCATAAAATGATAAATAGATAACAGAAGATGTTTTAAGCTCATAACACATTGAGACGTCAGGGGGAAATGAAGCTCGACATCGGTGGAAAAAAACGATCAAAACAAAGGAGGAGGATGTTTCAAACCAGTTTTCCACCGAAATCGAGCAACATGTCTCACTTGTCGCCTAAGTGTGTGACTTGCCTTATTTATCAGTTAATACATTACAATGACTTCTTTGGAAAAATAAGGGGGGGGGCGGGGAGGGCGAACTTGGATAGAAAACGGATACGTTTGCTTCAGAATAACGTTCATAAGATAATTTTTGTAATACTGTTTTTATCATAAAATAAAAGAAGAAAAAAAAACGTAATAAAAGGATAAATAGATAAATGAAGTTTTATTTAAGCAAAGTTCATTACAAAGATTTCTTTAAAAAAGTGGGGAAATTTAAAGAGAACATGAACAACTATGCTTCAGAATACCATTCGAAAGATTTTAATTTTTGTCATGATGTTGTTAGCAATAAATAAAATGGGGAAAAGTGTTATAAAAAGATAAATAGATAACAAAAGAAGTTTAATTTATCAGCTAATGCATTACAAAACACGTCTTTGAATAAATGGGGGAAATTTGGATAGAAAATGAGTACGTTTGTTTCAGAATACCGTTCATAAGATTTTAATTTTTATCATATTGTTTTTTGCATTACATAAAAGAAGAAAGAAAACCTTATAAAAAGATAAATAGATAAAAGAAGAAGTTTTATTTAAGTTTGTTCATTACAAAGACTTCTCTGAATAAGTGGAAAATTTGGAAAGAAAATGTGTACGCATGCTTTAGAACCATTCAAAAGTTTTTAATTTTTATCGTAATGATGTTAGCAATAAATAAAGTGGGGAAAAAAGTAATAAAAAAGGTAAATCGATAACAGAAGAAGTTTTATTGAAATTGTTTCACAATAAAGATTTCTTCAAAGGAGTGGGAAAATTTAGAAGTTAAATGAGTACGTTTGCTTTAGAATACCATTCATAGTATTAAAATTTTTATCATACTGTTTTTAGCAATAAATAAAGCGAGAAAGAAAATATAATAAAAACATAAATCGATAACAAAAGAAGATTTATTTAAGTTAATTCGTTACTAATATAAAGACTTCTTCAAAGGAGTTGGGAAATTTGGAAAGAAAATGAGTACAAATGCTCCAGAATAACGTTCAGATGTTTTAATTTTTATCATACTGTTTCAAGCAATAAATAAGCAAGAAGGGAAATGTAATATAAAGATAAATAGGTAATAAAAGGAGTTTTTTTTTTCTTTTTTTGAGTTAGTTCATTACAAAAATTTCTTCGAAGTAGTAGAGAAATTTAGAAAGAAAACGAGTTCTTTGACGGTATATATTTATAAAAACTTTAAAGAAACTGCTAGTGAAATTTCAGTTAATCCTTTGATTACGAATAGGAACATATATATGTCACTGACTGATAGCAAAGGCTTGCCACTGGCGACTTTTTTATGGTTTATTCCTACCATTATTATAAAAAAAAGGATTTTTTCCCTTAATATTGTATTTTTTAGTATATGGCAAAGATTCGTTTTCTTAAAAATAGAGCTACGAGTAAAATAAAAGAAACCAAATCCCCATTAGTAGGCCTCTTATAACTCATTGTAGGTATATGTTTCGGTGTGATTGCTTATACCTTTCCCATCTGTGATTGATCACCTCAGCTGCTCTGATTAAGACACTTAATTTATCACACTAGGGGGGCCCCGCCCCCCTGCTCGCTATGCTCGCCAACCCCCCGCGTAATCGCTTCGTGATTCCAAATTATTGGCTACCACTGCTTGCTGCGCTCGCCAATACCCCATGGTATGAATAAGCAGTTGCAGACCTTTCAAATGATGTGTCACATGACTGGTGTTGTAAAGAAATTAAAAATGTGCCCCCCTGGTGGGCAGAGTGGGAGGAGACACAAAAGACATCCATAATAGGAATAAGCAGCTGCAGACCTCTCAAATGATATGTCACGGTGATTGACTGGTGTTGTAAAGAAATTAAAAATGTGCCCCACTGGGGGGGGGGGTAGAGTGGGGGTGACACACAAGACATCCATAAAATGAATAAACAGTTGCAGACCTTTCAAATGATGTGTCACACAATTGGTGTTGTAAGGAAATTACAAAATGCGCCCATCTGAGGGCAGAGAGGGGTTACACACAAGATATCCATAATATGAATAAGCAATTGCAGACCTCTCAAATGATGTGTCACACAATTGGTGTTGTAAAGAAATTCAAAATGTGCCCCCCTGGGGGGCAGATTGGGGGATAACACGCAACACATCCATAATATGAATAAGCAGTTGCAGACTTTACAAATGATGTGTCACACAACTGGTGTTGTAAAGAAATTAAAAATGTGACCCCCCCTGGGGAGAGCAGAGTGTGGGGGTGACACACAAGACATCCATAATATGAATAAGCAGTTGCAGACCTTTCAAATCTTGTGTAACACGACTGGTGTTGTAAAGAAATTAAAAATGTGTCCCCCCTGGGGAGCAGAATGGGGGATAACACACAAGACATCCATTATATGAATAAGCAGTTGCAAATCTCTCAAATGATGTATCAAACGACTGGTGTTGTAAAGAAATTAAAATTTTGCCGAAATCAAGGCCCCCTAGTTAGCCTTGGCCGAAATATTACAGTTATCGCCAAGTTGGCGTCACTTTTGACAACTAATTTTGGTCGCCAAATTTGGCGATATATCGCCAAGTTGGCGACAAACTTGGCGATTGTTGGCGATGGTAACCCATACGGCGATGCATAGACGGAACCCTTTCCTGATTGGTCTATTCGACTCATGGAAGGAGTGGACAACCCGGATTCGTTAGTTCCGGAAATCTTCCACATCAGCATCATTCCAGGAGTCATTCCTTTTAAGGCTAGTTTTTTTTTTACTATAGAAGGATTTAACAATCGTTGTTGCGTTATAGTCACTATACTTTTAAACTAATCTTGGAATTTCTGCTAACCGATAAATAAGACGTGCAGAATCGAAGTGGATCAAATTCATAAAATATTATTTAGGAATATTTGAAGGTAAAGTTAATGGGTTTGGTCTTGTATTTCTTTCAGAATAAAGTACAATTTGTTGCTCCCATTTTCATCTTATGAGTTGATTTATTACTGCACAGAACAAATTATTGTGTGCGAAAGAAAAAATAAGGTTAAATTCAGTTTGAAAAAGTAGATTCTTATACACTTTGATTCCGAAACGCCACAAACATTTCTTGTTATCTAAAAGTGGTTAGTCATTCTGATTTTTATGAATGATATTATCGCGAAATGAAATTATAAGGTAACACAAGTTTATTGCATAGAGAGATAAAGTCTTTATACTTCAGAGTCTAAAATAAAAGCTAAATTTTTTAATTTTATTTTGGCAGTTTATATAATTTGTCGAAATGGTTCGATAGGATAATCAAGTAGCACCCGCAATTCCATAATAGAGCATTACTATGCATTGAGAATATTTGAATATTATACGTTTGAATTTTATTTTAGAATTTCAATGCATTTATAAATAGTTTACACGTGTTTTATTTTCATATTTTATAGTATGCATATTCATGATGGGTAAGCATCAAGGTGGTTCCCAAAGACTAGTTTTCATTTGAATTAATATTTATCCCTCAAAATGACACAAGAAAAAATTTCCGCTGAAAGACTTTTTTTTTCCTTAAATATAATTAGCAACCTCAATATTAATAGAAAATAAAATATTGAAAGAAAAACTTAAACAGTAAAGGGGAAAAAAATGAAACAGTAAAGAGTGAAAAAAAAAAAAAATGGCCAATTTAATACTCATTACTCAAGTCCTATTTATCTAATAGAGTGGGGAACAGTAAAATTCATAAAGAGTTATTTAATTTACAAGATATGGGATACGTAAAAGCCAGGGAGGAAAAAAAAGAGTAAATTGATTTAACCGCAATCTTAGTTCTTTATTTTTAATTTTATCTGTCATTTTTTACCCGAGTCTTTCAAGTATTTACATATGTAGTAGGTTCTGAAGTTAAATAAACAGCCTTTGATTTCTTCGTCCCCCCCCCCCCTCTCCCTCTACTTGCACTTCTTTCGCTTGTTTCAGAAGGTTTCTACATTGACTGTTTAACATAAATAAGGTCGATTTGAATAGAAAGAAAACGTTCTTGAGGTAATAAAGTGATTGTTATATGTCAAAAACATTAAGCAATTGAATAAAATAATGTAATTAAAATCGGCTCAGTTTGGTGTATTTAATAAATCTGTTATTTATTATTATGAGGATATCGGAATTAAAACAATATCAGCTTTCGCTGACATTTTATTCTTAGTACGGCAGTAATAAAATTTGCTTGTTATTATTATTTCTAAGAATTGTGTTTAAAAATTTAAGACTTAAAATATTCACTTTCCAGTAAAATAGCTGGAATGCATTTACACCATGAAATGCTACAAATAAATTTGGAAATAGCAATAACAATATTATTAAATGGTGTGCAAATTTGTTGCAAAGTTTAAAAACTATACAAGCAATAAAGTAATGTTAAGAAAATCAGCTTTTCCATCTTTATCTGAGATCTTCATCAGGAAAACTCTGTTATACTGTTTCCGAACAGAGTTAAAACCGTCTTTCCGTTCGGAGAATCACGCTTCGTGATTCTCTTCCGTTAAACCATTTAAATGTTTATTCTAATTTTTGTTAGATAAATGTTGGCACTGCATATTTTTTTGTTTATGATTGGTTAAAGCAGTAATTGACTAGTAATGTAATGAACTTTTAAATTTCTAGACGGTTTTACTCAGTTCAAAAATAATATAACAGCGTTTTCTTGATGAAGATGTGTTGAGACGAAATGTCATTTCAAATTTTATGAAAATCGGATGTATAGTTCAATTCAAGGACAATAAAAATTATTCCGTTACTTTACGAACAAACGGAAGAAAAAATTTTAAGTTGTTTTTAATGATGTTACACTCTTTCGAACATAATAAAATTCATATACTTCTATGAAGTATATACTTAAATATACATTCTGTATAATCTGTGGTGCAAAGAATATTTTTTTTATTAATTTACAGGGCCTCACAAAAGTACTCCATTATATAATGATAAAAGGAGAAAAACTGTTAGGGGCACGTTTTAATTATATTAAACTACTTCACATTTTATGATATATGTTGTGGATATTTATTACAAATTTCTTCCTATATAAAAAACAGTATTCATAGGGACACACAAAAGATGTCGCATACCATATTGTATCCGAAATATTGTATACTGTTACACCAAGATCTGAATATTTTTAAAACTACGTTATAGTACGAACGCACCTAATTTGCTACTTTTGACGTGCAATTGCCGATTTGTTTATACTAGGCATTATGTTTTTTGAAACATTTAAAAGTAAAATTTTTGAAACAATTAAAATTAAAATGAAGCTTTTTCGACGAGTTTTTTCATTTGAAGTGAAAAAAAAGATCTACAAACAAAATAACAATTCTGATTCCAAAGTTGAACAGATATTTTAGTTGCTTTAACCGTGATCCTACTTTCTTAGTCATAATAAGTGAAGAAATCTCAATGTATAGTTTAAATGATAAAACTAACTTACTGTGAAAATTACTCGTTTTAACCATATCCTCGTATTACATTGGATCGTATTAACAGAATTTCATTGTACTTTTATATTCGTATTTCTTTACAAAATTCATGTCTTTTATTCCGTGACTTAGGGAAAGCTTGTGCGATTTCATATAGCTGTCGGAAATATTCCGTAATGTACATAATGCATACTCGGGATTTTCTACCTAATTAAAAAGAAAGGAATAAGAAACGCGCAGTGTACTCGAGTAAAAGCAGTATAATATTATAAAACGCTGTTAGTAGTAGTTTTCTTCTCATAATATTTTCGCGGTGAAATATATTCTGATAATGTATACCAAATGGTAAGTACATAATGTAAAATATACCTTCATCCACGGTTTTATTGATATTTCAATATTCTTCGTTGTATTAATTTAAATTATCATTTTCAAATATCCATCTATCAATTTCAAATAAATGTCTATCCAAGTCTATTATTTCGAATTAGTTATTTTTTTCTTTCATTTTCTTTTTCTTTTCTTTTCTTTTATTAAGTTTTACATCCTATAATAGCTTAAAAAATTTAGTTAAATGTTTTCCCTTTATTTATTTATTTATTTATTGGTGAAAAATGTA
Organism: Maratus speculifer; assembly: GCA_964019185.1. Taxonomy (NCBI): domain Eukaryota; kingdom Metazoa; phylum Arthropoda; class Arachnida; order Araneae; family Salticidae; genus Maratus; species Maratus speculifer. The sequence continues at coordinate 146,989,655 of OZ025296.1, forward strand.
AATTTGTTTGGGTATTAAATGTTAAAAGGAATTAAAACAGTGGAAGAAATTAAAAGAAAAAAGGGATAAGAAATAAAAAAATTGCTCATTTGTTACTTTATTTCTCTAGTCTTACTTATTTAATAATGTGTGGGAGAGAAGTAAAACGTGTAAAGAGTTATTTAATTTGGAAGATAAGTGATACGTGAAAAGTATGAAAAAAGGGGAGTTGACTTAACGTGTAATCTCTGTTCTTTATTTCAATTTTATCTAGATTTCAATTATCTGTTTTTTATGCTAGGACTTCAACTGTCTGTTCAACTGTGTATTGATGCCTGAAATTATACAAGCACTTATGTGTTTACTTTATTATCATTATTAATACACTTTTCTTGCTTTTGCATTATCAACAATTTCACATAATTGAGGTCGCTTTAAATTAAAAATATCACTTTTTATGTAATAAAAAGATTAACGTATCATTACTTGAAAACATATAAGAATAGAAGGAAAATGTGTATAAAATTAAAGTATTACCATGTTAATCGTGTTTATTCAAATATTGATAATTCTTTCATTCTATTTTTTTTCTTTCTTGTAACTATGAATTTTTGTTTATTTAGTTTAAATTAAATAATAATATAGAAAATTGACTGGAAGGAAAACATTTATTATAAAGTAAAAAGTTTATATTAAGCTAAAAATAAAAGCTTTAAGTGGGATTTTAAAAGGTATTTATGGAAGGTTTAAAGGTGTTTAAAATTTTCCCTCGATTAACAATACCAATCTTTTTGACATTTTCACAAACTCATTTTCAGTACTGTAATACTGAAAAAATGAATTATTCAAAAATGAGTAAATCGATGTTTTTATATCCAATTGAGTATGTTTAGACAAAAAATCATTCCTTTCTCAATTTTGAAACATCATATATTATCAAATCCAAACAAGCGATAATTTTGGTAAATGGTTTATTTCATTCATAATGGCATTAAAGATGCTTATTAATGTAAATATTAAACTATGCACAGTATTTTAAAAGGATTTAAAAGTGTCTGTAAATAATGTTCTTGTCATAGAAATATTCGATATGGATATTTTGCTTATAATTTTGAAAATTTTCATAATAAAGAATCCATTAAACGTTTATTTTCATCAATTTTGAGCAAGAAAAGAATGTGAATATATTTTTACTTTCATTTGTAAGTTCAGGGGGCAGTTCATAACGATGTATATTTGAAGAAAAAAAATGAAATCAAATAAGTACACGTGTTTCTTAGGTTTGAGTACATTTGGATCGGAGCTATTTTGAGTATGTGAAGTACTTAAAATTGAGTACTTTTTACTCAATTTTGAGAACTCTTTTTTTTCATTGAAGGTAAATGTAGCCGTAGTGGGCCACCTACCATTAATGGACCACTAATTTGTATCTTTTATAAACAAGCCAAAAATGTGTTTCTGAAAAACGACTACAAAAAATCTGATTGACTAATATATTTAAATGTGAACTTTTCATAAACTGTTTTCCAATAGTAGCCTTTTTCTGCTCGTAAATTTGTTTATTTTACTGCCGTGCCTTCAAAAACAGATATTTTGGTAAATTCTTAGATAGTTCATAAAGAGATACGTTTTTATTTTAAACATTGTTTCTTTCACGTTTTATTATAAATTAAACTTCTGTGGATATACTCTATTACATCGTAAACAATTTGTTGAATAAGTCGAAAACTTTAAGACATGTGTATCAGAAATTTTAGACATAAAAGAAGGCAAAAAATTTAGACATAAAAGCATGAAAAAAGGTAACATTATTTATTTATTTATTATAGAAGAGTATATTTTGAAGCTTTGGACGTTTATTCTGATACATGAAGGTTAGGACTATGCTGAAAAATGTTACATATCTTTTGGAATCAGTTAACACTTTAACAATAATTAGGTAAATGTCCTCAAGTGATCCACTACTGATGGATTTAGCTTACTTGTCCAAAAATTTCAACCATTAACTTCCATGTATAAGCAATCAAATTTCAATTAAAAAGGTGAAATTTGACGGCATTTATTATTACAATTCTTTATTTCTTTAATTTTATACGAAAGTTGAAAACCTTGTCCATTCCTTTAAAGCTTGCAAAGAAATATTAGCTAATTTTACGAATAAAAATAAATTCGCTACATAAAAGGCAATATATTACGATGCAACAACTCCTTCATATTAATCTTTTTTTTTTTTTTTTTTTTTTTTTTTGAACATTTTTTTTTTTGAACATTTTTTTTTTTTTAATAACAATAATCGCAGTTATCCAAATAGACTTGCTAAAGTTTAAACACTATTTCATTGTCTGAAATCTAATGAATGTTCTTATTTTGTGTACTATTCAATTCGTATTTATATGATAATAGACTAAGGGAGAGTTTTTGAAAAAATTGCATTACAACAGGGTATAACAGATATTACATCTTTCTAATGTCTTTTTGCGTTTTATCAAACATGATTCGTTCGAAAAAGTAACCTATATTTTAAATTTAAAAAGTGAAATATATGTATAAAATGAAGGAATCGCCAACAGTGCAAAGATAATCAAGCAAACTTTTATTATTATTATTACAAAATGTCAAAACATAAATGAAGTCATAATAACGCAGGCATATCCGTATGCTATCATTTCTATATGTAGAAAGTTATAAAATTATTTTTTTGTTAAGACGAAGTAATACTCGATGAAAAAGATATGTACTATTAATAGTACATTAGACCCGAAAGGGTTAAAATACTTGCAGCAATTATAAGCATAAGACCAATACTTCAAAAATAGTTGAAAGATATTTTAAAATTGCCACAAGAGCAGAAGCAGGGCTACTAGTTTATTTTTGACGATTATATTGACCGAATTTGAATAATATCATGCTTATGTGTTCTTCGTAAATGGTAAATGTTATTGAAATTTGATAATTTACAATTGAAATATTTATTATTATTTTTTAAATAATATAACATTTTGCTTTAAAACATAACTTTTCTTAATTTATTTATTTGACTGATTGTTTTCCTTTTTCTTTTCCAGAAATTGTCCTCAAATGAAAGTTAAAAAAGATTGGATAATTTTTTGTACATGGTAAGTAAAAATGCTTTCTTAAAGTATTTTTTTTAACTGAATTATTCCAGCTTTATCTCCTTTTCATTATAGAAAATAAACTTTGTTGCTTTAGTCCAAGTTAATTATTCTTGACACTAATCTATTTGTTTTAGCGACGTAGACGTTTTAAGTTAAACAAATGAGCACAACATTCGCATTTTTCTTTGCGCTCTAATTGTATGCCACGCTATTAAAATAACTTTAAGTTTCTTACATGTCTATTATTAAAAATTATTTAAAGAAGTTATGTGTTATTCTTCTAAGCAGAAATTAAATTTCAAAACGATTGACTAATTGATTGTACTATAGGTTAACATCTTTCTATCTTTGATGTGCTCTAAATATATATTTTCTTTTCGTCATAAACATTCAACTTTATGTTATTCTAAATAATCATTACTAATATTATTCTATTCCTATCAACAAAATGTGATAGAATAAAAAGTGATGTCATTTTTAATGCTTTTCAACTTAGTTCTGAAGAAATTATGACTTCAGTTTGTTTGACCATCTGTCTGTATGCTCGTGCTATAATTCGTATAAGCAATATAAATATGCTTGAATTACCATGAGCTTGATATATACTGATGTTTATCTCAAAATATAGTAATTTAACTAATACAATGGTTTAATTGTAGGGACTTCACTAATAATTATTATTGCACTCCGTACTGATGTGTAGCATTTATAGTTCGTTTATACACATGCAAGGACCAATTTACATATTTGGGGGCCCTGGACATGCATGTTTTCGGGAGCTCCCTTGTAGCGATGGTTACAGGTGGATTTAGTAAAAAATATGTATAAATATGTATTTCCTGTAAAATATGCTATGATAACTACTATTGACTTTAATACTTACTTTAAATTATACATCAAAAAATTAAATTTTATAATCATTAATTTACTACTGAATAATTATTTAAAAACTAAAAAACTTAAATGAGTAGATATTTTATAATAAACTGTGTGGTGATGGTTAACTTTTCCTAAGCAAGTCTATGTACCTGGAATAATAAACTAAGCAATAACTAATACTAAATTTTCCCCAATATTAAACTACAATTATTTAAAATATTAGGGTTCTATAGACTACTATCTAACACTCACAAACCTCCAGATAATCTGACGAGAACAGGAACAGGATTATATAAGAATTAAAAATAGAATTTATTTTTGAAGTGACAAAAATAAAAGATATTATTCATTACAACAAAGTAAATTAAGTATTGATATTTCAGACAAAATATACATGTTATAAAAATGCAATATGAACAAAATAGAATGTAGAATAAAACGTAAAACTCCATTAGATATTAAAACTACATCAGTTTTTGGAGAATAACTGAAACAACTTAAACATTATTTGAGGGTTTATGAATTTCAAGGCCTTGGGCCGTGACCAGAATGCCCTGCTGTAAATCAGGCACTACCTGGACGCAAAAAGATTAGTTAATTGCATTATACAGTATAGTAAAAATAGCTTGCAGTATATTATAATAAAATTGCACTATTTTTAGCGTACTGAAATTAGACTTAACATTACTGAAACTTAATACACACTTAACATTACTGAGGGGAATTCGGCCGCTAAGTGACTAGTACCCTTAAGTAGAAAATTTAGGATCTTTATTAAAGAGAAGTTTGAATGCATTCTCTTTTATATTTTTGTATTATACATTAAATTTTTATTAATACATATAATATAATGCTTGCATGATTTTTAACTTTTTCTTTTTCTACAAATGTAACTAAATATGCTGATGTTTTGAATGAAATTTCGAGCCTTTTAAAAGCAAAAATATTACAAATTGTCTTATTTTACAATACTCCAATACTTTTTCTTGTCGTCCGAAATAATCAACATTATAGTTATTCTAAATAATCATGATTGATGTTATTCCGTTCTCTTTAACCAAGCAAAGTCCTTAATTTAAACATATGCTATGATTTTCTTTGTTTATTTTATTATTATTATTTTTTCCATAAAAGAAGAAATAATGAGAAAATTCTCCCTCAATCTGTATGATCCTCCGCATCTTAATTCTTATTGTCTGTGCTATTCATGTCCCTTGAAGTCAACTGCCTCTTCTTGGAGAATGAGGACCTCGATCGAACTGCAAGTAAAGCAGGCAATTATATTTCGTCCTTATTTTCTTCATGTCTTATGGAAGCATACAGATGAGTTCTAGTGAAAAGTCTTGGTTCCTCTCTTTTCTTTAGAAAGAAAGACAGAGAAAAAAATGAATTTTTATAATTACTTCCTGTTATAAAAGTTGGAAAGATTTTTGATCAGTTGCATGCATTATTCCACTCGAATTTATTTTAGATATTGTAATTTAGGTTCTTATTGCGGTTTTCGATAAATTTTCGTAATCTCAGATATAGTAAAATTTTGTATTTTTCGAAAGATTACCTTATTATGTTGTTGTAAAAATGTAACAGTGTTTCAAATTATGCATAATCTGTTTGGGGTTAATTTTGAGATTTAATCAAACTATCATTAGGATTTTCATTTTTGTATATAACGCGTGTTAAATTCCAATGTTGTATTTTTACGAATGTTCAAAAGCATTAAAAATTTTGTATTATTTGTATATTTGTTTTATTTCAGCTTCATTGAGATATAAGAATTTAATTATTATTAGAGTTTTTGATAAGACCTTTTGATATGTTTTTCACAAGACTTTCTTGTTGTGACTGAAAAATGTTAGAGTGTTAATAAAAAGTTTGGTCTTATCAAGGTTCTCGCTACCGCTTGCCATTGCGCCAAATTGCGACAAAATACCTCATTTGACGAGCCAACTAACAATCAGACTCGCCATAATGCAAGTGCTCAACTTCTGCCATTTTTATATGCGTGCCATTGCAGCCAAGACTGTTATCCGCATTACTGAATGATTATTACATATGTAATAATTTTCTTTCTTTTCGTTTATTTATTTATTATTATTATTATTATTATTATTATTATTATTATTATTACTATTATTATTATTGTTATTATTATTATTATTAAATTAAAGGTTAAATAAAGACAAAACGCTTCCTCAATCGGTATAATCCTTGGCGTCTTAATTCGTATTGTCTGCGCTATTCATATCTCTTGAAATCAACTACCTCTTCTTGGAGAAACGGAGACCTCATTCGAACTGCAAGTAAAGCAGGCAATTATATGTCGTTCTTAGTTTCTTCATGTCTTGGGATTATGGAAGCATACAGATGAGTTCGAGTGAAATGTCTCGATTCCTCTCCTTTCTTTAGAGAGAGAGAGAGAGAGAATGAATTTCTATAATTATTTCCTGTTTTTAAAATTTGGAGTGATTTTTTATCAGTTGTATGCATTTTTCCACACGGGTTTATTTGAGATATTGGAATTTAGGTTTTTATTGCGGCTTTTAATAAATTTTTATTGTTTGATAAATAGTAGAATTTCACATTTTTCGAAAGATTACCTTATTATGTTGTTACAAAAAATGTTTCAAATTTTGCATTATTTGATTGGGTTTAATGTTGAAATTTAATCAAACTATCATTAAGATTTTCGATAGAATTTGTTTAATATATATGTAAAACGATTATATTATATATATATATATGTAATAATATTAATATGTATATTATGTTTCTTAAATATACATATATATATCTACAAATGTAATTAAATATGTTTGCGTTTGGAATAAAACTTTGAGCCTTTTAAAAACAAAATATTGCAAACAAATTTCTTTTACGGTACTCAAATACTTTTTCTTGTCGTCCTAAATAATCAACTTTATAGTTATTCTAAACAATCGTCATTGATGTTGTTTTAATATAGCTTCAACAAAACAAAATCCTTAATTCAGATATCATTTTCTTTCTTTTTTTTCTTTTTCTATATTTGATAAGAGAAAAAATAATGACAAAACGCTCCCGGTCTGTGTGATCCTCCGCATCTAAATTCGTATTGTCAGCGCTATTCATGTCCCATGAAGTCAACTGCCTCTTCTTGGAGAAACGAGGACCTCGATCGAACTGCAAGTAAAGCAGGCAATTATATTTCGTCCTTATTTTTTTCGTGTCTTATGGAAGCATACAGATGAGTTCTAGTGAAAAGTCTCGGTTCCTCTCTTTTCTTTAGAGAGAGAGAGAAAAAAAAATGAGTTTCTCTAATTACTTCCTGTTATAAAAGTTAGAAAGAGTTTTGATCAGTTGCATGCATTATTCCACTCGAATTTATTTGAGGTATTGTAATTTAGGTTCTTAATAATTTTTTATTATTTCAGAAATAGTAAAAATTTGTATTTTCCGAAAATTACCTTATTATGTTGTTGTAAAAATGTAAATGTGTTTAAAATTTTGCATTATCTGATTGAGGTTAATGTTGAGATTTAATCAATCATTAGCATTTTCGTTGGATTTTTTTTTTAAAATACATATATAAAACGAATACGTATATTAAAAAAACAAAAAAATAACATACATATAATTTTAAAGTAAAGTTAATTTATACCAAACTGGGCTCAAAGTCGAGCATATGACTGATCCAGTTCTCTTACTTTATTGATTATATACGGTATATGTTTGGCGAATATTTTAGTATATCTATATCTATATCTATATTTTATTATAGTTATTATTTAATACTGATAGTTCATTGAATTCCTCTTTTCCTATTTTGATGTAGTAAATAAAATCCAACCAGTCGGGTGCATTGTGTGTCGAATTTCTTAGCTTATATTTCGTCCTTATTTCCTTCATGGGTTGGGCTTATGGAAGCATACAGATGAGTTCTAGCCAAACGTCATGATTCCTCTCCTTTCTTTAGAAGAGAGAGAGGGGAAAGAAAAAAGGGAATTTCTATAATTATTTTCTGTTATAAAAGTTGGAAAATTTTCGATCCGTAGCATGCATTATTCCACTCGGGTTTATTTGGGATATAGTTATTTATGTTCTTATTGCGATTTTTGATAATTTTTGATTACGTCAGAATTAGTAAAATTTTGTATCTTTCGAAAGAGTACCTTATTATGTTGTTATAAAAATGTGAAAGTGTTTCAAATTTTGCATTATCTGATTGGGATTAATGTTGAGATTTAATTAAACTATTATTAGTTTTTATATATCTTTTTTGTATATAACGAGCATATTTTTCGCAAAATTCCATGTTGCATTTTTACGAATGTGCAAAAGCGTTAAAAATTTTGCATTATTGCTTTCAACTTAATTGTGATGTAACATTTTAACTGTTATTAGAGTTTTTTATAAAATCTTTTCCTATGTTTTTCACCAGGCTTTCTTTTTTGTGGCTGAAATATGTAGGAGTGTTAATAAAAAGTTTGAACTTATAGAAGATCTTGCTACTGCTCGCCATTGCGCCAAATCGTGACAAAATACTTCATTTGGTTAGCAAACGAACTATCAGACTCGCCAAAATGTGAATGCTTAATTTCTGCTGCTTTTATATGTGTACCACTGAGGTCCAGATTGTTATCCGCGCTACTGAATGATTGACGTCACTTTTCATGTTCAATCGCACTGTGCCATTTACATTATTCTGCTTAAAGATATACCGAATCAACGCCAATTCAAGTTTAGCAACAGCCAAATACACAGAAAAGATTGTGCAGAAGATATTTCTCTATTGACAACTGATCTTTGTCTATGCGCCGGCTTCGCGACGGTAAAAACACAAACGAAATTACTCGCATCAGATTCAAAAAAAAAAAAAAAAAAAAAAAAAGATAATTGTCTGAGCGAAGCGAAGTCTTTATACTCAGAGATACGTAACGATATTAAAATCCAAAAAAATTCTTTCGTCAAGCAAATCTCAAAAAGTACTTGTCGGATTTTGATTCTGTTTGTACCAATAGGTACCTATGAAGGTAATCTGGTGAATGCACCTACTTTTAAAAATTAATTCCAAATAGTTTAAAAGTTATATTAAAAAAACTGATAAAAAAGCACAATTTATGTGCATACGTCACAGAAATTTGGTGAGCGTGATTTTCACCGGCTGGACATTTTCGTAGATAACCGAATCAGTACATGGAGTAAATAGTAATCATTTTCGCCCTCAGAAATATTGAATGCAATAAAACATTTTAAAATTTAATCATGCAGGGAAATAAAACTGTTATTTTTTTATATTAAAAAATGTCATAAAAACTTTAATTTTGAGATTTTGTGATAATCTCTTAACAGCACTTTTTGATCGCTAAAAGAATGTTTTACATATTTCGCGTGTGAAAATTTCACACCGTATAAAATACACTTCATTCTCTTCAAACATAATAGTTTATATTATTTATAGTTTCTCAAATCGGTGCGAAGCTTCTGTTTATGCTCATGACATCATTTCAAAGAGTTATATTTCCAATATAGGAAAATTTGGTGTTTTATTTTCTGTATTACTTTTAACATTTTGCATATTTCCAATTTTATATCCATGCATGGTTTGCTTTTCTTTTATAAAAATAGTATATGCAACTTTATATATAAGATTTTGTAATTCTATGATTCAATATGCTTATTTTCATCATATTTTATCACAATAAATGACCAATTAAAGGTAACATCTGATTTTCTTTACTTATCGCAAGTTATTAAATGTTTATTCTCAGCAATATCGCTCAGACTAATCCCTCTGAGGGAAGTCCTAGTTTTGGAATGCGTCAATTAACCATGCTATTTATTAGTTGTATATCATTGGCCGGTCAATCTTTTCTATCGAGAAGAGTCGAAATTTCATAGCAATCTTTATTGCATATTTTCAGAACTGTAAATCAACGATCGCTGTTTTTAACTCTTATTTATACTATTAACCAAAATAATCAATGTTTTTAAAAAAAGAAAAAAAAACTTTCAAATAGTGGTTATTATTATTTTTTTTTCATGCCTTTTGCAGAATTTTTAGTCTTTTATCATCGGTTTTTCTAAAAATGAATTTTTGCCTAGTTGAAAAAGTAAAATACTCGGATTAAGTAATGCAAAATTTGCAATAAAATTTTACTGGTGAGAATAATAAATCATGATTGGAATATGGATGCCCGTACATGGTTCGGGCAAATCAGGATTGGCAAAAATACGTTGCCCGTAAGACTTATAGACAAATCAATGAAGCATTAAAAGAAAGTCAAAAGCATTTACACATTCAGGAAACATTTAGAATGTACTTATTTTTAATGTGTTATGTAACGGATAGTATAAAATGTATAATATGAACTTTAAAATGTTCAGGTTTACTTTAAAGGCGATTAAAATAATCAACTATGGATGTTAATAGTTAATTTTATTAAAAAGCATCTTAGTACTTTCAAGCCTTTAATTAGGCTCTTCCTCAGAGCATATTTTCTTTTATAAAAACAAATATATGATTCCGTTTTGAAAATGAACGAGACTCGTAGTTTAAAGATTGAATTAGTAGTATTTTACATGAACGGTACTATTAATTCAATCTTCAAGCCTCGAGTCTCGTTCATTTTTAAAACAGAATCATATATTTGTGTTTATAAAAGAAAATATTCTCTGAGAAAGAGCCTAATTAAAGGCTTGAAAGTACCAAGATTTTTTAATAAATTAGATTTTTTAATAAACTATTTAATAAAATTAACTATTAACATCTGTAGTTGATCATTTTAATTGCCTTTTAAGTAAACCTGAACATTTTAAAGTTCATATTATACATTTTATGTCAAAAGAAGGTGAAAATTTCATTCCATCATATTTTATTTATTTACGGATAGTCTAATTTCTATTTTATAAACAGCTCAATAAATTAGTTATGTTACAACATATTGTAAAAAAGCGATACAATAAGATGTTAAAGATAGATTTTTCAGTTTTTCATGAGTAATTTATTTTACTGTTTTTTCCACCCGTTTTGTTACTGTTTATTATTTTTTATTCGCCAAATCGCTAACGCTGGACAAAAACCAGCCAAATCCCTGCGTACGATAGTATTTAATGGAATGGAGATAATTTTTATTGATGTATATATATATATATATATATATATATATATATATATATATATATATATATATATATATATATATATATATATATATATATATATATATATATATATATATATATATATATAATACTTTTACAAATAAAATCAATATTTTTTTCTTTTTAGGTGCGTTCGTAATTAGGTAAATACGTAGCAAATATAGTTGTCGTTCAATCCGTCCATCTGTCTGTCTGTCCGTCCGCATATAACAATGCAAAAACTACCCTGCCGAATCGTTTGAAATTTGAAATACATAATTATTGCATAATTTTGTCGTGTCATTTCAAATTTTATGAAAATCGGATGGATAGATCAACTACACGGACAGTCAAAAGTGTTCCGTTACATTACGGTCAATGGGGAAAAAAGTTTCAAATGCATTTTAATCGTTTGAAATTTAAATTACATACTTATTACATAATTTTGTCGAGTCATTTCGAGTTTTTTGAAAAATAGGATGCATAGATCAAATACAGGGACAATCAAAAGTACTCCGTTACATTACAGTCAATGGAAAAAAAAGTTTCAAATGCATTTTAATAATATTACACTCATTCAAACATAATAATATTGATATGCATCATAAAGTACATATTATAATATAGATTTTGCATAATATGTTGTGCAAAGAACATTTGTTATTGATTTACAAGGCCACACAAAAGTATTCCATTACATAATGAGTAGAGAGAGAATATTGTTTGGTGCGCATTTTAATTGTAATAAACTATTTACCATTTTATGAGATTGATATATGAGAGTGATATTTTTAAAACTTCATTATCGTAAGAACGCACCTCATTTGCCACGCTTCACGTGCAATTTCCAACTTGTTTTAATAGGAGTGTAACGTTCCAAACTTGTATTTGCATTTACTGTCGAATGCCTCCTTTATAAATTAAAATGTCTGATTATTAGATTTTTTTTCAAACAGCAATTTAACATAGGGTAGAGGTTCATCTTCTATCACATGACCAACTCTTTTTTTTTTTTTTTCTATAACATACCATCCTTATCATACGAGTTGTTCAAATATTACTACAAAACTTGGAATTTTCCATTAAAATATAACGTTTCTAATAGTACAGATAATCGATAGTAAATTATTTTCTACTGATTCGGTAGCGCGATGTGTCAGATTGATCATATGTAATCCTTTACTATGACAAATTAACTTATAATCTATTGCTTGCATAATAATATTAATTATAAAAGATTACCATGCTGGTGCACTACACATCATAGATAAATACTGTAATCTGTTTTGATAGTAAGAATACTACTACCATGTTTCTATTAAATGTAGATATAAATGATGAGGAAATATAACAAATCTCATAAGCCCTTTTCGAATTGGGAGATTATGCTGTGTATTGTTGGGTTTTAATAAATACGTATGGTAAAATTTTATGTAACAACTTTCTGAAATGTGAAAATTTATTCATAATAAATTAAAGTTTAAAGCATATACTCGTACATAAAATTGATAACTTTTCTGTGCACTACCTTCTTTATTATTTGATTATTTTAGATGATTGAAATATTTTAAAACTATGATTAAATTGTTACTAAAATTAATACTAAGTAACATAGGTTAACATAAGGAACATAAAGTTTTCTTAAAATTAATTGCGGCGAAATAAGCTTTATTTCAAATGTTAACACACTGTAAAAACTATCAGATTCTGTAAAATTAGGAGCAACTAAAGAAACTGTATTTCAGAAGTGCTTTTTAAAACAGGAAAAATCTATTGGATTACACGTTTGAGAAAAAAGATAAAGGAATGCTTTTATGAATAGTAAACTGATCGAAACAGGTTGTATAATATTTTCATAAAACACATTTACATTTGCAATATTTTTTGGGAAAATTTGTCCTTTCATCCACTGCAAAATGAATGGGTGAGATTTAATGATGCAATTTCGTCAAAAAACATGCTGCGCTAAAAATAATTAACAAAGAATTACGTTAATATTTGAGAATATCGAATTTCTTTACCTAAGTTTTTTCATCTATAAATAACAAGAGAATATTTTTTTACTACACAAGAAATATCTGAAACTAAACAATAATAAATTTTGAATAAAATTAGAAATGCTAGTTTTACTCCGCGCTTTCTTAATTTTTGACGTTATTCTAGTAAAAACATTATTACTGAAAATAATTTTGCCTTCAGAATTTATTTCCTGTGAAATACTTCAAAAAGGCTTACAGTCACATAGCTTACAACTTTTGAAGCATATTCCTTCCACCTGGTCTGTTTTTCTTTGAAGCAAAAGTTAATAAAAATCCCCATTTCCTTTTACTACTCTTAATTTTTTTTTCTTTCGTCTTCCCTTAAAAGCATTCTAAAATCAATTTTTTTTCGCCTTGTCCAATCTAGTTGGTACTGATATCCTTTGTGCTTTTGCTTAATATTTTGTTACCATTTTTTTGTCTTTTGCTGTTCGTCGATAAGGCTTCTAAATTAAAGAATAATTTTCAGTAAAAAAGGGCTTGGTTTTCATAAAAGTTTTCTCTTTTTGTCTTAGAAGTATTAGGTTTTTTTTTTTTTTTTTTTTTTTTTTTTGTGTGTGTGTGTGTGTGTGTGTGTGTGCGTAAGTGTCTTTCAATGCTTAAATTTTCTTACCATGTATGGTTGATTTACTTGTTTGGATATTTTTATTAAAATATATGATTTTGAATGGAAATTCTGCGAAGCGAAGCCAAGAAACAAAAGATAAATTTGCTGACTTTGTTGATAAACAATCCGTGATAAAATTGTAAAATTGTGTAAGCATAATTAATTTTTTTTTTTTTTTCGCAGGAAAAAAAAAAAAAAAAAAAAAAAAAAAAAAAAAGACAATGAATGATTTATTGTAAAAATTTTAACACTCTGATGGTCTTGCAAAAGGATGAAATTGTAATGTTGTTTTCTCTGTATTTTGTTTTAAATGCTAAGAAAATATCATTCTTTCAACATAATAATAATAATAATAATAATAATAATAATAATAATAATATAATTACAAATATTAATGTAATCCGTAAGAGTTTTTATCACTCTTCAGTGCACTGAAAATTCTTTAAATCTAAAGCATTCATTATATTATCTTAAGTATTGCTTATATTGCAGTGAATTCTGGAGCTTAGTGAATGGAATATTATGTTCAAAACATTTACAGGGGTAGAGAAACATTATCACCAAAAAACTTTGGTTAAATTTCTGCATGACACATTTTTAATCATTCACGACCAGGGTTCTCGCTGGCTTTTGACCAACATCAGCGATTTGGCGAATATGAAACAATAAACATTAGCCAAATGAAAACATGCGATAGCATAACAAATTCTACGTGAAACACTAAAAAGTCTATCTTTAACTTTTTATTATATCACTTTATTTTTCAATGTGTTCTAAAATAACATAATTTTTTGTAATTGCTCAGAAAATAGACTTTCGGCTATCCGCTACAGAAACAAAAACTATTAAAAGTAAATACATTCTAAATTTATAAGTGTTTCAGACATTCTTTTAGTGGCCTTAGTAAAAATTCAAAACAGATTTTGAGTTTTTGAGTTTGAGTGAACAGTGCTTTGAGGTCTATAGCTACAATGGCTGTTACATCGATTTCAAAACAGATCTCATTGGTTTACTGTTGTGAAAATACATACAAAAAATTGCTGTAAAATTCGACTCCATCCGGTACAAAAAAAAAATTAATAAACAGTACTGTGAATGATAAATTCAACGCCGTATTCCAGGGGGAAAAAAATCTATTTATGTTTGATGCGAGTGATTTTATTTGTGATTATACTGGTTCATAGAAATTGATTAACTGACAACAGATGATACCAACTGTATTTGGTTGTTTCTAAAGTAAATTGGTGTTGAGTCAGTATCTCTATAAACAGAGCAATGTAAATGGCATGGTGCAATTGAAAATGAAAAGGGACATCAATCATACAGTAACGTGGATAACAATCTTGACTGTTTTGCTATGCAAAAAAAAAAAAAAAAAAAAAAAAAAAAAAAGCAGATATTGAGCACTTGCAATTTGGTGAGTCTCATTGTTTGTTTACTAAACAAGTGAAATATTTTGTTTCAATTTGGCGTAATGGCCGCAGCGAGAACCATGATCGTATACGTAATTAATTCAATGGTATCCCATGATAGATAATGATTCTCGGTCTCCATAATGATTACGTCCTATTTAAAATGGACTCATAATATTTTCGTATGACTGAATTTAATATACATTTTAATTCATGTGGACACTATAAGAAATACGTTGTCCACTTCAGAGGATTTTAGAATGCATTCTATTTGCCAAATTTTAACTACAGACAACTCAATTGATGTCGGCAACTTATTTCATATTTCAACAAAACTTATTATTAGGCAACATTTTTCAACAGAAGATTTGAAGTCGGCAACTTATTTCTTGCAATCTCCGTATGATTATGCGAGTGAGCCAGTTGTTTTCCGAGTACCGTATTCCACTGTACGGAAATCTTACAGTGGCTTTTTGCATTTTTATGGATCAATTTCATTTTTTTAATATTATTTATTTTTTATGAAGCGAATTAAATACTTATTTGTATTACAGAGCCTCTTAGGGGCGAAATTTGCATTTTTGATCTTTTGATTTTTTGATTAAATGTCAAATGCATTTTTTAAATTATCTGTAGTTCAAATTGGAACTCATTTGGACCAACAATACGCATTCTAGAACCTTCTAAATTGAGCAATTTATTTCTTCATGAATTTGTATATAATCGTAATAAATTTTGTGTTCGCGGTTTTTTGCATAGGAGTGCAACAGCTATTGCAGCAATATCTGAATATTTATAAAAATTAATTGCAGTACGAAGGCCATGTTGCCATGTCTGACGTATAATTTTCCATTTTTTCCCTTTTTTAAAGTGTATTGCGTATTGTAATCCGTTTATTACAAAAACGACCATTATTATCAATATTTACATTTCATACAGTTAGAATGCAGTTCATACAGTTAAAAAATATATATTTGAGCCATCAAGGATTATTTGTCAATTATTTTTATCATTTATTCATCAGTCAGCTTTTGGTTTTGCAAAGAAAAAAATTAAAATTTTCATCGGTATAACTTTCGTTTTTTATAACGCTTTATACGATTTTTCTTATATAAAATTTTGTGCACTTAAAAGAAAAAAAAAAGAAAAAAAAAGAAAAGAAAGAAAAAAAAGAAACGAAACGAAAAAATTGTCACCAAACAAAGCGATTTAACGTCAATGAGCTCTTCATACCCATGGTTTATTTATTTATTAATTTATTTAAGTTTTGGATTTATATTAAGAAACTGATAACTAAAAAGAATAGAACAGCGAAGAAAAAATTAGGTTTTTTTTTTTTTTTTTTTTTTTTTTTTTGGTACATAAAATCTCATGATACATGAGGACACAAAGAATAGAACTTAATAAATTTAAATCCATCAAAAAATTTTGCAATTCATAATTTTTTCGAATATTGATTTCATAATTTTTATCATAAAATTATAAAAATATCAAATTCAACGTATTTCTATTTGAGTATTTTAGTATCATTCTTGCATAAAAAATTGGCGCGTTAGGAGTACAATTTCAGGAGATATAAATAAAAATATAAAAATTTAATATAACGCTATAAGCACTAAATTCTGAATGTTTATAATTCAAAAACTTATCATTCAAATTTGGTGTTTGGGCATAGTTTGAAATATCTTGTTAAAATTGGGTATTGCCATTAAAAAATATGAAAATTGGGCTCCTTTTTATTATGTAAATGGCCCCTTAAGCAAATTTTTAATTCGTCATTGAAAAGTTGACTTTATTTTCAATCGTTTGGCACCTGTGGCTTTCGTTTATGATAGTTTGTTTAGGAATTAGTAGGGATTGTTTATTTATTTTTTATCCACCATTATAGTATATTTTTGGCATTAAACTTCATTTTCAATAATTTTGTAATAAAAAATTGTCGCCAAATATATAGACAAGAAGCAAATTTTGTTCCTTATCAGTTATTGTTTTCGTAGCAAGCGATGTGCAGATAATCATATTGTATCATTAAATGATATATAAATCACCTTTCGTCTTTTTATGGAAATGCGTTGCGTTTTTACATGTCAAATTTATAAAATCTTTAAAATGATTTTATATTTTATCGATTTTTCTTACACAAAATTATGTTTTTCTTACATAATATTATGTTTTTCTTCAGTTAGTCTTTTACCAGTTAATTATATTCTACGAAAAATATTGCATCGACATGTAATAGATAAATCCCCTTTCATCTTTTTTGTGGAAAAACGTTGTATTTTTAAATGAGAAATTCATGAAACTTCATTAAATTTTTGTGCCTTTCTTCATCTATTTTTCATACGTAAAATTTTCCATCGCTTCAGTTAAAATTTAGCCCACAATGTTCTACAAAAAGTATTGTATCGTTATACGATATAAATCACCTTTCATTGAATTCAATTTTTCTCCTATGAAAAATCTTTGAAATTATTAAATAGAAAATTCAAGGAAGCTTCATTAAAATAATTTTTCATCTTTTTTAAAATTTTCTTTATGAATGAATATATATATATACATATTTTATTTAAAAAGGAAACGAAAATAAAAGAAAATACTTTTTTTCAAAACTATACAAACTTCATGCAAAATTAAAATGATTTTTTTAACCATCCTTTTTTAAATAATTGCACAAATTATTTTAAATCTATTTTAAGTTTCATTTCTAATTTATTCATTATAGTCGTGAAAATTTCTAGACTGTCATTATCTTCGTCTCCTTTTTCTATTTAACTTGTCTGAATAATTCAGAAAAAATGCTTTGATAATTTCTTTGCGTAATTAGATAATTAGCAATTAAAAGATGCATTTTTAAATAACATTTTTTATTTTTTCATGCATACTTTTAATTGAAAAAAATATTTTTCATTTTTTTCTGGTAGCACATTTATTAAAAAAAAAAAAAAAAAAAAAAAAAAAAAAATTGAAACGTAATTTGTTTCATAACCTTAAGTTAAAAAGATTTTTTTATGTTTACCATTTTGTTTGTGTTACATTATGGCGCTATTTAGTAAATCACTTACAGTTGTAATTAAATAAATAAATATATATATGTATATATATATTAGGATGCTTTCATTATCTATTAATTTTAGCAATCGAAGTGTTTCTGTTAAAATTATCAGTTTAAGAAATGTAATTGTTTTTTTATTTTTATGAAATGACCTCTTTATTTTATTATTTTATTATAAGAAAAACTAGCAAACATTTTGATATGTTAATGCATCTACTACATTCTATATCAGAAGGCTATTTAGAACGCAAAGCAGATCTGTTAAGGCAGCTCATCACTTTGTCTCGGAATTCCTCTCAGTAATGTTAAGTTTATGAGCGTTCGATGCATTCTAATGTTTAAAATATTCCATCCGGAAATTAATGTTTTTTATTTCCGTTTTTCCCGTGCTTTTCTTAACCTCTTTAGACCTGATGTATTCTATACTATATACATCTTTATAATTTTTTTTCATGTATATAAATAATGTTTAAAAAAGAGATATTGATGTGAATGAAGCCTGACAGATAACAGAATTAAACGAAATAGCAATTTGTTTCTTAAAACTTACGAGTTACGGGTTTTATAAAAATGGCTTGCAGAAAAAATGTACGAAATGTACAAAAACGAAAACGTAAATAACTTTACTATGCGTTAAGATACCATTTGTCGAGTCCATTATAATAAAAAATTATCAGACACATATTTATTTTTTGTTTTGCGATGTAAAAAACGTAAAAAAAAAAAAAAAAAAAAAAAAAAAAAAAAAAAAAAAATCCTAAGAAATTGTCGAAAAATGTACTTTTTGAGTCGCCCTGGTATCATCAAATTTTATACATGTATAAAAAATATATTTTTATTTTTTTAGCCATTCAGTACTTATTCATTATCAGTTTGTTAATAAAAATTCATAACTGAAATTTAAAATAGTACGTAATAAAATCCTGGGGTCTGAAAAGATTATAGGATGTTTCTTTTTTCTTAGTAATTAAAATATTTTTTAAATCCTACAATACTACAACAATCCTACGGAATATTTTATACGTTAAAGTGAATGAACTGAGAGTAAAATTTTAGCACTTCTCATATAAAATACGCAGATTTTAGAAATATTTTGAGAGCTAAGAAGAGAAGACATCTTTTAAGAAGATTTTATAGAAAAATAGGAGTTAAAAATATTACTTTCCCGAGAAGATATTTTAAATATCAAATGCGTATAGACTTAAGATTACCTAGGGGAATTTGGAAACCGATTGACGAGCATATTTATAATTCGTTTAGTCTGATATGCGCAGTGAGCATTTCATGGTGCTTTTCTGTCGCTAAACAACGGAGTAAGAAACCATTGAAGTTAATTGAAAGAATTTCGTAATTTTGAAGAATTTCATTTCAGGGGCACTTTCAGCAATGTCAATATAGTCGAAGGTTTTAAAACTTAGAAAAAATTAATTCTGGCTTTCTAAAAGGGAGGGAGGGCTTCAACGCTACTTCTGACATAAGATATTTCTTTGATATTCTTAGTGTTCTGCTAATTCAGTTCAATAGTTTAAATAATGTTTTTTTTTCAGGGGGGAAAAATCCCTTGCATTACTATTAAAAATTATCTACCACCGCCACATTTGTTAGACTTTCGATTTGTCTGTCTCACTTTTCTGTCCCAGAATTCATACTCGAAAATTGGATGAGTTTGAGACTTGAAATTATGTATACTTAGAGCTGAATAACTTGTGTCACTCGACAAATCATAAAAGTTTGGGAACAATTTTATTTTATTTTTTAATTAAAATATTTTTTCAATGCTGTCCAACAGTTTCTGCGATTTACATTTCAAAACAGAACGTTAGTTTAAGCAATAATTGCAAAGATTCCTTCTTAGTGGGTAGAGCATTCGTCTTGTAATCGAAAGAGATTGGATTCAACTACCACAGAAAAAAGTTTAAGTTTTTCAAAACTTAAACTTCTAATTATTTTAGCAAAATTTCTTTTTTAAAAATAAAGTGGCGAAAAATAATATTTGTTCTCCCCCCACCTCCCCCTCCCCCCCAAAAAATAAATAAAGAAAGAAAAATAATAAAGAAAAACCTTTTAATATAGATCCTGATTGCTCATTCTTTTTAAACTATGGTAAACGGTAATTTTTTACATTTTGACAAATTTAAAAATGATATATATATATATTTTGCATGAGTTTAATTTTGTAATCACGCGTGCTACAATATTAAATTAACCGGATATGGAAATAAAATCGATTTTCTGTCATAAAAATTATGACAATTAAACATTTTTTATTCATAATACTAAATCTATCTAATGAATCACGATCAAACACAATTTTCAATCATTAGTGAAAGGTTATTTATTGCATCGATCTACTGCCAGGCCGTCACTTTCCTAAGAAAGTATTCTTCCACTTAAAGGAAGGAAGCAATTAATAATGTCACCGAGAAAGACGGGACTGTTGGACCGATAAAAATAGGCAATATTTGTAAGAAAATATCAGCTTAAGAAATGTATTACTTGTCGCGGTCTTCTTAGAAAAGGTACATTTTGTTTATTGCTTTGCTTAGTGATATATATGTCAGAAATACTGATTGTTTCATATAGTTATCAAAAATGAACCTAAATGGTTAAAAAGTTTTAAGGACGTTATTGCACAAAATCTTCATTATTGTCAAAGCTTTAAACGAATTTCTAGATTTATTGGTGAGGGAAGACACCGTTTGTTTTTGAATGAATAAATAAGTTTTGTGTTGTTGAAAAAATAATTACTCGTATTACTGCTTCTGTCACCCTCTTTTATAATTAGAAGGGTTTGTGAAATGCACGCAGTTATGGGCAAATTCAGACTGTAGATCACTATTGGCAGACAAAATATTTTAACAAGTTTGGCGGAGTAAAAATTGAATGATCTAATGATAATTTTCTTGAATCCCGTTTTACTTAATGATTATAAGGCACAAATAGATATAGATAGATAGTACTTTGAAGTAAAGAAGAATTAACCATACACAAGAACGTATATCAGTAACTAAAAAGAAAGGCCAGACAAATATGGAATTTGAAGAATCATGTCCGAGAAATAGTTTGTAACTAATAATCTTTTCTAAATTCAAGTGCTATTTAGCTGATAATTTGACACTACTGGCAAGCTTTTTGACTAAGTAATTTCTTGATAATTGTCTTGGGAAAAAAAGAAAAAATGTATTTATATAATGATGACATTAGCACAGAAAAATTATTTTTCATGAAATTACATAATTTATTCATTCAAACTTAGTAATGCATTTTTCATTTTTTTAGAGCTACATAATTTAGTAAGTTCTGCCGAGAAATTTAATTTATATTACCTTTCTAAATTAATTTATTAAACAGAATTGAAAATTTAAAGCAGCATTCATATTAATTCATATGATATAAGTATGGCCATTATCACTTTTGGATAAAAAATGCGTATATTTTTATGCACATAGCACTAAGGCTCCAAACAAATCAAAATATCGCTAGTACCTGTAGTTAAACTGAGATAATAATGATACAAATAAAGAAGGAGAAGAAGCAAGAGAAAAAAAAAATAGCAAAGAAGGAAAGAAAAGAGAGGCACGTGTAACTGTTACATGTAATAGCATCTATGTTAAATTAAAATTTTTTACAATTAATTTTTTACATTCGAAATAAAAAAATAACAAGAATAATATGTTTAGACTGAGACGACAAAGTTTAGAAAGAAATTTAATTTATAATTAAATATTATTATGTTCTATAAATAGGTCTCATATATTGAAACTCAAAAAACACACATTCTAAATTCCCTGTTTTACGCCAGTACTATCCATTCACAAAGATTTACAGTTTGTTTTTTGGCGTTATTGAAGAGAGATATTGGTGTCGATACAGTAATTGAAAGAGCCATTACTTTTATCGACACATACATCTTTCTTCCGCTTCGAAGCCCCATGCACAAGATTTAGTATGAGGTATTTTACATAACGATTTTTAACGGATTACAACTCTTTTTAAGGGAAATTAATTAAACACAGTCTTACATGTACGTAAAAGATAGATGTTATTTTAATCGTAAGCATATTTTAAACTAAATTATTGAAATACTTTAAGGGCAATGAAACAGAGTGTACTGACTTTGTCACATCGTCTATTTCAATTGCTACGAATCTCTCTGTAAAACTTAATTAAAGCCAAAGCATTTTGTCAATTCATTATTGCAACAGACAGAATATTGGAAATCGATAGCAACACATGCTTCATATTTTCTTAAGAAACATTAATGTTACAAATTGCTAAATGGAGCTGATTTGTTTTGTATCTCTAAATAAACAGATTTTTGAAAAATATGCTTTGTAAAAATCTCACTATATGAAAATATGATGGAATGAAACTGAAAATATGCGGTAGGTATAAAAGAAAATTCCGTAAAAATTCTTGAAATAATATATATATTTAAGAAGTTGATTTATTCGACAAAAAAAAATGCTAAAGCAAGCAATTTTTGTCTTTAATCATCTTCAAACAGGTAATTTTTAAGAAAAATTATACACTCTGTTTAATTTTTCTCAACTCATATCATTGTTACAATCCTACTTATTGTACTACAACTGGTGTAATTAATTATACCGTGCAACAATGAAATTAACTCATTACCCGCTGGTTTTACGCTGTAACAAATGTTAAAATGAATGCTCAGGCATAATTTAATTATCTAGCTACTAGAGTCCTGCATTGAGTAGAACACGATATTGCCAGAATTCGTCCCTCCCCACCTCAGAACCTGATTCGACACACGGTTTCGGTCCGATTCTGGTCTATTTTCGCAAAACTATTTTACATATGAAAAGATTTTATTTTAAAAGGAAATTCCTTTAAAACTGCTTTTGTAAATAAGATTTTATAAAGATGGTAACAATAATAAAATGCACTAAATACTAATCAACGTACATATATATTAAAATAATATTATAATTTAAAACACATTTATATTACTTTTTCTTTAAAGTCATTTTGAGGAGGTTGACCGTATTTTGGCACTTTTCTGTGTGCACATCAACAAGTCAGTTGCTTTAATAAAAAACATTTCTCAGAAAAAGCGAAAATTTTGAAACACGATTGGATTGGATTTGGCGATGACAATATGACAACAATAAATTTAATATGTTTATAAGAATTATGCTAGAAGTACTATTACATGGGGAGTCAAAATCGCTTCAAAATCGAGACGTCTCAATGTTATCCTATTGCTTCAGGGGAGTCACTTGGAGAGTGAGCGATTTTCTTGTGTCGGAGCGTCTTTGGCGCCTGAATCAAAGCGAGCCGTAACAGCCAATAAAATACTTGGAAATTTGATTGTGGAAATTCTTCTCTCGAACAGCGAATCAAATGCTTAGGTTTTTATTAGATTTAGATTTCGCGGGTAATTTTTGTCACTTGAAATTTTTATTTGTACTACACTTTAAGACTGAAGGAAGTATATTCTGTTCACTGCATAGAGGAATATTACAATACTAATGATATCTTATGCATGTTAATACTTTCTGAAAAAAGTAGCATAGCATCGCCACCGATTAGATAACTTAAGCCAAAATCTAGTCAGCAACAACTTATGTCAATTTATAGCTGGACCTGAAGTTTAATGAAAATTCGTGTATTAAACTAATGAACGAATTTTCATTAAACATCATTTGAGATAGAGCTATTGCAAAAACTTTTAAAAAAATCTCAATAACATCGCCAAATGTTGGGTGATGTACACCAAAAACTAATCAGGATCATTTTTTTTTATCAGGTACTAGCTGAACCTGAAGTTCTAGAAAAATGTGTGCATTAGTTATTGAGATAGAACCATTGCGATAATCACGAATAATGCACCCTGGCAACGACACCTGTTGATTGATTTACACCAAAAACTAATCAGATCTAGTTTATATCAAGGTCTAACAGAATCTAAAGTTTTTGTGAAATTCCGTGCATTAATTCTTGTGATAAAGTGCCCACAATATTTTTGTCACATACAGACAGACAGCCAATCTGGCTGACAGACTCACAGAGTCAGAAAGATATTTTGTAAAGAGAAAAAAAAAATTTCAGATTCTCTGACCTCTAAAACGTGTAAATTCGTAGGAAACAGGATTTCGAAAATTTTCAAGAATCCAATACTTTATTCTGGTAAAGATAGAAGAAAGTAATAATTTAATTATAATAATGTCTAGAACAACACATAATAAAAAGGAGTAGGCAAAAACTGAAGCTTATCGCACCTTTTATCTTTTATGTCAGTATTCAAAAGCCTTAACTTTAAAAAAGTATGTAATATTATGTTGTAATGGTTTCTTGTAAAAAATACAAGCTTCATAAGCATCTTCTCATTTTTCTAAGTATCCGAATAGTCCATCTCCACATTTTCGTGAAATTGGAATCCCGTTTTTATTGCATCGAAAGGTTTTATCATTATATGTAATCGTAACTATATAAATACTTAACACCTATGGTCGTCATTCAGTCTGTCCGCATATAAGAAAGCAAAACCTATCTAACCGAATCGTTTGAAATTTAAAATATTATTGTTGCATAATTTTGTCGAGTTACTTTTATGAAAATCGTATCTATAGTTTAATTACAGAAATAATCAAATGTATTCCATTATGGTCAAAGTGCATTTTAATGATTTTTCACTTTTTCGAACACAATAGAATTGATATGAATCTATGAAGTATGTACTAAGATATACATTTTGTGCAATCTGTGGTGTAAAGAATATTTGCTATTAATTTACAGGGCCACACAAAAATATTCCACTACATAATGGTATTTGGCGAAACATTGTTTGGGACGCGTTTTAATTATATTGAACTATTTCACATTTTATGAAATTGATAATGTTGCTGAGGTTTATTACAAGTTACTTCCTGTATAATAAAAAGCAGATAGTATTTACAGAAACACACAATGAATTTCGATCACTACACTGTATACCATAACAGCAAAATCTGAATATTTTTAAAATTTCGTTGTCGTACAAACGCACCTCATTTGATACGCTTGATGTGAATTTTCCAACTAGTTTTTATCTTTTGAATGGAATTTCATTTTCATATAATCCGTTGAAATAAATTATTCTATCCATCGCCATAACAACCCCTCCGTTTAAATTTTGTACACACATGAAAGTGGAATAAACTTCGTTATATATAGAATATATTTTTCGTAATACGGAGATTAATTTGTATATTAATGGTGTTCAAAGTTTCCACTACTAAAAGTGTTTCTGTGAAATTAGGCAGAATCTGCAAGTAATCCATTATCTCAAGTCTTATGTGTAAAATTGCAGCGATTAGAAAAACTGAGATTCAGTGGTACAACAGAGATATTATTTGGTGAATTTACAAAAGACTCTGTAAATTTATTTATTATGATAATAATTTAAATTTGTTTTTCAAAATCAGAAAATCACTCAATCTTTAGTGAGCCTGAAAAAATTTGGATTTTTTCCGGTAATTTTGAAATGCTGTATCATCTACATTTTGCACAATTTTTTCTAACTGTCCTGGAGTTTGAACCCGAGACACTTGACAGTGAAAGGACATTCTACTGCCTGAGATAAAGGGGCTGTTGTTACTTTGTTCAAAATATGTCTTTTATAATTCAGCTGGGAAAACACTACAAAAATCCGCATTAAAGCTGAGGAGATGTTTTGTCCTTTCTAAAGTATTCTAACCAATAATAATAATATAATATATTTTTTTAATAAGTGCAAAGTTTTTTTATAAGTTGTATTTCGAGTTATAAGTTGTTTTGACAAAAATAAGAAAATTATAGAGAATTAAATTTAATATAAGGTCGAATTGTCCATACAATGTTAACCAAGAAACTAAATCGAATGCATTTAACCGAGAATTGGTGTAAATTTACAGAGAGTCTCGTTTTTTTTCTGTGTTTTTTAAGAATTTTTTAGCAGTGCAGTAGAAAACTTCGTTAAAAGGAAGTTCGGCTCTATATTAAAATACATTTTTTTAATAAAATATATTTTATTAAATGTGTGATTAAAAAGGACAGAGAGGATAATAACAATAAATTTCTTTATTCTCTTAACAAAAGTACGTTTAGATTAATCCAAACAATCTATATTCATTTATATTCTTGGGATAATATTCTCAATTCCCAAGCTTTTCTGCACAAAATACTCTACTTTATGTGTCCGAAGATACATTTCTTGGATTGTCTCTTTCCTATAAGTGTCGCCAAGTTTTACGGTCCACTTCCTCTTTTTCTTTGCGACTATATTGATAGTTCTCCGGTGTATATACCAAAGGAAAAAAAATGTTTTGTCAGTTCTCTGTTGGGGAAAAGTAGGATTACACTAAGCCAGCGGCTGGATAACATTCTGTATTTTCTGGAGATTAGTGGTAAGTTCCGAGTTTAAAGTTATTGGTTTACTCTGGGCTTTTTATGATTATATTTAGTGGAAATTTCTATTAGAAAAATCAAACATTTTGAAGATATCCTTGAAATATTTTATTAGTTTTCTTTCTCCACTTTTTAAATTCTGCTTTTCATATTATTTCAATTTTATATATCTGCCTATATAAATCTATGCAGGCATAATAAAAATAGGCCACATTCAATAGAACATATTATTATTATTATTATTATTATTATTATTTTTTTTTTTTTCTACGTGTGATTAAAATGGACATATAGATAAATGTAATAATAAACATCTTTATTTGCTTAACAAAAGTACGTTTAGATTAATCCAAACATCTATATTCATTTATATTCGTGGGATAATATTCTCAATTCCCAAGCTTTTCTGCACAAAATACTCTACTTTATGTGTCCGAAGATACATTTCTTGGATTGTCTCTTTCCTGTGAGTGTCGCCAAGTTTTACGGTCCACTTCCTCTTTTTCTTTGCGACTATAATAATAGTTCTTCAGTGTACATCAAAGCAAGAAAAAAAATGTTTTTCAGTCCTCTGTTAGGGAAAAGGAGGATTACACACTAAGCTAGCGGCTGGATAACATTCTTTATTTTCTGGAAATTAGCGGTATGCTCTGAGTTTAAAGTTATTGTGTTTACTGTGGGCTTTTTATGATTATGTATAGTGGAAATTTCTATTAGATAAAATCGAACATTTTGAAGATATTCTTGAAATATTTTATTAGTTTTCTTTCACCACTTTTGATAAGTTCCGCTTTTCGTATTGTGTCAATTATATAGATCTGCCTGTATAAATGTATTTGTTTAAGCATAATAAAAACATGTAGCCAAAAATATTTAAATGAGAACTAATAGCATACTAAAAATCGGTATTCTGATTTCATAAAACTATTAAAACAATTTAAAAACTACCCGAACACATTTCCAATTATCAGTGGCAGCTAAATAAACATTATTTTTGTAAGTGATTCTTTAAGTCTCAAAAATGAATTGTTTGTGAAGTTTCTAATGATAGAAAACGCTATTCCGATTCATAAATTACTCGAAGGAGGTTACATGTTTTCGTTTAGGTTTATCGTATATTTTCGTGTATAAGGCGAATATACGACTTTTCGCGGGGGAAATCGTTCAAAATCGGAAACCCGTACATGAGCCGATGTTAAAAAATTATAAGGAAAAATTCAGCGAACGAAACTTTAGTACATTTTTGTACATAGATAATAGGGAGAAATGTGCTCTCCGTAATTATTTATTTTGTCCTGGACAAGCTGCGAATTCTGTTTAATTGGGCCCTGTTCATTCTGTAATGACTTGCTCTTTCATAAAACCAATATGCTAATTTTGGCTTAAATTACTAGAAGAATGATTGTTTGATCTTTCAAAAAATGTTGCATTAGTAATGCGAAAGATGGAACCTGAGATGATGCATTTTTTTAAGTCGACGATTGTAATGATGATGTAATAGACACTTTCGTTATTCCTACTGATGTGTCAATAAAAGAAAGCGATTTTAATGAACTGCTTCATAAAAATGATGATGATTTGAATAATGAATTTAGTAACTTTTTTTCCGTTGAAATAGATGGAGCTTTAAAGTATTTATAGAAATTTTTAAGTATTTTAATTTTTTTAAATAAGGTACCCTGGGGTAATAACGCCAAGTGCTTATATTTTGCATAATTATGAAATAATCAGGTAAATGACACCCATGTGCTCTGCGCAGAAGGGTTTTGAGTCATATAAATCGCAAAAAGCAACTTCAAGTTAATTTGTTTCATTTTTAGGTCTTATTGTTTTTACAAACAACTAAAATTAACGCTTGATCTAAAATTTGCGAGATACGTTTTGTGATGTGAAGACTATCTTTTTATCCGGAAATACTTTGTTAATTACATAAATTTGTAGTGCATTTAATGTACGATATCTTCTCGAGATAATTTGTAATTTAAAATGTACTGCGCAATAACTATAACGGGGTAATAACGCCAATCCTTGACATTAATACCCCGGTTGATTCCATACAGTGGCCGAGCTACATCCTAAATACTGATTCAAATAAACACAGTTAAAACTGTGAAATGTTTCTCATACTTCTATTTAAGCGGTCCTTTTTAAGCAAAAAGAAGCTCACGGTCTGATATTCTTTTGCCTCACCCCCCCCCCCCCTCCCACACCACACCTTTATTTTTCTTACACTTTCACAAAAAATTGAACATTTTCAATAGCTTAGAATGCAATTTGTCAATTTCTAAGTTTGTAGAATTTGTATTTTTAGAATTGGGCTATCTACATGCAATTATTCCATCTTATTTCATAGTTTTGTTTGCATGGCGTTATTACCCATATAGGTGGGTAATAACGCCAAATAGCATTGGTCAAGAAAAAATACCATTACATTTTATGAATACATATTTGTTAAATTATTTTATTTTATATAGATAGTCAATGAGTTGCTGTATCATATCCTATATTTGTTTGAAAAATACAATTTAAAACTAAGCCGCGAAAATTGGTAGAACCTTAAAGTGGCGTTATTACCCCAGGTTACCTTATATGTTTACCATTTTTTTTTTTCGTTTTAGACTATCAATTTTTAAAATTATCTTATACTTGTGTATAACCTCCTCCCCCCTCAATACTAAAGCCAAAACAATGTTCAAAAATTTCTCAGCTTAACACAGAAATATACCATATATTATGTTTTTCGTAATTTAAGAAAGATTCTGTCTTATTTTACAGTGTAGATAAAAGTATTTTGTTTATAAAAAATACATAAATATTTATGTTTTATTTATTATAAGAATAAAAAACCAGTAAATTGAAATACGATTTCCAAACAAGTTGGATATGAAATATTTTTTTTTCTTTTTGTAAAAATTAAATTTGTGAAATGTTGAAACGACATAATAACAGCTAATCAATGCTATAATGATTTTTATAATGTTTTTAATAGCTTGCAAAATTAATAATTACTACCTTATAAAGATAGAGAAAAAACCTATCGAGCACAATTCATGTAGTCTCAGCATAAGATATTATAACCTGTCCGTGTCAACAAATCAGAACAAAAACACGTAAGTAACATATCCTCTTTGGTCTCTGGGTCTCCGCTCAGGGACCTTTGCTCTTTTTCTTATAATTAAAATAGTCCGATTTTTTTTTTTTTTTTTTTTTTTTTTTTTTTTTTTTTTTTTTTTTTTTACATTTTCACTTTATTTCTTAATAACTGAATGTTTTTTGCGTAGAAAGTAAAAAAATAACTGGCTGCATTTAAGCTGAATCCCTCATGAAATAAATATTATTTTCATCTGAGTTTGCAAAATACCCCGAAATACCCAAAAGACAGTGTGGCCAAGAAAGTGATAAATTTTCATAATATTTAACGTAAATTTTTTTTCAAAATTTTTTTTGCGGACTTTTAGATTATTTACTTCTTTAAAGTTCTTAAATTTGTGATCGTTTTAATTTAGGTTATTGGTTATTAAATTGATATTTATAAGGGGGTTTGTACTTTTAGATCCATATTTTTTAAGTTAAATTACTAAGCGCCTAAAGAATCAATTTCAGAAAACATACTTTTTCTTTCATTTACAATGTCAGTTTGTTTAGAAATAATAAAAAAACAACAATAAATAAGTATTTATATTAGTATTTTAGCATCGGAACAGAAGAGGATATAATAGTGCACAAAAAGAGAAATAAAAAATGCCAAATGGCAACAAAAATTCATATAACTCCTTTTCGTTGTACTATTCATTTAAAAGTTATATTAATAGCTATGTTAAAAACTACACATATTATTTAAATTCTATTATTCTGTGAAAACGTGACTCTTATTAGTAAACTCAAGTCTGCCCTTGAGTTTTGATGTGTCTGCAATTTTCCTTTCTAAGTTTGGAATATTCACTAGACGTTTAGGTTAAACTAGACTTAATTATAATATTAATATGTATTTGGTGTTTAAAGTGACTCTTTTGTCAAACATGAATAATAACGTCAAATACTCCATATATTATTTCAAAAGAGCCATTTCATTAATAAATTTTGAAGGATGCATTGTGTTACATATATTGATTTTATTTCTGTATCATGCTCTGATTTCAAAGCTTATTTCATCACATATCGCTAATTTTAAACAGAGGAAATAGTTAATGTTCTGCTTACGTTTTAAAACATTAATCACTAAGCAAGCTTGTCAAAAACAAACATTAACAAGTCTTAGCCCTCTCTATTATAATTTGAAGCAACGAACTGGCAACTGGCCAGCGTTATTGGTGACTTATTTTTATTGCTCACATGGGAACTATTTATTGTCATTCGAGATTTTTGCATATCGCCATTGTAAATTAAATGGAAGTTGTGACTGTACGTATGTTAGTGTGAGCTGAAAAAAAAACTTTTATTTCGATTTTCGATGATAGTTAGTGTGGAAAAGTTCAACAACAATTAACAATTGAAATATTTTGAGCAATTCCTTCATTTGCAGAAAAAGTTTTGCTCAAATGCTAATTTTTAAACTGTAGCAAAAATTAAATAAAATTATATATTTTTTAAATCAACTTAGAAATGCATTATAATAGAGCAGAGTTCGTTTTGTATAAGCTTTTTGAGACTTTTTTTTTTCTTTTTTGTCACTATCATGTGATTGTCGCGGGAAATTTTCCTTTCACAGAAACAAAAATCTTCAAATTGTAGGTCAAATTGTGTCTTACTTAAAGAATTTTTTTTCTCAGGCAGATAACGTAAAAATGCGAAATGACGAAAGTGGAAGGGACGTAAATCGGGATATTACTGTACTGAAGATTTTTACGACTAACAAAATTGAAGTTTCGTTTGGAATGTTTTTTTTTTCTTTAAATTCTTTTTCTCGCAGGAGATATTAAAAATCAGGATGCGTGAGTTATATAAAGGCGCGGCATGCACAAAAAAGTATGATACCTATTTTTATTAAGTAACTTATTATCTGGTATTATAATGCAATACGTTTACTAAATATACCCTTTTTTAAGTGTACTTTTAAAATAAACTCCTAATACAAAAACAGTTATTTCATGAATCAAAATAGTATTTGCGTAACACAGACATTAACTTTAATCATAGAAACTTAAAACCAGGGAGATTGTGGAGGGTTACGGAGGCATACGGGTTATACCTTTAAATAACTCCGTCTGCGCTCCATATACAATTCTGTATACTCTCCGATCTATAACTTCTCCCCATACCTTATATCCTCTTTTTTATTACGTCTACAGCACTGCGTAAAACGTTTTTATGTGTTAAGCATAAAGTTCAGTATCAATATATTCAGTTCACTAAACAACCACAACTTTATATTCACTAAATTCAAAATTAACTTTTACTAATAAACTCTATTAAAATCACGACCCTAAGCCTTCCATATTCAAGATTTGCAGTTTAATATATTCATTAAACTTTCGCTTATTTTATTTTAGCAGAATACTAAAATTTTCCTAGTCCCAGACATTACTATTCGCTTCAGCAGGTCTATACGTGGGTGGCAACAAGAGTTGCTAGGCAACTGAAAATTCAAAACACACATGTTTTGTTGTTCAACTGATGCAAAAATCATAAAAATTGTGAATTTAATTTATTTTCTCTGGAAAGCCGCGTTCAGTATTCCACAGAGCGTTGACTTTTTAATCGTCTCTCATTTGCAATAAAATCCATCTAAAATGGAAATGTTGGAAGTAATGGCTTTTATTTAACAATGGTGATGGAGAAACTGTAAAGAAAGTAGAGTTTTAATAGATTTTTTTCACGCTTTTTGAATTTTGTTTTCGCAAATTTCCATTTACTTCGATCTACGCTTTTTTTTTAGTCGCATTTTACATTGCATTTTATGAAATACCATTTCTGAGTATTTCTCCTCAAATGCTTTTAAGATTTAAAATAAATTATCAAAGTATGTTAATTTAGTTTTTTTTTAAGTTTATATTTTTAAATTTATAAATAATTTATAACTTTCTGTTCAATATGTTCTATTAAAAAATCTTATTATTATTCCAATAAGACCCGACGTAAAAATAATGTATCCTGGGATGTTTTAACAATATGTTTAAATCGTAATCAAATATTAATCCAGATTGAAAATTGTGAAATCCATGTAAAATAGAAATATTGAAAGTAACGGCTTTTATTTAACAATGATGATGGCAAAATTATAAAGAAAATATAATTGCAACAGATTTCCCACTTTTTTCATTTTGAGTTTTCACACTTTTTTCATTATGTTCTCGGGAATTTCTATTTACTTCGATCTACGTTTTTTTAGGCGCATTTTACGTTGCCTTTTATCAGATAACATTTCCGAACACCTCTTTCCAAATGCTTGTAAGATTCAAAATATGTTATGAAAGTATGTACATTTAAATTTTGCAAAAATTGGGACTCTTAAATTATAAATAATTTACACTTTTCTATTCGATATTTACTAATTTAATTTTTATTCTTGTTATCATAGGAAACGCGGTAGCGTTTGGTATAATATGTTTTAGAAGTGGAAAATGCAAACGTCTTTTTGAAATTTCTGGCAAACCAGTTGACGTACGACAGTGATGTTTATTTCCAAAAGATAGAACTCAACGAGACGGATAAAATGATAGCATTCAAAATATCGTGGTTTGCTGTAGTTTTTTATTTAATTTTTAACGAAAAAATGAAGACCTAGAATTCAAGAAGCGATAGCTAACAATCCTATGGATGGATTAACTTCATTTTTGGTTTATTTTAATCCTTTTGGTAAAACTTAAAATAGATCCTTTTTTCATCTTTGTAAGTTTGACGATCGCTGAGAAATCGAATTTGTGTTTTAAAGTTCTAGTTGAACATTGTTTCTTTTTGTTGCTGTAGTAGATTTTTTTTATTCGTTGCCACCAAGTTTAAATAAGTATAAATTTTTTATGTATGTAACATAATTCATTAAAATTAAATAAATCACGTGAAAAGCATAATTATTTGTTTTTATTGCGAAGCATTTAGTTTCAGTTCTTTGAATAAAATTGTGAGCGCACTGTAATTATTTTCGTTCGATTCCTTGGTTTATCTTTCAGACATCATGCATGTCATATGACAATGCAATAACTTTCTTAATTATTCTAATACAGCAATAAAATTTTGGCAGCAAATATTTTGCTTTTCAAGATATAAAAAAAAGTTTTTATCAAAAAATTTGAATGACAAGTATTAAAAAATGCTCTCGTGAGCAACAAAAAAGTTAATATGTTTTTAAGTATGAAAAAGTGTTTGACAAGTGCTTCTAATTGAGCATGAGAGGGGACAAGGACTCAGCTTACTGTCAATGCCAAATTTGAAAAAATCATATTTGTGCTTTTTCCATATAAAAAAAAAATTGCGTAAAACTTTCCGTCTTTCTTTTAAGTAAAATTTTCAATCTTGCTTTACATGTGAACTGCGCTGTTGACTCTGCACTGCAAACTGCATTGTTGACTCATTGTCAACAATGCAGTTGTCATTCCAACTGTGCATTACAAATCAGTTTTCTGTGCAGTTCTATGTTGCGGGCATGCTTGGTGGCACTGCATGAGTATGATACGCTACAGGAACTAAGGTTTCTGGTACTAGTTCGCCTTACATTCATGTTTAATTACGCTGCGTTTTTTCTGGCTATGGTCTTTGCACAACACATTTTTATCGTAATTGGGACTAATTTCTTTTACACGAAATTACGCAAAAGAAGCAAATATCACTTTTTCAAATTTGGCATTGACAGTAAGCTGCAGCCAAGAAAGGGCCTCTTGTCCTCTCTCATGCTCAATTAGAAGCACTTGTCAAACACTTTTTCATACTTAAAAACATATTAACTTTTTTGTTGCCAGAGCATTTTTTAATACTTGTTATGATATGATCTTAATTAAATGCAATGTACGCGATCCTGGTACATTTTTGTTCTAAAACAAACATTTCATTTGAATAAAACGAGGGTTTATAGTTATTCTGCACCGGTACAAACGAAATAATATTTGATAATAAATTTAAATAAAAAAATAGTGTTCACACAAAGTAAAAAAAAAAAAAAAAAAAGTCATGCTGTTAGTTAGCAATAAAGCGCTACCGAAAGTCTTGGTGGATCGTCGAAAAATTCCCAACATATACGCTAATGGCGCCTGGTGCATGTAAAATTCGTCGTAGGTGCAAATTCCTCCAAGTTACCTGAGAACCTCTGAAGGTGCCTTGCCAGGTGAAGCTTTCGTCATCTTGTTCAAGGTTCTAAATTACGAGACTAACTTGAGTTGTCATTTGCAGTACAATAACAGGTTGTAACGTTAAGCAACCGACAAAACAAAGTATGCTCAAACGAGAAGCGAATACTGCAGATATGATGACGTACGAAGCGAAGGAATCAGGTTTATTGCCGCTACGCGGCAAATAGGTCCGATACCAGGTATCTAACCCATTAAGCTCAGGTAAGCTCAGTTAGGGGCATGGTCATCAGTTAGAAAGAAAGAAAGAAAAGTCCTACTGAAGCAGAAAAGTATGCGTCAGAGAGAGATTTTTTAAGATGAGTCATTTTTCTTGTGGGTGAGCGATATGTTCAGCATGAACATATTATGTATTCAAAGAACTTACAGTCATCAGAAAACAGTTCAACTACAACATTGCTTAAATGACGTTAGGAACAGTAATTAAAATTGAAATTGGGACACATCTGTGTAATTTTTTAACTGACTTATAATAAACAATACAAATACATTTTGAAATGCACTACCACGTAAGTTATATCACTTTTCTAGGTTCGAGATTCAATACATACTATAGCTAACGTTGTTTCAACAAGTGAAGTGATATTTATCAACGAGGAATTATCCATGGTTTAAATCTACACTGAAAAAAAAAGAAAAAACTGTAAAGGTATTAATTTTTTTCTAGGAAACTGGGATTCCTGGAACTTTTTATGTAACGGGTAATAACAAAAATTTATGTAATAGAATCTGTTAAATAATTTTCTTTTCTGTTATCGTTATATGAAACGTTCTAGGAATTCCAATTTCCTAGGAAAAATTTAATAGCTTTGCAGATTTTTTTAAGAGTTACAGGATTTTTTTTTTTTTTTTTTTTTTTTTTTTTTTTGAGTTTTTTGAATTTACAGTGAATAACACAACAATCATTACATATATTTTTTTCAAATGATAGTTCTGTTTTTATTATAAATGACTAGGCGTTTACTTTCGAGATTTGGAAGCAGTGAGTATCTCTATCGCGTATAAAATAAATTGTCTTTATATCTTCTTTCGAAAATTCAACCAAGCTTTTTATTTCTAGACCAGATAAAAATGAAAGGAAAAACACCTTATTTACTAAGTGTGCAGTTTTTTAGAAACCCTTCAACAATACAGTATTGAAAACTTTCTTATATTCTAATTACAGTTTTCTGAAGGAATCTCGAAAACCAAGAAAGGAATTCTTTGTAATTAAAAAGCATAGAAGCTTCTGTATTGGCGAGCGGACCACCAGAATTCCAAAAATTTCCATTTCTTTTTTTCTTTTCTTTTAAGAATTCATGCGAAAAAAAGAAATATTTCATTAATAACAAAAGATGATGACATCTCGACAATGGGTGGTAGGCTATTGTTCTCGATCGAGGATGAATGGATAAAAGTTTGTCTGACAGCGTCAAAGACTTGTTGCTTTTGCTGTGTACCTGTACTCATAAAGTAAATGTCATGTTCATAGATTTTACTTTAATTGAAGATAGGTCCTTGCTTTTTTTTTTCTCACAGAAAAAGTATAAATCATTTGTACTCATAAGAATAATTAATTGAATAATTAATTGCTGCTTTGTCATGTATGTCGTATAATTGAATAGTAATTATTGATAATAAAATGTTTTATTAATAAAAACAACTTTTTATATAACCATATGAAAAGTCCAATAGATTTTTCTTTTTTTTCTAAACAACATCATCCTTTAGAAAATATAGTTAAATTCATTCATTTTATTTATTTACTCTTATTTAAAAAAAATGAGTAGTTAATGTTATTTCTTTATAACTTTATGTATTTTAACATTGTTATATTCTTATATTACATATAATTCTTTACATTCATTAGCAAAATATATCAAATTCATTCATTTATATACTTACTCTTATTTTGATTCGGTTCTTCGGTTCGGTATTTCCTGAGACTGCGTAGAAATCGCAATTTCGAACTTTTCTCCTCCAGCCCCTTTGGGGTAGTGACACCCACATAAGATATAACCTATGTTGGAGCAAGGACTTTCACCATCAATCTGACATCATTACTTTTAAAATCGGTTCGCTAGTTCCTGAGATTGCTAAAAAATCGGAATTTCGAACGTTTTTAGAACACTTTTCATGCATTTCACCCCCTTTTTTATTTCGTATTTTTTAGGAAATGTTCTTAGAGGCCATTTATATCTTATAAGTAATTAACATACAAAATTTCATGTTTCTAGGCCTTTCAGCAACATAAAAATCACATTTTTTGAACGTTTATTGTCCCTGTACCCCTTTTGGGTTAGTGGCGTCGACGTAAAATATAGCCTATATTTGTTTCGGGGCGAACACCGTCATTTTGGTACCATTACTTTTGAAATCGATTCGGTACTTTCAGAGATTACCTCCTACAAATAAACAAACTTTAACTCTTTATAATATAGGTATAGATGACTAGATGTTTAATTTTGATATTGGAAGCAGCGAGAATCTCTATACTATCGCTTATAAAATAAATTGCCTTTATATTTTCCTTTAAAAATTCAGCATCGCTTTTTTATTTTTCTACCGGATAAAAATGAAAGGAAAAGCACCTTATTTACTAAGTGTGCAGTTTTCTAGAAACCGTTCAACAAAACTGTATAAAAAACAAAAAACATATAAACAAAAAATATAAAAAACAAAACAAAAAGTATTGAAAACTTTCTAATATTCTAATTACAGTTTTCTGAAGGAATCTCGAAAACCAAGAAAGGAATTCTTTTTAATTAAAAAGCGTAGAAGCTTCTGTATTGGCGAGCGGACCACCAGAATTCCAAAAATGTTCATTTCTTTTTCTTTTCCTTTAAGAATTCATGGGAAAGAAAGAAATATTTCTTTAATAACAAAAGACGATGACATCTCGACAAAGGGTGGTAGGCTATTGTTCTCGATCGAGGATGAATGGGTAAAAGTTTGTCTGACAGCGTCAAAGACTTGTTGCTTTTGCTGTGTACTCATAAAGTAAATGTCATGTTCATAGATTTTACTTTAATTGAAAATAGGTCTTTGCTTTTATGTTACACACACAAAGTATAAATCATTTGCACTGATAAGAATAATTAATTAGATAATTAAGGGCCCCTTTGTCATGTGCGTCGAAACATATAATTGAATTGTTATTGCTGATAATAAAATGTTTTATTAATTTAAAAAAAACTTTTTATCTAATCATACGAAAAGTTCAACAGTTTTTTTCCTCCATTCTTTAAAGAAAATATTAAATTAATTAATTAATTTTTTATTCTTATAAAAAAAATGGGTAGCTAATTTTAATTCTTTATATTTTTATGTATTTTTATACTCTTATATTTTTATATTACATACATTTCTTTATATTCTTTAACAAAATATATTACATATATTCATTCATATATTTACTCTTGTTTTAAAAATAGATAATTAAAATTAATTATTTGTACTCTTACATATTGCTTATGCTCTTACATTGTTATATTAGATATAATTAATTATATTCGTTAGGGAAATACATTACATTCATTCATTTATTTAGATACTCTTTTTAAAAATGAGCAATTAATTTTAATAATGTATTTTATTGAATTTAGTGGTATTAGTTGAATTTTATTATTACACAATTTTAAAACTCCGAAATAAATGACACGTTCAACATTTTATTTTTAATGAAGATAGATTCTTACTATGTTTCCTCGTAGCAAAAAATATTGAATTTAAAAATTTGTTTGGGAAGGAGGGCGGGGGTAAATCAAAAACAAGAGACTTTGATATTTCTATTTATTAATGGTGTGAAATTCAAAGATCAAATTTCACACCCTACCACACACAAGCATGTCTCCAGAGGAAAATCTGATTTGGCGTAAAGCATTTATACTAATAATTATCCGTTAATCTGAAGTTGTTTACAATATTACTTGTAAGTCAATCTTTTACAGATAAATGGAAAACAACAAAAAGAAAATTAATGCACAAACCAATGCATATATTTTCATACAAAAATGAAGACAGGCCTCTTAGTATACGTAGCGTTTTTTAAAGCTCTTTGGATTTTTGTTAAAGTTTGATATGCGAGCTGATATTTTTTTCCGGTTTAAGATGATGAAAGAAAAAAGAGACAGCTTGACAATGTTCTTAATCATAAAAGTAGCTTCCTATACATCACTAAAAATCAATCAATAAAATTAATCAAAAAATTAATTATATTTTTATCATCACCATAGTTAATTAATTAAAAATCTGTAGATAAGAAAAAAAATTTGTGATTTTTGTATTGTTCTTAAAGTTATGATTGTTACATTGATTATATTAATGTTAATTACAATTTAATTATCTATTGAAAAACAAATTAATCTAAGCTTTCCTGTTATTCGAAATTTTGTGTTTATTGTTAGTGACCATTTTTTGTTATCTTTGTAAATAACAGTAGTGTAGATATTCCATTTCAAGAGACTAGTTATGATATCGTAACATAGTCAGGAAAAATTAAATTCGAAATTTTATAAACATGTTTGGAGTCGCAACTTTTTCTTGTTTTCAATTTAGTATTTTCTTTCGATTTCAGGCTTTTATTAATTGAACAACAACAATTATTGTTGTTCTTATTTATAACATTATTTTCATACTACAGTCGACTCTCGTTAATTCGAAATCGGATAATTCGAATCTTCGCTTAATCGAACTAAACATGAAGTCCCGAAATTTTCAATGGCTGAATAATGTTAAACTTTTTCATTAATTCGAACTCATTTTCCCTTGACATCGTTTAATTCGAACTAACGAGAATTCCGAATTTTCATTCTTCCTTTCTTTCTCACGGATTTCAGATCTGTTGAATAACTTCCTTTCATTTTTGCGAAAATTGTTCCGAACGAGTATACATGTAATCTCATGCATTTGATATCCACTTTCCTAGTATCCCGTATGTCCATCAGTGACGCTTCAAATTTTTCTTCCATTGTGCTTGTTTTTAATTTTTTAATTAAAACATTTCTACATTATTATTAAGTCATATCCTAATGATAACAGCCGAAATATATTCAAAAAACACTATAGCATTAATTCCTTTGTAATAGTACTATATTAAGCATGCTTTCATTTCCTATTTTCCATAATTCGAACTTCGATATGGATTTTCGATAATTCGAACATTTCTTGTGGTCCTGACGAGTTCGAATTAACGAGAGTCGACTGTATTTGCTATGCGAAAATAATGCTTTAACATGTTTTAAATATTGCTTTTATTCTTTCTAAAAGAAAATTCTATACTAAAATACTGATGTATAAAACTAATTTTTTTATTTATTTTAGGAATTTTAACAGAGAGAAGAGAAGGCCTTCGTTATCAGTGAGTATTTCAGAATTTTGTACTGTAAAGTTATAAAAATTTTGTTGTAGGATATGTTATATTTTGTTGATTTATTGAGGCGTTGCATTAATTAATTTAATTTGTTGCATAAAAGAATTAATTAAAATAAATATTTTAAAGATATGCAATATTTTTGTAACAGATATACTATATTTCTTTCATCCTGTTGGATGATAATTAATAAAACAATATTTTGTTTTATTTTTCTTTTATAATAATGCTACATTACATGTATACGCATGTATTCGTATTTGCAAATTATACGCTAGTATTAAAAAATCCTTTTATTTACCAGTAAGGGGGGGGGAAAATACAGATTAAGCTTTTGTTACGCTCTTAGATGTTTTTGTGTAATATTAACAACACTTTCTGAAGTTTTTTTTTAATTTGCTATTTCGCACCTCTTAAAATAGATTAATAAAAAGTTACTAAATCACCCACATTATAAATTGTTTAATTAAAAAAAATTATATTGATAAATAATAACTGCTTTTTATTCAGTTTGTAACTGATTTCATAATGTTTTTGAATCGTGATTGGAACTTGTGAAAATGGCTTCATTTAAATGAACTATCGAATGTGTTATAATTTGTGTAATCAAAAACCACTAAAATTATGCAAATTTTTTGAAAAGAAAAAAAAGGCTCACGGTTTAACAAAGGCATGTAATAAATGTAAAATTATAACCACTTTTTAAAAATTGCAAAAATATCAAATACTTCCATTAAATTGGGAAAAGCGAACAAGTATTTTTGTTCTTAAAAATAACCAGATATTACGAAATAAGACCGAATTAAAACTTCTAAGGGACTTTGCGTATATAGCGTTATCATTTTAGGGGGGGGGGGGGGGGTCTAGCACATGATATCGTCAGATCTCTCTAGAGGAAGAGAGGGGTTGCTTCTTGATATCGATGTAATTTTTGATCCAATCAAAATTGTCTCTTTTTATTTGTAACATGGTCTTTTTTTCAAAATAGTATGTTATATTTTTTTAGTCTGTTTTCTATTTTTATAGATATACAAGAATTATTATTAAAATCACTAAATTTTTACAAAATTATCCAATTTTATAATACGGGATATCCCAATGTTTGGCATTCCTATTCATCTTCAGGTATGTATGCATATATAATCATGGTTCGAGAGCCATATGTGAAGTATATTTGAAATGAGGCTTGTGTTTACTAATAAATAATAATAAAAAAAGAATGTTTTGCACTTGTTTTGTTAAAAAGAATTTCGATTTACCACCTCCGTTTTGGACAAGTGCAACAAGACTTTATTACTGTTCAATGCATTATGTAACAAAAAGCTATTCTAAAGTACTTTTAAATAATATTTCTTTTAATTGTTATTTGAATATAGCGATATTTTATTGACTTCTGTTCGTTTGAATCAATAAAGAATGCGAAAATTCAACCAGTTTTGTATATTACTCCAAACAAAAGAACTAAATGCTAAAAATAAAAAATAAAAATTATACTTTGCTAATGATATTATTGCTAGGGGAGGGGGGGGGGTCGAGGGATGATGATGTATGATATCAAAAGGGAGAGGGGGGGGGGGTCCGAAATTACAAAAAAAAAAAAAAAAAAAAAGTTTATAACATTATACTTGCACAGCCCTTGAATGTCTCAGCTTCCACACATCGCAATCACTTAAAAATTTCAAAATTTGTATCAAAGAAGATATTCAGTGTAATTTATTTATTTAATTCAATGTTTCAAATTATTATTTATTCACGTGAGTGGTAAGATACTGAAGAGTATTTGTAAATAACTTGCATGTGCTGACTTTAATGCTGATCTGATCTTTGTTAATATAAGGGAGGATAATATATAATTATCACTGCTTTATCATTGCTTTATTTATTAAAACTTTTCAAACAGAATTTGAAAAGTTTTAATAAATAAAGCAGTGATAAATTAATTTTGGCTCTTCTTCTAGTTAAAAACATAAAAATAAATAAATAAAAATTTAAATGTCCTCTAGATACGTAGCTAAAATTGTAATTAAATATAAATAAGTTAACAAGTAACATCCGAGGGAAGTTTCGCTATGTATCGCTTGTCTATCAATATTCATATAGATAATCTATTTTCACCACCAACCGCAGGCTGTAACTTTAATTGACTACTTATGCCTTTGAACAATTTGTAGACGTGCCATAACAAAGGCTAACTTTTTTAGCTTAAATCTCAGTGGACGTAACATACCATTTCCGTGTCCATTCTCAGAGTGAGTTAAATTTGTAAAATTTAATGAATTCGGGTATTAAATGTGTGTAAATTTAACATTATCGTTTGTTTTAAACTGGATGTTTAGTTATATTTATAATCCTTACATTCAAAGACCAATGAATTTATTCTCAGATTCAGTTCCGCGTTTTGTTATAGCAGCTCATAATTAGTACTATGTCAGTCTGAATTGATCTTCTTTGGTAGTTAAAGTAGATTTGGAATTAGTTGAAACAGAATGTAATTTTGAGACCTTTAATAATGCTTTGAAATTTCTATTATGCAACTAATTGTAACACACTATTAATTTTCATTAGTCAACCTGCCATACTCAATTTCGGATATTCCATTAAGTAAAATCTATCGTGATAACGATATTGTATGATAAAGGTAAAATTTAGGAATTTGAGCATTATACTATCAGCTTACCAATATTGATAATATTAACTCATTTGCATAGTTTTAAATTTGACATTTACAATTTGCAAAATAATTCTAACGTAATGGTAAACAAGTTGGAAATTGCACGTGAACGTAGCAAATGAGGTGCGTTCGTACGATAACGAAGTTTTAAAAATATTCAGATCTTGCTGATATAGTACAGCGTACTCCGGATACAGTATAGTAGTCGGAATCTTTACGTTTCTGTAAATATGCAGGAAGTAATTTTTATTACACTTCAGCAACGTATATCTTATTCATAAAATGTGAAATAGTTGAATATAATTAAAACACGTACCAAACCATGTTTCCCCGTATAGCATTATATAGTGGAATACTTTTGTGTGGCCCTGTAATTTAATAATAAAAATTCTTTGCATCACAGATTGTACAGAATGCATATTTTAGTATATATTTCATAGATTCATGCCAATTCTTTTATGTTCGAATGAGTGTAATATCATTAAAATGCATTTGAAACTTTTTCCCCATTGACCGTAATGTAACGGAATCCTTTTGATTGTCCCTGTAATTGATCTATCCATCCGATTTTCATAAAATTTGAAATGACTGGACAAAATTATGTTATAATTATGTATTTCAAATTTCAAACGATTCGGTTAGGTAGTTTTTGCGTTGTTATATGCGAACAGACAGACAGACGGACGGACTGAGCGACAAAAATAGGTGCTACGTATTTACATAATTACGAACGCACCTTAAAATGAAGATCATTTTCAGTTTAGTACTAAAAAGTAAATACAAATCAATTATCAAAAGTTAAAAAGCACAACAATCTTCTTTATTTTATAATATCCGATTTTTGTTATTTTTTAACTTTGAAAATTAATGTCATTTTCAAATTCAGTGATAAAACAATACATAATACAGCTAAAAAACACAACCATCGTAGTATATTATCTAAACTAAAACTTTTTCTTAAATTTGGCAGTAATCTGTCCAAAATTGCTTGTGTTATCCTGTAAAATAAGTAAAAATTTTTGGTAATCATCGAAAACTATCGTATTTACATCAGTCTAAAACTTAATCTCGATCAGATATTTGAAAGTGAGTACAAAATTTTAACTGCAAAAACATACATACGATAGTTAAAATTAAATAAAACCTTATAAAAGCAATATAGTTTTTGATAAAAAAAAAATCATGAAAATATTGTATTTTGTATAAGCGCAAATATGTTCTTCGAATTCTCTGAATACGACCCCTCAAAGCAGGTCGAACTCATTTGTGTTCATATGTAGAAAAGTGGTATAAGTCATGTATTTCATAAATCAGTCAATTTTAATATTATATAAACGGGACTTTCTTTATCTTAATTGTCAGTGTAGTAAGATAATTTTACTAATTATAATTTATAGAACTCGGAGACTATATAAAATTTAAATTTCGTAATTTTTTAAGGAATATTTTTATTGATCCTAATTGCTTTTAAAATATTTCTTTACCTTATTTAAAACATTTTTGTTACTGGAACAATATGCCTATGTATAATGGTTAAAGAATTAGCCATAAGCCATCGTTGACAGTGGTCACTCTGTATATTCAGCTTGATGAAACAATAATAATCGAAACATTTTGCAAAATCCTTTGCTATTTTTTTTTTCCTAGATCATTTTAGATTATATAAAAGAGGCGACCGCAAAGGTATTATGATGCACATTGCGATCTTTTTCTCTTATAAAAATATTTTTAACATATTGTGAAAGATTGAAAATATGGTAGAGAAAGTAAATAATGTTATTTATTTACATTTGACTTACCGGTATAGAAAGATTTT
Organism: Maratus speculifer; assembly: GCA_964019185.1. Lineage (NCBI taxonomy): Eukaryota > Metazoa > Arthropoda > Arachnida > Araneae > Salticidae > Maratus > Maratus speculifer. The sequence goes on from OZ025296.1 coordinate 147,034,362, forward strand.
ATTTGTATCCAAGAAAGGCATTTCTCGAATAACATAATGTCATATTATGATTGTAAGTTCGTATCTAAATTATATATGAATCATTTTGATGCAAAAATGTCTTCATAGATATAAATAGAACCTATCTATATCGATAAGTCAGTTTTTTCAAAAACACAGATAGAACTTTATTATTTTCAGGTGACGATATATTATTGGAAAGAAAATACAAACTAGATTTAAAAATTTTTGGATTTCTTAATACAAATTGACTTTATCGCTCTTTAAATAGAATTCCTTATTTTGAATTTACTTTTTAATTTTTTAAAATTAATAACTGAAAATCTAGCGCAACAATGACGGAAAATTTATTATTCAAAATGCAGTTTTACTTCTAATCCAACAACAGAAACTGTGAAATGTATCAAGCTTGGATTACCATTTCTTAACAAAAATTTTATTAAAGAATCATGTCTTACACATTGCCTTATTTCAGGATTTTTATAGCACAAAATGGCTCCCGTGGGGAGACTTATCTTAAATCTAATAAAGCTTAGAATATTCTTCCAAATTCTAAGCCATTCACTATCTCCATTTTTTTTTTTTTTTTTTTTTTTTCTTTTCTTCTGGGCTTATTTGATGTAGGCATATCATAGAGGTCAATCGATTGGAGTACTCCACCTATCGTGTTTCGACGAATTGTTTTTTTATAAATTCCTATATTGACGAAATAATTTCCAGAATATAAGAAATACCAACACTTCGCGAACTTACTTATGTACATCTTTACTTGCTCACCCATGTCTATGCATTTGTGCAAACGCTACGTTTTTATTCTCCTAGCTCCTTGTCTTTTTTTTAATGCTACATGAAGTGGCATTCTGAAAAACGCTTTTCTTCTTTTACAATTTTCAAGTACAGATACAGTATCTCTATTTAACGACATTCATAGAGCCACGGCAAATAGTACGTTAACTCGAATGATCGTTGAATGTTGAATCAAATGTTGCTAATATTGGTTGATATTAATGCACTTCGAAAATACCTAGCATTCTATTGTAGTAAAAGCTACCGAATCATACAATTAAAAAATATATTTGTAATATTTAGTCTAAATTTTTAGATTAAAAGGATAGTTAAAAATTATGACATAATTTAAAAATAATTTTAAAATTTTACAAAATAAAAAATGATTTTTTTTTTTAACAATTATGCCTTTTTTTCCCCGTTAAGGGTGTATTCCGATCCAAACTGCCTTTTTTCAGATTTATTTTTAGATTCATTTTTGCTCTCAAATGCACCAAACTTTCGAATTCTCTTATTTAGAAACTATACTAGGTGCGTGATTATCAATTCCTTGATAAATTCAGAAAATGTTGCAAAAAATGCTGTCAGAAACGGCGTTCTGGACCAAATTTTCCAAAGCGAGAGATCTGCGAACGAAAAAAAGGGTCACGCTGGGAAAATAATTGCTTATTAATCAAATTCCAATTAAATCAGCGAAAAATTACATCACACGGGACCTTGTACGTCACTTCAAAAATCCCCTCAGCAAGTTTCATGCTTCTACTTTTAAAAATATATGTCCAAAATTGTATCTGAAAATTTCGAGCTGTTGAAGTTGGAAAATCATTTTTTCGAATACACCTTAAATGCCAAATAAATAAATAAATAAAAATAAAAGTTGATTCGAAAAAAGTGTTATGTTTAAATTGCAAATTTAGTAAATATATAACTCATGTTACATTATTAAGGATACAATTTTAATAGACTTATTGCAGGACCCTAAATCCGTAGTAACTTCTTGAAGTCATAATACAGAAAAAATTGTTTATAAAAGTACTTCATGTTTGAAATCACAAACTTTTTAAACATAAAACTCAAATTATTTGCAGTACAGTGTCATTAAATTTATAAATAAATAAATAAATAAATAAAAGAGCTTTATCGTGATTTGCTTTTTTATCCAAAATGAATTTTTATAAAAATATCTTTGTCGTATCCGAAAAATTGTAACTATGACAATTTATTTACCACAACATTAATGATGTATTTTCTTAATTAACTTTTCATAAGCGCTTTAAAATGAAAAGCACACTTTTAAAAATCGGAGAAAATTAATAAAAATAACATCTGGTCAACCTTTTAAATATGTTTAAATTATTTTCCATCACTTCAAGCATCTAATTTATTTCCCCGTCATCTCAGAAGCTACCCTTTTTATTTTTTTGTTTCAACACTTTATTTACACTTGCTTGTGTCAATCAAACCATTCTTCATTAAAAATGTATTTTCCATATCACCCACTGACGATGGTATCGCCGCCATCTTTAATTACTTGGCTTAACATGAAAAAATAATGTCTTTTGTTGGAATGCTTTTCGGTAAATTCTTTTGAGCTGTGAGGGAATGCTGATTAGTCTTTTTGGAGAATTTGCACCCCGATATTAATTCTCAATCATAAGGTTTAGTTTCATTTTCGACATTTAATGGGATTCTTTGATATAATAATGCAGCTGTTAATTCCACTTTATTATTTGTTAAATGTCGGCACGGCTGAATTTTGATCAATCATCTTAATTTTACGCTAAAATAGTTTTTTGAAGACCGAATTTCATTTATAAATTGGATTTATGACGTTTAGGAGGTTTAATGATAGATAGTGTATTAGATTTTTGATTTAATGTTTCGCGTAGTACTGATTTAAACAAAAATTGTACATAAATTTATAAGTACTAATGAATAATAAGGAGATAAGGATATTAATGGGAGGGGGGAGTAATTTAGTAATCTGACATTTTGTCTATTCAAATCCTTGGAGTTTGGTCTTTAATTGATGTGCAAAAGAAACATAAAATGAAAAGTGATTTTATGTCATATAAGCGTCTGAAAGTAGTATAAATGAAGTTATTTAAAGTGAAGAATGTAATTTTTTGTTAGACTTTAAAAATTCAAAGTTAAATAATTTTTTCTTTTTGGAATAGAATATTTTGCATCCTTTATGTAACATTTTTGGGCAGTTTCTGTGTAACCTTTTTCGAGATGTAGTATTTCTGAAGCAAAAATCAATGGAGGGGGGGGGGATTTAACAGGTAGACCATTCAGAATAATATTTGTTTTGGAAAATTAATGACTGTACTTCACGTAAGTTGATCGGATATTTGGATTTACGTTTTTAGCATATTGCAAAATTAAATTTTGCAATATATATATATATATATATATATATATATATATATATTGCAAAATTTAATTTTTTTCCGCCAAAATAACTTTATACTATATTAATTTCCTTTTAACAATATTTCGTATTTATTCCGGCCCATTAAATTAAAATCCTATTATTAGATCTAATCTATTAATCTTTATTGAAACGCTATAAATTCTTAATTCGCCTGAAAAAAAAAAACATTTATTCCGATACGTGTAAATCTAAAAAATGGCTTTAAATTAAAAATATTCTTAAATAAACTGCATTTCTTAAAATTTCTAATAAAACTCACTTTTTCCCTGTTTTTATCAACCCTTTTTAAAAGTCTTATTAAATTTATTCCGAAAAGAACATACTTGTTCAGAACATCTTTCTTTTTAGTTTTTTTCCTTCGCGTTTTGTATTTATTATATATCAATAAATTTATCCCCCCCTTTTTTTCTTGTCTTTTGTTTTTCCTTTCTCTTGTGAAATTATTGTCTGTGGAATACATTCGAATTTTAAATACTTTCGATTAAGTTAAATAATAATCCTTTAAAATAAAATTATCGTTTGCAGAGCATTCGATTTCGTTGCTATATACTCGACGCCAGATGCCGGCTTCTGTTTACATGAGAAGATTCTGCTTTAAGATTATCGAATATTCCAGGGGAATAACATAACATATTTTCTTTTAACTTAAGGCTCCTGTCCTCGCTCGAGGAAACGCTTGCGAGCTAATACTATTCCTATGGGGAAGCATTTTTCTAATAACTCTTTCGCATTTTGACATTTTTGAATAATTTTTTTTTGCATTGGATAGCTGAGGTGCATGCCGACAGCGCACCTTTTTTACTTTTTCGATTTTGGTTGCAGACATATTTTTTAAAAAGCTCTTTCAGTTTCGAAACCGGTTTAGAAAGTGAAACTAACTTTGTAAAAAATATCTGCAACCAAAATCAAAAAGTAAAAAAGGTGCGCTGTCGGCATGCACCTCAGCTATCCAATGCAAAAAAAATTATTCAAAAATGTCAAAATGCGAAAGAGTTATTAGAAAAATGCTTCCCCATAGGAATAGCATTAGCTCGCGAGCGTTTCCTCGAGCAAGGACAGGGGCCTTAAGCTAGGAGGTCCGGAGATGATATTATTTGGTGTACTTACAACCTTCGGTTACAAACAAGGTCCAGGTACCCTATTATTATTCGGCTTTGAGCGACTTGCCGGGAAAGATAGGACGAATACTGACTTTGATGGAACGTTTGCTCAAAGTAGATGGTCGGGCAGTTTACAAGTTGAGGGAAACGAAGTTTCCAATCATTTGGAATAGAATGTTTATTTCTGCAATTAGATTCACTTGCCGGTCAAATTAAAGCATTTCCCTCTCCATATGACTGCATTTAAATAAAATATTGTAGAGTTCGCAATGTTTAGTTTTCTATGAAGTCTACATTCTTCTATTTTTTTTTATTTCACTCGCCATGAATCCTGTATAGAACTAGGAAATCTTTCGTCTTTTTATTAAAACGACATGTGCAATGATTTTTCTCTGGCTCTCCAAGTCACATCATATATATAGCAATCATACGTGTTGTTACATTAAATTTTATTGAATAGGTAATTGTTAAAATAACACTTAAATTTCTAGAGTTTAGCAGTACTGCATAGATGTCCAAGTTTTCTCAATTACCACTTCATTGCCTGCATTAAAAGATAGGAATGCACTCTTCATTAAACATTAATTGTTATGATTATTAAAATTTGCTTTTATGATACTGTAGTTTCTAGAATTTAAAATAGTTTGAAATTAATACACGGATAAGCTCTTTAAAACATGTTATTAAAGCTAATTTTTAAAATATAGTAGCATTTCAGAGTATAGGGAAATTTCCAGTATATCTTTTAGATAACAATTCTTGTTAATTTTTTATTATTATAATTTCCTTGCACAAGTCTTTCCTCCTATTATACTATAAATTACGATGTAAGATGTAAGCATTCAGCAGTTCTAAGAACTGTTTTATTTATTAAAATATCTGTGAAGCAAAATGTTGTTGTTTTTAATTGTGACCTTTTTTTGCGAAAAATCTAATTCCTAATCTGATTTTTTTTTTTTTTTTTTTTTTTTTTTTTTTTTTTTTTTGAAAATTTGTTTATTTGTTATCCACATGTATAATTGAGGCATATATAATCATATACATAAATTGAATAAAGGGCAGTTTATTAGTTTATCTTTACTTTAAAATTTATAAGCTAATGCCCTCTTTATATATGTATTAAAAAAAAATCACAGTTCTTTGTTTATAATTCAGACGAGTGAAACAAAAGAAATAACTGTAAACTAATGCTTAAATTTATGTTTTAACTCGTACTAAAATTGTTATTAAAGAGGTATTTTTGAAATACAAACTTATAAAAAATAGCTTTTAATTTTTTATAGGCATTAAAAACAATCTTTCTTTCTTTTGTTTATCTTTTTAAAAAAGTGCACATAAATTAATTTGGGTTTAAAATGAAAAAACAAAAGTTTTTTCATTTACTTAATATAAACATTAGCCAAATTTAATATATATTAATTATTTTATTAATTTTTACTTATTGTTTTTTATAAGTCATCGTCTTAACTGTGCTTAATTGAAAAAGTGCTTTTGAATTACATAATTTCGATGACCTCTTCCAATATTTAATTGCACTGTTTATTTTTAACGTTCAGAGTTTGTTTTTCCTTTTCAATATGTTCTCTTTTCGGAAAATTCTTTGTTTCTCAATAAAATATATTAGTCCTTTTAATATTTTATCTTCGGATGATAAATAAAGAAAAAAAAGTTTTAATTGCGATTTTTTTTTCGGTTCTGAACAGTGTTGCCAGCGGGCTATTTTTTTTCAAATTCAGATTTCTTGATTGGCACCATTTTTTCAAAATTGTAAAATTCCCCTTGTTTTCGACTTAATTAATATGCATTTAAATTACACGAATTTTATCTGAAAGAAGTAGTAAAAATTAAGAAATCTGAATTTGAAAAAAGTAGCTCGCTGGAAACAATGCTTCTAAATCGAAAATTATATTGAATAAAAAAAATTGGCAATCGCTAATTCCTTACAATAATTTTCATTTTAGACTTATCTTGCAAATGTCGTAGAAACCCGCTATATGTACAGGTTTTTCCTCAATTGTTGTAGTGATCTACCATGAAAATATATTTTTAAAAAAGTTAGGGGTGCCCAAAAAAGAGTTTTTTGTTGCAATTATTGAAATAATATACCGCGAAAATAATTAAAAAAAAAAATTTCGCGAAGCCCAAAAAAGAAAAAACTTTCTTGCCATTTGTTGTAATAATCTACTACAAAAATATTGAAGAAAAAAAAAATTAAAAAAGAGATCGTTTTCACGCCGGCATCACAAAAAAAAAAAAAAAAAAAAAAAAAAAAAAAAAAAAAAAACAGAAAAAAAACTAATTTTTATGAATTAATCCTGATAATGTATTTTCAATAACGTTTTTTATATATTATCTAGATTGGAGAAATCTCAATGTATATAATAACAACTACCGCAATGTATGAAATGTGTATAAAGCTAGGTTGGCTGCTTGGTTGTATAGGGTTTCATGTTCATCGCGCAAGGTTATATAAATCTTGGAAAATATGTTTTTTAAACAAATGCAAATTTTCTTTTTTGTGCAATACATTATCTTAATAATGTTTTCATTTCATTTATAATTCAATAATTATTTAATATGCTTATACACAAAGTTAAAAATTACACAAATTTGAATAAATGATGACTTGAAATGTTGGAATTAAAAAATGCGTTATTATACACATTCAAATTGTCATTGTACTACCATTTTCTACACTTAATTTTACAGTGCACTTTCAAAATCGCAAAAAATCATCAAATTGTCGAATTTTCGTTTTTAGCATAACATTATATGAACTCCCTGCTATTGAACACAAAAAAAAATTTTTTTCAATTTCGACTAGTTTTATTGGAGTTAAAAGCATTTTTGTCCAATCAGCTGATTGTGCCACGCACCTTTGTTTACTTTTTTGCCGATTCACATCCGTAAAATTTAGCCTAGTTTTTAGTTTTACCATACAAAATGTTATTATATTGCCCTGAAATTATTAATTTTATGATTTCACAAAACAATACTTTAACTGTAATTTTTAACTGTTTCTTTAAGCGATTGTTTACAATGTATTTAGAGGAATTGCTTTTTGTCCCCAATTTTTTTAGCGTAAATTAAAAAAATATTAATATATTTAAAATATTAAAAATATTTAATATATTTAACAAAAATTTGTACAATAAGAGGTATTTACACCATGAATATTTCTAGTAAAATTTGAAAAAATTTCATTAGAAAATACAAAATGTTACTTTTGAGAAGATTTTTTAAAATTCAGATACTTCACGTCCTTTGCATGAATTACTGTCGAAGCCACATATTTTATGTGAATTTACCACAAAAATATAAAATACTTGCATATAAGCTAGAAATGATATTATATCCCTATATAATAGCTGTATCCCTATATATATCCTTATATAAAAGCTGAAACTGTGTCAGTAGGAAAATATTAAGCAATTATAACCACTCTAGTTACTAAAACCTGTTTTTCTCAGAATGAATATTTTCGTCGTTTTCATGATTTCAAAATGTTCCATGCGGAATTCTTTATGCCCAATTTTTCTGATTTTTTGTTTAAAATGCTCTTTATGTATGTTTTAACAAATGTTACTAGAAATAAATTTTTGTAAATTTTTTAAATTTCAGTTATATGAAATTTTTAATGATTTTTTAACGGAAAATACAAAATAATTAAGTTAAAATCATTTTTTTAAAATGTTTTACAAGTAATATGCTAAAGATACTTAATAACATTTGTTAACACATACATAAAGAGCATTTTAAACAAAAAATCAGAAAAATTGGGCATAAAGAATTTCGCATGGAGCATTTTGAAATATTGCCATTTTTTGTTAATTTAAAAAAAGAAAAATCTGTATCTCAAAAACTATTGAATATATTTTTAAAAAAATTCATTGAAAATTAAAAAAATTAGTTTTGAGAGTCCACTGTAGCCTTAAGGGTGTATTCGAAAAAAACCTTTTCCATCCTCAACAGCTCGAAATTTTCTGATACATTTTCAAGGCTTTTTTTAAAAAAATAGAAACATGAAACTTGCTGAGGAGATTCTCGAAGAGGTGTATCAGATACTGTGTGATTTCAGTTTTCGCTGAATTCATTAGAATTTGATTTATAAACAATTACTTTCTCAGTATATGACCAATTTTTTAGTTCCCAGATCTGCTGCTTCGGAAAATTCGGTTCAAAACGCCAACTTTGACAACATTTTTGGCAATACTTTCTGCATTTATCAGAAAATCGACATGCACGGCACATTGTGTACTTTTAAAATAAGAGAATTTGCCAGTTTGGTGTGTCTGAGAGCAAAAATGAATTTTAAAAAAAATCAGAAAATAAGTAGTCTGAATTGGAATATACCCTTAAACATGTAAAAAACAGGTTACATTTCTTCTTTTACATAACCTGCACTAGAACAAACTTTAAAAAAAAAAAAAAAAAAAAAAAAAAAAAAAAAAAAAAAATTGAGACACTTTTTCCGTTTTTTACTGGAAGTAAGAATTAATTCTTCCTTTTTTCTGTTTATCTTTTTTTTCACAACTTATAAGCGCATAATTAATACATTTTTAAAATGGAGAGAAAAAGTTTATTTATTGACTTCAAATGAACATGAACAAAATTTAATATCTATTTTTCTTTCTTTAATCTTTATTTGCTCTTAAAAAAGTAATGAAATAAAAAGTCACCGTCTTTATTGTGCTTTATTAAAAATATATTTTTGCATCACTTAATGTCGATGATCTTTTCCATATATTTAATTACATGACTTACTCTGAACCAACAGAGCTCCTTTGTCCTCTTTCAATATGCTCTCTATTCAGAAAATTCTTTGAGCTCCTCAATAAAGTTGATTAGTCTTTTTAATATTAATTACTATTATAATATTAATTCTTAATCGAGGTTTTTTTCTGTTCATTTCTTCTTTTAATAAGCATATTTTTCAGGCTATTATAATTGTAAATTGGATTTTCCATTGTTTATCGAAAACCGTCGTCGTCATTCCATTTTGATCAACCATCAACGATGTTAAGATCAATTACTTTTATTATACATAGTTGAATATTAGGGTAGCTCTTTGCTGATTATTTTAGTCCAGCAGTACGTAATCTTATTAAAGGTTGTAATAAAGTAATTAATAAAATTAAATCCATGCACTCAGTAAATTATTAAATGCATTTATTTTAGCACCATCTTTTTGTTTTCCTCATCTTTCTGCGGTTAATATTTAGTATTTTATGTGTTAGATAAATTTTTATTTTTATAATCGCATTATTATTAATTTTTGAATTACACTTTTGTAACAGAAAATGTGCACGATAATATTTTTAATTGTGTATTCAAACTTTTCTGTTCTTACTTTACTTTTTCCAAAAATTTTCATATGTAGGGGAGACTGGGGTACAATGGTCCACTTTTGTAAATTTTGACTGTTTACTCTTAAATTATTGTTTTTTTTTCTTTTGATCAAGTACATGCATGTTACCTATACCTTAAAGTTTATACTGCATCCACTCAAAAATAATAATTATGCATACTTTTTTTTATATATTTTTTTAAATAGCAAGGGACAAAGTGGACCATTGTACCCCAATGCCGGGGTACAATGGTCCACAGCATGGGGCTCTATGGACCACTTGTAATTTGAATAAAAATATATCAGTGTAGTTCATTTTTTAACAATAAGAAATATAAACTACATCATAATTTATTTATTCACATTTTATTATTCATTTTTATTTGTTTATTCACATTTTATTATTCATTTTAATTTGTTTATTCACATTTTATTATTCATTTTTATTTGTTTATTCACATTTTATTATTCATTTTTATTTGTTTATTCACTCTTTTAGCTCTAACTAAAGTAAAAAATTTTTTTCTGCATTTTTTTATCATTAAGTCATTATACCGGTCGCAGATTGAACAATTAGGTTTATTATCTTCCACAATACATTTTACAGCCTGTTCCATAACTTCATGTGGTACAGAACCTCTATTGGTTTTCCTAGGCTTGTTTCTTGGCATTGCTAAAAGAAATATGAAAAATAATATATATCCTTTTTGTTCAATTATGCCACTTAAAGTTAAATATAAACCTTTATAATAAGAAACATATATATCTAAATATATGACTAAGGAAAAAATATAATAAATTTTTCCTGTCTATTTTACATCATCTGTATTTTTTTAATGAATTTTACCTTATTTAATTATTATATCCAGATACAAATTAATTGGTAGATATATTTTTGTTTTTCTCATTCTACTATTTTATTTAAATCTAACTTATTATGGATGCATGTATGCATAAGTGCAGGAATATTGAATTAACAAATTATATGAAAAAAAAAAAAAAAAAAAAAAAAAAAAAAAACCCTCAAATGCACAAACTATTTTGTTTGCTAATTTTTGGTGTTCAATTTGGGTTAATTTTTAAATTTGAAAGCTTATATTATATAGATAGACATTTCAAAAATGCATTTCACAACATGAATCATTAATTAATTCACACACAGAAATAAAATAATTTATTAATTCTTAATTTGGGCTAATTTTTATATTTGAAAGCATATATTATACAGATAAATATTTCAAAAATGCATTACACAACATGAATCATTAATTAATCTACACACAGAAATAAAATAATTTATTAATTCTGAATTTCACTTATAATATTTAACTTTTAAAAACATGGGATACGAAACTGGGGTACAATAGACCATGGTCCATTGTACCCCAGTTTCTGATGGTCCATTGTACCCCATATGGAAGTTTGACAAAAACTTGATAATAAAAAAAGAAATTTAGAATTCTATTATTTTAGCTATAATAAATATAATAATGTATTGTCTTACCTTTTTATTTCGCCACACAATGTCTTTCAAATTACACATCTGTAATAAATAAATTAAGATATGTTTCACTGAAAATATTTACTTTTGCCTTGCTCCTCATGTGTCAAATCAATTATCAAACATAAAATGGCTAAAATGTCAGCTATGCACATGGTTTCAAACTTCTTTTTACTACTTCATGACTGCCATCTATATACTAAAATATGAAGCTTTCAAAAACAGAATTAATATCAAAAATAGGGGGTGGACCATTGTACCCCGTGGTCCATTGTACCCTAGTCTCCCCTAGTTAAAAAAATAATTGCATTATATGCATTATTATGCATTATATGCATAATTTATTTCTTAATTATCCTTATTTATATTCTTATTACTGCTTGTAAGACAATTTCGTGCATAAGTTTGTACGGTAAAAACTTTTTTTTAAATTATAATCTATTTCTTCAAATCTCAAGATTTTTTGTTCAAGAATGTATGTTAAGGAATAACTCTTTATGCACATGTATGGAGTTCCTAAATGAAAAGCCAATTTTTATTGTAGATGCATTGTATCAAATCAAATTTCATAAATATATTTAATAACAAGACCAAGCAGAAAGATATTTTTTCCCATTTGCAATATTAGCGTACAGCTTATCCTCCAATTTCTTCATTGTACTCACGGATCTATAGATTCTATTATCACGAATGTACTTTATGCATGTGACGTCAGATGACAATGCTTCTTCGTAAGAGAAGCAAACTATGTTATTTCTTAATTATCCTTATTTATATTCTTATTACTGCTTGTAAGACAATTTCGTGCATAAGTTTGTACGGTAAAAACTTTTTTTAAATTATAATCTATTTCTTCAAATCTCAAGATTTTTTGTTCAAGAATGTATGTTAAGGAATAACTCTTTATGCACATGTATGGAGTTCCTAAATGAAAAGTCTATTTTTATTGTAGATGCATTGTATCAAATCAAATTTCATAAATATATTTAATAACAAGACCAAGCAGAAAGATTTTTTTCCCATTTGCAATATTAGCGTACAGCTTATCCTCCAATTTCTTCAATGTACTCACGGATCTATAGATTCTATTATCACGAATGTACTTTATGCATGTGACGTCAGATGCCAAAGCTGGCAGTATGTTGATATGTTATTTAAGCCACAGCACAACGAGAATGACAAAATGCTCATGCGCATACACCATTAGCAGACATTTTTACTCTTGACCTAGGTTAAGTGCATACATTTCAATGGAAAATTTGCAATTTTAGGAAATTTTTTTCTCATACAAAACAAGATTTTGAGTTTATATTACAAAATATTAGTTATATGTTGCTGCAACACAGAATGGTTTTTAGTATTTTTAACAAACAAGTATTAATAACTTGTACTCCTTACACTTTTATGCTAAATATTGCCAACAAATTTTAACCTCAACATAAAGTTATGTGCCTAATGCCTATTGTAGAGGTCTGCACGGGCCCGGGCTTGGCCCGTGGCCCGTACCCGGCGGAATCGTTTCGAATTTGCTAACGGGCCGGGCTGGCAAAAAAATTGAACGGGCCGTACGGGCCGGGCCGATATAAAAATTTTCGGACCTGCTGGCCCATTTTGAAGATTTAAACATAAACGATAAAATATAAACATATTTTCAACGAAAATGGTTTTAACGAGAATAAATATAAATGTGCGTCACGAGCCATACTAGTTTGACAGCATCAATATAAAAATGTAACTTGTGCTGTGTAGAGATCGGCATCGGACAGTTACATTGTGTGTAACCCGTTTTAATATTTTTTAAACTGATTCGTGCAGGGCCAAGATCAAAATTGGAGACCAAGGCATTATTTTTCTACATATAGACTTGCCGGACTGAAAGAAGACTTAATTGTTCTCAAGATCTGTAGGGCAGACAACATAATTTGTAAAATTATGAACAGCGATAAAGAACTTATGTTAGCTTAATCTTTGGATATATACTTCTTGATGGTTTTTAAATTAATTTTTCAAAAACGCAAAAGTTTGACACATTTTTACATTACTTTTTAACTGTAAAAATATAAAAGTAATAAGCCTGACTATTGAAGGGATTTGGAATCGAATAGCATTTTTCATTTTTGGTAAATAAAATACTTGCATAATCTTGTTGAGATACAATAGTTTCTGAAATGGTTGCAGTTTTTCTCCCTTCCTATGCTATCGCTTCCGGAAATTCTATTCAAAACGCTAACTATGACAATATTTTATTTGCTTGCAGTGTTCTTAAATTGCTTGTATCAAAAAATGGATAACGCCATTCGATTATATAGTTTCTGAATAAAAACACCTGCTAATCTTATGCATTTCTGAGAAAAAAATGAATTTAGAAATGTATTAGAAAGGAGCTTCTTTGAATTAACGTATGAATTTGGATTTAAAATATTTGATAAAATGATATAGAAATATTTTTATAAATCTTCCTCTATTAAACAGCTTCAAAAGTTACGATGTTTTTAAATTTCTTTTTTTTTTTCTTTTATTCCAAGACATATTAATTTTTTAACTAATCTTTATTTGATTGTTGAAAGCCTAAGAATCTTAGTAATCATTAATGTTACTAATGTGTATTTCCTGTAAAATATACTGTAAAATCATTCCATAGATATGTATGCAGTTCTCTTTAAAAAATCTTAATTATATGATAAAAATCTGAATTTTTTAGAAATCGCAGAAATTGTAACGGGCCAAAACGGGCCGGGCCGGGTCGGGCCTGTTTTCCCTGATTTCTCTACGGGCCGGGCCGGGCCTAAAATATAAAAATTTGAACGGGCCGGGCTCGGGCCGAACTTTTGAGTTTTACAACGGGCCGGGCCTGGAAATTACGGCCCGTGCAGACCTCTAGCCTATTGTTAAAAGTTGTTTCGCGCGATAGTGTGCATGTTGATCAGCCCAAAAAGCTTTTGTATCCGATTTCTCCGATGTAGGGCAATGCGTCACTAATTCTTAAACAAGCGCAGAGGGAAATTGATCAAACAAAAATATAAAGACCTTGTCTCATTACAGCCCCAATAACTCTTTATGTGACTCTATGGAGTTACACAATGAGTCCATTATTTTTTACTATTAAAAAAATCACTGAACGGTCAGTGAATTATCTGTGAGAAAGAAATGCAGAACAGAGTAGATTCTACATTCAAATAAATTTTTAAATTAGTGCCGGCCACATACCACAATGTTGTTAAATGAAAAAAAAAAAAAAAAAAAAAAAACAGCTATTAAAAAATTAGCTACCAATTACTGCTTATTCTACAAGAAACAATTTTTTTTTTTGCGTACTAGCAGTAATTCCACTTTTGCTCGATGCACTATGTTAATATTAATATATTTATTTGAACGATTTAATTTTAGATTAATGCTGAATTAATATAAAATAGATAGGAGGAATGATAAATTTTAACAAAATATATTGCTCTATAATAGAAAAGCAGGTATTAATTCAAGAAAATGTCCATTAATGAAATTATCGAGTTTTGAACTTTACACAACTGGGGTTAGTGCAATAACATCAATGAAAATGATGTGTATTTGCCATGTTACACATTAAATGAAATTGAAATATTCTGTAATTTAAAATAATATTCAATTATAACCGCAGTCTGTTTTTTATTTGGACTCACTGTTATACTAAATTTTAAATTCTAATGTGTTACGTAAAAATTTTAATGTCTTTAATAGCATTTTGATTAGAATTCAAGAAGTGTTCATTGAATATTTTGTGCTTCTATCTACCCATTATTTAGCAGACTTATTTTATATTTTATATTGTTTTTATATATCTTTAAAAAAATTAACTTAAATTTTAAAAATTATTAAAGAAACATATTTGTCATTAAGAAAGTATATATGATACTGATAAGTGTCGTTTGTTTATCAATAACAGTCATGTTGTTAATTATTATTCATAGTTATACTGAAATGCTGTTAAAATTATTCAGCATTTTAATCCTAAAACCTGTTTTTGCAAAAACCTGTTCAATTAGTGTATATATTTATTGCTTGCACCGTCCTCCTTATTTCATTACCATTTATTTTAACTTCACCATGCGTAAATTTAAAATTCCGCTCACTTGAATGAAACTTTTCTCTTTTAACAAGCTCTCTCCTCTTGATTTTAAAGAATAAATCTTTAAGAACATTCTCATGAAACGCAACGCTTAAGGCTTGAATGTTTTTATCAATTAATTATCTTTTAATTAAACTGCCATATGCTTTCTTTCCAAATTGCCCAGGGCATTGGATCTTTTTAGGGTACTCCTTTTGTTTAACTTCGCTGCATGATCGGCATTAAAACTGCTCACAAAAAAAACAAAATCGGGGAAAACTAAAACCTACTTTAGGCGATAGCGTTGCGGTTATAATCTCTGTTTAATTGCATTCTTTAGTTCCACACCCGAAAGATGTCTCTAAGTAGGTTTGTTTTGTTGCTTTTTTTTATGTTGTTATTTTTTGGTGACAAAATCCGTGGAGGATAATATTTTCTTTAATTTTTATTTCGAAAATTATGTTTGTTTTATTTTATTTTTGTTACAGTCCAGTTGTCAAGTGTTTGTTGAATCTTTAATGCATCATGGACATGAAAGAACAAAAATAAGGGTTCAGATATCTAAAAGCTATAAAAATTTCGCCATGGGGGATTGAAAAAACTTCGATGAGATTTTGTAACAAAATAAAATTGATAGGAAAATTTATTTGATAACAAACAATAGTAGTAATTATAAGGTCGTTTTGCAATGAAAAATTACTTAGCTTTAAAGAGATTACGCAAACAATGGTTCAAGTGACATGCTTCAAATGTTCAAATGTATTTCTGTTGCAAAGTTTACTTCACAAGGAGACACCGTGATTTGGGGATATATGGCTTTTTTTATGGCACAGCATTCTGTGTCTACCAACTACTAATTTTACCAACAAAAACGATATCAAAAATAAAGAAGAACCCAGTTTGACTACTTTATCTGGCCGCTTTTGACGAGTTTTTAATTTCATTTTTCTGTAAAAGCTGATTTTTTTTCAGAATCATGATAAAAGGATAATTCTTTGTTTATTTCTCTATATATTTTTTTATTTATAGTTAATTATTTTGCTGTAAGAGTTGGTCCTATAAAAAATTTATGAGTATAAAATGTGTAGCTAGTACTAAGAAGATAATAAATTTAAGTAAATTTTATATCTTGTGAATTGGTGAAGTTATAATTTTTTCTCTACACTCTTCCTCTTATTTATTCATTACTTAGTGTTGGTTATATCAAAAACTTATCAATATAAAAGTTGTAGATAAGATTGAGAAAATTTATAATGAATTTAAGTTGATTAAATACATTATAAAGAAGCTATGATTTTTTCTTCCTAAAATCCTATTTATTTCGTCCCTTGAGCTCATTTTTAATGATGTCAAAAATCTGTTACACATAAATTTTCCTAGAAGTAATAATCATTTAGTTATTTTCCTAGAAGTAATAAAAACTTTTAACTGATTTGATATCTATTATAATTAAGAAGTTATAAGCTTTTTATTTTATTTTCCTCCTGTTTTCAGAAGAATCGTTTCTTTCCACCCCTTGGTCTATTTTTCCCGTTAATGAATTTGGCCGAGATATTCTACTTATTATTTTATGCATCATTTTGGAAGAGATTTCTGCAGCGTTATAAAGCTTATCGTGTCCAGAAAAAAATTTATATTGTTAGATAGGTAGACATCTCTCCCCTCCCCCCTCTATCTATCTATCTGTCTGTCTGTCTGTCTGTCTATCTCTCATTCGGGTTTTAGAGGGGCATGACCAGCATCGATCTGCGAAGCTTTTTTAGAAATTCCAACACAGGGGAAAATGTAATGGTTAGTATTTCTTACGAAATCTACCTAAAAAAGTGCGTTTGGCTTAGAAGCGGAAGTCTGATTTGGAAACTTCTATTGCATGCACCGCGCTGAGCGGCCTATCTTCGTCCACGACCCCGAATAGACCGACCCTCTTGCGCGAAGCGCTGTGGCTGCTAATCGAGTAAGAGCCCCTTCCAACGTCTTTACTTAAGACCCGTATGCCTTAGACTCTAAAAAAAACAGGAAAAAAAAAAAGGTAGAACCATCGTTATCTTAAATTTGTTAACCTCAACAATTTTTACATCAGCTTTATCTGACCTTGCCAATGAAATTCCAGACAAATTCGTATGCGGTGTGTGCTCATGTTCTGAAATCATTTTCAAGTGTAATATGCATAATACTAGCAGTTTTTCAATTCCAGGGATCTGATTAGGAGATGTGTTTGTGTAACTCAGTCATGCTTCCCAATCCCCTTCCACATTTCAAGTTAGTCATCTAACTGCATTACGCTTGACATTATTTGGATGGATTTTTTTTTCTTAAGTTCTTACTGAGTGATGCTTCCGTATAATTCGTACTCTTAGAACAGTGTTGTCTCTAAAAGTGTTAAAATGGGTGTCTGTTAAAATAAATACTTAAAAAGTTTTTGCTAAGAATTTGTTCTGTTTGAATAATTAAAAATAAATAAAAGGTGCTATCGCTATGTAGAAAAAAAAATTGTCAAAAGCTTCACCTAATATAGCGTGTACATGGGTCGATGCAGAATTTTTTTTTTTTTTTTTTTTTTTTTTTTTTTTTTTTTTTTGAGACATTTTGAAAGAAGCAAAAGTTATTTTTGTGAACAGTTTTGGGAAAAATAATATTTTGTAACGAAATGTGAAATAGAAAGAATTGTCCCAAAATTACACACTTTGATAAAATGACATATATCATGTTTTTTAATATTGCTGCTTAGAAAAAGCATTGAACGATACACAATTATGTTATAGAAACGATGAGCAATGGTATGCGTTTAATGGCGAAGATTTTTAGTTTGCATTTTTCGTTATTTACAAAGAAATTGTTTACACCTCCATCAAAAGTAACTTAGAGAATAACTATTTTTTTTTTTTTTTTTTTTTTTTTTTTTTTTTTTTTTTTTTTTTGTTAATTTACGTCTGTTTCATTTCAGTAATTACAAATCTGAAATATAATTTGAGAATTTCTTTCTTTCTAGATTTACAGTATATGCAAAAATTTATAAATGCATGTGATCTCAAATATTAGATTTGGTTATACAATATGGTTATTGTAGATGAAATGGCATGCCTGTTTTCGAAGAATGAAATCCATCTATAAACACAGACATGTTTCTCGATTATGTTCTCTGTGCTTCACTTGTGAAAAAAGTTCTCTGGAAGATAAGAAAAGAAACGACAATAACATAAGTTATATGTGTAACATCTTATTTAGATGCAATCCGTCAATTTTCATAGTTGCATTGTCACCTCATCCAACTACAGACCGGTCACATCTGTTTCTGATGCTCAAAGACGTACATATATGTAACTTTTCAGTTGGCATTATATCTTCAAGTTTATCATCTTCATTTATCAGACGATTCTATGTGCCTCCACTTCATTGTGCATTTCATGTTAAATCTTCTAAAAAGATGAAGTATGAAGGTGTACTAATCTGACAAGCAATCCTAATATTACCAATGCAAAAAATTGCTAAAAAACATAAATTAACAATGAATAAGAGCAGCTCTACAGCCTAAAAAAAATTTGCTTTGTTAGATTCAGCGACGACGACAAAGACATTAATTTCTCTGCAGATAATAACGATGATTCTATTCTATAGCGTCTGTAGAGTACAGAAACATTTCATTTGTGAAAATATGGGAGATACTAAATGATTCTCTATTATCTGAATTTGCAGTGCTTGTCATAGCTTTATTTTGATTGATAATTTATTTTTGAAAAATTGTATTTATAAAATGGCACGCAAATTTTTAACAGAGGGGGAAGCACTGTTATATATGAATTCTTTAAGCGATGATGAAATTGAAATGGTTATTATTCCTTCTAATCCAGATCCTGTTACTGATGAAGAAGAGATCGACGAGTCTGATACAAAAACAAAACAGCCAGTAATGTGCCACGAACATGACATTGCAGATACCGCAGGGACAATTATAATTTTGGTAAATGATAGAGAAGAATTACAACTTCCAATTGAAAAATCACAGTGGGTGAAACATGAATCAAATTTTAAACTTTCAAGAGACTGTTTGTCATCAAGAGCATGAAAATATAGTAAGTATGATTTCGATAAACATTCCTGTTGAACTCTTCCATATGATAGCTGATAATATGATAGTTCATACTGTTAGGGGACGTGAAACCCTTAAGGACGTCAAAGAAAATATCAATTGAAGAATTGCAAGAAGAAACCAACAACAGTTTGTTTAAAATGTAAAATTGGTCTCCGTATTACCAGTTGCCCGAAATTCCTTACATAGTACATCTTTTTGTTATGCAAATGAATTTTTTTTATAAAATTACTATTACTAGACCGTTATTCTGCTTATAGGACAGCTAATTACTTTTTTAAAAAATCTTATTTCTAAAAAAATTGCTTTTATTTGCCTGATTACACCATATTAATGATAAAATCAAAGTTTTAATTTCTTTTAAAAGACATTTATTTGGTGCGATCCAATATGGTTTAACACAATTTTTTGAAAGACGTTTTGCCTTTACAGATAAAGGAAAAGTGCTATTCAATTTATTACTATCTTAATGCGAATATCTCCTCAATACGTAGCATTACATTCCCATTAGAATAAAAGTGCTTCATGAATGTATCAAAATAACCAGTGTAGATTTAACATAGCCTTTGTCATATTTTGAGTATGATTTCATTACATATTCCATTGTTTATTTATTTTAAACCATGTTTAAAATCTAATTTCAGCTGAAGGATTAACAATTTTATATGCTGATTAGCAAATTGTGTATACATTTTTCATGGATTGAGTGCAAGCGAATTTGGTAAATTTGAGTATTTTCACAAAATTTTGTTATGTAGTTACACAGATTGATATATGGACCGATCACATTGAGAAACTACTATTTTTTAAATAAAAGAATTTGCTCTTTGTTAAATAGATAACTATTCCACCGTTAATTTGCAGTATTTTTTTTCCTTTTTGGAATGTTACTTTTCTATTATTTTTCGGGTTTTTAATTTTAAGAATGAATAACATTTTCAAACTAGTTATTGCACTCAAGCTGCATTTATTGAATCCAATTCTTTTTCCTAATTTTCTTGTGTTTGCACAATGGAAATTTTCACAATCACGGTCTCCCAACGCAATTATTTTTTTCCCAAATTATTCAGCCATCCT
This sequence comes from Maratus speculifer, assembly GCA_964019185.1. Classification (NCBI taxonomy): domain Eukaryota; kingdom Metazoa; phylum Arthropoda; class Arachnida; order Araneae; family Salticidae; genus Maratus; species Maratus speculifer. The sequence continues at coordinate 147,054,778 of OZ025296.1, forward strand.
TCCATCCTTAAATGTTTGCTTCGCTGCATGTCTAGTGTTTCAAGCAGTGCGGAGCTGAATGGAAAAGGGATGGTTGAAACAAGTGATGCTCGAAAATTGGAAAGACGGGGGGAAAAAAGGGAACCGAAAGTTTAATTAACAGGTAATTAATGGAGACGAAGTTCGGAGAAAGTGTTTCTTTAGCACCTTTAAATTCTTTGAAAATCTAGAAATAAAATTATTTTTATCCCAATTTGTATTTGTTTCAAGGAGGTGGGTGTTTCAGTAATAATGTAATAATGATCATTAATTACTTGAAGATTAAGAATTCTTTTGCGTTTATCCATGTATAAATTGTGTTAGGTGATCACTTATTATTTAATATTAATATAAGTGTCATTAATCGATACATACTCAATGCTTCTCTAATATGTATGGTGCAAATATTGAGGTTGAAATGCAAGCGTCAACACCTTTCGACATACATGTCGTAAATGTTGCACATGTTCCTTATTCTTGAACATCCTTGTTTTCGAAAAATAATTTTCAAAATAACTAATCATTGAATTTTTATGATTAAAAGAAGGGATCTTTGGAAATAATAAAATGAATAATAATAATTAAAAAAAATCCCTGTCGGCTGGGCCTATAGGCGGAGGTAGATTTCGAAGAGTGCTCATTTCAACAACAACAAAAACAACAAAAATATCATTAGAGATAAACCCAGTTTAATAACTTCATTTGGCCGTTTATGAAAATTTTTTAATTTCATTTTTTTGCAAAAACTGGTTTTATCAGAATCATTTTAAGAAAAATTCAGCTCAAATGCCCATTATGACAACATATTTTGAAATAGATTCTAAATTTATTAAAAAATCGACCAAAACAGTACATTATACAGTTCCTAAATAACAAAAAACTGTCAGTTGAAAGCATTTGAGAAAAAAATTGAATTTAAAAATGAGTCATAAAATAACCGATTTGTTGTTTGAATACATCCTTATTGCTCATCATGATTGCTTCGGAAAATTTTGTGCGAAATACTCACTTTGACAGCATTTTTAAAAATATATTCTATCTTCATCAAAAAACTGGCCAATGCGTCACAGTATATAGTTCCTAAATAAGAGGATCTGTAAATTGAATGCATTTGAGAGCGAAAATGGATTTTAAAACGAGTCATAGAAAACGCAATTTGTTATGTGAAAACTTTAAATTTTCAAATCTCGAAGTCTTCAGGAAATTCTGTTCAAAATACCCTTTTTGGTAGCCTTTTTCAAAATATATTCTGTCTTTATCAAAAAACCGATCAATGCATCACATTATATAGTTCCTAAATAAGAGGATCTGTAAATTGGATGCATTTGAGAGCAAAAATGTATTTAAAAACGAGTCAGAAAAAAAACGCAATTTCTTATTTGAACTCTTCCTTAAATTTTCAGTCACTATGATTTCTGAAAATTTTGTTCAAAATACCCTTTTTGGTAGCCTTTTTTGAAATATATTCCGTCTTTATCAAAAACCTGACCAGTGCATCACATATATAGTTCCTAAATAAGAGGATCTGTAAATTGGATGCGTTTGAGAACAAAACTGGATTTAAAAACGAGTCAGAAAAAAACGCAATTTTTTATTTGAATACTTCCTTCAATTTTCAGTCCCGATGACTTTCGGAAATTCTGTTCAAAATACCCTTTTTGGTAGCCTTTTTTGAAATATATTCTGTCTTTATTAGAAAATTGACCAATGCGTCACTTTATACAGTTTCTAAATAAGAGGATCTACCATTTAGATGCGTTTAAAATCAAAAATGAATTTAAAAATGAGTCAGAAAATAAGCCGTTTGGATTTGAGGTTTTTTCTCCAATTCCTATTTTTGTTTAATTTCTTTTTGCTATACGAATTGGTCCTATGAAAAACTTGTCAATATAAAAGTTGTAGATATTTTTGAAAAGATGTAAAATAAATTTAATCAGATTTGATATCTTAAAAATTGACGGAGTTATGGATTTTTCTCTTTTTTCAGCGCCCTTTTTCTTTTCGTTTTTATTTTTTTTCATCGGTAAAAGTTGGTCTTATCAAAAACTTGTAAATACAAAAGTTTTAAATAATTTTAAGAACATTTATAAAAAATTTAGTTGGGCTTGATATCTTAAAAATTGACGAAGTTATGAATTCTCTCAAAATCCCTGTTTTTTTCGCCCCTTGAGCCCACTTCTAAATTTATCAAAAATCTGTCATGTATATACTTTTGGCCCATTTTTAAGAAGTAATATAAACTTTAACCCTCCAAGCGTCTTGCAAGTGGGTAAATTTGTAATGTTGTTTTCTCTTAACTTTGTCTTAATTGCTAATAAAATATAATTCTTTCAATATTACATAAAAAATTCTTATTTAGGAATATAAATGTAATCCTTGAGAGTCTTAATCATTCTTCAATGCTTTGAAAATTCATTAAATTTATAGAATTATAACATCTTAAACATTGTTTATTTTGCAGTGAAATCTGGAGCTTAGTGTACGGAATATTACGGGCCAAACGCTTAGAGGGTTAAACCGATTCGATATCTACTTTAATTAAGAAGTTATGGCGTTTTTTCGGTTTTCACAAAAACGCCTCCTATTTCGACCCTCTTGGTCCGATTTTGCCCATTAACGAACTCAGCCAAGATTTTATCCCCATTGATTTTATGTACCAGTTTGGTGGAGATTGGTGAAGAATTATAGAAGTTATCGTGTCCATAAAAAAGTGAGATATATATATATAGATAGATAGATAGATAGATAAACTGGTGCGATTGCAATAGGTAGTATTTCTTACGAAATCTACCTAAAAAAGTCATATAATGGATTACTCATCTTTAAAGCGTTAATCCTGATTAATATATAATTGTAAGGAAATTGTACAATCCTCAACATTTACATACATTTTATCACCAAATCAACATGTTTTTATTCTTTAATCCTTTTGAAGTTTCGTCTGTTGTAAATGAAGCAATACTTAAGCATTAATTAAGCTTATTATCGTAAGACTTCAACGAAAACTCCCGAATGGCTGACAACTCTATTTAGCGAACACTTTTTCAGTCACCTACAGCTAGAGTAAAATCTTCAAACAATGGACATCTTGTAAACGCTAAATTTGTCCATTATTCGGGAATAATCATTTATTCATGAGTATACATACTCAAATAATATTTGTTGATTGCTCGTTAAATAGAAGTGTCTGTTACGGGGGTTTTACTGTATTATTTGCATATTTCTCTCCCTAAAGATCAGACACTTCCGAATAATGGACAAATGTGGTGCTTTCTGAGTTCGTTATTCAGATGTTTTACTGTAAAAGTAAAGTGAGTTACTAATTTTGAAAATAGAGACTAATTGCATGGAGGGGTTTATAGAAACTATTTATAGAAAACACAATATAAATCATGGTTTCAAAAAACCAATTGTAATTAACCCAGAAGGGATTATTGTAAGCATATGAAGTCGTTTCATAAATTCATAGTATTTGTATATTTGAGACGCACCTCTGACACCTGTCTGACTTTATATGTTAGTATACGCGTTTTATTATATATCTGAATGGTTGTGTTGTTGGAACTGACATTATTGTGCCTGTTTTATCTCTGCATTTTTGTCATAGCTGGTGTTGAATTTTATACACCGGTATGACTATCAGTAAGTAATAGGTTTGATGCAGTTGTACATAAGAATAAACATTTTTTTGAAAAATAATTTTAACCCTCTCATGCATACGGGCCTCATATGAGGACAGATAATTATTGCATTATTAAGCAACAATCTTTTGAGCATTCATTTATAGAGATCCGATTTTTTGATAGATAATAGCTAGCATATAGCGCAATAATAAAATATTTTTATAATGGGTTTTCATTTATCTCAAAAAATGATTTTTAGTCAATAATGCAAAATAATGCAAAATAATTTATGCATAAGAGCGTTAATGGTATTGGATTTTGTCTTTATAATTTTCATTTATTTTTTTATATTTATGAAATCCTTGAAACAATAATGTCTTTCCCAGACATTCCAAATAAAAAATATCAACAATTATGATGTTCACATTTGCCCACTATGACACTTCAATGTAGTTTTCACAAAACGTATTTTTTTAATAAAGATGATTCATTTATGCACTCGTTATAAATTCCTCATCTTTGCGAAAAAAAAAAAAAAATTACATGTGTGTATTTCTGTTGAGCTTATAATATGCATTTCAGACATTATTTTTTTTCCGTTGAAATGTAAAATTTTTGAGATGTAATATCTAAAGAACCGAAAAAAAAAATCCCATTTCATATAGGTTTTTGTTTTAAGGGTACAACGTCTCTTATATTTATGTAGCATTCTTTCCGTTAAAATCGTGAAGTTTTCTATTTTAATCAGAATTCCGTTATAATCAAGCTACATTTTTACAGCTGTTATCGTATTTTCAGTATTGTCGTATTATCCGAATAAACATTTAATTTCTGCTATTAAACAAAGCCATACTGCTCTCAGTAAAAGTGTAAAGAATTAACATTTATTAAAACACAGAAACATAACAAAAAATAAAAAATACTCTAGCTTGTTTTAATAATGACAAAACATCTCGAAACAATTTACAGCCTGAAATCTCCATGCCGAGAGTTATTAAGATATACAACCGCCCTTACATCTTTAATATGTCATCTAAACCTCCTTTTAAAGAGGCAGGGAATCGTTAGAAAGACTTAAAACTAGAATCTTATCAGCTCTGATGCAAATTAAACTTGAGACTTTAGCGCTCGTATGTTGTCTTTAGAGTCGATGATTAAGGCGCCATCATTGTAGTTGAATTAAATGCTTCAAAATAAAACGAAGCTTTTTGGTATGTTGAGAAAAGGGGTGACTTGATGTCTCTTTCTTTCTTTCTTCTTTTTGTTAAGCACATATAGATACATATATACATATATATATAGACATATTGGAATTATATCATGAATCAATCATAGAATTAGTTATATATACGTGTCGATATAGCGAGCCCATGGTAACAGGCTCGCTCAGATGCATTTGGCCGATTCGGCATCCGCCCCATGGCAAGGTACGACACGTGTTTGACCTTTTTAGCCACGTGTTAACTAAATGTTGCTGAGTTAGCACCTTCACACGAAAGGGCCCCAGCAACAAGCACAGAACAAGTACAGAAGGATGCCAGAGCCCGCCTGATGAAGACGTACTTAGCCGAGCTCAGGGCTAAAAGACAGAAGATGCCCCATAATTTCAATCCTTTAAGTATTTTTTCCCTTGTAAATATTGCACTTTTCCCTTGTAAATATTACGCATTAATCAAGAATATTAAACTTATGTAACAATACCCCTGGACTCCTTAATCTACATGGGGGCTGCGGCCTACTTGGACCCCCAAACAACCTGCACTGCAAGAGTTCTTATTTTTGCATATGGATTGATGTGCAGTGTGCAAGAGGAAAGATTATATTTCCCCTAGTCCCCATCCGGCAGCGAGATGATGTTTATGCTTTCTGCTTATCAGCGCGGTCCCACAGCTCACCAGAAGGGAGAAAAAGAAAAAGAAAATGAAGAAAGTGTGTCAGTAGTGTCGGTCGCCGCCTGTAATTTGTGATGTTCTTGTGCATACCGTGGATTTATTTTTTTTTTTTCATTGAAAAAGTAGCATAGATCAAATTGGATTACACTTAAATAGCAGTAAGTGATATTTTTTTTACTATACCTTATTTCTTTGCTGTGAGTAATGGAGCTCCAAGCGATCCCAGTGATCAGACAGCAGTTAAAAACTGCCAAAGCCGATAAAATACAGCTTCTACATTTGTTTATTTTTGGAAAAGACGAAGCGAGGCGAAATCGTTCTAATTTAAGGGTTTATACCGGATTACCGTTTAAAGAAGGTAGCCCTGAATTCGCCAACAAATTGAAAGAAATTACTGATACTTTTGACCAGTTGCAATTGATAACAGTCGCTAATCTGCTATCCATAGATATAAATGGAAATAAAGATGAGATAGCGACTCGCATTTTGGTCGCATTATCAGACATTGCTGCTTTTAAGGAAACATTTGGGAATATTTCGGCTTCGGAGACAGACATTGAGCATAATCAGAACGACAGCAGTGCCAGCACAGAATTAATTTCCCCCTTAAAAATACAACCACAACAAATGGTTGTACATTCGCAATACACTGCAAGTAAACAAAATATTTCTTTCACCGACATAGAACAATTAATTCCGCCGTTTAGCGGGGAAAAATCTGAAAACATCCAAACATGGTTTACACGATTCGAAACACTCTCGGAATCATTGAACCTCTCAGATATTCAAAAATTTGTTTTCGCAGAACGGAGTTTAAAAGGTTTAGCATTGCTAGTAATTAGAGCTGAAATTAATATTAATTCCTATTCCGCACTAAAGGAAGCTTTATTCCGCGAATTTCATCAAACGGCTTCGCCCGCACAAATACATCAAATATTAGCAAACCGCGGATGTCAACCAAACGAACAATTATTGGAATATTTTTTGAAGATGAAAGAAATCGCGCAGCGAGGGAATGTCGATGACATCTCTTTAATTCATTACACGATACAAGGTATTAGAGATACACCCCAAAATAAATCCATTTTATATGGCTGTTCCGATTTAGTAGAGTTTAAGAAAAAATTGCTAATTTATGATGAAATTTGCCGATCAGCCAGTGGTCAGGTGAAACGCATGTCGTATCATGCGGAAGGCCCTACTCCTACACCACACCTTAAAAATGAACGTAAAATTATCTGTTTTAACTGCGGTTTAGGAAACCACGTTTCCGCAGATTGTCATAATAAAAATAAGGGCCCGAAATGCTTTAATTGCTCGTTATGGGGCCATCGGTCTTTTGAATGTGGCGAGCGCACTGGGGAAAAACAGCCTACAACCCGAGGCACCCCTCCCCAACAACGTTCGGGGTTAAAGCGCGATAAGAAAGTCCACGTCGTAGACTCACAGCAATCGTATACCAACATGAATAAATTAGTCAAAATTGCGGATGTCGTAATAGACGCATTAATTGATACGGGAAGCGCGATTACAGCCATAAGAGAGGATTTTTATAAATTAGTTGGCTCCCCTCCCCTACAATGTGAAACCATACAACTGGACGGTTTTGGTGGTGGCAGTTTAACGCCATTAGGATCATTTAAAACGGATATTCAAATAGATGGAACTCTGTTCTCTACTAGAGTTTATGTCGTAAACTCATCACAAATGTCCACCCCCTTTATTGTAGGGCGGGACGTGCTTACACAGGGTACACTAACGTGTGGTCAGGACGGGATATCGCTCCATAAAACTCCCCAAGCGGATGTTTTCATTAACTGCATACGCATCCGTAAGCCCGCGAGCAACACTCTCTTACCAGCCCCCCTTACGTCACATAACACGCCTTCTGTTTGTACTGACATGGCACACCACAACTCATTCAACGGAACACTTCCATGCTTCGCAGACGACCCCGTGCCACATGAAATATGCACTAATATAGAAGAGCCTAATGTCCTATTTTCCCCTCAAAATCAACAAGCTAAACATTTCTCCGGAAGAGACGTTTCCACTACCCTTGGTCACGGAACAGTTGGTGACAACGATGCTATGCGGAATATTCTTAAATATATGATCCCCATACTTTTCATCGGTGTCTTATGTCACCTAATGCAAACAGATTGCTGTTATGAGTCACCGATGGCAAGATGTTCATCTATGGTACTAGATACCTTCAACGTTTTGATATGCTCTGTGTTCCTCCTAATCGTTGCCATTCGATTCACCGCGACGCTTAAATGGAAAAAGACAAGAAAGAAAAAAAAAAGTATGCAAAAGGGGAGAAAAAGTGTGTTATCAGCGTTGGATCCTAAGTGAGACTTTTTTTTTTCTCTCTTTCTCAAGCAAGATATTTTGTTACACAGATGTTTACTTTTTATTTATTTTTTTTTCTCTCCCAACCTGAAACCTGTTCAAGATGTTCGTACTTTAATATTTTTTTTTACGAAAAACCATCAGTGCATTATTTTTCTATTATGGATTTCACTATTTTATTTACATATTGGTTTTTGAACTAAGTCATACCCAGCTTATGGAAAGCTGTGATTTTTTTTTTCATTTTATATGACTGACTTGACTCATGATAACTATCTCAAGATAATTTTTGTGGCCTGCGAGTGTTTTTTTTTTCCCGAGAGCCACAAGAAGACATTTTTTTTGTGTGTGTTTTTACTACTCCACGTAACGAAGAGGGAATAATGGTGCTTTTTTTTTTAATTATTCCCTCGAATGTGAAATATGCCACAGCAATAAATAAAGCTAAGTCAAGTGCTTTTTTTTTTGTTGGCTGGCTAAAGCATTTTTATCATTATTATTATTTCATTAACCAGGATTATGTTAACAGGTGCCAAGTGATTTTTTTTTTTTTGGCACAAACATTTAACTTTTACAATATATAGGACATATTTTTTTTACATACTTAGTACCATTTTATGTGCTTCGAAATATTCTATGTTTTGTTTGAAATATGATTGTTTTTATAAATATGTTTATCTGTATAAACTATTTCTTCTACACCCCCCCCCCCCCCCCCAAAAAAAAAAAAAAAAAAAAAAATGACAAAAATATGATGTAGCAGGAAAACTATAAGTTTAGATTTTTTTTTTTTCCTCTACTCTTTCTTTCTTTTTGACAGACAAAAGATAATTATTTTTGTTTGTTTGTTTTGTCTTTGACATAAAAGTTTTTACGATTATTCCAATTTGAGCAATTTTCTTTTGCATAAAAATAAAAGTTTTTCTCTATTTTTTTTTGAAGACGTATTAAGAAACACTATAATAAATTTGAGACTTTTTTTTTAGACGAGGACGAATATCTGTTTAGAAGACGTTGTGTTGGAAACCCCCTTTGGGGAACGATGATAAAGCAAAAGACAGATGTGCAAAGAGCACATTAACGACGCTAACTATTATGATATAATTTTTTTTCTTTTCATTGTGTGTGCTGTTAATGACGTCTTCAAAATTCCTTTTCTGTTCTTCTCTCTTATTAATATTAATTTTTTTTTTTAAAATTCATGTTTTACAGTGATCGTCTGGTTTTTTTTTTTTTTTTTTTTTTTTTTTTTTTTTTCTCTCTCCCTTGAAGAAATAGTTTATTTTCAGTATCCTGATCGGTGTACACGTTCAGCTGTGGTCAGCTGCATGTCGGATTGGCCGAGTGTCGATATAGCGAGCCCATGGTAACAGGCTCGCTCAGATGCATTTGGCCGATTCGGCATCCGCCCCATGGCAAGGTACGACACGTGTTTGACCTTTTTAGCCACGTGTTAACTAAATGTTGCTGAGTTAGCACCTTCACACGAAAGGGCCCCAGCAACAAGCACAGAACAAGTACAGAAGGATGCCAGAGCCCGCCTGATGAAGACGTACTTAGCCGAGCTCAGGGCTAAAAGACAGAAGATGCCCCATAATTTCAATCCTTTAAGTATTTTTTCCCTTGTAAATATTGCACTTTTCCCTTGTAAATATTACGCATTAATCAAGAATATTAAACTTATGTAACAATACCCCTGGACTCCTTAATCTACATACGACATACATTTATAAGTATATTGAAACATTTTCCAAATAATATAATTTTTGAACATAAGTTAATTGGCATGATATAAATTAACCAAAAATAAGAATTCGACAGTAAAAATATACCCAATATTTTCAAATGCTCCCGTTAGACAAATAAATGCATAAATAAATGTATAAATTATTTAATTAACTAATATATAGGCAGAGTTTTCCCCAGGTTTAAAAAGGGACAGGGCGCTACTGTTCTGAAAAGGGCACTTTTTACATTCTTCAAGGCACTTTTTGATTTTTAGGGACAGTTTTATAGCGTTGAATCTAGAATCTAGTCGTTCAAAGAATCGTTGAAATACAGAAATTTCGTCAAAAATTGAAAAAAAGGTAAATTTTGTTAAAAGATCGCAAAAAAACAGCAGGTTTAGTTAAGAAATCACAAAAAAAAAAACAGATTTTGCTTAAAAAGGGGGAAAACGATATATTTCGTGAAAAGATCGCGAAAAAACGGCAAATTTGTGACGGATTGTGAAGAGAACCGTGCGGGGGGAGGTGGTCACCTCGGGCGCGGAAATTTAGAAGGCACCAAATTTATACTACAGACGTCATTTTTGGGCTGTCACAAGAAAAAGTTGGGAGAGGGGTCGCCCCTAATGTAATCTAATTATGCCCCGGTGCAATTTTCTCTTTGTACCAAAATGATTGTGAATTAGAAAAATCTTATTTTGGAGCAATAAAAACACGATTTTGAAGCAAGAGAATTAGTTTTTAGAACAGAAAAATTCAATTCTGTCATTAACTTCTTTTTTTTGTGCTACTTAGACAAAATTTGCATTTTTGCGATCTTTTGACGAAATTTGCCGGGTTTTTTTGGATATTTTCCCGAATTTTTGGCGAAATTTCCCGTTATTTGCGAATTTTTTGTCAGAATTTTCCGTTTTATTGCGATTTGTGGACAAAAATTTGCCGTTTTTTTCGCAAATCTTTTGACGAAATCTGCCATTTTTTCTCAATTTTTTGACGAAAGTTGCCGTTTTTCGTGATCGTTTGGCGAAATTTGTCGCTTTTCGCGAATCGTTTGAACTGAAAAATTTCCGTTTTATCGCGATTTATCGACGAAATTTGTCGTTTTTTTCACGATCTTTTGAGGAAATCTGCTGCTTTTTCGGGATTTTGCGACGAAATTTGCCGTTTTTTTTGGAATTTGGTAACGAAATTACGCGTCCAGTGGAAAGCATAAGAGTTATTTTTACGTTCCGTCGCCGATTTTTTGCGTAATTTGCGCGGTATAGCGCGTTCGCATCATCGCTGAAGGTCTGCGTTTTTTTTCAAATGTGGGACAAGAAGGGCGCTATTTTTTGGATGAGGGGCAAGAGGGGCTCTAATTTTTAAACTAAAGGGAAGGAGGGGCGCAGCGCTCTTCTGAAACCCTCTGGGGGAAACTCTGAATAGGTGTGTGTGTGAGAGAGAGAGTTTGTGCTTAATTATGTTTGTGTTTTAACACTGTATTTTATGTAAGTTTCGCATTTTGCATGATTTCTAAATTATTAAACATCAGTGTTGCTTACTGTTTTAGTCACCAGGAAAATGTCGAGTCATTTAGAATAAAATCACTCAGATAAATGAAAGAAACCAGAGCGACTGCTGTGTTGAGAATTGGGATTTTGGCAGATTTATTAACAGATTTGCGAAGACTTCTGATTTCTGTAGGAGACGCCTGATTTTTAAATGTTCCTGCATGCTCCTGATTTTTGACATATTTCTCCTGATTTTTCACATTTTTAAAATATTCTGTAATTTTACTATCAAACGTTCTATGATTCAGTGGTGAAAATTGTAATACAGGTGTAATTTAGTTTTTCAGTATGATTGATCAGTAGTATTTTATATGATAAACTACATTCAGATTCATTATAAACAATCAACCTAAGATTTGATACTGACCCAAACTTGCATGTTTGGCAAATTTGATTTGAGGCAAGTTTGATTAGACCCAAACTTGCTGTAATTTGACATCAATTACGGCAAGTTCAGAAATGGGTTTATCTGTTCCAACGTACAGTCTCAAAATTCGATTAAGAGTAGTGGTCCACCTTGCTTGATATATTGGCTCAAAGCTTCTGCAAGAAACATCAATTGAACACTCGTCTGTTGAAACAGCTTGCAATTTTCCAAACATATACTTCTGCTCAGTTGACAAATAGTCTTTACCAACAGAATCAAAATCAGACATCAGAATTAATTAGCTTAGACTTTGTAATTGATAATGAATCCCAAATCGCAAGGATTTACCAATTGGGTACACACAATATGCGTATTTATTGCACATCATGTGTAATAAGTACCATATTGTGTAATAAATACATAATATGGGTATTTATTACACATAAATACACATATACGTAAAATAAAAATATACACTTGAGTGCATGAATGCACATTTATTTGAGAGCTACTAGTTAATAAAATCAAACCTGCGTAACAGAATATATTTATTTCCGTTAAAAGTAAAGGTAAAAACAAATAAATATAACCGGTGATTTTACAAAGGAAAATTCATAAATATTTAATTATTATTTTTTCTAAAATTCCATCAATATAATTCATAATTAGGTTTTTCTAAAAAAAATCAATTAATTATAATATTAACTGTACATAATTACGAATAAGAGCATCTTTATTAGGAGCTCAGCTTTAAGAAAATTAAACGCAAGGTAAAAGAGAGGAGAAAAAACTCAAATGCACCGTCAAACTCTTTTTATCCATCGACCAACATCAATTATCTTACTGCGTTTCAGATAGAGGAAGTTCACCAACACCATTAAGAGCGAATTCAGCAAGAAATTTTATTAAGATGGAATTAAACTTCTAACCTGTACATGTTAAGTATTGCACTTTTTCTTTTTTCTCTGCTTTAACTTTATATAGAGACTTGTTTTGTCGAACTTCTTTTAAAGACATTGTTAAAGTACTTTAAAAGCAACCCCAAATGCATTAGTCTATGTCGAGAAAGAAAACAACTAGTAACTTTTCTTTAAAAATGGATGTTCATTTACTGGTATTAGCTTTCTAACAGTCCTGCAGACGAAATATATTAAGTTGATTAAAATAAGTGCTTTTTTTTTCATAAAACTTTCTGATAATATATAAAGTATGTCAATTGTCGATCGCATATTATCCCACTATTTTTTAATCAAGCCTGTTTTTAGGTGTTCGTCGAAGAATCTTTTTCATAAAATAGCAGCCATATATATTGAAATGATCATGCGACTTTTGTACATTTCTAAATGTTACATATGTAGAGACGGTTTAAAAAAATACTGCTGTTTACTTTATTTATTTTACTCTCCAAGGTGTCACTGAGATAAACGAAATTCGATTGGAAATAATATTTTCTTTAAATTATACAGGGTGTTTCTATATTCCCTCACAAACATTGTTGTAGGGTGAGTCGAAAAAAAATGAAATATTTGTAATCGCAACGAAATAGTGCGGGAAAGTTGCCTTTTGTAATAAAAAATAAATTCGTAAAATATTAAACCAATCGGCTAGTACCAATAGGCTGGTCAATGTTTCAAAAAAATCATAAAAAAACATGTTTTTTTTTACAATTTTTTGTGTCAGTTATGCAAACATATTAAAACTGTTTGTAATAGAACGCAACAGCTACATAAAGATAAATGAAAAGTCCAGCTAAAAGTTAATTATAGTTTAATCATTATCTTTTTCTTCCTCAAAGGACCTTTAAAATAAAATGCCAAAAATTTCAAATTTTCATTTTTTCTGAATTTTTATATCTAGAATTAAATAAATCTATTTTAAATCTATTAATGTACTTCAAAAATCTAGTAATTTTGATAAATACTTATACAATAAAAAAAAGGTAATCATATGATTCATTTTTCATGACGATCGCTTTATGGATTGCTGTTTTACTTCATGCCAGCAAAAGACAGAAGTTCTTGTACTACAAATCACAAAAATTATATAAATGAACCAAGTTTTATTAACTGAAGTACACAGATGTTTAGTCGAAATGGGTGAAATAAACTTAAAATGTATAAGTATTTAATGTAAATTAATTTTACAATGTAACTTGCTTTCAAATGAAGCCATTATTCCTCGAGAGGTCAAATGTGATTTGTAATCCGTCCTTTGTTCTGATCCACAAATTTTAGAAAGCTGCTTAAGTGATCTGATTTTACGCATCTTTTTACTGATTCAATGTAGCAATGGAACTTATAACAGCTGAAATCTTTAATCGAACCTTCTAAACTCACCAGGGTTGTAAGATCGTCAGTTGATGACACAGTTACCTTAGTTTAAAACATTGCCAGTCGATTAAATCGTACAATTTTTAACTTCAAAGTTCAAGTCTGGAATGACGAACTGTCAGAAAGTACTATTCGGGTACATTATAACTTTTTGTTTTGGCAATTTTCTTTTTGACTAGGATACTGAGTTTCTGCCCTTCATCTGCTAGCACTTCTATGGAAACAGACATTTCATGAAATTAGAGGAAGTATAATCTTTGATAGATGGTCTGGTAAGTAACGGAAATTATTAACAGGAAGTTCGCGGATTCCGGCACCGTGGAAACACGATCGATTCATTTTAATTGTGAAACAACCGATGTACTACACTTCCAGGATGTACTCATCTGTTACGACAAGTTCAGAAGTGGATTTATCTGTTCCGATGTAGTCTCAAAATTCAATTAAAAGTAGTAATCCACCTTGCTTGAGATATTGGTTCAGAGCTTCGGCAAGAAAGATCACTTGAACACTCGCCTGTGAAAACAGCTTGCAATTTTCCAAACATATACTTCTGCTCGATTGAAAAATAGTCTTTACCAACAGCTGGGATATCAGAATTAATGTGCTTAAACTTTCGCAATTCGCAAATCGCAAAGAATTTACGAAATTGGGTCACAATAGGACCAAGAATTCTTCGTCTGTGTTATCAAAGTTTCGAAAAGATGTCTCAGTGGAAGCTCATTGAAGTGAGTGCAAGGAAGCCGCTGAAATGGTTTTAACTCGTTATCCATGCAAACGTATAGCATCACTTTTGCTTCTTGGGTTACAGACAGTTCCATCAGGTTTGATTGAAATTATTTTTTCAATTACTACTTCACTTTTCTTCCAAAAATATACATTGTTATTGAATGCCTTGTCAGACAAGAATGACAAATAATCAAAATAAAGGGGACCTTGTTCAAGTATTAATCTGGCTCTTTTCTTATTTCGCTACTATGACATTTTGCCGCTTCTTTAACCTGGCATATAGTTCTATCTTTAGAGCCAATGAAGTATAGAATAAAGGGGTATATTACTTTAAAAAAAACTAAGTTAAATATGCCTTTTTTTGCATTGAGGAAAAAAATTAAGTGCAGACATCTAAAGATATTTTTATAATAGATGGATGTTTTTGATAGAATTACAGTGATCTTGATAAACAATCTCCGTGAAATTAACAACAGAAATTCTTTTCCCAGTCTATTATAAATGTAACAAATGTAGAACAGTTAAAAAAATTTAAGAAACCAAAAAAATTAATATTTTAATAATTTTTAGAAATATTGGCCCTTTTGCGGCGGTAAGAGATATGATGTCACCATAATGAAATTTTACAGTTACATTACTAATATATTGGTGTTGCTGTTACGTTCTATTAGAAATTGTGCTACTATATTTTAAAAGAAAAAACATATTTTTGGGAATTTTGTATGATTTTTTTTTTTTTTGTGGCGGTAAAAAATATTAACCGATCGGTGTAATATGTTACAAATTTATTTTTTATAGCAAAAGGCAACTTTATCGCTCTATTATGTTCCGACTGTAAATATTTCGTTTACTTCGACCCATCATACTGTATAGATCTTTCCGAGTGCATGAAGCGAGTCTAAATTATTCTTTACTATACTGTCCTTACTATATATTGCCTTATCTTATTATATATTTATAAACAGTAGTATGAAGTTTAAACAGTGCAAAATAAGCAGAATTGAAAGAATGTTTCACTGTGCTTCTTCATTTCTTATATACAATCTAAATTTTATTAAATCAGAAAAACCATGATATGAATCTGTAATAATTTGGTACGAAAATCCTCACTTGTTCATCATTTCCTTATTTCGTTTTTATTTCTAATTCTTGTGGCATTATGTTTATATACGTGCAGAAATTTATTCGTTAACATTCTTGTCTCAATTTATCAAATCTTTTATTTGCAATAAGCGACATGTTTAGTAAAAAAGACTTTCATTTGCGTTTCAAAAATAACAATTTATTCATCGAATTCTGTTCATTGCAATTTGCATGAGAGAAAATCTGATTTTATCACTTTGCATGAACGACGCACATTCATACCTCTGCACGAGGAAAAATGATTAAAAAAAGCATTTTCATTTCCCTTTTGATAAGAGAGGGGATTTTTTTTTCTGATGCATAACAGCAATTTTAGCTTGTTATTACACGTCAGGTCGAAAAGTGACGCATTTCTTTCATTTCCACCACTCTAGCATTGTATTCATTAAAGAACTGTTGATTTTTCTATAGTTCTTTTATTTTAATATAGAAAAATATTCGCAAATTGTTCTAAAGGGATGTTTGTTTTTATCAGTTTATTATTTAAGATTTGCGTTCGAGTATAAGTATTATGAGTGTATGCATGTGTTTTTCTATATTCGGACACGTGTACATGATGTGCGGATGAATTCATGTGACTATGTACATCAATATAGGTATATTACCTTTATGGGTTAATGCATGGTAAAAAAAAAATAAATAAATGAATGAATGAATAAAATAACAATAACAATAATAAAATAAAATAAAAATCTGTTTTACAAAAAATAAGCTGTCAACCAGGAAAAAAAAAAGCTAAGAATTAAAACTGTTTTTTTTTTTTTTTTTTTTTTTCGGAAATATAATCTGTCTTTACTTCGATTTTTGTGTTATTTTAACATATTCTGCCAAAAAAAAAAAAAAAAAAAAAAAAAAAAAAAAAAAATCGATTTTTCTGCTGTTTGTTTTTTCTGCAAAATCACTAGATTTTTAGCGCGGGTCTAGGTGCAGTGCGCTAATTTAAATAAAAATCCTAAAAGCATAGCTAGTCGTAGTGTGGTATCGTAGTCGTCCCAATGGTCACAATCAAAGCAATGTGAAAAAGGAAGTCTATATTTTACCACATTATAGCTTTCAAGTGACCGTCACACAATAAAATACAGACTGTAATTTCCTAACACGAAAAAAAAATGTATGTTAAATTCTTTTTCAAAATTTCTGAATATAACTGGGTCTGTTGAATGTATCAGATCATGGAAAGGATTACAGTTAATGGAAATAATTTAATTTCCAATTGCCTGATTCAGCCATATTTTATTTAAAATTTAAGTTTTTTAAGGTCTTTAATTAAATTATTTACATTTCAGTTAGCAATACGACGCACTGCAAAATTTGCAATTGAATTTTTTATACTTAGAATAACTTATAAATATATCAGTATGTTCAAATGCGTGTAATTTTTTGTACGTCACTATAAACTCACAGCTTTAAAATTGCAAAGCTAATCTTCCAAAAGATATCATGTAAAAAAACTGATTACATCGTTGTTTAACAAAAAGAAAAAAAAATGTATTTTTAACATTTGCCAAAAAAGAATTCATCTGACAAGATAATACTACTAACTTCATGTTAGAAAACTTTTATAAAATGCTGGTATTTAAACACAGAGGACCGTACAAATATTTAAAGAAATCTGCCTCCGACTATCGCCATCTTTCTGTCAGAGTGTAGACCAGGGGGCGATGACATGACAAATTTTCAAATAATTTGAATCTCATTACAAAATGAAACATATTGACTTTAGAGGGGCAGAATTCAAAATACGCCTTATTTTCTATATTTTGTGATGGCAATGCGGACAATATGGGTTTCATTTGAGTTACAGTATTTTCACATTTTGGAGACATTCAATGTTGCACTTATTGAAATCATAAATCAACGAAATATGGGATATCAATTTTTTTCATTAAATCTAAAACTTTAAAATGATATTATGGCTACCTTAATATACAATTAGAGCATTTTGTAATATTATTTTAAAACAGTTTGTACTAAAACTTATAAACCCAGAATTGTGTTAGTTATTCTATTGTTTTATTACATACAGCTATAATTTAGGCTTAAACATTTATTTGTGGTCACTAAGACTACAATATGAATATGTATGTATTTTATTTCCCAAAAGAATAAGAAAAATCCCAAAGAACTATATCCCAAAGAAATTCCTTAAATTTCCAAAGAAATCCCAAACGAAATCTATCCCAAAGGAATTTTTTTTAAAATTTTATGCAGTGATTTATTGCTGTAGTAGTTTAATATTTACCATGTTTTCTTTATTCTACTTAAAAGTAAAATACATATAGAGAGATGTTTTTTATTATGGAGGAAAGAAAAAATTCTTAACCAAATCTACGATTTATTATTATTATTATTATTATTTTTTGTATGTTAAAAGGTTTTTGATGGATTTATATATATTTTTTTTTTCATTTATTTTAAAGACTTATCCTTCAATGTCTGTACATTGTAAGTTTTTGAATTCTGAATTGCTTCATTTCGTTTTTTCTTCATTATTATTATTAAATTTGCGGATGAACTATGTACTGATATGAAGGGCATTACAAATCTGATCAATTACTTTATTGAATGAATCATTCTTTTTAAAACAAATGGAAACAGGTTTGAGGAATTGCATCTACTTCCTTCTAGTAAATTTTCTGACCATGAATTGATTTTTTAGGTGTTTTTTAAACATTGCAGTCTATCAATAGTAGAACAAGAACTTTCATACATTTTTATTTATTGCCTATTTTTTTTCTTGTTTTTCTCACTATCTTCACTGTAAACATGGAACTAAGTTCTAATCTTCGCTTCATTTTCCGCTATTGTATCATTTTATCAAATGTCAATATGACAGTGCATAATAATACAGAATTATTTTTGCGCCGATGTAAATTTTGCTATTACTATTTTATTTATGCATTTTGCTGAATGATAAAAACAATTCTTTGCTGGTAAAATTTTACAAAATTCCTCAACCCTGAGCGGAAATATTATCATGTAGGTGTTCCCTTTTTTATGTTTCGTTTTATTTTCCCTGATGTAATTTAATTATTATGACTGGTAATTAAATTTTAGAATTCTACATCGAATATCCCGAAAAATGTTTATTTATTGAATTTCCTTTGTAAAAATTTTAATTATTTCTTCACTGATGTAAATTTTTCTATAACTATTTTTGTCTGTTCATTGCATTTTGCTGACTGGTAAAAACAATTCTTTGTCTGATGAAATTTTACAAAATTTCTCAACCCTGAGCGGAAATATAATCATCATATAGGTATTCCGTTTATTTATGTTTCGTTTTATTTCCTCTATTGTAATTTAATTATTATGACTGGTTATTAAATTTTAGAATTCTATATCATGAAAACCTGAAAAACATTTATGTATTGAATGCACTTTTAAAAAATTTATTTATTTATTTATTTTTTCATTGATGTAAATTTTGTTAAAACTATTTTTTTTATTGCATTTTGCTGACTGGTAAAAACAATTCTTTGTCTGATAAAATTTTACAAAATTCCTCAACCCCCCGTGCGGAAATATATTCATGTAGGTATTCCGCTTATTTATGTTTCATTTTATTTCCTCCAATGTAATTTAATTACTATGATTAGTAATCAAATTTTAAAATTCTATATCGTGAGACCCTGAAAAACGTTTACTTATTAAATTCATTTTTTAAAAATTGTCAAACGTTTACTTTCGACGAGCACAGTTTGTTCGAACTACTAAAGGATAGACACGTCATGTCAACAGTAGCCAATCCAAAATCGCTATTTGCCTTTCTATGAAATTGCTGTGAATGTCTGAATAATATTTTGACCCGCCCATTCCCATCTCGAAAATACCAATCAGTTCATCGGAAATTGCAGCAGAAGGGCGTTAATTGAAAACGACTTTCACAAATTGGAAGGCAACATCTTTATAGACGTATTACGAAAAGAGGAAATTCAATAATAATAAAAAATTTTCCCTCACTCCAAAAAGATGAGCAAACACTCCTCCTACTGATTTTGTGTCGAAGCCCTTCACATTTGTGTTTGCCCACAAATTTTAAGCGATTTCTGATTGGTTGGAAAGATGAAGTGGCAAAGGAGAGTTGAGGTGTTCAATGCTTGTCAAAATGGTTGAGAATGACGTCATGACTTTTACCCTTTGGTGCGTCAAAGGACTCTTGAGATAAGTATTTTTGAGTGGCAACGGTGTTAAATAGTCTTTAAACATTTTCAGCTCTGACGCATAGAGACTGGAAATTAAATTTATGAACATTCGTAGATGCTTACGTAAGATAAAGAACGGCTTACCGGAGTTTAATTAGTAGAAGTTTTAAAAATAATTTGGATCTAAGATTTCATTAGTTTCGAAAAGTTTTGCAAACTGCTAATACCACAAATTATAGCAAAACGCATCATTAAAAGTACATTATTTGTTTAATAATTACGTATTTATTACTTATTTATAATTATGTAATCTGTTGAATTAATTAATTATTTATTTATTTTTTAAGGTATGACTGTATTTGTTTTTTGTACTCAAAAGGATTTTTATACTTTGAGACAGTTAATTTAAAAATCATTAAATTTTATAAATGATTTTTTACTTTATATTTTGATGAATATTGATATCTTAAAAAATTAATTAGTGTTGCCAATTGTGGATTAAAGAAAACTGATGTACCTGACCCCGAGCTGACTCATATGCTGCAACTTAGGAAAATTTTATTTAAAGTATTTACATTTATTCATACCTGCTAAGCTTTTAAAGACGAGACTCCCGTATTTTTTTCCCACACGCATACAGTATTTCACAAAGTTTTAACAAATAAATATGATCGACAATAAATTTACCGTCGATCGATTTTAATAAAGAATTTTTATCAATACTAAATCTGTGTTTGACTAAATCACGTATAAATTTATTTTTCTAAAGACTAAAATTAACTAGCAATGTGTTTGGGAAATATCTTATTATAGTGAAAGCTACTTAAGTGGATTATCTGAAGTACAACCATTTTTCGCATCTTAAATAGTGGACAATATATAATGCTATCAAATTTATAAAAGCCATGCTTGGTCAATTAGGACAGGTGCTCAGCAGTTACACTTAGCACACTTTTTCTTGTAACTGTTCATAACATTACATTTATATATATATAGGATATAAAATTTGACTGCTAATTGTGTAACAGTAATTTTTTTTAAAGAACAGTATAGCTGCAATTTAACGTAACTCTAAATGTAAATAATCATGAGAGAAACTATCTTATTTTTTCTTAACCCTTTCGGGTCCAGTGTACTATTAATAGTACATGTCTTTTCATCGAGTATTATTTTGTCTTAACAATTACCCAGTTACTTTCTTTATATAGAAATAATAGTATGCGGCTATGACTTCTTATTATCACTTCATTTAGGTTTTAATATTTAGTAGTACTAGCAATAATAAAAGATTTTTTAATTCTCTTCGCAGCATTTGTGATTACTTTATTTTTTACATATATTCCCTCTTTAAAATATGAGTTACTTTTTTGAACCAATCATGTATGTTAAAACGCAAACAACATTAGAGAGTTGTAATATCCTTCCAAATCTTATTGTAATAAGTTATTTTCCAAACGTCTTCAAAATTTCTTTCTTAGCGTATTATCATATAAATATGAATTGAATCGTACACAAAATACATTTGTATGGCTTCAAACAATGAGATAATCTTTAAACTTCAATGAGTGTATTTGGACAGCTACCATTAATGTTATTAAGATAATAGTGATTTTTGTTCTCAAAACGAAAAAATTTCGGACGCGAAAGGGTTAAGGTATTCTACGAAATACTGAATCACATCTATCTTTTATCCCTTTATATTTGATTATTGAACTAGCGGTGTTATTTCTTCTGCAATCTTGGATAATTAAAATCTATAAAATGAATGGAAATTACAATTATTGTGTAATCTATTAGAAGAATTGCGATTTATATAAATAATGTTTAAAAGTTAAAGAATATATTTAGAAAAAATCCTTTGCGTCCAATTTTTCCTGCGGACATTACTTTGATTCTCATTATTAAAAAGTTATTCACGAATCCATCAGAATCTGAAACATAATTTACTGTCGATTTTCTATTTATAGAATTACCGGCCGTATCTTTATGAAATATTTTTAAATTGTGAACTTAATATTCAAAATTACGTTCCTGATAAATTCGGTTTTTTTTTTTCGAAATATTATTGCAAGTAATAGAGCAATAATTTGTAGTATATTTCAATTCATTTCTGGAAGTTACTGTCGCATAAATAATGTAATTGTTAAATTTTACAGTAACTAAAAAAATTGTAATTTAACAAATTACGACGATCATTTGGAAAATGACATTTTCAAAGACTAAAATTTTAGACTTATAAATAAATTCTATATTTAAAAAAATAATAATAATAAACATAATTTTTATGATGATCAAAACGTTGCATACGTAATAGCAGAGACATGTATTACGTACGCCATGGATTAGACATTTAATATTCCTGGATCAGTCATAAACAAACTTAAATGAAAATTCAGTTGTACAATTTTCGGTACTGCAAATTTTTAAATTTCTAAACATCGCACATTTTCAAATTTTACACCGTCGTATAAAGAACAAAAGTTACTTTTAAATGCAATTTGTTTAAAATCTGTTTCTCAATTTGTTTTTAAGTAATTGATTTTTCTTTTTTTCTTTCTTTTTTTTTTTTTTTTTTTTTTTTTGTCATTGTGGCAACAGAAGTATTTCATTTCTGGACAATAAACATGAACCAATCAGAAAGCGAATAAAATCCGGACATCACAAGCATTCAGATATCCTCACTTTGGACCGATAGAAACAATCATTTTCCAAATGGTAAAAAAAAAAAAAAAAAAAAAAAAAAAAAAAAAAAAAAAAAAAAAAGTTTGATTTTTAATATTTGTTGAGCATTAATGTAACTCTGACTTAAAAAAAAAAAAAAAAAAAATCACTCAGCTAATCAATCAGAGTTTAATATTACAGTGTACTATGCGTTTTTTATTTTACATTTTCGGAGCATTGGAAGAACGCATAAATATGGCGTCATTGAGAGAAAATTTTTGACAGTTTGTTAATAAAATTTTCAGAATCTAGTGAGAAATTGCTTTCAAGTTTTAGCGAAGTAAAACATAAATCAGATTTCACGGGAGGTCGGAATAATGCAGAGCCGAGGAAAATGATATACACTAAAGCGGGGCGGGACGAGTATGAACTTGAGGCGTATTTTATTACGAGAAGGACTTTATTGCATGAAAAGGAATTACGGTTGTCAACGAAAATGAAAAATGGAAATTGATTTCAGAAATTTTCCAACGGCCTGTTTTAAAAGTTAACGTTCATTTTTCAAGCATATTTTTCGAGGAGAAATCGAGAAAAGAGTTATCGTTACGACATTCTAATAGAGTGAAAGCTGATACTTGATGATATTACTCGTAGTACTGATAGCGATTTCTGTTATAGATAAAGACGATATGTGTAATATAATATTATTATTTATAGTGAAGTTTCTGTAGGCTATTGCAGCAGAAAATACCGTGAATGAACAAACTTCATAATAGATTTGAAAATAAAAATAACATAATTACTAAATGGTGTACAAAATGTTGCAAAATTTAAAAACAATACAAACATTAAAGCATATTTAAGAAATTGAACGTTTCCATCTTTGACTCAGATCTTCATCAAGAAAAAACCGGACGATTTTACGAAATACTACTGGTAATCTGGACGCCAGTATAATTTACTGTTTTTTTAATGGAAAAAATTCCGTATTTTCCTAGAATTTACGAGAATTTTTCCGTTAAAAAACAGTAAACTGTATTGGCGTTACTAGTAGTATTTCCGTAAAATTCGTCCTTTTTTTTTTTTTTTTTTTTTTTTTTTTTTTCAGTGTACTAATAATAACGGGAAAACATTAATTGTCAAGATCTATGCAACAAAAATTAGAATAAACATTCAAATGGTTTTAATGAAGAAGAATCACGGGCGCGATCTCACGTTGGAAAGTAAAAGATGAAAAGAACTAGTTGTAAAACATTATTTTAACACGTGCTATCAAAGTTTAGGGATTTTTAATAAAATGTTATCGTTGCAAACAACATTTTTTCTTCATAATTTTTTTTAAAAATAGACTTTATAATATTACTCCTTGTACTGTCAGCACAGTTAAGTACAGTTTTGCATCGAGTCGGGTAACCCTGTTTAATTGAATCCGATCCCTTGCAAAGCTCCGATCGAGTCGGCATGACGCTCTGTGTCATGATGAGACTCGGTTTGACTTTAAATGCTTCAGTTTCGGGTTGAGTTTTGAGTCTTTCGGGCAGGATTTAGTTTGACACGATTTTTCAAAATAAATTCCGTAATATTTTTCAAATGAAAAGAACTACATATTTGAATGTTAATGAATGTATAAGAGTTATTTTTTATGCAAAAAGGATAAAATTGATATTAGATATGTAGATTATCTTTTTTCATAATTGTTTTAAAATACCTGGGTTAATTTTCGTTCACTTCGAGTTGGGGTTTTGTGTTGCTTTCAGATTAAAGTGTGCCGTATTTCCGGTTGAGTTGAAGCAAAGTTTCCGAATTCGGGTCGGACTTGATCTATGCACTTTAGTAAAATAAGTTATTATGTGCATCGTGTCACCGTCATGATACGTGTTATTACGCTTCTAATTCCCCAACATTAATAGGGCCGTGCGAAGCGGGGGACCGATCTGAGCGCAGAAATTGAGGGAGCGTCAAATTTATACTAATTTTTTTTTATTTTTTTATTTTTTTTTTTTAAGAAAATTTTTTTTTTTTTTAAATTGCATGTTGTTTCTTTCTTGGATTCCAAAAGAGATTATACTGTACTGTTAGATATATTTTTTCCACTTGCGTTTTCCAGATCCCCTTTGTCAAAATATAAGTGCAAGATTCTGGTACATTATTTAGTTATTAAAATAACCTTTTAAAGTTCCAAAATAAATGCCAAATATGTATTCAATTGAAGGTATTTATGTTTTTACACTTTTCAATTTTGTGGCACCTCTCACATAGAGAAATTGTGGTGGTGGTAATGGGGGTGGGGGGTGGGGATCAAATTGAAACTTCGCCCCGGGCGCAATTTTCTCCTCACACGGCTCGGAACATTTGTACACAAGCGGATGATAATTTTTCTGATCAAATATATTTAAATTTTTGCATTATATTAAACTTTGTTAGTTTTAAATTATGAAAACAATGCTCTATAGCTTATAAACATTGACAACAGCCTTAATAATTTCTGCTTAATAAGCACTGACAGTGTTTTCTGTTATGTGCAGCGTTATTTTTATATTTTATATTTCGTCTTTTCATATCCATCATTATCAATAATACAGAGAGTAAAATTGTTTTCAGAAATAGATTAATAAAATTATCCTGCATAATTCTAGAGATTTCTTTATTATAAATGTATGATATTTGTATGGATTCATATGATATGCACATTGAAGTGCTGAATCAGGTATCATTTTCCTTTCATTATTAAATTTTTAAGTATAAAAGCATTTACAAGAGTTATACGGAACTGGATCAATATTATACAACATAGATAAATATTTAATATGCCCCTTTATAATGCGAGATTCTCTTTTCAAGCAAATTTCGACAATAATTCCAATTAATCGATAAATACAGCAACCGACTTCACTAGCTGAAAATCAAATTTTCTGAATGGAAAATAATCCGTATTATATAAATATGTTGAGCAACGATCTCTCCCAATTTATCTTGAGTATCACCTGGCATTCTTGGTTATAAGGGAATGGAGGATTGCCTCTGTCACAATTGGTATAAATGTACTGTTTTGTATTTTAAAAAATGTTCAATTTTATCCTATTATAAAACAAGTTATCATATTGCCTGACAACTTAATTTGATTCAGATGTTGACGAGCGTTGTGTTGATTCAGAAAATACTTTGATTTTTATAATATGCCTTACTTTAAGACAATTATTTATTCTTCTTCTGCTGAAAAATGCATTGCAAATTTTATTTTCCATTTACTCCCTTTAAAAAAAAACGCAGCTTTATTAGTTATGTAATTATCATTGCATTTTACGCATTAAGTTTGTAACGTATATCAGCTATATAGTATTCCAACTTCCGACAAGAATCCTGCACCGAGCCGGGTTACCCGCTTTTTATATTCGACCCAACCCGAACCGATGGTCGGGTTGACATCCACTTTTTTACTGCGGATCGGATTTGGGTCAGGTTGTTTTTCATTGTTTCTGACTCGGATCGGTTTCGAGTTGACAATAATTTCGAAAGAATGTCCAAAATGTTACTTCAGTTTAAGAACGTATATACAATAAGACTTTTTTAATGACTTTTCTCCAGAAAAGCAGACATCTCTATTTAGCCAATACTTTTCAATTCTTAACATTTATATATTTGACAGTTTTTACCTCCGAATAGCTACCTCCCCTCAATCTACACAAACGTAACATATGCATGTGTGCATAAATAATCACAAATACTATAAATGTATTTTTGTATGTTTCAAAAACTAAATGTTGATAACTTTTCTCACATTTCTAATATGCATTTTCTTTCTCATGCAGTAAATTGAATATATATTTGTCCATAATCAAATACGTGTTTATTTTCATATGAAACATAATTGTTTTCGAAATGAAAGTTGTGCTTTTTTATGAAAATCCCAGTAGCCTGACTTGCAAAAAACCTAAGTATAACCCGCAAGAATTTTTCTAGTGTGAACCCGACCCACAGAAAGAAAATCAGATTCTTCCCGAGAAATCAAAGAAGAAAATTCGAAACAATGTTTTTCCATGTCTCTATATTCAACGATCTCGAGATGTTTGCCATTCAGAGGTTTTATTTTATTTAAATATTAAACAATATAGAATTGTTCTTATTAAATGTAATACTATTTTCATGTTTTATATAAATTTTTAGATTATTTATTATAATGGCATTAAAACATGATTTAATCTTTTTTCATTGCGGGTTCGAAGCATGTTTCGGGTTGATATACATCGGGTTCGAGTTGGGTTGCGTGTCACCGGAAACTATTTTTACGTGTTCCAATCGGGTGCAGGTGATAAATTTTTTTTTCTTTGTCTGTCTGGTGGAGGGTTGAATTCCAATTGAAATTTCGTATTTGAATCGTGTTGTGCCCAACCTGCGCAGGACTCTAGTTCTTACTAAAATACCGAAAGTTGTGAATTTATTCAAACCATGTTAATCAGGTTTCCAAACAGAAAAATATTTTGCTATAATATTATTTTGTTTCATGTTACTACGTGAAACTTGTTTGATATTATCTCTCTTTAAAAAAAAAATCTTGTTAAACATACTTAATCTGAGTCATATTAGTTCATATTTTAAGAAAGAATATAGCAACATTGGCAGGTATGATATTGGCATTTTGTATTTTAAGCTTTGATTACAGCAGTCTCTAGCTTCTCTAAAATGTCTT
This sequence comes from Maratus speculifer, assembly GCA_964019185.1. NCBI lineage: Eukaryota > Metazoa > Arthropoda > Arachnida > Araneae > Salticidae > Maratus > Maratus speculifer. The sequence continues at coordinate 147,082,005 of OZ025296.1, forward strand.
CAGATGTATAAGATAGTTTGCATCTCTAGTCATTTTTTCCTCCTTTTTTTAAGAACTTTAGATGCATGAGATATCATACGATTCAGGCATATTTTAATTTGTCTAAGCATCTGTAGACATAAGAAATTTCATGCAATCAGAGTAAAAATATTTTTGCCGTCAATTGCAAGTTGCATAAATTTGAGCGCCATGTAAGCGAATCTTATAAGTATGAACAATTACGACTTTAGATGAATGTTCAGCTTTAAGCTTAAATCGCTAATTCATATAAAAATCGGGATTCGATACATAGATAGATATAATCATCACCAGTATGTCCAATCTATAAAAATTAAATCTTTACTTTATCCATCGTTTGTTTAAATAACAACCAGTGTTTAAATAAGTAACCATATTTAAACCATCTATTAAAAAAAAAAAAATTCTTATTCTTCATATACTGAAAAATGCATTGTAAACTTTATTTCCTATTTTTCCCCCTTTAACAAAAATGCAGCTTTATTAAGTCAGTAATTATCATTGCATTTTACTCGAAGAGCGGGTGGCGGCGGTAGATTTATGCCAGGCAGCGCTAAATGATTGGATGGGCGAGAAACGATTTCACGGCTTGGTGAGAATCTTATTAATAGCTGCCAAGGATTCAGCGTAAAAGGTGGTATCTTTCATGGTGGACCTTCCGCTCCCATTCATAAACAAGGGATCTACTTTAGTGTGGCTTTTAGTCGGATGGAAATTAGTTAAGGGACTGATTGTTCTGCGCTCGTGTTTAAGGCGAATTTAAAATGAAGTTTTAAAAATAAGAATTCGGGTGAAAAATACTTCTTCTTCTAAAATGACTTTTAAAGAAGTTTCGTATTTGCAAAAAATCTTTCAAGAAATTAAAATTTGCAGTTTAGGTTAGACATCATTGGTGTTGACAGGTTTCTTTGTCAGAAACAAAGGGACAGTAGTTTCGAAATCTGGACATAAAAATGCTCTTAACCCCAGCAAACATGAAGCTGCCTGTGTAAACTCAATGTCCACACGATATTATTAGCACTCAGTTTTATCTACTAAAACGAAAGTCTGTATAAAACAGAATATTTTCCCAATCATTTGCGATTCTGTAGCAGCAATATCCAGAAAACACCATCGTTATACTCTGACACATGATTATGTTATAACTACATTTCAAGTGTATAGTTTACTTTAACATTTTATTTCGTTTCATTATTCAAATTTCTGTTTCAAATTTACCGTAATATAACATCTGAAGTATTTGTATAAGCCGATTTTAATATTCAACACAAGTCTTTTAAAAAATGCGATTATTATTATTATTATTATTATTATTATTATTATTATTATTATTATTACTATCATCATTACTGTTTCCTGAAAACGTTCTCAATCCATATGGGCATAAAATAAAAAAATAACTTTACACCGATACACTAAACATTTTCATTTATCCATTGTTGCTCTGTTGTATGTAGATTTTGCAATCTAAGCCTCCTTTCCGCCTGCACTGTATTCATCGGCGGCACTTCACCGGCTTAATAAAGTCCGCAAACACCACCTTCGCGGGGGTATTGGCGGCTGTTCCGTCGCATGTTGTATTAAACGACTGGATGGGCCAGAAAACGATTTCACGGATAGCTGGGGTTCTTATTAATAGCGGGGGTCGGCATAGGTGTAGGAGGAGGAAAGGTCTCGACGCCTATCCCTGAGCGCAACGTTTGCACTTGCACATCTCACTCTCCCATTTCCAGTTTGCTCACTGAGTTATTCTCAGATAATAGATTTGTGAAGAATTGTCTTCCTGATTCGTGATAGCAAGTACTCTGTGTTAAATAACTATGTTTGAAAACGGTGCTTTTTAGCTTTTACACGCTTATATTTTAGTTAGATGTAGATTTTTCTATTTAGACTTCAAAATATACAGATTTATATTATTAACAATAGGTATGCTCATTTTGAATTTAAAATAACAATAATATTAATTTGTGAAAAATTGTCTTCCTCATTCGTGATAGCAAGCATTCTGTGTTAAATAACTACGTTTGAAAAGGGTGCTTTTCGCTTTTCCACGGATATATTGTAGTTAGATGCAGATTTTGCAATTGAGACTTCCAAATTTGCATATTTAAATGAAAGACTTGGACTTACGCTGTAAAAAAAAATATTGATTAAAAGCAAACTTAGATACTCATCAGCGTACAATATAGATAAAAACAGTTTTAATAACATATAAAACATGTTTACACCCAACGTTACGAACTCATTCTAACGAGTCATCTTCAGAGAACTTGCATGACCTTAATGGAGAAAAACGTAGTGTAGTGTGCGTTTATAACATACGATATACTTAAATACTATACACTATCTGCATTATACATTCCGGTGTTTGGTGAAGATTTTTTGCGCTTAGTTTTTCTGACGTACTTTGAATCGATTTTTCTTATCGTTTTTAAAACTTATATCTTATTATTTCACTTTCCACCTCTTTAAATGTTATTATTAAAAATTGACAGAGATGAAGATGAAAACTTATAATCCTCTTTTATGAGTGCTATTGAAAAGCTTACCATTTTCTACGGAAATTTGTAATAGATTGTATGGAACATCTTTAAATCATTATATTTTGCACATGTTTAATTCAAACCTTTGCCTGTTCTGATGACTCCATAATATTTAAACTGTTAATCTTTGAAACTTTTAGAGCTCTCGCAACACTTAATCTTGGAAAATACTTATTAATCGCTAGAGATTTTATATTGCTAAAGTTTTACCTTGTACTTTAAAACTTCATAGATTTCTTGAGTTAACGGCAATGAAAGTTATTGAATATATATTTTTTTCTCTTTAACTCTTTGATCGTTTCAACGACACATTTTATTTTAATAATTTGCTTAGTGTGAACTAATTCAACCGTAAATTTGTGAAACTATGTTATTTGTTTAAAGTTATTTAATTCGCATAGTTTTCTCTCTCTAAATTGCCATTGCTCTAATTAGAGAGTTTAAGATTTTGAGGTATTTGAAAAGTCAGTGTGTGATGTGAAATTATTTTCACCGCAATTTTAAGTTTTTGTAAAATGCGTGTGAAAGGGTTGTGGTATTTTTTGTAATTAAATAGCTATAATGTAAAAGGTCATAATCCTTTCTATCATCGGGCATTTGAATATTTAAAGCGTGAGTGTATGTTCCATTATCATATAGAATTCAACATGCGGATGGCTATGGATGTATATTTGGAAAAAAATTCATGCGTAAATAATAACAAAGATCTTTTTCATAAACAAAATGCTTAAAAAAATAGAAAAAAGAAAAAAAAAAGAAAGAAATCCTGTTTATACTTACTACGTACCATTTTCATTGCGAAAGTCTTCTATAGTTAAGAACACATTTCATTTTAAGATAAAAACGTAAACACTTAAAACACTTTCTTTAATCACATCCAAAAATATATTTTATTCATAAGTAATTTTGTATATTTACGTATAAATTTATAGACTTGATGGCCATACAATAAATTATAAATAAATATTCTATTTTCATTATTCATTTCAGTGTTCAGTGAAGATTTTTTGCGCTGATTTTTCCTGATGTGCTTTTAATCTATTTTTCTCATCGTTTTAAAATCTGATATCTTATTACTTCACTTTCCACCTCTTTGAATGATAACAATTTACAGAGATGAAGATATAAACTTATAAGCCTCTTTTATGAGGGCTAATGAAAAGATTACCATTTTCTACAGAAATTTGTAATAGATTGTCTTTAAAGCATTATATTTTGCAAATGTTTAATTCAAAGCTTTGTCTGTTCTGACGACCCCATAATATTTAAACTGTTAATCTTTGAAACTTTTAGAGCTCTCTCAAAATTTAATCTTGGAAAATACTTATTATTCGCTAGAGATTTTATATTGCCAAAGTTTTACCTCGTACTTTAAACTTCATAGAGTTCTTGAGCTAATGGCAATGAAAGTTATTGAATATATATTTTTTCCCTCTTTAACTCTTTAATCGTTTCAACGACACATTTTAGTTTAATAATTTTCTTAGTTTGAACTAATTCAACCGTAAGTTTGTGAAACTGTGTTATTTTTCTAAAGTTATTTAATTAGCACAATTTTCTCTGTCGAATACTATTTTTTCTCTAATTAGACAGTTTAAGATTTTGAGGTATTTGAAAAGTCAGTGTGTCAGGGCGAAATGGGCTACTTCAATTGTCAAAACAAACAAAATGGAGCTAAAAGTATAAAAAAAAATAATAAATGTATAAAAAAAATAAATTGCGACGCAGTTTTCCAACAAATTGCATTTAAAAGAAATTTTTTTTCGTCATTCGACGTTATAAAAATTGAAAATGTGCGGAGTTACTTGGAGCTATTGAAAAAAAGCTTGGAGTTAGAAAAAAAATTGCCGTATAGATTATCTTGTACATTGATACATCAATTTTGTTTTACGGCTGACTTTTAAAACGGAACGTTATTTTTGAGAACCGGCACTTTAATTCCTGGTCGAAAGAAATAGCATACCGCAGGCTAAAAAATGTATTTTATGTTCATAAATACAAAGAGTGTTTAAATTACAATTCTTCTTCCACAGAAGTATATCATAATTAAACGACTGACAGTTTTCCATAAGCAATTTCTGATAATAAGTATAAGTATTAAAAAAATAAGTTACAGAGTCAATTAAATTATCTTTAAAGTCTATTCCATAGTTGGATTTTATAAGTGATATCGATTCGATTCGAAACTAGATGTAATAAAGACAGTTTTTTTAATGGACTAATATATCGCTTATATGAAAATCCACATAAACAAAAACAGCAAAAATCTAAGAAATTAACTTTTATTCAACCGTTGAATGCGGTTGATGAATGGGTTAAAAATAACCCCAGCTTTTATGCAATTATTTTTCATAAGTACTTGACAGGAAAAAAAGTAAGAGAGGTTGTCGTACATAAACATATGTCCGCGTCTCTCGTAAAACCTGGAGTTATAACACTGGGATAAAACCTCTTTTTATACACAATCACATATACGTGACGGCCATACGGCCAAGCCCTGCTCAAGTCACGTACGTCACGAGCTGTAAAGCTGCCCCCCGACTTCCCGCTACTCTAATCTTAGTACCGTTTAGGGGGCAGTTGCTATGACAACTAAAGTGATTGCCGAAGTTGCCACAGATCACTCGAGAGAGCTGCAGTTCGAAATTCGGTGATGTTTTGTTTCTAAAGATTTTGCTCCATCTGAAGCTCAGGAAAAGTGGAATTTTATGTGCATCTCCTTTTCTGATAGTTTTTGTTAAAACGGAGGAAAATTTCTGTTAAGTACCTTCGATTAATCTTTATATACTAAAATGATGATGCAGTTTCTTAGTATATTTAAAGATTACACTATCAGTATGGATTATGCAGAAAAATTCGAATACGCATTGACGCAGGATTCATAGCATTCATTTGTAAATGAATAAGATATTAGAAACAGTTTTTAAAATAAAGCATACATAAGAATGTTAAAACTGAAAAAGTGACTTTCTGAAATAAGTTTAAAAACAAAAATATTGATTGCTTATCCTTATCCTTTAACCCATGATTGGCAAGTAACACAAAAATGGGGTGGATTTAGTTTTAGATATTGAATATTATCATGTACACGTTGTAAACTTGCTCCCAAATTGTTTTAACATTTTACAGAGAAGCTAATAGACTGTGTTCTAGTCTTTAAAAAAATACAGGGTACCTCCCTCTTTGAGGGGCGGTAAGATTTTATTACCACCCAATTTAAATGCGATTCTCACCAATAACTTTTAACGAAATTTTATACATTAAACTTTGGCAGTAAAAAGTTGAAAAATTGTCTTTTTATATTTTAAAATATTTTTTTTTTTTTTTCCGGTGAGAAATTGATATTGCAGAGACATTATTACTTACCCCTCAAGGGAGATATACTATTCGCAGAGGATACACGCTATAGCTGTATTTGATAAACAGAGGGTATATGGAGCTTCTTCAAAAAAATCCTGAAGGTATGCGGTATATACCTCAGTATACTCTCTAATACACTTCTGCTAGTTCAGGAAGAAAATTACAATCTTACTCGTTCACGACAAATAAATAGCTGGTGAGTTATTCGTAAATATGGAATGATTTGGATTCCAAGACAAAATTTAAAATATAAATAAGTATGTAAACAACATGGCTGCTAACTACTACGCCTATTCAAAGTCAAATAAACATGTTAGAAGCAGAAATTTTAATAAATGATTAACAATATGTGCTGTACTGCATAACACTGAATATATTTGGCATACATTTTATAAGAATATTTTTGTGGTTCCAAACATGTTTATACGATTTAAATAGGCGTAGAAGTTGGCAGCTCTGAAACAGTGATATGTGATGATTGTTATCAACAAAAAAGTAATTTAATTAACTTAAATACCGCGACATGAATATTTATGCTTTATTTATTTTATGTAATTGTTCGATTATGCGTTATTACTTCGTATTTAATTATAGGATTTATATAATGGAATATCACCTAATATTAGGTTTGTTTACATTGTGTTTTTTGTAATTTTGAGAAAGGATACAATTGTATTAGACCATAAACGGCAAAGAGTTCATGAGAATCCAATTTATTCTTAAGTGCAAACATAAAAAAGGCATGTAAGCCCATAGAGGCAATGTATGGAAGTCCACCGTACATGTATCAGATCTAACAATCACTGTGCACGCCCCTGATACTACAAGTAACGCCGCCTTCTGTACTACATATATTGGTCTTATATACATAGATATTTTTTAATTTTTTGCTAGATTATATTATTGGTAATTGAAGACAGAATCGATAAACCATTTTTTTTCTTCTTATAGAAAGGGTAGGATGTACATTTAAAAGATTAAATTTAGAAAGTTGTATAAATTTATATCCGCTACTGTTTATTGTACTTCATTATTATGAAATGTCTATTAGAGGTTCCGAAAATTTTATTATTATTCTGAGTTATTTGCAATTCAGTAAATTTTTATTTAATGTGGTGAAAATTATTTTTTTCGTCCAATTCAAAACTTTTTCGTATTTCCTTTTAACAGAGAAAAACTTTTTGCCGTGAAAACGTAGACATAAAAAATTATTTTATTCTTTTTTATATTATTTCTCTCCTCCAGAAAAAAAAAAAATTACATGCGTTTTACACTTATAAAATTACTACAACGTAAAATTGTGGAAACCTCGAAATTAGCAACTAACTTTGGTTGCTAGTCAGCATAACATAATTAAATGTAATAACCAACTATACTCAAGACTTTTATTCTGATTTCCGCAAGAATTAACCATAAAAACGTTAACAATGAATGACAATCGGAAAAGCACATTTTCCCTTCCCGTAATTAACTGTAAAGTAATGGCAACAGCTTTGATAATTTAATCAGAACTTCATTTAATAAAGGACAAAGGATTTGAAACTAAGGGTGCTTAATAATATTAGCAAGGCACTTTGAATCCAGGCAAGGAGATAGTGAATCTGTGCATCTGCTTTTATACTTGCACGCAGTAGTGGACTCGGAATATATTGCGGTGGCGACACTGAAAGCGGCAGGGCAGATTAGATTTAGATTCTACGTAGTGATAAATTTAGGAATTGTTAAATAAGAGAAAAATAGTCAACCCTTTTATCCCAATCCAATTTCAGAATCAATTTACCTATATGCGTTGAACGTAATTTTAAAAACATAAAAAAGAAATTCAAAAAACCAGGATAAAATATAAAAAATAAAATTTCCCAGAAAATTTTTACTGCCATTTTTTTTCTTGTTTCCTAATTAAATTCAAATACCGCTCGCACTTATTATTTATAGTAGTTTTCTAACTACAGTTATATTATTATTTATAATTTAAGATTTATGTTCATCTTAAATCTCTTTAATATAATTCATTATTATAATTTATTTCTATTTTTTAAATTTCTATTTACTATTTAAACTTAATTTTTCATTTGAATATTTGAATATTTAATTTATGTACTATACCTACAATTTTTCTTTTTCTCAATGGCTCTTAAAGAACAAAAGATTCTTCATTTCAATAGACTGGGTGTTAAGTTGCTTGCAACTAGGAAACCTCTCAAAGCTGCTCTACTATTCAGTACTGTTCGTTTCTTACAGTAAATATACTATTGCTATTTTCATTATACTCATTAACTGAGTTTGGTAAGAAAAATAGTTTTCAACAAATATAAGATTTATGGCACAACAGTTATCTTTAAAGATGAAGGATTCGGTCTATTTAGGTTCACACGCTTAAAAAAACCTAATTCATTGCAGCTTACCATGTTTCTTAAAGTAACAATATTAGTAGGTCTCAAAGGGTTCCACAGTTATTTTTGTCTTGAACGCAAGAATGTGACTGAATTTAACTAAGCCCTATATGATAGTAACTTTTTAACACTTTCTAACATAGTTCAAAAATGTTTGTCTTCGGTTACTCTGGTCATCTGTCTTGCCGTGTCTGAACTCGTGTAAATATAGTTTGTGTAAAAAGTTTAGGCATAACAAGAAAACGTCGTTTAATAAATAACATTACAAAATTAAGATATTGTTTTTAATGATATTGTTGTACCTTCTTGAAATGAACTATTTACCCAAACTTCGAGGAACTGCAAATCTGAATTCACTACTATAAACATAAAAAAAAGTTTAACTTTTCTTTTAGTAATGATAATAAAGATGGCGTAAATGATCAGAACAATAAATTTCGTTTTTATTGCTTCTTTTTTTTTTTTTTTTTTTTTTTTTTTTTTACTTCCTAACGTTGTATAAATTTATTTTTTACATTTTCGAATACTAAGACAAAATGTACGTTCTGCCGAAATTTATTTGAAAACTGCATCTCTGCTTACTCACTTGTTATGGTTTATAAAATAATTTTCGAGCATGATTATTATTTTTATTTATGTCTTGTACATCGAACGGTTTATCGGGATTTTGAATATGAGTAGCCAAAACTGGATTGCCCGGCTCGGCTTAACTAATGTTACGATCAATTCATAGAGGATGGTAAAATTTTATCGGAAAGAAATAAAGTCGAAACCGTTTCGCACTTGCTTGCGGCTAGAAACGTGATTCTAGTCTTTAATAGGACAATCTCTTTTAGCCAAGATTAAAATTGCCTCCACAGGAGAAAGAAATGGCGTTTTCGATACTATAAATGAGGATAAAGTGTTTGAATTTTTAATGATTCAAACAATGTATTTTATTGTAGCACTGTGTTTAGGCAATGTGTTGAAGCAGATTCGAGGTGTACGCATTGCTGTTTGCCTTTTCGAAGTCAGGAAAGATATTTCGTTAAGGCTGTTGGTTACTCATTTTCCGAATCTAGTATCTAAGTCTATATGGGCGATTGATGCATTTTTGGTATTACTTGGTTATCCCGTCGACCAAAAAAATATCGCCAAACTATAAGATTAAATGCCAATAATGGATGATCGTGAATGTCATATTCAGTGACATTAAATACGGTACACGTGTTTAAAACGTCCTTTAGTGATTTTTATTTCGACTTTTTATTTGTATTTTTATCAAAATTCAACTAATTAGTTGATTTATCGTTATTTAAAATAAAATATATGTAATTTGGCTTTTAGTTTGGCGTTTTGTACAATTTGGCGAAATTGGTCACCAAATAGTATCCATTTTTATATTTAAAATATCTCCTCATGAAATTAATATTTTTAACTTCTTTTTTCAGGGTTGTCTTCTTTAAGCATATCCATTTTCTTTATCTTAGTTTTCAAAATATTTGTAAAAGCTACGCTTAATTTTATATGAAGTGTTAAAATTTTAGCCCTACTTTGTGACAGTTTTTAAAACATAAAATATTGAATTAAACAAAGATTTTAGAAATAGTTTGAGAAGTAAGAAAAAAAAAAGAACATCTTTTAAAAAGACAACACAGAAAAAAGAAGTTAAAAATACTAATTTATCGAGGAGATATTTTGAATATAAATATGCTTCAAACGTCCACAGACGGTGGGAAATTCGGAAGCTGGGTGACCTATAGCTTTAAGAGGCTAATTCAGTTATCTGAAAAGACCTGCTCACTACACTGAAAAAAATGAAGTACTCAAAAATGAGTTAGTCAGTATACTCATTTCGAGTTGAATATGTTTGGATCAAAAATGAACACATTGCTTTCTCAATTTTGAAACATTTCAGGTTATCAAATCCAAACAAATGATAATTTTGTACCTCAGTATTGGTTTATCTCACTTATGGCGGCATAAAATATGCTTATTAGTGTGAATATTAAATTATGCACAGTATTGTAATATAATTTTAAAGTATACTTGCAAATAATGCTCTTGTCATAAAAATGTTCGATTTGGGTATTTTACTTATAATTTTTCTATTTCTCTTAGTAAATAATCAATTAAATGTTTATTGTTAATGATTTTGAGCAAGAAATAAATGCAGCATATTTTCACTTTAATTTGTAAATTCAGGGAGCAGATAACAGTGATTTATGTTTGAACACAACATGGAATCAATAATGAGTACATGCGTTTCTCAGTTTTTAAAACTTTTGGATCGGAGCTATTTTGAGTATGTGAAGTATTTAAAATTGAGTACTTTTTACTCAATTTTGAGAACCCATTTTTTTTAGTGTAATGGTAATTCTATGAAAGAAATTTTTGAAAGACTTGACCGCTAAGGTTAGTCCTCTGGAAGATATTTTTTATAGATATCTCGTTTGCATTTCAGTATTTTTAAACAAGTCTTTTTGAATTGGTTATCTGAGATCGATCTATACAAAGAGGGTTTCTTTGCTTTTTCTATTTTGTTTACTGTTATTTTTAATTATGTCACTTTTATTTTCGGAATCGATTTCGAATGTTAAAGCATCCCCTTGAAAAAAAAAAATGTACAAACAAAATCGAAAACGTAAAAGAGGGAAAATGTTGAGATCAATCTCAGCTATCCAATGCAAATAAATAAATAAAAATAGTAAAATGAAAATGAGTTATCTTTTATCTATCATAGGATTAGCATTAAAGAGCTCAATTCAGGTGACTGAAGTAGCTCTAAAAGCATTTATACGGACAGTAAATTTAAAGTTAAAAAACTCTAAGAAGATGTAATAATTGAACTTGATACTTATTTAACTTGAAATATTTTTAATATTGATTTGGTTCAATATTTAATGTTTCGTAAATTTTAATTTAAGTGTAATAGTAATATATTACATTTACATTACTTGAATGTTAATTTTCTATTCCAAAAGCATTTACCTAGTTTTTCTAATTCTTTGAATTAGTGGAAATATTATTAAAATAAATAAAACAAGTCGGAAATTGCACGAAAGCGTAGCAAATGAAATACGTTCGTGCTATAACGAAGTTAAAAAAAAAAAAATCAGATCTTGTTGTAATAGTATACAATACAGTACTTTGGATGCAGTATAATATCGGGAATTTTTTATGTGTCCCTGTAAATATTATCTGTTTTCTATTATACAGGAAGTAACTTCTAGTAAACTTCAACAACGTATATCAATTTCATAAAATATGAAATTGTTTAAAATAATTAAAATGAACCCCAAACATTGTTCCACCTATACCATTTTGTAATGAAATACTTTTATGTGGCCCTGTAAATGAATCACAAATATTCTTTGCACAATAGATTGTATACAAAATGTATGTTGTAGTACATACTTCATAGATGCATATCAATTTTATTATGTTCGAAAAAGTGTAACATCATTAAAATGCACTTGAAACTATATTTTTCCCATTAACCGTAATACACTGAAAAAAAAAAAAAAAATGTGTAACCTTAGTAATCTAAATTTACCGAAATCTGTTATGCTTACTAAAATTTTATATGTATACTTTACAAGAAAATGATGTCAATCAACAAAACTTGTAAACAAAATTAAAGACATTTGTAACTTTACAAAAGAATTTACTAAAATTTTATCTGGAATCCTCGTTATCGTTACTTAAAAAGTTCTGGGAATTCAATTTCCCAAAAATTTCTTAGTAACCTTAAAAAATTTTTGATTCAAAGTGCAAATCTGTATTTTTTATGTGATTTTTTTTTTTTTTTTTTTTTTTTTGTTGCCATTGCATAAAAAGTTCTTGGAATAGAATTCTAATAGAAAATATTCTGTAATTTTCCTTTTTTTTTTCTTTTTTTTTTTTTTTTAATTCAGTGTATAGAATGTATACAGCGGATTTAATTCAGCGGAATACTTTTGCTTGTCTTTATAATTAAACTATACAACCGATTTTCATAAAATTTGAAATGACTCGACTAAATTATGCTACAATTATATATTTTTAATTTAACGATTTGGTTGGATAGTTTTTGCTCTGATGTATGTAGACGGATAGGCAGACGGATTGATCGAGGACTATAGGTCAGGTGCTACGTAATTGCATAATTACGAACGCACCTAAAAACGACATCTATAATAATACGAAATATATACAAAATATCGCATAAACAGCCTGTGATTTATTCACTGCATCTAAAAAAATATTTTTTAAATACATTTACATATTTTTAAAGACGCAGTATTATTTCGTTTACTACCGGAAATCAATGAAAATAATCATAAAATAGAAGATGAAAAAAAAATGAACTTTTACCAATGAAATTACTATTAAATGCGATGATATAATATTATCAGTAGATAAATAACTATTTATAATTATCCTCTGTATGTATAAATAATATTTAATGAAGTTAACATTTACTTGATCATTTTGTTCGAAACTCCATAATGTCATAAATTTTTCTATAGGATAAAATTATGCCTTTCTTTGCTGTTTTATATTTTTCTGAATTACTTTTCTATCGCTTTATGAACATATAAAAAGTATTTTTTTTCAAATAATGATTATACTTAAACGTCATCCTTTAATATTCTCCTTTTATTTTATAGGAAATTTAATAAAATATCGAGCTTTAAATCTAATTTTTTTTTTTTTTTTTTTTTTTTTTTTTTTGAAATTTAAACATTACTAAATTAAAATAGTATTTTAAACGAAAATAATAATTAAAAAAAAATTAATATTTACATTTTTTTTTCAACTTTGGGATTTTTAAAACTTTAACAGGTTGATTGGTTTATCTCAAACCCAGCGTTTATTATAGAAAATAAATCAATTACGTGTGTTTTATGATTATTTTTTTTCTTATTTGTTTAATTATTTAAGTTTTATAATGTAAAAAGAAAAAAAGAAAGAAAAGAAAAAAAAAAGATTTTGAAAAAAGAAAATGATAATAATAATCAAAGTTCTTTCATTTTTGAAAAAAAAAAAAAAAAAAGACTAAAGTTTTATTGATGATATTTCCAATACAATAAAAATGGGATAATGAATCTTCCTCTTTGACGAGGTACAAAAGGTTTTCTGTTTTATTAAGAATCATAAGAATCGTTTATATAAATATATTTTCCCCTTTATCAGCAAAATTTTTTTTCCACAGTTCTTATTTCAAGTAAAATATCGTACTAATATCGATGGTATTATGTTTCGACGGAATTCATATATTCTTTCAAGATTTTGTATGTTACCTATTAATGATTTTTGTATTTCAAAATAGACTGCAAATATATCGTTGGGAACTATACAAAAGAAAAGATTTCAGACATATCAAACTTAAAGTATATCGGTTTTTTGAGGCCATATTTTTATTTACTTGATATATAATGTTTTTGTATGAATATTTTTTATAAATTTTCCTATAAATGATCTTAAACGGCCTCTTTACTAAAATTCTTCGATTGCTAAATCCAAGATGTAACCCATGGTAAATTTTAAAAATGAGATTACTCATTACCTAATATAATTGAAATACTGTTTTCCGCATCAGAAAACAAACGTTTAACCGACGAACTACATTTAAAAAAAATTATCTCCTTACATTTTAAGTAATTAAAAATTCCAAATAAATTCCTTAAATTCTCACTTTATAAAGTTTTATTATTTTCTTAAAACTATTTAAAATTCAAAAAGGCTATTTTTGAAAGAGCAACTTAGTAGAATAGAGCATTCGTGAAATTTATTGTTCATGTGCAAAGACGCACTAAAGAAATCGGATACAGTACTGTTTTTGAGAAAAAGTTGCTCGATGTGCGTTTTTCATTTCTATATGCGATTTTAAATGTAACTTATTTTTAGCTCTGAAGCTATCAAAGCGTGAGAACTTATACTCTCACCCATTTTGTATGTGCGTATGTACGTATATATGTAACGCGATAACTCATGATAAAAGAAAATTTAAGATTTGCTTCAAATTTTGGATATAGGTTTATTGTGATAAGGCGCTTCCCTGATTAGTTTTAGAAGTTCTTTGGGTAAGTGTAATGGAGGAATATGAGGCTAATCTCCCCCCCCCTCCTATTGATTTAGATAAACGTTTTTTTCATGCTGTATTATCAGATTTCATTCAAATTTTAGATTAGGATCATACTGATGAGGCATCTCCTTGATTAGTTTTGGGGGTTAATTGGTTAACTATAAAGGGGAAAAGGGGTTTATACCCTCCTTTATGTAGGTAAATCGTTTTTTTACACAGAATTTATCTATAAGATTCCATTGTTGGACATAAGTTCATTCTGATAAGACACTTTCCCGATTTGTTTAAGGTATTCTTTACTTAAGTATAAAGGAAGCATCTGGGGGCTATCTCTCTTAATTTAGGTAAATGGATTTTACATGTAGAATTAACCTATTTGCTTCAACTTTTGGCTATATGTTCATATTGATAAGACACTTCTCTAATTAGTTTTGGGATTTTTTGTTACATATAGAGGGGGAACGAGCGATTACCCCTTCCTAAATTAGATAAATGGATTTTTAAAGATAATTAACCAACTTGCTTTATATTTTGGATATAGGTTCTTTCTGACAAAGCGAATCCCTGAATAGTTTTGGGAGCGTAATGGTTAAGTATAAAGGACAGAACGGGGGATAGCCCCTCTTAAATTAAATAAATGGGATTTTATGCAGAATTTTCCAATTTGCTTCGAATTTTGGATGTAGGTTCATTATGATAAGGCGTATTCCTGATAAGGTTTTGAAGGTTCAATTATTAAATATAAATGATGGAAATGGGGGAACTATTCCCTCCCCTTAATTTGTTTTTTGATGAGCATTATTCCTTGAAAAAATAAGGAAGTAATGTACAATTAGTCTGACTAGCCTGTAAGCTCAATGTCATCAGTATAACTAGGCAATATTCTTTTTATTTGCATGTTACTCGTTATACATAAATAAAGTATTATTATTGTATACAGGGCTCCACAAAAGAATTCACATTCCTTTTTCGTTTTTCCTTATAACGGAAATTGGTTTGAAAGAGAAATTTTCAAATGTGCTATATATTTCCTAACTGAACTAAATTTCTGTATGTATGTAGTTTCCAAGTTCATATTTATGTATCATATATAATGCTGCTCAAAGAATTCGGATAATTTGTAAGCTGTAAACGTGAATTATTTATATTGGGTTTTCAAATGTGTAATGCGTTTCCAAATGGTTAGACATCATATTTCAGGTCGTTAAATAATGAGTTTTTCTTACACTATACTGAATCTGTTGGAAAGTGTTTCATAATATATGCTTGACGCTTTTTATTTTATTAGGTGCGTTCGTAATTATGTAAATACGTAGCACCTGTAGTCTTCGCTCTGCCCGTCTGTCCATCTGTCAGCACATAACAGAGCAAAAATTACCCAACCGTATTCTTTGAAATTCAAAATATATAATTGTTGCATAATTTTTTCGAGTCATTTAAACTTTTATGAAAATCGGATGCATATTTTAATTACAGGGACAACCAAAAGTATTCCGTTAAATTGCGGCCAATGAGAAAAAATAGATTCAAGTGCATTTTAATGATGTCACACTCTTTCGAGCATAATAAAATTGATATGCATCTATGAAGTACATACTAAAATATATATTCTGTACAATCTGTGGTACAAAATATATTTGTTATTAATTTACAGGGCAACATAGAAATATTCCGTTACATAATGGTATAGGAGGAAGCATTGTTTGGGCGTATTTCAATAAAACTATTTCACATTTTATGAAATTGATATACGCTGCAGATGTTTTCTATAAGTTACTTCCTATGTAATAGAAAGCAAATAGTATTTACAGGGATACACAAAAGATTTCGGATAGTCTATTGTATCCGAAGTACTGTATACTATTACAGCTAGATCTAAATATTTTTAAAACTTCCTTATAAAAATACAACAATTCCTTACAAACGCACCTCATTTGCTACTCTTGTTGAATTCCCAACTTGTTGAATTTTACCATATGTTAACGTGCGATTTACAGATTGAAGACTTTCCATAATGAGACCTCTTAATTTGCTTTTTTAAATTACACGTAAACATGAAATCAAAATTTGGGAAAAATAAAAGAAAATATGAATCAAGACAATATTTATCTCGGAGGTATTAAGTGTGAAGTGTTAACTTTTAGGTAGAAAGGAAGTTTTTAAATTAATTAATTAATTAATGTAATTAATTTAATACAGTAATTCAATTTTAATTAATTAGTATTTTTATGTATGTAGCAGATGTGAAATTGGCGGTTTTGATGTGTTTGATTTCAAGATAGTAGGATAGTTTTTTTTTATTTCAATTTATTAAATATAATTAATTAATGAGGTATTTCACTTTTAATTAATTAATTATAACTTAGAATGCATGTGAAATATTAAGAGTAATATGCAATGTTTAATGTAAGTGCATTTATTTATTTTGTTACAAAAGTTTGTAACTGTAATAAAAGGATTATTTTTAACTTAAATAGTGATTTTCATCCTCTCAAGACTAATGCGCTTAAGACACAAAATCAGCTTAATATTTACTTATTTACTTATCCTGATTTTGTAGGCGTTTATAAAATAGTGAAATACCCTATCGCATGATTACATGAAGGAAAACTTCAAATGTTTATCAGTATTAATTCTAAGTTAAGGGGTCCACTCACTTACGCAAAAACACTCGCTCGCTAATATAAATAAAACTATGAGAGAATTATGTGTAAGGTCAGGTGGAGTAATTATGACCAAAGGGATAATTATGACCATCTCCACATTGGAGTAATCCCCACCAGTGGCCGAGAGGTTCTGTTCCGACCTCTCAACTGGTAGACGGCAGGTGCTGGGTTCGAACCCAATCGTGGCCGTCGGCCTAACCGTTTGGAGTTTTCGTGGTTTTCTTTGAACTTTGCGTAAATCCTGGTTATGTTCTTTTAGAAAGACTCCCACGAAGGGCGGTCCCCCCGTTCCCCTGAGCCTATATCCCTCGAGTTTATAATCGGCCGACACAAAATAAACCAAACCAAACCATATTGGAGTAAACTGTATCCGGTAAAATTTTATTTCATGCACACATTGACCTCATAAAGTATTTTTCATTTCAGATATTCTTTATCACTAGATCCGTGCATTTTTGACATCCTAATAGCAATTTGAAACAAAATCTACAAAAGTTTTTCATTAATAGATTTGTCAGTTTGGAGTTCTAATGATCAAAATTACCCCCGAACAAATATGTAAATATGTATAGGGAAGTATAAAGAGAAAATATAGTGGTCATAATTCACCCACTAGTGGTCTTAATTACCCCCAAACTTTTGTGATTGTGAGATTTTGATGGGGTAAACTTTAAAGAGGTGTTCTTAAAGAGTCAAAGCTATTTCCTATGTACTAAAAATATCAATTTTCCAAATAGGAAAATTTTTTTAAAAAATAATAACAATGTTGAAAATGTACAACGTTTTCATAATTACCCCTCCTGACCCTACTTTGTGAACTTTTGAAGCTGTTGTATCTCCTTAATAAGCTTGCTTAAACTGAAACAAATGATTTTAGCATGCTACCAGTTCTCAATTAAGTATTTTCAAGTACGTAACTGATGCAAGAGTAACAAAATAATATTATTATAATGTCAATGCAGTTAATTCATCGAGCCGGTCTTTATAACATGTTTGTTGAACATGAAAATCTTTACTTGAGAATCGGTGGCATTCGAAAAATTAATATTCCGGTTTGAGAAAATCCATTAACACACTATGGAAGCAATCGGGAAACATTTCCTAAACTCCGTTGCATCAAAAGGAACTTTGTTTCTTTAAGGGTATTCTTAAATCAAAAAGGGGAACTTAGTGACACTAGTTTAATTTATTTCTGTTCGGAAACGCATGGAACTATCTGTGTTGTTGTTCAGAAACTATCTGCTTGCACTCAATTTTCTGTTATGTGGCGTTTTGAATGTATGTTTGGCGTCGCCTTTTCCGACGAAAGCAGAAATCAGTCAATCGGGGGGGGGGGGGGGGATCACTTGATCAAAATCGCTTTTAACTCGATAGGTAATTTAATTAGAATGAAGTGGGAAAACTCGGATCGCTTCCAAATCGCTTTCATAGAAAAGTCTTCCAATTTTAGATATTTTTGTTAAAAAATGAATTTGTAAATGTGTTAAAATGTTTTATACTTGTTTGGCAGAGCAGCTGAGAACAGCCTTAAAAGCTTATTTAAAATTTTAAATCAATTGCTTTATGAAGTTTCTAAAGATAAAGAATGCTTTTCGGAGTGAAGGGTAACTCGGGAGAGATAATTTCGTGTTTTCGTTAGTGGTTAGGCTTTTATAGGACAAATAGCCAACTGTATTTTAAAGCTATTTCTTCGGAATGACAGTCGAAAGATAAATCGCTTTTAACACAATCGCCTTTGTAATATAAAAGTCTTCACTTTAAGACCTGCTTGACCAATAAATGGGAAATCTCCTGAATTACATTGTAATATTCCTGGATTAAGCCATGGAAAAAGGAACTCAATACAGATTATAAATATTTTCCTGTGTGTGCTAAAATTAAGTATAAAATTAAATGAATAATTGAAGTAGTCGACCTTGAATACGATGCACTTTTAGAAACTAATCTTCAAATTATATATGATACTCCTTTTATAGGACTAATAGTTAATTTAATTTTAAAACTGTATCTTCAGAATGACAATCGAAAGCTAAATCGCTTTTAATAAGATCACCGCTGTATTATAAAAGTCTTCACTTTTAAGATCTGCTTGACCAATAAATGGGAAATCTTCTGGAGTAGCTATTAGGGAAAATTGGATCTGTCCAGCTCCATGCACTAAACCGTGACTGGCTTTCCTATTATTTCTAGATTCGGGAGGCTGAAGTTTATCACGGGAAAGCAAATTATTGAATCGTAATGTCTTTAGTTCAAATCTGCTTTTGAAAAGTGCCAAATTAAACTCTTGTGACCCTAGAAATTGTTGAATTTGTATAACATGTACTAAATTTTATCATTTTATTGTTATTATTATAATTATTATTATTTAATAATTTTTTTTAACTTTAACATGATTTCTCAAAAGTATAAAGACTTTTTTTAATAAATTAAATAAAAAGTAAATAATTTTGAAAATTTATTGCAACATTTTTATAGTGTTGGAAAGTGTTTAATAATCTATGCCTGTCATGCTTATCACATGATTTTTTCTCTCTTAATAATTTTATGTTTTAAATTTTGAGTCTATATTTATTTCCATTTCAAGAAATAAAAACAGACTCATTGGTGAGCTCTATTAACTCCAGAATTTTCAGGAATAGAATCGATATTTTATTATATTAAAAATGTTTCATAATCTATGTTTGTCACGTGATTTTTTTTTCGGTTTTGTTAATTTTATACTTTAAAACTTCGATCTACATTTATATCCATTTCAAGAAATAAAAACGGACTCATTCGTGAACTCTATTAACTCCAGAATTTTGAGGAATAAAATCGGTATTTTATTGTATGTTTCATTATCTATGCTTGTCACGTGATTTTTTTTCTGAATAAAATCGATATTTTATTGTATTAGAAAATTTACATAATCAATGCTTGTCACATGACTTTTTTTCTGTATTGCTAATTTTGCGTTTTAAAATTTGGGTCTACATTTATGTCCATTTCAAGAAATAAAAATCACTCATTGGTAAGTTCTATTAACTCCAGGATTTTGAGGAATTAAATCGGTATTTTATTGTATGTTTCATAATCTATGTTTATCACGTGATTTTTTTTTTCTGCCTTGTTAATTTTATGCTTTAAAACTTCAGTCTTTATTTATCTATTTCAAGAAATAAAAAATGGCTCATTGGTGAGATCTAATAACTCCAAAATTTTGAGGAATAAAATCGGTTTTTCTCACTCTTTCACTCCTTCTCTCTTTCTTTTTTATTCTTTTTCTCTTATGAACTGAAAGATTAAATTTGCATAAGCAGCCGACCTGATAAATAGAATGTCTTAGCCATACGCAATATTTCTAAAACTTTTCTTTGCTCTTTCTCTATCTTTTGTTTTCTTTTCGCTACCGTAATTACTTGCATCTTGCAAAGATTTACTTTCTCTAAAATTCTCGATTTTCAGATCATATGGTGAATTAAATTTCACTCCTTTTCAAAAATTAGACTAGGTTTAGTAAATTAAGATTAAACAAATAATTTTATAAAAGAATATATAAAAACAGGTACATTGAAAGCTATAACGAATATAAAATTATGTTTCTATAGATTTAATATCAGATCAGACTCTTTAAATTGTTTACAGAATCAGTTTAATTTATTAATTTTAAATTTAAAAGAAATTCATTTCTTATAAATTTTGTATGATTTTATTCATGTTCGTATTTTCGAGAATTCATGTATGTCTAATTATCTTTTAGTTATAGAAATTTTACACGAACAGTAAAAAAAAAAAAAATAAATAAATAAAAATAAAAAAATAACAAAATAAAAACAGTCGCGGAATTTCTTAATATAAAGTTATTAAGTTGCATTGATATAAAGTTTAAAAATTATTAGTAAAAAGTTAAAAAGTTTATTGTCATCATGGAACATCATTTATGGGAAAATATCAGCAATTTTTGTCCATATTTTCACAACCAATTTTAAATTATTAATTTTAAATTTAACGACAATTCAATTTATATTCTCATAAGTTTGCTCTTATTCAATATTTTTAGAAAACTCCAATGTCTGTCTAAAATTAGCTTAATTAGAGAATTGTGCGTAAACATTTATATATATATATATATGTTGCGGCCAAAACCCGGAGCCTGGCCAATTCTAGAACTGGCCGGCCAATTCTAGAACTGGCCGGCCAATACCCGAACTGGCCAAGCTTCCCGGCCAATACCCGAAATACATGAAATGAATAGCGTATTTCGGGTTTTGGCCGGCCAATTCGCGAACTGGCCGAGAAGCCTTGGCCAACACCCGAATTGGGGATTTAAGGCTACCCAGTAGATGCGGCGCCGTCATGAAATTCTTTTAAAAATTGTTTCTTATTCAAAGAAGAACGTAATTTGCGACGGTTCCGTTTGATGGCACTGATATGCACACGTGACAGAAAAGGATATTTCCATGCTATTCTGATATGCCACCTTAGTGGTCTAAATTGCCATTTTTTCTAATAGAAATATTATTTTTTATTTGTATAAAAATGGTCTCAGTAAATTTATAGTATTTCGCATTATTTCCAATTCTTTTGAACCTGATTAACTACAGCTCATATTCAAAATATTAGAATAATTACCTTTTTTTTTAGAAATTGAAAATATCGTTTGGTAATTTAATGTCTTTTAATGAAAATATGCAAACGATATTTTTATTTAGAACTTATTGTTGATTAAACTTATTTGTTATCTTAAATTTAATATCATTTTTGAAAAGATTAATTGCAAAAAAAATTATTTTGAAAAGTCAAAATATTAGAATATTTATTCAAGTGGTTCAAAATATTAGAATATTTCACATTAATTCTCCTTTAATTATTACCAATTCTTAACTGGTGGCATCATTGATTAAATTCAGACTATTTTATTTAAAATCAGTATTCTTTTTTGCAGTTTGTTTCTTTTTCGTCTTAAAATGGGCCGTGTGAGTGATATTCCTGAATCTACTAAACTTCGTATGGTTGATTTGTATCGGCACGGTAAAAATCAATGTTTTATAGCGAATTATTTACATTGTTCGCAATCGAGCGTTAGTAAAATACTAACACAATATTCAAAAATTGGAAAATTTCAAAATAATCGCCGAAATGGTGGCCGAAAACCAAAAACATCTGCTAGAGATGACAGGAAACTGAAGCGTATAGTTAAGAAAAACCGTTTTAAAAGTGTGCGATTCTTGCACCGAAAATGGAAAGAAGAAGGAGTTCAAGTTTCTACATCGACAACATTAAGACGTCTCCATAAATTTAAATTTGAATCTCGTGTACCGAAAACAAAACCTCTCATGACTGCAAGACAAAAGAGTATACGATTGAATTGGTGTAAATCCAGACGTTTATGGAGCAATGAAGATTGGAAAAATATATTATTTAGTGATGAAAGTATGTTTTGTGTTTCATATGGTAATCAAGGTATTCGAGTTTGGAGAATGAAGCAAGAAGCATTTGATAAAGAATGCCTTAAACGTTCCGTAAAATTTGCTGCTAGTGTTATGGTTTGGGGTTGTATGAGTGCAGAAGGACCTGGAAAGTTATGCATCGTCTACGAAAAGGTTAACTCTCTGATATATCAAGAAATTTTAGAATATTACATGATTCCATCATCAGAAGATTTATTTGAAGATGATTTCATCTTTCAACAAGATTTAGCATCCCCGCATACCTCGGTGTCAACTAAGAATTGGTTCCGCCAACGCAACATTAAGGTACTTTCTTGGCCACCAAATTCACCAGATCTTAATCCCATCGAAAACTTATGGTGTATAATGAAGAAAAAACTTCAAGAAAATCCTCCTTCAAGTAAAACTGAGTTAGTGGCACGTATAAAGTCTATTTGGGCTAATATTGATAGAAATGTTTGTAAACACCTTGTATATAGTGTGCAAGATCGATTGTACGCTGTTATGAAAGCTAAAGGGGATGCTACAAAATATTAACTACAATTTACTTCATATTCATAAGGTAATATTGTTGCGTAAAATAAAATATTCTAATATTTTGAACCAATCTAAATTTTATTCTAATATTCTGGTGTGTTTAAGGAAGCTGTATACCTAATTTATTGTGCTGTATTTTATATTTTATAAATGTTAAAATCTTATCTAAACATTCCAGATTTAATTTATAAGAAATTTAATTGCATTTACTTAGTATAAAAAATAAATAAATGACAAATAATTTTTTCTTATTACTTTTTCTCAATTATTCTAATATTTTGAATATGAGCTGTACATTCTGCAGAAGATTCTTTCCAAATTAAAATAAACATGAAGGGGGATTTTTTTTAAGTAATAAACGTAACTCATCGACAAATATGCAATTTTAAACTTAAAACAAGAAAGGAAATGAATCACTGTGTAGATTACAAAATATCATGCAACTCTATCGCAATGTTGTTAAGAGAATTTACTCCGGTTCTTTTTATGTAAAGAGATATCCACATAAGCATAAAAAAAAGTAAAATTTCATTTCAGCAATAGGTTTCCGCAACTAGTAATCTATTTATTTTATCTTTCATTAAAGCTTTCTATGATCTACAAATTGCTTTACAAATAAATATTAAAAGTTTATCGCAGCTGGAAATGCACATGAAAAACAATCGGAATATAAATGGTAAATTCCACCTACTCAATAATCTATAGAAAACATGTTGTAGAGCATATTAGAAATGTATAAAGGGTTTATTATGTTTGAAGTTGTGAAATATCAAAAAAAATACTCTGTAAAAGTATTTCTCGCATATATCATAATTCCTTATCGGAATACTTTTTTGGAGTCCCTATTAACGATTTATAATGATTTCTTAATCAATATTCTACAAAGAAACCTACTGCTTCCCTCATGAGTGAGGCATATAAATTTTACTATGTTTGAAATATGCCATAATTCTTTATTGGAATTGTTTTGGCGCCCCCATAAATGATCTACAAATGCTACTTAATCAATGCGCAACAAAAGACATTGTTTCTCACATCAGTGAGGCTCATGAATTGCATTATGTTTGAAATAGTGTAATATCATTAAAATAACCTATAACAGATTTTTTGGCATACATCATAATTCTATATCGGAATTCTTTTTGGCGGTCCTGTAAACGAACTGTAACGGCTATTTAATCAATACTTTACAAAAAAAGTATCACATGTGCATTATGTTCGAAATCGTGTAACATCATTAAAATGCCTTATAAAAGATTTGTTCGCATGTATTATATTTCCTTATAATGGCTACTTAATCAATATTCTAAAAAAAAAATATTGCTACTCACATGAGACAGGCTTGTAAATTGCATTATGTTTGAAATAGTGCAACATCATTAAAATACCCTATAAAAGGTATTTTGGCATACATCATTATTCATCATCGGAATTCTTTTTGGCGTTCTTATAAACGTACATTAGAATGGCTACTTATTCAATATGCTACAAAAAATTTACATCCCACATATGCATTATGTTGAAATAGTGTAACATCATTAAAATACTTTATGAAAGATTCCTTGCATTTATCATAATTCTTTGTCGGAATACTTTTTGCGTCCCTACAAATGAGGTATATTGACTACATAATCAATACTCTACAAAAAAGCATTGCTTCCCACATGAGAAGGGCATATAAACTTCATTATGTATGAAATGTATCATAATTCTTCATTGGAGTCATTTTTGATGTTTCTATTAACGAACTATGATTACTAATTAACCAATACTCTACAAAATATATATTGCTTCCTACATAAGCTAGGGTTGTAAATTGCATTATGTTTCAAATAATGTAACATTATAAAAATGCCCTAAAAAGGATTTTTTGGCAATATCATAATCTTTACTGGAATTCATTTTGGCGTCCCAATAAACGAACTAAAATGGCTACTTAATGAATATACTCTATAAAAAAAGTTCTTCTACACTAGAGAAGCATGTGATTTTCATTAAATTTGAAATAGTGTAACATCATTAAAAGGCACTAAAAAATTCTTTCATCATTTTCTTAGTAATAAAATTTTCAGTGTTTCTGAAAAAATCTAGAATTGCTATATTTCATGCACTGTAATAAATAACTGTTTGTCGTCTTTATTAATGATACATAGGTACCAATTTTATTGTAATGTAACAACATTAAAATGTACCGTAAAAACGATTCTTATTGATTATATTGAAACGAAATATTTTTGTATATCCCAGTAAATTAACAAAAAACAGTACACAATTCCCTATCAGTGCCAAAATAAATTGATAAACGAAATAAGATAACAAATACAAGTCATCCCGAGCCTTTACTCGAGTTAGAGAACGGCCAGGTAGACAACTACACTATTTGAATTCATAGACACTTTCAACTGTGTTAGAAATGATTAAACCGAGTGCCTCTATCTATTTCGGGAATTGGCCAATCACATCTGGCCAGTTCGCGAATTGGCTAATCGCATCTGGCCAGTTCGCGAATTGGCCGGCAAATTCTAGAATTGGCCAGTCATTTTTAAACGTTACTGGCCAGTTCGGGAATTGGCCGGCCAGTTCTAGAATTGGCCGATTTCGGGTTTTGGCCGCAACATATACATATGTATAAAGACAAATGTGAGATTTTTTTTTAATGTACAGTTGTTACGAAAACGCTTGGGGGGAAAAAGTGATTTCTAAAAATTTTCATTGACCAAAACATCAGCAAAATGCCTTCCCATATTTAAAACCAATTCCTGTTTTTTACCCCAAAATCTATATTTTTTCGCAATCCATTTAAATTATTAATGTTAATTTAAAATGTAATGGAAATTCAGTTTGACATTTACGTTGAAAATTTATTATAAAAATATTTAACTAAATCATTGTGGAAGTAAAATTTTTACAAAAAAAAAAAAAAAAAAAAAAAATTGTGTAAAAATATAATTGGATTTAAAATTTAAAAGAAAATATCTTCAAACAAATAAAGTACTTTAATTTAAAATATTTGTCAACAGGGAATTATAAATTTAAAAAATCGTATGTACATGAAGTAAATAAGTATTAGAATAATAAATCTCTTCTTATCAGGTTTTTATTCTTGTTTGTTTGTTTTCTGCTTTTCTTAATCAACATCCGCCATTAAAAGTTGAAAGAAAAATATATATATATTTTAAATAATGTTAATTTAACAGAAGTAAAAAATAACTAAACGCTGTTGTTGTTTGTAAAATGTTGAAGTAAATTATTTTGTCTATTATAGCTTTTTTTTCTTTTCTTTTTTTTTTTCATAGTTAGTATAGTCTTGTCTCATAAAAAATATTACTAAAATGCCTGCTAAATTTAGTTTAAATATGGTAACGATGTAATAAATTAACCAAACTGAAGAAAAGGGGGGGGGGGACGAGGGAGAAAGCAGATAATGCAGATGAATCAAAAAATATATATATTTGTAATACATTTATTCTTTACTGTTTTTAAATAATTAGATTTATTAAATAATTTACAAATTTTCCTTAAATTGTTTGTTTATTAGCTAAACAATTATCAAATTATTTTGGTTTTTCTTATGAGCTTTCATCGTTCAAATGCATTGGTCAAAAAATTCCATATTAATGTATGGAAAATTTTAAAGCAAGATTGTACATTGTCTAATGCGTACGTTGAACTTCTTGATTAAAAGTTTATACTCAAAACCAAGGTATTGAATTTTTATAATCTTTTGTTTAATTTTTAATGAGTCTGTAAAGATGATTAAAATTCATTTATTTTACAGAAAAAAGATTTAATTACATAAATTACATTTGTCATAATAACACAATTATTTTATAAACATTACATTTAAATTTTACTTACATAAATATTTTGATTTTTTTTTTTTTTTTTTTTTTTTTACCTATTTAAAAATATTCAAAATTTAGAAAAATAGTATTGGAAAGCTCATCCAGTCAATATCATATCGATCGCCACATTTCTATTTGATTTTTTGAAAAATATAATTGATATTAAATAACTCTAAATACGTTTGACTAGGAGGCATGAAATTGGGAACATAGAATCTGGCGACCTTTTGTACAACAATATAGACTATAGTTAATAGATAAACATACCACAAGGATAAAATGCAATATGCAAGGGTATTTTTAAAAACAAGCCTCAATGCTACCCACCTTTGATGCTTTTGTGCATTATCGGATAAATTACACACGCATCTGAGCAGCCGAGTGGTACAGCGGACAGAGCTCCAGACTGCTAAATTTACAATCTTTTTGGCTATGAATTGAATCTTTTGAAATACATTCTTCTATTTTTATAAACTTTAAAAATTCTTCACTAAACATGCTTTTTCATTTTAATTACGACACTATACTAAAAAGAACTACGTCTAATTTCCGCAAAACTTTAAAAACAAACTTCTATATGTATTTGGTCTGTTTAAACTTTAACACAAACAAGGGTAAACATGCTACATTCACTCAGTTCATTTTGAGTAGCGTACTTATTTTGCTAAAAACCTCCTGCAAATCTTTGCAATTAACAAATATTAATTACCATGAAAAAAATCAAAAACAGTTAATTTAACTCCAGACATAAGATCCCCAGATATAAAAGAAAATCTTAGAAAAATAATTCCTAAATTTATTTAAAATTTTCAACTTGTTAAGTATCAGAAAAAAATGTTAAAATATCATATTTTAATTTTATATGCCACGTTTTTATTGATTCCGTTACGAAGAAAGGAGGTTTATATATATATATATATATATATATATATATATATATATATATATATATATATACACATATATATGAAACTATGGGACTATAATAACAATTTTCCTTTATATTCAGGTTTGTCTCTACAAGTTTCACTTTATTAAGTTCCAACTCGATGGAACTTATCGAATAGCATGGTACGAAAATAAATTTTGAAGAATTTGTACATCATAAAAATTGAGACAGTAGTTATTCGGGACTGGGCTTGGAACTCCTAAACACTAGAATGTCCCGCTTAAATCGAAACATTTGACAACTGATCGCAGTGTCTTTGAAAAGAAAAGTCCAGTGAAATAATTTATGGTTCCTTTTGCAGTATTTATTAATGTCCATTTGTGTGCGCATGTTTCGAAGTACAAATTTCATCTATGTAAAATTAGTTTTACATAGGTGAATAGTATAGTTTTGATTCTTGAATTTGTAATTTTCATCTGCACAGTAATGTTATGCTTTTTTATGCATAATTTTAAATTCTGTTTATTTTCTTTTCAGGAATTCGGTAGATAATTTGGTAGAGAATAAAGATTAAACATCCACGTTTCTTCGATTTCATTGGGTAAGTACAATAGTAATAGTAGAAATAAAAATAATAGTAACTATTATTGTTATTGAAATTTAAAATTCATGGTATTGATATTCATAGACTTATTAACTGCATTCAAAATAAAAGTAAAAATATAAAATCCTATAAGGTAAAAAATAAGTAAAAAAAAATCCTCTAAGGGCAAGTAAAAAAAATCCTCTAAGACTTTCGAAGAGGAAAATGTTGCCAAATTTTTCAGGACATCAAGCAACCACGTAACTTCTTTGCAAATTCTTTTTAGCATATTGTTATCGCTATTTTTTTTTTTTTACTATACTTTATTTCTTATTATTAATTATTAATACTACTACTTTAATGTGACTAGTAAAAATTATTACTACTAACTGCCAAAAGTTATATGGTAAAATATATCCACAATATTGATTTTAAACTTATTAGTAACGTCTAGAACCATATTTTATTTTTTATTCAAGAATATACAATACTTTTTGTATAATGTTATCACATTTGCTTTGTAACATAGTTAATATTACACAATTAAGTAGTTCTTTAACTGTGATTCCATTACAAATCAATTCTCTTTTTAAAATATACAAAACATCTTATGTAAAATACAATCAAAAACACTTTTTAAAAACTCTATGGATTTTTTTACTCGCGTTTTATGTTTTGAATTTTGTTTCAGAAATTCCTCTTCACATTTTTGTTTTGCTACGGATGTTTCTATGGAATACAACTTTCCTCCTATTTTTATACAAAACTTTTTTTTCTTCTTTCTTTCTGTACTTCACCTTTATATTTGCTCCCCGCTATGTTTCTATTTCTTTAAGATTTTTATACGCTAGTTTTGCATGTTATGCGGGCTCAGACTTGTATTCCTATAAAGTATATATTGAATAAGAGGTAGAATATAAAGTAAAATAGCCGAAATCTTTTGTTGAAATACGAAAAGTTGTATTTTAAAAATCGGGTGTAATAAATTTTGTGCAAAAGAAGATATTTTGAATGTTAGCCTCACCCGCTTCGCTAGTCAATTTTACCAAAACGAAAGTGGAGATTCTTAAATATAATTTATGTTAGTCTTTTCACATAATCGTGTGATTTATGAG
This sequence comes from Maratus speculifer, assembly GCA_964019185.1. Lineage (NCBI taxonomy): Eukaryota > Metazoa > Arthropoda > Arachnida > Araneae > Salticidae > Maratus > Maratus speculifer. The sequence goes on from OZ025296.1 coordinate 147,111,432, forward strand.
AGAGTTAACTTTATTAGTAACGAGTCTTGTGAATTTGAAATTCATCTTTTGTGCATAAATTTAACAATTGTTTTATTTCATTATGTTCTGTTATATTTGCAGTTTGTATGCTTTAGTTGATATGAAAAGTTAAAAAATAAAATAAAATAAAAAATCAGGAAATTATAAAAGTTTCTTTTTTCCTATTTTTCCATAATTTCTTTTTCAAACCACGATCTCAAAATGTGTTAACTTTTGTAATTTTCCTTTGAAGGAGTACATGTGCAGCTTTTATGAGGTGAGTTTTCTCATACATGAATAAATTAATTTTCAGAAGGGTTTTCATAACATATCAATTCGATGTTCAAAACATACAAAACATGTTAATAATGAGAACATTAAATCAGAATTTTTAATTAATTTTTTTCACAATTTTTCTCTTAAACACTTGTTCTTATCTTTATTTTATTATTTATTTATTTATTTATATTTATTTATTTTTTGTGCGTGTACGTGTGCGTTGGGAGGGGGTAGAGTCTACTTTAAATATTTTCAATTATCAACGAATTAGTCTTCAACATTTGAATTTATTACACATTGATTCGATATTCAAAATATACATTACATCTTAACAATTAAAATTAAAAATATTCTTTTGCATTTTATAGTCGCATTGTACATGTTATTCTTCTTCACCTTTTTTGTTTTGATTGCATCCTGATTATATTATAAATTATAGAAATTTAGCATAACTAATGTAAAGCAAAAATACATTACTAATTTAACTGCCATTTTTTTTTTTTTTTTTTTTTTTTCGTAAAAAATGTTTCGTTGTAATTTCTCTGAAAACCGCCAAAAGCATATTTTGTGTGCTACGAATAAAAATTCAAACTTTGCTTTCAAAAATTTTTAGATAATATTATGGTTGTGCCATTTAAAATCAAACATCTTTTAAAAATTTATTCTATATCATTCTTTTATAATGAACTTATCACATGATAACTCTGTTTCTAAAAAACGCATGACAGCTTATGTAAATGACAATAGAAATACACTTTCTGATATTTTACTTGTGTTTTATACTTTAAATTTTGTTTCAGAATATTCCTCTTCACATTTGTGCTTTCATATGGATGTTTCTGTGGAATATACAACTCTCCTCTTGTTTTTATTTAAAAAAAAAAAAAAAAAAAAAAAAAAAATCTTATTTCGGTTTTATATTTGCTTCCACGTTCTATATATATATATATATTTTTCATCCCGTAAGAATTTTTATACGCTAGTTTTACATGTCATGCGGGCTTAGACTTGAGCGCTCATAAAGTATATATTGGATGGGAGGCAGGATATAAACTAGAATAAATCTTTTGCTGAAATATCTAAAGTTATGTTTTAGAATCATATGTAATTCCTTTTGTGTAAAAATAGAAAATGTTTTAAATGTAACTGCATTAGTAAAGTACTAAAATCTTTTTTCAAACTTTAAGTTATTCTTCTTTCATTAATTATGTTTTTTAGAAATTAAAAATTATTATTTAATATAAATCAATAAAACGAAATATTTTATCTATGTTCTAGGTCTTATTTTCGGAAAATCCAATAAGCTTACAATTTTAATTCTTTGGAAGATATTTACAATTTTCAAAATTACATTTTTTGTATCATTTTGTCATGCTATGCCTTTAAAGTAATTACATGTTTTTATCATATATATTTGTATATTTTAAGTATTTGAACTTTTTTTTGTAGGAGGGATAGGGGAAAAATATGCTAAAAATACGCTAAATATCACTGAATTGATCTATTTAAAGGTATATTGACGCTCTAACTGTATTTAAGAAATTTGAATATTTTTCAAGCTCATGAATGAAATCCTTAAAGTTTAAAAAATTGCATTTTACTACATACTAATTACAATTTTGGAATTTTTAAGGTCAAAACGAATGTACGGCAAATTATCTGTATGTTTAGAATACAAAGATAATCTATTAACCCCTTCGCGACGGGTGCTTTTTGCGATATTTTTAATGTTTTGTCTCCGGTTTAAAAAAAAAAAAAAAAAAAAAAAAAAAAAAACAGAGAATTGCGTTTTATTAAATCAAGAAAATGCTTCGATTACTTCGGTAAATTTTACAGTAAAATTTCACTGGTAGGGATAAACAACGATTCTTAAGAATTCTTATCTTCACGTACACATGTCGCTCGTCCCCAAAAGATTAAGACCGATTTCGGTTGATCTGGGCATTCGCAATGAGCACTTTAGCATGCTTTTTTGTAGCTGAACGAAAGAGGAAGCTAGTTTTGAAACTGGTGTCATTTCAAGAGCATCGAGCGAAATCGAGGTGGCCGAGTGGTCTAAGGCACCAAACGAAAATTCTGTTTATCTAAATGAGAGTCGATTCGTATTCGGCTCCTCGCGTATAACGTTTCTCAGAAATTGTAAGTGTTCTGATAACTCAGTTTAATACTTTAAATATATTTTATTTCAAGAGAAAAACTTAATAATATTTTTCTTTATTATTATGAAGAAAAAATCCAGCATCCGGTATATATTTAACTACTGTTGATAGTGTATTTAAAATTTTAAATTAAAAGTTTTGTAATATCATTATCGATTAAATAAATTGAAACATAATAATAATAATTATTATTATTACAATTATAATCAATATTATTATATAATCACTAAGACATATATTCTGACAGAAATAGGTAGTTATTTTCTGTAAAAGAAAAAAAGCTGGGAGCTGCTTTTTTCTTTTTTTTTTTTTTTTTTTTTTTTTTTTTTTATTATTATTATTTTTTGTAAATTGTATTTTTTGAGAAATGATTTGTTGTCAGTGTCCCATGTAAAGATAATACCGGGTCTGATTATTAAAGGAAACGTTTCTATATCTTTTAACGATTGTTAAAAAATGTTCCGTAAACATTTCTGACATTTTAATAAGATTATGAACTTTCCTTTGTTTCTTTAAGTTATTTTGCGTCATGTTTTGGTGGGTACTATCTCGTATTTTATAAATGATAGTTAATTCCAATAATTAATTCGTGATGCTTGACTTGTTAATCATGTCTTGATATTTTTAAATGTGTCTTTAATTATAATATTTTTTAATAACTTTTCTACTCATTAGTTTCAAATTCACATTAACAACCTGGCGTTACCGTAATTCACGCATTCTATGAAATGTCTTAATTAGATAGTTTTGTTTGTCATTTCTACTCTTTGTAAATTTATCATACTTTTTCATATTGTATCAATGAGATTCATATCAGAGGTGTGTCCTGGTGTGTCCTATGGAATAGAATTTTACATTCTCAGAAATAAATTAATTTTCTAATCTTAGAGGCTGATCAAGTAATATTATGTTCCTGGAAAATTTGCGTATCTCTTAAGAGCCCGTACATCAAACTGCAGACAACTATGTTTTTCCGAGATAGTTTTCTATTTAGGAAATTTTGTTTTAGAAAATTAATTCATAAAAAGAAACTTGATTATAAAACAAAATGCAAATAAGATGTTAGAAGATGACATTGTTAAAAGATAATTTTATTCATTTAGGGAATTTTATTTTATTTTATGTTATTTTTAACGCGAGAGGAGACTATATATTTCATCATGAAAAATGATATTATAAACTTTAACTAAGTTTCTTGGGGATAGAAGATACTTAAACATTTTTTTTTATTCTTCCCCCCCCCCCCCCAAAAAAAAAAAAAAAAATGCAATATTTAAAATGTAAACGAATCTGAAATGTTTTCAATGTCTGCTCACAAGGTAAGTCTCCATACGGGCATACTTCGAAAAATCAGAAAAAATTACAGAATGTTCGTTTATAAAGAAATTTCGGCGGAACCTCCATACAGCGTATGAAAAAAATAATGAAAATTTCGTTATTTGGCGATTTTTCACTGGTTAGCGATGGAATGCAATTGCAAAAAAATATTTTATATTTCAAATCTCTTATTGAAAAAAAAAAGTTTCATGTTGAACTTGTTTACATAAATTTAATTTAAATAACTTTTAGTCAGTTTTAGTTTTTTTTAAGTAAAATTTTGTTAATGCATATCAATATTTATATGCATTTATATTCAAATTTAACTATCAAAATTTGCGATTTTACACGAAATTCATGATTTAAATTGATTAAAATTGTTTCAAGATCAAAGTCCAATTGAGAATTGTCAATTCGATTTTGTTGCTATGGAAACATCTGGTTTTTATTTTTGAAAACGCTTATATGCATGATAATAATTTTTTTTAATATGACTTTTTTAAACATGAAATTATTTTTTCCAATGATAAATTAAATAACTACAGCAACAAAAATTGTAAATATATGTAATTTAATACACATATGATACATTAAACTCTCTCATGGTTTATGTTTAAATTCATTTTAAGATTTTGAGTTTTCAATTTTCAAAAAGTACAGTTCCTTCCCTCCTCCCCCCGGTGTCTCAGAATTCAACACTGGCTGTACTTTAGAGTTAATTAAGGTATCTCTGAAATTTTTACTAGCATGCCATAGTGCACGAAATCAGGTTTTTTATGTCACGCTCAATGTGCATTAAATCGTATTTAGTAAGCATAGTCTTTAGAACTATCAAACATATACATCATAACTCTTAAACCCTTTAATCATTGTCAAAATATCTTCTAAGAAAGTTAAGCGTTTTCGAATAATCTATATTATTTCCCCTTGTTTAAACTATCAGATACCCTCAGTCACTGTTTTGATATAACACAGAAAAAAAAAGACATTTTTCACAAGTGGCTTCGAATAATAAAAAGGCTATTAAAACATTCTTTATTTACATTTTTTTAATATTGATTTAGCTATTTTACAGTTTTTATTATGAATCTATTTTTATTGCTTTTAATATTAATAAATTCTTTTGATGTTAAATATAGATAATTTGTGTAAAAACATTGAACTTTATTAACTAAGATTGATATTGAAATAATACACTACAGATATCTCCATGAAAATAATAAATAAATAAAGAGATATTTCCTTAGAAGTGGCGTCGATTAATAAAAACGCTACAAAACATTATTGATCTCCATCTTGTAATACTTATTTAATTTTTTTTAGAACTTTTAATTTAAATCTATTTTTATTGTTGTTAATATTAAACAATTCTTTTGAAATTAAAAATCCATAATTTGCGTAAAAACGTTGAATATTGAACTTTATTAATTAATATTTGTACTTATATTATGCATATTACAAGTATCCCCAGAAGTGGCGAAGTACATAATTTTACTCGCCAGGGGCGAGTGAATTTTTTCACAGAGAGTGAATTTTTTGAAAAATTGTTGCCTATATAGATGTTTCAGAATTTTTTTTAATCTAGATATTGTAACTTTCTAAATTATTACAATGTAAACTTGGTACAAAGTTCTATCCTAAATTAAGCTTTCCTCTGATATATTTTCTTAATTTTATAGAAAAAAGCATTATGAAAAAACATTGTAGTAATAGTAATTATTTTTTTGTGCAGTTTCATACGATTTTGTCAACTGTTTTCAACTGTATGTTGCATCTTACTGGGTGATAAGATTTCCTGAAAATTCCTTAGCCCTGGATTTTTGTTTCAATGATACCATGATGTGCATATGTTCAACTAAAGTGCGGTATTTCTGAGCGGTTTTTTTGATCGATTAGTTGGTTCATAGCACAAGTCTGCAATGATTGTGCTTTTTAACCTTTAATGACCAATTTTTATGCATTTTTTAGCTTTGAATTCGAAAATCACCTTCACCTTTAACCATCATGTCCAAATTTTCCGCAAATCCTAAATTCCAAAGATTAAAAAAAAAAAAAAAAAAAAAAAAAAAAAAAAAAAAAAAAAAAATAGCGAATATTTGATACTAAAAAACAAAAAAGATTTGTCTTGTTTTTGTTTTAACTTTTGATAATTTATTTTTAGTTTTTTTTAGCCCGGAATCCGAAAATGATCTTTATTTTTAACCATAATGTCGAAATTCGGTACTTACGTATTAACGCCACAGCACCAGAAGTTGGGCTAATGCGCCAATAAAGAGGAATCATTGCAGTTATCTTTTAGATTCCTTGTTGTTTGCTTTTTTTTTTTTTTTTTTTTTTTTTTTAGTGCTACGAGCATGCATATTTGGGATTTGTCAAAAAGGGACTGTTATGAATCTATGTTAAACTCAATATTGACTTCTCTTCCACTGAAATCCGTTTGACTACTTTGTTTTTAAATAAAGTACTTTGGTTTCAAATAAAGTATTTATGTTAAGATTTGTCACAATAATTTTATTTGTAGATTGGCGGCATTTAAAAAACGCCAAATCTGTAGCTGCGGTGGCGTTAATACGTAAGCACCCAAAATTCTTTCGCAGATCGTAAATTTCGAAGTTAAAAAGTCAAATATTACCGCGAAAATCTGAGATACTATAAAATATGATGGTTGTGGTTTTTAAATTTTGAAAACACCGAATCTGAAAATGAACTTCATTTTTAAGCATCATTTCAGAATTTTTTGCAAATTGTAAATTTCATATTTCAAATTTAAAAGTAAAAAAAGTAGCGAAAATCTGATGCCGTAAAATAAATGTAACACTTTTTTTTTTTATTATTATTTAAAAGTTTTGTTTAATTCAATATATTTTTTAATTTAATATTTTATTGAATATTTTGGCTTATACTGGCGATTTTTGCAACAAAATAACTCAGGCGCCCGTCGATGAAGGGGGATTGTCATATTTAATCTTGAACTTTTTAACTTTGAAATTTATAATTTTTGTAAATGCCTGACATGATGTTAAAAATTGAAGGTCAATTTCGGATTCAAAGATAGAAAATACATAAAAATCAATTATCAGAAAAAAAAAAAATACAACGATCACATCTGTTTTATAATATCAAATTTCCGCTTTTTGTTATTAATATTTTTATTATTATTATTATTATTATTATTATTATTTACGAGTTGCAATTATTATTTTAATTTACGATTTGCAAAAAATTCTAACTTACGCGATGTAAGGATTAAGATCATTTTTGTATTCAGCACTACAGAATAAATAAAAATCGATTATCAAATGCTAAAAAACATGACACAATCCGAATTTTGCTGGCTAGTCTAGTCAGAACAATTACACTGAAAACATATAAGCTGCGGAAATTAATTTTCCTTACAATTTGTTATTATTACTTACCGTGAAATAATCAGTATTACATCACAAACTTATTGTACATTTGATTAAGAAGTTCCAAGATTATATATACAAAATAATACATACACTTTATCTTGTTTGTCATAATTTTGCTCTCTTAAAATCTAAACATTCTTATTCTTATAAGTAATGTTATTATTTATTTACATTTAAATTCAATTGTCATGAAAATTTTGAGACACTTTTTATTTTTTTAAATAGGGTGTGATAGATTTCAGTAAGAAATTCACAAATTTCTCTACTGTAGAAATTAAAATAAATGCCGTGATTTTCCCTTTTGATTTTTTTTTTTCTGAATATTATCAGCTATCTTTTTTAAAATTCAAATTGCGAATAATTTTTCTCTGAATAACATTAGCATATATTATGTTTACTCCAACTCATATAGTATTCAAATTAAGCTATTTTAAATAATAATGCACATCTTATTGATATCGATCGTATTGATGCGCTAAACTTTCTTTGCGAGAAAAATTATTTTATTGCTAACTGATATTCATCGATCCTTTTTAAAAGCTCAGGCACTCATGATATAATGCAAGACATACGCCGAGTAAAAAACGAACCAATAATAATAATGTAACGGTAGCTAGATATCATCACCACTTTTCCATCAAAAATGTGAGTTTAATACTTCAAGAACTTTAAACCTGTTTTAATAGACTCAAATACTGATATCAGTTTAGATTTCAGTAAGAAATCCATACATTTCGCTGTTGTAAAAATAAAAAAAAAATAACGTAATTTCCCCCCCCCTTTTTTTTTTTTTTTTTTTTTTTTTTTTTTTTTGAGAATTTTAACATCTATCTTTTTTTAAATTTAATTTTCGGATATTTTTCTCCGAATAACATTAGCATATTTTTTGCTTACTTTAACTCATATATTATTCAAATTAAATGCTTTTTAAATTGTAATGTACATCTTATCGATATCGATCGTATTTATGCCCTAATCTGTCTTCACGAGAAAAATTATTTTATTGCTAACTGATATTCATTGTTCCTTTTTAAAAACTCAAGCACTCATCATATAATGCAAAGGTTACGCCGAGTAAAAAACAAACCAATGATAATAATGTAGCGGTAGCTTGATATCATTACCTCTTTTCCATTAAAAATGTGTGTTTAATACTTCCAGGATTTTAAACCCGTTTTAATAGACTCAAAAATACTGATATCAGTTTAGATTTCAGTAAGAAATTTGTACCTTTCGCAGCTGTAAAAAATAAAATAAATGCCGTGATTTTCTCTTTTGCATTTTTTTTTTCTTTTTTCTGAATATTACCAGCTACCTTTTTTAAAATTCAAATTGCGAATAATTTCCTCCGGATAACATTAGCATATTTTATGTTTACTCTAACTCCTATATTATTCAAATTAGACGCCATTTTAAATAATAACACACATCTTAATGATATCGACCGTATGCGTACGCTATTCTTTCTTGCCAGAAAAATAATTTTATTGCTAACTGATATTCATTGTTCCTTTTTAAAAGCTCAGGCACTCATGATATAATGTAAGACATACGGCGAGTAAAAAACGAACCAATAATAATAATGTAACGGTAGCCTCGATATCATCACCTCTTTTCCATCAAAAATGTTAGTTTAATACTTCCAGAACTTTAAACCTGTTTTAATAGACTCAAATACTGGTATTTATTTACTGATCTTATCTCTTCAACTATCTCTTCAACGAAAAGCTCTTTTTTGGATTCTTTTTATAAACGCTTTCAATCATTCCACTGCTTTCGCGAGCTGTTCTTTTATCTATAAATATTAAGTAATATTGGCTTTAAATTCCCCTCTTTTAAGAAAATACATAAAATATTACTTGTAAAGTAGCCCATCAAATATAAAATCGACTTTTTAAATCTATTTTTCTTTTCTTTTAATTTTTTGAAGGAGAACAGCAATTGGAAAAAGAAAAAAAAAGAAGTATCAAATAGCTTTATAATCGGCTTATTTCTGCGGTTTCTTATACCTTTTACTTATTATTCTTATTCTTATTTTTATTTATTTATTTTTTTTTTTTTAAGTTGCGGTACGTATATTTCGATTCTTTATTGATTTTCAATTTTTAATTTTAGCACTTCACTTGTTTGATGGTTTAAACTTGTTTTCGTTTCTTTTATTTGCCGTATATAAATAGTGTTAATCTTGTCTTTTTAAAGTTAAATGTAGTAAATAAAAAATAAGAGTAATAATAAAATGGTATTATGAAATTTACTTTTGTAAACCCAAATAAAGACTAAGTAACAAACTGATTAATCTAAGTTTAAACAATGAATGGTTTATATTTGATTTTTTTTTATTTCCATTTTGTAAGAGGTACACTAATTTTGAATTGGTATAAGATCTTATCTATTGCGGTAACCTTCATAGTTCTTTAACAAATTATTTTTCTGTTATTATTTATCTAAAAAGAAATTATATATCAATTAATATTAAAATAATTACCAGGAACATAAAGTTACTTGTAATATCAACTCACTAATACATTTTTAGATGTACAATCGGTTTATTTTTGCGATACATTTTTCTTATTTTTTCCCAAAATTGCGGTATGTACATTTCGATTCTGTATTGATTTAGAATTTTTAATTTTAGTTCATTTTAATCTGTCTTTTTGAAGTTAAATGTTAGAGAATAAAAAAATCGCTTTATGAAATTCACTTTTGTGAACCCAAACAAAGATATAATAACAAGCTGATTAATCTAAGTTTAAACAATGAACGGTTTAATTAAATTGGATTTTTTATTTCCATTGTCTGCCCTAAAGGAAAACACTGAATTAGAAAAAATCTTGTAGATTGCGGTAAGCTTGATAAATTATTAACAAATTATTGTTCTAATTTTTTTTTTTATCTAAAGAGAAATTATGTATCGAAATAACTAGCACAAACGTAAAGTTACTTCTAGTATCAACTAGTTAGTACATGTTAAGATACTTTTTAAATATATTTTCTCTAAAAATAAAATCAACATGCATCATAAATATATTCCTATAATATACTCTCTCTCTCTTTTTTTTTTTATAGGGGAGGGGGGGGGGATATACGGAAATTTCGAAAACTGAAAACCCGAGAGAATGTTAACAATTACTAATACATTTTTACATTAATGCACCAATACCAATGATCTTTTATAGGAAAAATTTGGTCACATTTCTCATTTGTGTATTAATGCAACATCCTGTACGTTCAAAAAATTTTGCTTCCGTAAAATTCTGATTCTTACGGGCAAGAATTTTTATATTAAATATTTTTATAATATTTAATATGCAATTAAATATTAATAACAGGGTTCGTTGATTTAAATCGGCTTGATTATAATCATGATTTAAATCACGATTTAAATCAACTGATTTTTTTTTAAATCATTGATTTAAATCAGTTTTTCTTTTAAGTTATTTTTTAATAAATTTCAGATGAAACAAACATAATAATGTGCTTTAATGTAATTTAGTTTTATATACCATATATTAACTTTCAGAAAGATAAAGCTTAAGCTTAGTAAAAAAGTAAAATAAATGTAAAGTTTAGAAAAAAAATGCTTTCAAATTTCATTTGAATCAAATTATAAAATAATCTTGCAACGGTAAAGAAATCTAAGCAGAAATCTATTAAATATTTGAATATTTACTCATTAGTATTTAGAAAAACTCTTGCAAGTTGAGGTAAAATAAAATTGTATGACTTTATGTACTGTATTTTGGTGAAGCCTGCTATATAAGGATTTGAGCAAAATCTGAATCAGCAATTGATTTATTTATTTAATTTAATATAATTGATCTCAGCCCTTTAGAATGGTGGAAGATATTTTTTGTTACAGTTATCAAAAAAGCTCATACTAAAAATAGAATTAATGATCAACTAGCTTTTTACTGCAATAGATTTATCTGCTTCAATCGAACAAATGTTTTTTGCCTTCGGTTTGATACTTTCAGAAATTAGAAATCAACAGATAAAACTGTTAAACCGCTGCCATCAAAATGCTCAAGGCCAGAGGACACAAATTGTGAGGTATTCACTAATTGATTTACTTCTCACTTATGTTGGAAATCACACTTGAAAATTTTGAATAACAATTTACTTTTATTTTATTTGTGGAATATCAATCATCGTATAAAACAATGAACATACTGATTAACTTATGATTAATTACTTCTTAAACATACAGATGAGAATTTGGAATCCCCCAATAAAAAAATATCCAGATGCGGCAACACTGTAGCATTCCTTCTCTGGCTGAATTTTTATTTAGGGGTTCCAAGTTCTTATTAGTGAGTTTAAATAGTTATTGTTTTATAAGATGATAAATATTCCACAAGTAAAATAAAATTGCTATTCAAAATTTTCCTACGTAAATTCCAACACTACTGAGAAGTCAGTCGATTAATGATGACATCTCAATTTGTGTCCTCTGGACTTAAGTATTTTGATGGCAGCAATTGAACTCATTTTTCTCAGTCAACACTTAAAAAAAAACACAAGTTAAAAACTTCCAATTTTGTTTAAATTTTTGTTTGTGTTGCAGATGTTTTTTAATTAAAATATTGAAGGTTGAATTAATTTTTGACATCTGATTTGTAGTTTTTCATGCATTTTGTGTAATCAAGATTTTTTTCATAGCCTAAAATTTTACCTTGAAATAGTATGAATCATTTATGTAAATTGTGTAGTATTAGTAATAGACAGGGTTGGGTTTTTGACGTCAAAAACTGGCTTTTGACATGACAGTGGTAAAAACCGTGTTTTTACCGGTTTATTCCATCAAAAACCTACCGTTTTCATTTTCCTCTAATTTATAGTATGGGTGTAGCATACAATGCATTTCTAAATTGATTTTGCCTTGTTTTTCTTGTTATTATTATTATTCACAACTACATATGTTAAATTTATTTAAAAAGAAAAACATTTCTTAAATAAGAAAAAATTAAAAATACTGAGTTTAAGAAAAAAACATTTTGCATAATCTCCTTTAATATAGGCTCTACTAACTGCAATGGACACTAATATTAAATGATAATAATAGGTTATTATAATTATTAAAAACACTCAATTTACATTTTTAATAAAATACATTAAAATCATTTTAGAGATGCAAGAATGCTGTTATATAGTATGACAACAGATGCCAAGCATGGACTGGTCATTGAATAAATTTGAATATATTCTTAGATAATATTTTAAAAATGCCTACATTATGCATGTCATAAATGCCATTAAATGGTGATTATTATTTTTACTTCAATAAGCAGAATCTTAATTTTTAAATTAATAAAATTTTAAACTGTAAGACCTGATAACAAGTGAAAGCTCTTAGAATTTAACAGAAAATTTAACAGAACCTAACAATATTTAAGAAAAATTGGAATAAAATAATAATTTATACATTTATATACCATAGTTTTTATTTGTTAACTATAACTTATATGAATCTTGCAGGCCATTCCAGCTCTTATATTTTTAAATGTAAATTTTTACCGAATAGTCATGAAATATTTTTTTAATGAAAATTTATTAAAGCTATTCTAAAGTCAAACTATTTATGTCCTGTGTACATTTTATTTAAAATTATTTAGGTGATAGTTAAACATTTAAAAGTGAATTGAAAGAAATAACTTATGGGTTTTAAAATTTCTTCAAAAAGTTTAATTTCTTTTAGACTATGCCAAATAGCTTTAGATTATTTTTTAGGTCTTTTAACAGAGTACAAGTACAATACATACTAGTATTCTAATACAATTATTTTTTATTTTTCTTAGATGGATAAACACACTTTAAAGTCTTTTTGATATTGAATATTTCATGTAAAACAACTTAATACTAAAAATAAGATGAAAATTAATAATAATTATAATGTAAAAACAAATTAAAAAAAAATATTTTTTTGACAGTTTTTGACATGACGGTAAAAACCATGGTAAAATCCGGTAAAAACCGTCATGCGTCAAAAACTTGCCAACCCTGGTAATAGATAATACTTATGGTATGCATGTCTATATATGTAAACTTTATATTATTTAAATTAATCAAAAAATTATAAAATAATAATAATGTGTGGCAATTTTTTAAAAAATAAAAAAAATCTGATTTAAATAAAAAAAATCCAATTGTTTTGATTTTTATTAAAAAAAATCAAAAAAATCACGAACCCTGATTAATAATAACAACAATAAAATCAATATTTTTATAATTATATATAAAATGTTTGAGGAGAAAAAAATAAGGTTATCGCTAATAATTGTTCGAAATGACCAATTAAAGATGTGTAAGATTTTTGTCACTTAATTTAAGTATAATTAACTATCATTGGTCAAATAAAATGTTGCGCTATTTTTTTTATTTTTTTTTATTTTTATTTATTTATTTATTTATTTTATTTATTTATTTATTTATTTATTTTATTTATTTATTTATTTATTTATTTTTTTGGCATTTAAGGAAAAATGTTAACATATTCGTTTCGTCCGATTTTCTAGTGCTTTGGAAATTTTTTTTTCTTTAAATATAAAAAAAAAAGTATGCTTAGTATTTTCTGTAATCTGATTAGTATTAAACTCCTTTACTCATTTTTATATATTTTGATAGTTTATGCCTTTTAAATGATAATATTCTGTAATGTTATCTTTTTTACAAAATTTTGGAAAACAGACAATTTAAAAGAAATGGATATTTACGTTAATTTTGAAGATTTTGACATTAAACTTAGATTTATAAATAAATTTTGTAGCTAAATATTTGCAAAATAAATATCTGTAATATTTTAATTGCAAAAAATTAGGTTTATTAATTAATAATAATTATTAAAACAAGTACTGAAAGACATTGTACGTCCAAAGTGACAAATGTGGTGCGTTCGACCTATAACTAGTTTTATAAATATTGAAATTTTAGTGCATTAATGGTTGTTGCATTCTTGTGCAAAAAGTCATTGATACAAAATTTGTTGCGATTGCATATAGGGTGTTCCAAAAATAACGATCCATTTGTGTGAAAACACTAATCTGTTGATTTCTTTTATAGGTGTTTGTAGAAATGGTAGAAATGCTCTTTTTAGAAGAAAAAATGGCCATCGCTTTCTGGAAACTGGGTGATAAAACATGGAGAGGTATGTCAATTGTCCATGGAGAATACTGGAAACAGCCCCCAACGAGGGCCAATATCAGGCTACTTGTGAACAAATTAAGACAAACCGGTAACGTGGCAGATGAAATACGTCCTGGATGACCATCAGCATCTGACGAAACCGCCAAGAGCAGTCGTGAAATAGTAGAAGAAGCCCACGTTCAGAAGTAGCTTGATGTTGCCCTTTGTTTGTGGCTATTTTCAGTATTTTCGATGGAAAATTGACGCAACTATTCATATGATTTATCTCTCAGTGACCAGAAAACAATAGCTATTCTTCCTTCTAAAGAGAGCATTTCTTCAAATATCTGTGAAAGAAATCAATAGATTAATGTTTTTATAGAAATAGATCGTTTTTTTTTTTTTTTTTTTTTTTTTTTTTTTTTTTTTTTTTTTTTTGGAACACACTGCATATTGAATTCAATAATACGGAAATAATATGACTCTATCTTAAATAGAACTTAATCACCATGACAATGTATAATCATTACCCATCTTGGCACATTATTGAATTAATTTACGTATAACAGGATTTAATAGAATGAAAAACTTTTACAAATATCTTTTTAAGTTTTGATACGTTTTCCATATTATTTGAAATGATTGGACAAAATTCTGCTACGGTTATACATATTAAATTCCAAATCATCCGTTTGGGTAGTTTTTGCACTGATTGTATGCGGACAGACGGACGGACTAGACGAGGATTATAGGCACTATGCATTTATATATTTATCAACGCACTTAAAAAGAGTGTATTACTCAAACATGCGGATTTTCGACGTGCACTGTTAAAATTTCTGTAAAAACGCTGAAAACAGAATTGATTTTCTATAAATTTACACTAGTTTTCAGTTAAATGCGTTTGATTGATTCTCTTACCTGACTTTTCCCTTCTCGTATATCTAATTCCCTAAAAAGATTTTCATGTCTTTATTTAAAAATATTTTTAATGTTTAATAAAACTCCTAATTTAAAATACACAATTTTAATATTCTTTTGAAATTTTATTAGACATATTAAAGAAGAAAATTTAGTTTAAAAAATTATTTTTTTTTACTACCTTAGAATACTTTAGAAATTGAAAATAATCTCATCAGAGTTAATGGGGATTTTTATCGACAATCACTTTGCAGTTCAATCATTAATTTCCCCACTGAATCATAAAAATCATGCTTTGTATGCTACACCAGCAGCTTCTATAGCTCAGTCAGTAAGGTGTTCTTCCGCTGTCAAGAGGTTTCGAGTTCAAATCCCAGGACGGCTGGGAGCAAATTCCTTCAAAATTAAATGATAAAGAAATTCAAAAGCTTTGAGATCACTGAAGTTTGAGTTATTCACTGACTTTGAAAACTAAATTAAATTATTATGATTTAAAATTAATTTACAGAATCTATTATAAATTTACCGAACACTTCTCTGTTATTTACCAGAATCGTGTTTTTTCTAATATCTGTAATTTTAAATAACTCTTAAGGTAATGGATTACTCGTAGATGCCTTGTAATTTCACAGAAAATTGTAACATTGTATGCTATGATGTAATATAAGTGTATAGAGCAACTGGTAAATTTGTAACTAAAGCCCTAATAACCCAAAATAACCAAAGATCGCAAAGAATATAACATACGTAATATTACTATTGTGTACCTTAAAGTAGTACATAAAATAAACCATTGGAAATCATAAATGCATCGTAAAATTCTTTTATTATCCTGCCGTTTTCCCATCAGAAACGTCTTCAGAACTGAGAAAAAAAAATCTTTGCAGCTTAACTCACGTATCAAGTATTGCCCTTTTAACCGCAAACAACCGTAAATTTTGGTTTAAGATTTTTCTTTGTGACTAAAAAACCAAAAAAAATTTGCAAATAACACAAAACTCCGCAAGTAAATTGATCATCAATCATATAAAGGTGTTTTACGCGATTCTACTTTCTTTTGCCATTTGCTTCGGAATACTATTCTAAATTATGGATTATTTTTCTTTTTTGCTCGTGGAAATCCGTTTATTTGTTAAAGATGTGTTAGAATTACTCTACTTGTTATTTCTTTTCTTTCTTTTTCTTACCTTTTCCCTTTTTTTTTACACATTTTCATTTGACTCAATTTTGTTTTCATATTTCAAGATAGAATTCTGTAATCGATTTTTCATTCATGTTTTTAGAATTGCACACAGATACGCTTTTCTGATGACTATACGACATTTTTCTATTTTTTAATAACTTGAATATAATTTAATTAATTAATTATAAAATACATTTTTCTGTCAGATGGCCTTAGATGATAAATTGCTAAATAATCTAATAATAAACTGCTAAATAATAACGTCTTTAGCTGTTTACAAAGAAAAATAAATAAATAAGAACAAAAAGAACAAAAATTAATGATGCTTCAACCATTTTCGCCAACATAAGTTAATTGGCTGTTTTTTTTTTTTTTTTTTTTTTTTTTTACAGCGTAAACGCTACTTTCTTATATAATTACGAACGCATTTAAAAATGAATGTATTGTTGAAACACGGGGGATTTGCAATGTGTGCTATGATGGAATACTTGTTCTAAATAATATAACTGCTTAGAACAAATAGTAAAAAATACAACTAAGCCTCTAATAACTCGAAATGCTAAAAGATTGCAGAAAATATAACATACGTGTAGTATTACTATTCTGTGTATCAAAGTAGTATATAAAATAACCCATTGGAAATCGTAAATACAACATCGTAAAGTTCTTTTATTATCCTGCCGTTTTCCCATCAGAAACGTCTTCAGAACTGAGAAAAAAATCTTTGCAGCTTAACTCACGTATCAAGTATTGCCCTTTTAACCGCAAACAACCGTAAATTTTGGTTTAAGGTTTTTCTTTGTGACTAAAAAACCAAAAAAACATTTGTAAATAACACGAAACTCCGCCAGTAAATTGATCATCAATCATATAAAGGTGTTTTACGCGATTCTACTTTCTACTATTTGCTTCGGAGTACTGTTGTAAATTATGTTTCTTTTTTTCTCGTGGAAATCCGTTTATTTGTTAAAGATGTGTTAGAATTACTTTACTTGTCATTTCTTTTCTTTTTTTTTTTTCTTACCTTTTCTTTCTTTTTTTTTTTTTTTTTTTTTTTACACACTTTTATTTGACTGAATTTTGATTTCGAATTTCAAGATAGAATTCTGTAATCTATTTTTCAGAAAAAAATGGAAAATAAAAATGAAAAATTAGCCATACTATTTATATATATATTTTTTAACTTTTTTAATTACTTATTTAATACTGCTAAAAAAATTGCATGTGCTTTGAAAAAAAAAATTAAAAATCCTGATTAGATACTTTAATAATGCTTTGTCTTCTTACCTATTTCTATATCTTCATAAAGAACCGTGTTCATTGTGGTAATTTTCGATTGAATTCATGGTTCATATATTGTAATACAATTAATGGTTTTATATATATATTTAATAAATACCGTAATTTCCTGCGTATAATCCGCGGATCAATTAATTCTTTTTTGACACAGAAATTTTATTTTGTAATTGAAGGCAAATATTTACGGCGATCTAAAAAGTTACATTTTATTTAATAAAATTTCTGGGTCGAAAAAGAATTGTTTGGTTCGCGGATTATATTCAGGAATTTCCGGTACAGTAGATTCAATAAACTCACTTTTGAATGAACTTTTACCTGACTCTATTATCTAACCTTTATACACTTATTTGTCTTACGCCACTTTTCACATGGGACAAACATCTCTTACATCACAATTTTGTCCAGTTCAATCCACTTAAAGAAAAAAAAAAGAAAACGATCTGTATAAAACTTTTTATAAAAAAAAAGTTTGTTTTTTATAAACAGTTTATATATATATATATATATATATATATATATATATATATATATATATATATATATATATATATATATATATATATATATATATATATAAGCATATAATTATTCATGACGAATAAATTCTGCTATTTTTTCAAATCTTTCTAGGTACACCTTATGGAGAACAATTTCCATGCTAGAAATTTCTAATGTATTCAATACCAGTGAATGGCCATGCGAAAATTATTTATTAATTTTTATTTTGTATACTGCATAGCACCTCAGAGTCCTTAGAGAAGAAAGCAAAGCTGCTCAATGCCGGTGTTGATATCAGAGAATTATAGCACCTCAAAGTTTAGCATTAAAACTGAGATGTAAAAATGCATTTCAAATTTCTCTACTTCGAATTATTAACTACTGATTTGCTTCGTATTCTATAAAAGTGCGTTCCAAATATTTCGATTTTGAACGACTGCTCTCTACGTTCGTTTTCGTTTTATAAAATTCAGCAGCAGCCGTGTGCATGCATTTACTTCTTCTTGTCTTCATGCAAGTGGATAATTGAAAATATGATCTCTTTCTCTCTGCAGCCATGTTCAATTTTTTTTTCGAGAACTTCCATACGGGAAATTTCTAATACACTCACTATCACTGGAAGTCCATGCAAAAATTCTTTAATTTTCATTTTATGTACTATATAGCACAAGAAAGCAAAATTGTGCAATGATAGTCACGATATCAGTGCATTACAGCACCTCAGAATTTAGTATTAAAATTGCGATATAAAAATGCATTCCAAATTTTTCTACTTCGAATTATTAACTATTGACTTGCTTCATATTCTGTAAAAGTGCGTTCGAAATCTCTCGATTTCGACTTACTGTTGTCTACTTTCATTTTCATTTTATAACATTCAGCAGCGGCGTGTGCATACATTTATTTCTTCTTCACCTCATGCAAGTGGAAAATAGAAAATTTGACCCCTTATTTCTTGCCAATATTTCTTGCAAGCATATGTAAAAGATTTTTCTCTTTTAAAAAGTGGTGCGAATTTTGAAATGTTCTGCCTTTTCTGTTTCGCGAATATTCAAAACTCACAAATGTTAAGGGAGTATTGTACTATTACTAGTGGAAGTACATGCAAAAATTATTTATTAATTTTTATTATGTATGCTACATAGCATTTAGACAAGAAAGTAAAGTTGTACAAAGCCAGTCATGATATCAGTGGATTATCGCGTTTCAGAGTTGTATATTAAAACTGAAATATAAAAATGCATTTCAAATTTCTCTACTTCGAATTATTAACTGTTGGTTTAACTTCGTATTCTGTAGAAGTGCGTTCCAAATATCTCGATTTTGAATTATTTCTCTCTACGTTCATTTTCATTTTATAACATTCACCGGCAGCGTGTGCATACGTTTATTTCTTCTTCACATCGTGCAAGTGAAAAATAGAAAGTATAATCTCTTTCTCTTTGCAGTCATGTTCGCTTTTTTTTCCCTCGAGAACTTCCATGCTAGAAATTTCTAATATACTCACTATCAGTAGAAATCCATGCAAAAATTATTTATTAATTTTTGTTACATATGCTATATAGCACCTCAGAGTCCATAGACAGAAAAGCAAAATTGTACAATGCCAGTCATATCACTTTATTATAGCGACTCAGAGTTTAGCATTAAAATTGAGCTATAAAAATGCATTTCAAATTCCTCTGCTTCGAATTATTAACAATTGATTTGCTTCATATTCTGTAAAAGTGCATTTCAAATCTGTCGATTTAGAATTACTTTTGTCTATGTTCATTTTCATTTTACAACATTCAGCAGCAAGCAGCGTGTGCATACATTTATTTCTTCTTCACCTCATGCAAGTGGAAATAGAAAATATGACCCTTTTCTCTCTGCAGCCATGTTCGTTTTCTTGCCGGGACTTTTTTTTCTTCTCTTTTCATTTTTTTCCAGCTTTTAGATGTGAATATATTTACATACACGATTCCTTGGGAATACGGGAGACTCCAGTGCGATCATGCGTATAGTAAAGACTCTGACTTTATCTCGTCTTCAGAGCTAGATGGAAAACTGGAAGTTGAGACTTTTCTTGTTGAGTGAATTTCAGTAGTGGGTGACTTTAAAGGATTACATAACTCTAAAATAACAATTTTCCCAGATTCGGTTTCGGTAGTTTCAAAATAGTATTTTTAAGCTATCCATATTTTTCAGATATTTTATATATATATATATATATATATATATATATATATATATATATATATATATATATATATATATATATATATATATATATATATAATTATAAATATACTGTTGACCTCTTTCGTTATAATTTGCCTTGTTTCATCGCTTGCTGCTCGGATGCTATTTCCCGTATTATTTAGGATAACAAATTGAAACAAATTTAAACATTTTTAAAAACTAGAAAGAGTTTTAAAAAAAATGTAAAATTGCAAATGTGTGTTTTTCGAAATTTTGATGTGTCGCCAATTCGCGATATATCATTAAAATTTAAATGTTCATGAGTTTATGAAAGTCGTTATATTAAATTTCCCATGATTATATATATATATATATATATATATATACACATGTAGTATATTGTCTTGTCTTCTTGCAATGTGTCCAGCCCATTTCCATTTTAGCTGCTTGATTCTTTCAAGGATGTCAAAAACTTTTGTTTGATTTCTTATCCAGGTTATCCTCTTTCTGTCTCTTCTAGTTATGCCTAGCATACATCTTTCCATGCTTCTCTGTGCTGTTTGTAATCTTTGTATCATCCGTTTTGTTAGTGTCCATGTTTCTGCTCCGTAGGTTAATGCAGGTAAAATACATTGATTTGGTATCCTAGAGATGTAAAACGACCAAGAAGACGACCACAAGTAAGATGGAGTGACGAAATTAGAAAAGTGGCTGGTGTAAATTGGATGACGAAAGCATTAGACAGAAAACATTGGAAAAATCTGGGGGAGACCTACATACAGCAGTGGATCGAAAACGGTTGATGATGATGATGATGATGATATATACACATATATATATATATATATATATATATATATATATATAAGTATATATGTATTCATGACAAATAAATTTTGTTATTTTTTTAATTTTTCAGAATATCCGCTTATGGATAACTTCCATGCTGAAAATTTCTAACTTACTCATTATCAGTGTAAATCCATGCAAAAATTATTCATTAATTTTTATTTTATATGCTACATAGCATCTCAGAGTTCACAGAGAAGAAAGCAAAATTGTACAATGCGGGTCATGATATCAGTGGATTCTAGTGTTTCAGAGTTTAGTATTAAAATTGAGCTATAAAAATGCACTTCAAATTTCGCGTCTTCTAATTATTAACTATTGACGTGCTTCGTATTCTACAAAGTGCGGTCCAAATCTGTCAATTTCGAATTATTGTTGTCTACATTCATTTTCATTTTATAACATTCAGCAGCGGCGTGTGCATACATTTATTTCTTCTTCACCTCATGCAAGTGGAAAATAGAAAATATGACCTGTTTCTCTCTGCAGCCGTGTTCGTTTTCTTTCCGGAACTTTTTTTTTTCTTTTAACCTCCCTTCATTTTTTCCAGCTTTTAGATGTGAATATATTTACATACACGATTCCTTGGGAATACGGGAGACTCCAGTGCGATCATGCGTAGTAAAGGCTCTGACTTTATCTCGTCTTTAGAGGTAGATGGGGGACTGGAAGTTGAGACTTTTCCCGTTGAGTGAATTCCAGTAGTGTGTGATTTTAAAGGATTACATGTCTCAAAAATAACAATTATTACAGATTCGGTTTCGGTAGTTTCAAAACAGAATTTTTAAGATATCCACATGCCTTCAGAATATTTTTTTTTTTAAATAAATATTATAAATATACTGTAGCCCCTCTCCCGTTTTAATTTGTATTGTTCTATCGCTTATTCGGATGCTTTTACTCACAGTATTTCAAAATAACAAATTTTACATAAAATTTTACAATTTTCCGTTTAAATCAAGCATTTCTTTCCTAATACCAATTAGAATTATTTTTAAAGGAAACTCATTATCTTGGTCTAATACCTTTTAAAAGCTCTGTCACCCATTGCAAAATTATTTAACTTTCTAAGTACTTTTAGAAAACAATAAATCTCTGTAAAATGTTGAATCCATATTTAAGGTTTTATAATATGTAAAAATAACTAGTCAGATGTTGCTAGTAGCGCCAACGTATATGGGCCCGTGTGGCTCTAGCCCACCCAATAATTTTTAGTTATAGCGTACCCAATTTTCGTTGTTCTAATTATTTATTCATTGTTATTTTATTATTTATTTTTCCTCTTAGAATAAAATATATTTTGCCAACGACCATGTATTTTAATTCTCCGACTAACACCCATAAATCCCAAATGACTAAAATGTTTTGCTTCCATGTTTAACTTTCCTAATTCAATTTATAG
Organism: Maratus speculifer; assembly: GCA_964019185.1. Lineage (NCBI taxonomy): Eukaryota > Metazoa > Arthropoda > Arachnida > Araneae > Salticidae > Maratus > Maratus speculifer. Next base: position 147,134,052 of record OZ025296.1, read on the forward strand.
TCATTTTCATGATATCAGGAGATTACATTAAATGTAAGTATCTTTATAATAATAATAATAATAATAATAATAATAATAATAATAATAATAATAATAATAATAATAATAATAATAATAATAATAAAACGCATAAGAATATAATTTAATAAAAATGGAACTTTATTAAAACGTCATAGCTTGACTTAAAATTATCATGTTTCACCATCTGACAACCCTTCAAAGAAAAACAAATTAGTCGCACCATTTTACAAAAAGCCCACCCAATATTTTTCAAAAGTTGGCGCCACTGGACGTGGCCATCCCAATACTTTCTTCTATCTCATACATATTAATAACTTCTAAATTCGCTATCGCAATGCCAGAATTAAATGCCAGTCTATGCCCATCCTGAGGATTCTAATGATACGAAATTCCATGGATTAGTTCTTGAAATAGGACAATTGCGAATATCGGTAAAAATGCAGAATAAAAGTTCCACCTCTTGCGCGATTTTCACCAAAGCATAGTCAGCAAAAATATTTATCAAGGTAAAACTTGAATCTGAAGTTTGATGAAAATCAGTGCATTAGTTCTTGAGATAGAGCTGTTGCGGGAATTGTGAAAAATTCAGAATAGCATCACCACCTATTGAGCGATTGACAACAACTGTTTACAGCAGTACTTTTGATTGTCATAATTTTAATGGTTAAGTGCGTAGTTCATATCCATCTCTTTCATTTGTATTTTATTTATTTATTTATTGATGTAGTTTTAATTGCGTTATAAAATATAAACGGAAACAAATACCTAACCATTTATATTATTTTAAGTACATATGAATTTATATTTTATAATCGTTTACATGCAACTTAGGCAGATTTAAAAAAGATGAATTTAAGAAAATGTATTTGGAAAATTATTTTTTAAATCATAAAAAATAGTAAATCGCAAATAGTAAAAAGAAAAGTTTTTCCCCCATTCGAATTAACAAAAATTTGAAATGTGCGGTATTTAGAAATTAAAAAAAATTGCAGTAAAATTCTTTATTGTCTCCCATTAATAGCTTGAAATAATATCAGCGTTTCGGACAGACACGTTTGTTCTTATAACATAGATAACATTGTTTTCCTCAAAAAAAAAATATAAAGATAATAAACTTTGATCTTTTTGGTGTTTGGCCTTTCCTAACACTGAAATAATTTGTCTTGCACGCTTTCCTTGAGACAACTCATCTCATCTCGAATATTTCTATGGCGTCAACATATTTCTTTTCTATGTGACAACAAGCAATTACTCTTTCTTTCCCTGTGACTATTTGAGTCAACACAAGAACTGCCTCGCACAACAACACTTGACAGATTTTATCGTAAAATTGTCACATTTATTGATTTTTGTTTGAATACATGGAATTCATTTTTCTGTTGTGTTTTCAAACTAACAAATATGTATATAGTTTTTTTAACTTATTTATTTTTATTATTTTTATATTTTCAGAATAACATTTGCATTAAATATTTACGCTGTCTCTGCTTCTAGTACAAAGATAAAGTCATGTTTCTAGATTGGGTATTCCATAAAAGAGATAAAGCCAGACATCTTGAGGATTATTTTGTATGATTTCTTAAATATGCTTTGTATACAATTATTTGTTTTACAGTATAAAATAAGGGAGAAAAAATCATGTGTTTCTATGTCCCATCTTTGCACCCTGCATCCAAAGACCCATTTTTATTTATTTGTTTATCTTAATGCATTCTTTTTATTTATTCATTTATTTTCAGTTTTAGCCATTTATTCTAAATCGCTGTTCAAAGATACTTCCGCACACTTTCATTTTCTTGGCATTACCAATTTCTTTGCATTAACATATACTGAAGCTTTGTATGCAAATATTTGGAATGTTTATGATCGCATAAAAAGATGACATTTCGCTTTCTTTTGTCATATTTAATTTTTTTTTCTTCTTCCGAAAAACGAAGATCTTATGCTGAAAATATTAAGCCTTTTTTTTATTATTGTTCAGAAATGCTCGATTATACATTAGCTTAAACTTGTCATTTTCTTTTGTGTAAAAAGAAGAGGAAGATTAATGTTGGATGCTTTTGACTGTTAGTCATCAGTGTCATAGTTAGCAATGTTAATTATCAGAATTTGTATAAACATACTTAAGATGATTAAACTTCATGACAAACTAAAGATATGACATTATGATATACAGTAGACACCCGTTATATCACACTTTTTCCACGTTTCCAATAAAAAAATAAATAAATAAATATCTTAATCGAACTTTCTAATTTCACAATTATCGAACTTTAAGAATGCTATCATCACTGTCAGTCATCAGAATTTATATAACATGCCTGAAATAATTGAATAATTTGCTTCATAGCAAAATAAAATCTATTATCATGTATACAATATTGATAATATTTATATTGCTTTTTTTCGTTTCTAAAAAAAAAAAAAAAAAAAAAATACTTTAATGATATATTTTAAAACTTAAGACGTGATTTTTTTTTAATTGTTTGACTTTTCCTTTATTCGTACCCTCAAATTTACAATAATATCACGTGGTTTCTTCTATGGCCCATCCTTGCACCCCGCATCAGAAGAACATTTTTATTTATTTATTTATTTACCTTAATGTATTCTTTTTATACATTTATTTATTTTTAGTTTTAGCCATTTATTCTAAATAGCTGTTCAAAAATACTTGTGCACACTGTTATTTTCTTGGCATTACCAGTTTCTTCGCATTAACATATGCTGAAGCTTTGTATGCAAATATTGGGGATGTTTATGAAATCATGCATAAGAAGATGACACTTCGCGTTCTTTTGTCACATTTCATTTTTTTTTTCCTTTCCCGAATAACGAAGATCTTGTGCTGTAAATATTTAGCCTTTTTTTGTTTAAAAATGCTCGATTATACATTACCTTAAGCTTGTCTTTTTCTTTTATGTCTAAAGAACAGGAAGATAAAAGTAAGTCATCAGTGTCAATTAATTCGAAATGTTAGTTATCAGAATTTCTATAAAAATACTTAAGATGATTAAACTTCATAACAAAGTAAAATTTGTATGATTACAGTTGACACTCGGTAACATACTACAGTTATCGCTCTTTTCCCGTGTTCCCCATTAAAAAAAAATTCTTAATATAATAATTATTGAACTTTCTAAATTAACAATAAATCGAAATTTAAGAACTCTGTCATCAATGCCAGGTATCAAAAGTTGTATAACATGCCTAAAATAATTAATTTGCTTCGTATTAAAGTAAAATCCGTTATAATATGCAATAAGCTCCAGTTATATTGCTTTTTTTTTTTCCTTTTCTACAAAAGGAAAAAAAAAAAAAAAAAAAAAAAAAAAACTTTTTAATTTAGCAATTAATTGAACTTTAAGAATGTTGTCATCAATGTCAATTAATTATTAACGCTAGGAATATATCATCATGTTAGAAATCAATGTTAAAAAGTCAGTGGAATTTGTACAGCAAACATAAAATAATTAAATATTTTGTTTCATAGCAAAGTAAAATCTTTTATTATAAAAATAGGCTCCCATTATATAGCTGTATTTCTGTATCTACCAAAAAGAAAAAAAATCTTTAATCTAACTTTCTAACTTAACAACTAATTGAACTTTAAAAATATGAATCATCAATGAACACTAGAACGTGCATAAATATATTTAAACTAATTAAATAATTTGCACATAGCAAAGTAAAATCTTCTATAAACACAGTAGACTACCATTTACATTACTCTCTTCTGGTATTTCTCGGTGAAAAACTAAAAAACTACCTTAATCGAATTTCTCAGTATTTTGCAATAATTTCTCTAATGTTAATTTAAATTTATTGAACATTTATTTATATTTAAATTTATTGAAAAATATGTAATATAGACATAAATTAATATTTGGGAGATAAATATAAAACCTTTTCTGGTAGTTAATCATATTTTTTTATTCTTTAATTTTTTTTAGATTTTGCCTTTTTTGTTACAATTATTCCTTTCTGCTTTTAGTACCAGAACAAGCCGAAAGTTAGTTACATTCAAAGGATTATTATTATTTTTTTTTTAATGATAAGATTTTCTATTTAAAGCCCTTCTTTGTCACAGGGCTATATTTTTCTAAGTACATATTTTACCAGTAATGGAAGCCATATGCACAAATTAAATTTCTTTTAGGTAGCTTTCATTACAAAAAGTAAAAAGCTACCTATTGCAGCCGTCCGGAGGAAAGCACTTCCGGAAAATTTTGGTATATTTTCACCGATCATGACCCCCAGACCCCAAAACCACCCTCCGTTCAAATGTTGACATATATATATATATATATATATATAACCATATATATATATATATATATATATATCTGATTTTTGTCATGCGATAACTAACGTATTTATGAACCGATTTGAATGAAACTTGGTATGTACATAGTACATACAAATGTCTCGACCGAGTTCGTTGGTCAGCATCATCCGCCATTTTGTTTCAAAATGGCGGCCATTTTAAATTTTTTAAAAAATTTAAAATTTAAAATTAAATGCGAAAAAATTAAAAGTTGAAAAATATTTTTCTTTTACGTGTTAGAACTTAAAACAAAGATTCTAGAACACTTTTTATTTTGTCTATATCTTACAAAATGATTGAGCTATAGCACTTTGAATTTTTCTTATGGCTGACATTTTGAAACGATCTCATTTTTGTCACGTGATAATACGCGTATTTATAAACCGATTTCAATGAAACTTGGTATGTACATAGTACATACAAATGTCTCGACCGAGTTCGTTGGCCAGCATCATCCACCATTTTGTTTCAAAATGGCGGCCATTTTAATTTTTTTTATTTAAAATTTAAAATTAAATGCGAAAAAATTAAAATTTGAAAAATATTTTTCTTTTACGTGTTAGAACTTAAAACAAAGATTCCAGAACACTTTTTATTTTGTCTATATCTTACAAAATGATTGAGTTATAGCACTTTGAATTTTTCTTATGGCTGACATTTTGAAACGATCTGATTTTTGTCACGTGATAACACGCGTATTTATGAACCGATTTCAATTAAACTTGGTATGTACATAGTACATACAAATGTCTCGACCGAGTTCGTTGGCCAGTATCATTCGCCATTTTGTTTCAAAATGGTGGCCATTTTAAATTTTTAAAAAATTTAAAATTTAAAATTAAATGTGAAAAAAATCAAAATTTGAAAAATATTTTTCTTTTACGTGTTAGAACTTAAAACAACGATTCCAGAACACTTTTTATTTTGTCTATATCTTACAAAATGATTGAGTTATAGCACTTTGAATTTTTCTTATGGCTGACATTTTGAAACGATCTGATTTTTGTCACGTGATAACACGCGTATTTATGAACCGATTTCAATGAAACTTGGGATGTACATAGTACATACAAATGTCTCGACCTAGTTCGTTGGCCAGCATCATCCACCATTTTGTTTCAAAATGGTGGCCATTTTAAATTTTTTTAAAAATTTAAAATTTAAAATTAAATTTGAAAAAATTAAAAATTGAAAAATATTTTTATTTTACGTGTTAGAACTTAAAACAATGATTCCAGAACACTTTTTATTTTGTCTATATCTTAAAAAATGACTGAGTTATAGCACTTTGAATTTTGCTTATGGCTGACATTTTGAAACGGTCTGATCTGAACGATCCACAATGTTGCTTTAAAATGGCATACACTTTATGATATCGTAGAATTTGGTGACTTTCTAAATCGCTTAAAATAAAACCAGGTTGAATAAATGATGACTAATTTCAAAAAATTCCTATTAATATTCAGTCTTGACAAAAACTAGTTTCAATCTTATAATAAAATCACTAATTTTATGAGATTATTTCCACTAATTTGAGCTTAGTATTTTTGAACAATGTAACTTACCTTAAAATAAATAAATAAATATATAAGTATATGAAAGCTACCTCTTCCTCCCGGCATTGCCGGAAGGACTTTTTATTACATGCCTTCTTTTGACTTACAAATCTGTTTGTATGTTTCATTAAAATAAGGTGACTCATCTTTCATCCATTTCCAGTTAACATACAGCTGTAAAATTTGGAATATTTATGTATTCTTGAGGGTATTACATGAACTAGACATTGATGTATTTTATTTTTTTAATTTGATCCAGAGGACGGTTAAAATAAAAAATATGAATATAAGATAAGTGATAACTGTGTCTTATAATCCATAAAAAAGGGAATCTTGAAACTTGACATGCCAACTAAAATTAGAAAACCTATGTCTCGGAATTTTTCATTATTTGACATGTAAATGGCGAAAAGGGAAGTCTTCCTTCAAGTGCCCCCCGTTTCGTTTATATATTAAAAAAAAATACATAGTTGCTGATAAATTCATTTTCCCTTTACCATTTTACTCAACACGAATACAGACAACATCATCTTGGGGTCGGAGATGGTCTGTTTCTGATCTTGAAATCTTGTCAATTGGGGCCATTCAAACGTGCAATGGTAGTGTCCATTCAAATGCAATCTTGATATCAGCACTAGGTTATGTTACATGAAAAATGAATCGGATTCGCCTTCTTTCCGAATAGACATCTGAATTTAAAATTCACACTTTTCATATTATTCTTTGCATACCTGAAATGGGATATGGATGTCATACAGCATTGTTAAGGAGTTCGTGCACAACTATAAGTCTTTAATAATAAGTCCTTTGCTGTAGATATTGATTATATAACAACAGTGTGAAATATTACTTGATCTAAGCCTTCATAACCTTGTATATACTGCATGTCCTTCCCATATCCCAGCACTGTGAAGGTACGCTCTAAAACTTTCGTACCTCTCCGAACCCTTTCATTTTAAATTGCAATCTCCCACCCCCGCATTTATTGTTGAGGCCTACACTCAATTTCCCCGCTCTAAATGGAGCTGCAAAATGCTTTGTTGTGACTACCCATATATCGAAAAGTGGAGGGGGCTCTGCACGATTGTCACGAGTCATGTCATATTTGTCATCATCACCCCCATCCGCAGCCAATCCCTAGAGGGGGATTAAACGAATTTCTCTTCCAATAAACAGTCCGTGTCGAATTTCTAGACTATAAGGCAGGTTTTTAGTTGGCATTTGCGGCCCAAATTGTCAGGTGCTTCCACAGGTCGAAGTTTTCATACGGGATTAGTTATGAGAAGATCGGATATAAGATACTGACTTTTCTCCTTGAAAGGTAAGACCCAACATATTGAACATTTTGTTAACGAGTCAGAGTAATATTCGTGAGCTTTTCAGATTAAATCACTGTTCTGTGAAATAATTCCAACTTGTTTCAATAGTCAATACATATTTTAGACTGAAAATTAGATATGGAAAAATAATAACCTACTTAAACTCATAGTCCCGTAATCAGCACAATGATGTACAACATAATCAAACATAAACAATTATGAATTGTTTGTTAACATTTAATCTAATTTTAATTTGACAATGGACAATGTTTTAGTCTAATAATTCTTTAATTGATCGAAGAACTGAAATCCACGCTATGTAAACTTCTCCAAATTTTTATTTTACACACGGGAAAAAAATTTGGGTTTTAAAAATGTGATTGTAACACATACTTTCAGTTAACGTGCGTGTCGAATTTTTAGATTCTTTGGCGAGTTTTTAGCTGGTATTTCTGGCCAAAGTTGTCAGGTGCTTCTCCAAGTCGAAGTTTTCGTACGGGATTGATTAGGAGAAGATCGGATATAAGATGCAGTCTTTTCTCCTTAAAAGGTAAGACCCAACATATTGAACATTTTGCTAACGAGTAAGAATAATATTTATGAGCTTTACAGATTACATCACTGTTCCGAAAAATAATTAAAATTTGTTTCAGTGGTCAGTACATATTCTAGACGTGGATAGTGTATTTTTTTATAACTGTGCCATATGTGGTGAGTGAAATATTCAAATAAACCATACATTTTAAAATTAGGTACGGAACAATTATTATAGTTTTACCTATTTAAACTCATAGTCCCGTAATGATACATGATATAATCAAACTCAAGCAATTATGCATCATTAAGGTAACATTTAATCGAATTTCAATTTGACAATGGACAATGTTTCAGTCGAATAATTCTTTAATTGATCGAAGTACTGGAAATCCACATTATGTAAACATCTCCAAATTTACGTTTACCAAACGGGACAGAAATTTGGTCTTTGAAAATTTTATGTAACTTTCTCTGTTTGGAAGCATCTGCAGTTAGAACTAATGAACATAATGGTGTCAAATTGATATTTAGAATTTTGAAGTTTTTGTGAAAAGAATGTACAACGTGCATTAATTTCTTCATTGATGATATTAATGTCATTTTTTTCGGAAATTTCTCAGAACTTGTTCGAATATCACATTTTAATATTTAATATGATACATTAATTTTAGAAATTTAGTAAGTAATTTTAGGTTACTTTCATCGACATAATGCAATACATCCTATATGTTTAATTTCTTATGCCGTATGTTCTTTCAAAAGTCATTCGTCTTCATACAACATTGTAAACCCTGTATTTTATCATAGTACTAGTCATTACGTCTCTAAGGCATATTCTCAAAACATGTCCCAAAATTGTCAATAAAATCCTTCATATAATATGGGATTTGTTATTAGAAGATTCTTCTTGTAGAAGTTGAGACTGGACATATTAAGCTTTTATTAATGAGACTGAATAATTACGAATCCGAATTTAAGATTCAGAATATTCAGAAGGATAATCCTTTGAGATTCAATGACCGTTTCTGGGAAATAATTCAAATCTGTTTTAACGATTAATGTGTATTCTGCAAATACGAGGGAAAGTTAAATGAAGGGAAGTTGTCAAATAATTGGAATATCAATTGTTTCCTTTAAAAAATATATTGATGCCTATGATTTGTAAGGTGAAATGCTACCATCAGACATGAATCATAAATAGCACATTGCCTTAGAGGGATAAGAATCTTTTGCATTTTGGTGAATTTGCATGCTATTTTCGATTTTCATTGGATACTCCTACGCTTGTTCCTACACGTACGCTTCATCCCTTTGTCACCTCTTCAACACACAAAAATTAAAACATTTTTTATTATATATATATATTTATATAACCATTAGATAGTACTAGAAATCAACATCAAAATATGAAATAACTCGTTAATAACAAACTGTATTAAACATAGGAATTGGCAAAAATAGGAATAATATTGGAAATGTGGTATTTAGCTCGTTATCAAGGGCAATGCTAAATAGACACATTAATTGCGATTAATTTCTGATATATATATATATATAAGACCATTAACAGTAAACAATATTAACCATTTGAATTTAATAGAGAAAAAAAAGCATTGAACATGAGGAAAAATTTGTATATATATATATATATATATATATATATATATATATATATATGTACTGCTTTGTAGTAGCTGATAACCAGTAGTTTGAATTTTATCGAGTCCTAAAAATCCCTGACGTTTCTGCTACGCCACCTTTACCCCTCCACCTCTCTAGAAAAAAAGGGAAGAAATTTATTTTTTCCTGTCCTCTTCCTCCCCCTTTCCTCTGTCATCCTTTTACTTTATATGTTATCACCTACCTTATTTTGGCGAAAACATCTCCCGTTAGAAATAATAAGCAACTGATATTTCCAAAAGTGAATATCTGATATTCTTCTGTATAGAGCTTTTCATTATTTTATTTTATTTTATTTTTTTGTAAAGCAAGAGAAAAAATGTGCTTATGCATCCATTTACTCAATACATATAATAGAAATATTCGAACAATTTGTTAAATTATTTTGTATTTCTGTCATATTCTGGATATGCGTGGATACATACAACTTATAAAACAGTGTTCATAGTATTTCTTTTAATGTTAATGTCCGACTTTAATATAATAATAAATAAAGGTCAAATATAAAGGGTTGTTCAAGTTAAATTATTATAAATTGCTTATTAATGACGAGCACTGTTATCTACAATTCATAAAATCAACTGACAATATCAGGTATGTAAGCATGCTATTCATCTAGATTCTAGAGTAACAATAAAAAAAATTTTAAGAAAGAAGTCTTTATGATTCTTTCTTTTGATTCTTTGCTTCATGCATTTATTCCAAATGCAATAACTTACATTTTTACGATTTATATTTTTTATGTCTCAAATTAGAATGTTTTTCTATAACGATAAGAAAAATGCAAGATAATTCAAAATAAAGTGGCAGAGATGAAAAGGCAAAGCAGACATACAAAAAGTACAAAAAATAATATTTAAGACCATGGGGTCGCTAGAGGAGGTTGCAAATTACATATAATGCAAGAAGAATAAACAAAAATAATCCTACATCATTTTATTTATACTGTATCTTTAAGCATATTTAACATTTACTAGAGGAGATGGCCATAATTTTTGCTAGATTCCTCCAGAGACGGATTACATCAACTCTGTATCGACAACGGCACCTTCTCAAACGTATCAGGCGTACCTCTCATGATACTATGCATAATGCGCAGGAACTGACAAAAGTTGAAATAATTTTTAACTTTTCTTCAAGATTGAAGAAATCCATCTTGAAGAGTCATTTCTTCAAGCAGATAACCTCATCTATTTATACTGTTGAAATTTCTAAATTTGGTGGAACACAAACGGATAAATGTTTTATTTCTCATAGGATAACGTCGGATTCCACTTTTTTTTCTTCCCCACCAAAATCACCTCGGGTGGCCCCCGTTTGAACGAAAATTGAACTCCGCTTGAGATTTTCAAACAGTATGTAAACAGTACAACAAAAGTAAATAAAATAAAATAAAATAAACTGCAATAAATTTGAAAACAAAAATATTATATTTATTTAAAGGTTAAGAACACATTAAATTAAAAACACGTGTAAAGATGTCAGCTCGGTATGAGTATGATGTTGTACGTTGGTATGTGTATGATGTTGTATGGTGTAGCAAAATGCAGTATTATGTAGTATGATATAGATATTTGATTATTAGTATACAAACCTAACAGCTTTAGATATATTTTTGATATTTTATCATCTTTTAAGTAAATAAATACATGTTTTTGCTTAAAAGGTGATGCATTAAGAAATACATCCTTATATTTCATTTGAACCACTATTTGAAAAAAAAAAAAAAAAAAAAAAAAAAAAAAACGTGGTTTAACCATTTAACTGATCAATATTTTTGAAAAAAATTCAAATAATGTCTAATTTTTCACACTTTTTTTTTTACAGATTTTTTAATCTTTTGACACCGGTTTTTCAAAATAGAAATTTTTGCCTAAATGAATCTTACAAATGCTCGGATTAAATAATGCTAAATTTACAGTAAAATGTTACGGGTGAAAATAATAAATTTTGATTGAAGTATGAATGCCCGTAAATGGTACGGGCAAATCATGATTGGCAAAAGCGCGTGACTCGTACGACGTACCGCCAAAGCAGGGAAGTAGTTAATTTCTCTTTCACATACTGTCAAAATCAAGTATGTAGTGGAGGGTATACGGGGATACACTCCGTATACCATCTGGATTTTTAAAGGAGCACCGTATACCCACTGTTTCTGAAGAAAGTTTATAATATACACACTCTAGGGTATTATACCCTCTTCCTTGAGCGTATATCCTCTGCTATTTTACGACTACACCCCGGTGGTCAAAATGCATGTCTAATATCTTTGTTTCAAAAAAGTGAAAAAAAAAAGGCCGCAAGTGGCAGCTTATCATTATATGCAGTATGATTTTTTATATCACTTTTAACTTGTCACAGAATTTCTCTCATATCGCTTTACACAAATAGCGATGTGAAAATACTTTTTAGAAAAAAACAGTAAGCAACCACTGCCTAATATTTTGCTCTACAGTACGAATGAGATCTTGATAAAGCCATCGCTACCGGGTAAATTTGAAGCCATATTGTTTCGAAAATTACAGAAGAACAGATCTCCCTTACAGATTATCTCCGTCTGTTTTTCTTTTTTCTCGTTTTGATCAATTACATTTCTACGAAACAATGCACATATATATGTTGCATTCTACGTCATCCTATAAATATATTGATTTGAAAGATGAAAGAATCCATCAAAACGCATTAATTTTTCATCCTCTAGCGCCATCTAGTAACATGCATGAACATAAATTAAATCTCATGTTTACATGAGAAAGAATACGGTGTCGACTATTATTATTTTACATTAAAAAAAAAAAAAAAAAAAAAGAAAAAGAAAAAGTGAGAGAGAGAGTAAAAAGTATCATGTTTATTTATCAAGATGGTTTAATTAAACCACAATTACAGAATAAATATTTAAGAATATGGCGGAAGACGCCTACTTAGCTTACAACAAAATTGAAGGGACAGGAAGCTTATTTAAAGTTATTTATTATTTATTTCATGCAAATTTCGTTAAAACTAATTTCCATATGACATTAATAACTTTATTTAGGCATATATGAGGTATATTATTTGTACTTAGATAGTTAAATAATTGTATAGTTAATACTTAATAACAGCCAAAAAAGGTGATTTACATGCATTTGCATTTATTAATTGTAAAATTCATACTGTTGATAATTATAATAATTCAACGTAATCAACCTATATATTACCAGTGAAGAGAAATATCGTTAATTTATCCACATAAAACATTATTAAGATTAGATTACTTTATTATTATTGAAAGCTAATATTTATGTTTGAATGTTATTGTTAAAATTGCAATGAAAACTTGACATTAAACCAGTATTACAAAATTGTAAAATCTTCGCGGGACATTTAAAACAGTATAATAAATTAATATAGACTGCATTTTTTATATTACATGCTTTCTTTTGACTTAAAATTCTGTTTTTTGTGTTTGTGTGTGTGTGAATCAAATCTTGTTACATATTTTTTACTCATTTCCTGCTGGTAAAGAGCTTTGTAATATATATGTATTCCTTAAGACAATAAATGAATTGGACATTGAAGTTTTAAAATTTGATTTCTCGGGGAGGCAACGGCGAGGGAATGGATTTTGAAATTAAAAAATATCCCCTATCTCATTAATAAATGAAATAATATCTTAAAACTTGATATACGTATAGTATAATTAAAATTAGTAAACACATGTTTGGAATATTTCAAAGTTGGAACCCTAGGGGAACAAAGCGAGAGTATTTCTCAAGCGCCCTCCGTTTTAAAAAGACATCGCAAATGCACTACATAAGGTCAAACTAACAATACTAAATTAAACACTACTTAAACTTATTAAATATTCAATATTTGATTATTAGTTTGATTCCAATAGGCAAAATCAATATCAAGTTAAACAATGAGTATTGGTTGAAAAATTCTAATAGGAGGGTTACCCCAATAGCCCCAAATTTTGGCTAGCTTTGCAAAACATCGCTAAATTTGCAAAGAAAGTAAGTTGTCATATATGAAGCAAAGTTACGATTGCTGGCCAAATTGGCAAAATTAGCATTTAAATTCATTAATTTTCCATTGGTGAGCTTACTGCAGTTTAATTTAAACTCCAAATATTTAAAGTTTTTTTTTCCTTGAACAATTATCAGACAAAGGTTCAGGTTCCATCGAAATCAACTCACCTGAATTTTTTTAAAGACTCTTTCGCAATCGAATTCATTCATTTCCCCCCATAAATGTATAACTACACAACGTACAACGATATGCTGTATAATAAATCTTTTCTGAAAATTTATTCAATTATCACTGTAAATCTTTTCGAAAACAATGCACTGGAACTCAAGTTGTTAGTAGCCAGAACAAAAATCTCATTTTATTTTTTTCTGCATAATACGGAGAAAACAACACTACAGTCATGCTGTTTTACGGAACTACCAGACGGTTTTAAGATAATTGTTCGTTTTTTCTTTTTATTTTGAAGCTGATACGAGAACTATCCTCTTGTCTTGAAAATAATTTATGAAGTTTTAGCACATTAATTTCTGAATAGTATTAAAATAATTCTCTCATAAAAAAAAGGAAAAAAATCAGCAGATCTACAAATTTTTGTTTGAATAGATTTAGCGTGTTAGAAAAACTATCCTCAAACCTTTTACAAAATATCTTTATGATTTCATCGATAAATTGCTCTGCAGAGAATTCCTCTCACTTTTCCTCCAGATTCCTAATATTATTTGTTATTTCATTTTATCTTCTCTATACAACGGAAATCGAAACCTAAATTATATTTTATGACAAAAATATTTGAAAACATGGTAAAAAAATAGCATTAAATGAAAACAGTCTCAAGTGCTTGCTTGGTTGCTCTTTGATTTACCTCATTATCTGATAGGTACAGGAATTTTCTTCAATAATATTTTTCAAGAGGAATTTAGAAAATTCCATCTTTATTATTTTATATACTATTCTTATGATAGAATGATCGGGATTTGATACACATATTTACATTCTCGGAATATTTTTTTAAGTAATTTTTTTTTTTTTGTATAAATTTTTCATTCAATTATAAACAAGTCTACTTTTAGTTAAAAATTTTGCGTTGAAGATTTTATACGATATTCTCCTTATTTTTTCCAAAAATTAAAGAAAGACTGCATATAACGAGGAAAATTATAAACGACTATATATATATATATATATATATATATATATATATATATATATATATATATATATATATATATATATATATGTATATATATATTTAAAAATGGGAAAAATTGGTTGGGTGAATGGGGGGAGGGGAATGGCTTTTTTAATTAAAAAAAAATAAAATAAATAAAACTGTCCCTTTAACTCTTCGCGACGGGAGTCTTTTTCGAAATTACTAATGTTTTGTCACCGGTTTTTAAAAACAGAAATTTGCAGTTTCTTAAATCCTGAAAATGCACTGATTAAGAAAGGCAAATTGTACGTTAAAATTTTGCTGGTGGAAATAAATAAGGATTCTTAAGCTTTTTTGCGGCACGTATACGTGTCGCTCGTCCCCAAAGGGTTAAAGTCTCTATTCGTAAACTGTATTCTTCAGGAGCAGGGAGGGGGGAGAGCATATCCTTTTAACAGAAAACACACAGAGCTTTTTGACTCTTAATTTTATTTCTTATAAGCAGTAGTAAATGGAACATTAAACGTTAGTAATCTACTACCTGACTTTCTGCATGGCTTTTTGACATAAATTCATTAAAAGCTTTTTTTTCTTTTCTAAAATCAGTGCACAATTTTTCTACACTGCTTAGTTATATCCAACTCATTCACACAAAATCCAAAGCGAGAAACATAAGCGCTCACTTTCAGAAATCCTGGAAGATCTAAAGCGCCAAATAAAACAAAAGATAACAAAAAAATCCACTTTTTCCCTGACTCGAAGCTTTTTCGGTAGATCAGGTATCGTGTGATTCATCCATGAATAATGCATTTAAACGCATTAAAATGTATGGAACGCCATGCACCACTGGACAAGAGGCATGAAGTGGGCCAGGTGTCTTTACTTTGTTCACCGTGTGCTTTTTAAATGTTCTTCTTCTAATAGTATTTTTCAATTTGAGACAATTTAGAAGTTTGTGGCATTTTCTTATGTTGTTTTGTGTGGAAAGTAATAAAATGTAAATCCTTTCGTTTGATTTCAGAGAAAAACATTTCATAGATGTGTTCGGGGATTTCATTCCTTGAAATTGTTTTATTTAAGTGTGATCGAATTTAATAAATTGCCCCTCCCTCACTCGAAATGTGACCAAACAGTTGTGAAGAACTAGCGTTTATTTTATTCGAAATGTGCAAATTATTCACTTCAATTATTACTTATTTCTTTTTATTTCCTGCTGTTTTTCAGTTATAATCTATCTATAGCATTTTGAAGACAGACAACTAAATTGTAGAAATTTATAGTTTTTCAGTTTTGTATAAATATTTAAACTGTAGGGGGAACTGGGGTACATTGATACATGGGGCACATTGATACACCCCCTCTACCGCTTACAGGGTCAT
Source organism: Maratus speculifer (assembly GCA_964019185.1). NCBI lineage: Eukaryota > Metazoa > Arthropoda > Arachnida > Araneae > Salticidae > Maratus > Maratus speculifer. The sequence goes on from OZ025296.1 coordinate 147,150,032, forward strand.
TACAGGAAGTTTCACAACAGCTCCAAAAGATGATGCTAGTGTATTCAACTATATACAGAAAATCTTGGAATGATTCAGTAGTTTGATGTAATGGGACGGGTGATTTATTGTTTTTGTTGTTCAAAAGTAAATATGAGTTGTACAATTGAAATGCTATTATACAACTGTTCCAGTATTTTCAACCAAAATGAATACTCTCCCTGATAAGTACAGCTACTCTTTATCAGTTCTTCATTATTTATTGTTAGATATATTTTGAAGTGTTGGATTTGAGACTCATTTTATTCAAAATCGCTGTATGGGGCACATTGATACAGTCTATGACGGGGCACATTGATTCAGCCTAAATCCTTTAATAGTTCATATTTTCATTATCTTTTATTATTTTTTTTACCATACACTCCTTAATCCAACCTTTTTTTTCACGAAAAATTTCTAATATTAGTTTTTATTGAAGTGAAATAGCTCTAATTTCTTTATATTAGAACATTTTATAGTATTTTTGAAAACAGAAGACGTAGGAACTTACCCAGCATCTAGTGCTAGTAGAACTAATAAAAGAAAAGGACGCTATTCTGGCAAATCTCGAATTTATATCGATTCTCCAGAGAAAAAAAGTATTTTCGACATGCGAAATGTTAAGTAAGAGAAACAAACTGCAGAACAGAAAATGATATTTATATTATAAACAGAATTTTTAATATAATTATCCTTTATTTTCGGTTTATGAACCTATTTATAAACAGAAAAACTGGTAATTTTTTCATCTTTCATAAGAAAGAAGATAATGCTGGGGTTGAAGTGCTAGATATGACAAAGTTACCACAGCCAACAATCAGACAAGAAACAGCCAGAACATCAGGTCATAATATATTTAATTTTGATTGCTTTAATATTGCTTAAAGATAAATTGTGGGTGATTTGAATTTTTATAAATAAATATAAAATGGTTTTCTAATTCATTTTCTATGAAAAATATGCATTGGTATTATTTTGTCGTCATTTTTCTCAAACGTATCAATCTGCCCCGGGGATGGGGCACATTGATACAAATGACTTTTTTTGATTTTTTAAAAATTACATGCAAAAATACTATATAAAACAATGATTGTACATTTTTATAACATACTACACAAGTTTTGCTTACACCTCATGGAAAAAAAACTTGAATTTTCTACTTTCTTGACACCAAAAAAAATCTTAGAAAAAAACTGTATCAATGTACCCCAGTTCCCCCTATATGGTAAAAATGAAAAAAAGTCTTTTTTTTTCTTTCTTTTTCTTTTTTTTCATATTTTTGCCTATATGTGTGCAAAATAATTTTAGCTTAAAAAATCCATTTTACAGTTATAACTTTTAAAAAAAATAAAATGAATGAAACTTAATTTTAAATATTATCATTCGATCCGATGTTTAATTGGAAACATTGAAAAAAAAAAGTTAATTGTTCTAATGTTTTTTTTTTTTTAATTATTATTTATGTTATATATATAGACACGAAAAAGGCCCTAATCCACCTCTATCTCCTTTTATTTAGTTTGGGAACCTATAAACATAAGTTTATCTGGCATTTGAAGTAAATATACCTTTTTGAAAATGTTTTCTAAACTGAGTGCTAACTTTAACATCTATTCTCTGTCTCAAATCTCTTCTCTTGGACATTTTTTGCACTTTTTTCATCATATTGTGTTCTAAAATTCCCATATATCAAACATTTTCCCAACATATCACAAAGAGATGGCTTTTAGTAGAAACACGATATTTAAAGGGTATTTTATACCTCTGTTTACCTAGCACTTCTTGACATCTAGCCATATCTACAATATATCTAACGCTGTCCTTTAATATTCCTTCTGCTAAGCTGTACTTACAAGAGAGAATTTTTAGGATGACTTTTTACAGACTATCACTTAAATGTTTTCCAGGAAAAATCTGCCATTCTGTCATCTCATTGGTGAAGCCTGATTCTGGAATCTACGTCAGCGACTTTCTATTGGATCAGGATTTTAATAGTCGATCAGCTTAAGCCCCCACTTGTGCATTGAAAGGCGACGAAAGACGTTGAATAGAGTTAAGATATGATGAAAGTAGGAGTAGTTTTAAAATAGGAAAAAAAATCCCCCCTATTTTGAAGGGTTTTTATCATGTTCGCCATCTTCGATTTTGATTTGTTTACCTTAATTCAGTTTATGATTTTAGGGGCGATATAAAAGAAAAAGATTGATAAATGTAGCTAGAATGTTTTAACTCTGTGTATAAATACTGTTTTCTTTTCATGGAGGGAACTAATATAAATAAAATAAACGATTTTGAAAAAAATACAGTGCAACCTCGATTATACGAACTAATTAGGGCTGCTAGTATCTCGGATATCAAAAATCTCGGTGAATAGAAATTGTGTATAAAATCTCGCTGTGCTCGCCAATGTAACATCTCTTAGACTAAAAATAACCGAACGTTTTTTAAAAGATAAAAATAAATGTATAAAGTTATATTTAACAAATTTAAGAAACGAAATCCTCTACATTGTCGTCAATCAAGTAATTTGGGTATGTAATTGCCTGATAACAAATTCCATCTGGTGATCAATAGGGCTACACGGCCACTGGAAACAAAATCAGGCGACTGAATTTATAAAAATAATTACAAAAATAAAAACAATCATTAATCAATATTATATTGGTGAGTCTAACTCATAAAGCAAATATTGTTAAATGAAGTTTAATTTCAACTTTTCAAATTATTGAAAAAGTTAATTTTTATTCTTATTCATCATCAGTAATATGAAATTAAGAAAAAAAATAAGTTATTACTTAAGACTTTGATATGTAGTATTACGTAATGAAAAATCAACGGAAATTGCGCCAATATGACAGATATTTTCCGCTTTCAACAAAATATCAAAATAACATCTTTTTCATCGTCGCAAAGTATACATGCATACATATCATATTCATATAACTATTTATTTATTTCTAGCGTACAGTAGATCATTAATAGTAAATATATTCCGGAACTTGGTGTTGCATTTACCAGCTACAATTTTGAATGTAATACACATTTCATTTTTACTATGACGTCATTTTCACCCACTGAAAGCCTCTGAGGTAAACGTTTCAATATTAGTAACAGTGAAATAAAAGCAATGCCGATATGTAGCAACTTTATGACTAACAAGTGGGTAAGTGTAATCGGAGATCGCACAGAGGGTTTCGTTTAATATTTCTTTCAAAACAACTTTTTAATTAATTGATAAATTTCAATTGTTAATTTATCATTATTAAATTCATACATAGATAGCAACACAAATAAATTCAATTTTAAAATAATCATAAAACTAGATTATTTATTTTAATCAAATTAAAAATGTTCAAATCAAATTATTTAAATAAAATCCAAAATTTCAATTTTTTTGAAAATTTGAAAAATAAAATAGCGGAGATATGAAAAAAAAATTAAATTTATAAAAACGGAAATTTTTTTTAACCAAATTTAAAATGTCGAATCATTAATGAATTGCAATAGTTTTTAAAATAGAACAAAAATTAAATTCAAAAGAATATTACGAATGTCATATGAGCGAAATCCTAATAATATGAACTCTTAAGTTGGCAAAAAATACGTAAATTTCTTTTAATGAAGCCCACCTTAATAGGAAAATTTTACTTTCCAGCACCGGAGATCGAACAAAGAATCTTCAGTTTGCTAACGAGATTCTCTATCTCCAAGATATGATGTTTACACACAAAACGTTGAAAATTCTCTTTAAAAATTAAGGTTCTTTCTTAAAATTTAAATTGCAAAAATGTACGGATGGTATAGAAAAAAATTATTTAATTAAAATAATAAACTTTTTCAAAATTTTATGATTTGTCGTGTTGCATGAGGTATTCAGCTTAAGTACACAAAATTTGAAATCTTTGACCTAAACAGTTTTTGTGTACGGGCTCTGTGACTAGTGGACAGACAGAGGACAAAGACGTTTAGGGTTTCGTCAGATAAACGAAACTCTAAAAATGATTTATTTGAAATCATGACACTACAATTATGACATCCATAATAATATAGTGATTCCCATTGGTTCTCTTTTTCTCTTCAACAATGAAAGTAACCGAATTGCCACCAATATGAACAAATTTCATAAAACAACTTTTAAAATTAAAATATAAAAACGAGATTATTTTTTTAAATAGCGAATGCAGATATTTAGATATATAACATTACTATATAATATTCTTAATGCATAATATTTTTAATAATATATAATATTTAAATGTATTAAATATTTTTATCATTTTAAGCATTTTAGTTTTATAGTTTGATTTTAGAATTTTGATCGCTTTAAAAGACGATAAATAGTTCATTTACAACTTTTGATGAAAATCGACTTGACGCTCTTCTTTGGTGATCTTGGAATAATTAACATTTCATACATAAGACATAATACATAACATTGTTTAAAACGGTGAATAGCATTAACTTTGTAAAATTAATAAACGACAAAGTGGCCGTCGTAGCCTAGTGGTCACAGCACCGAACTCCAGACTGAAAGTCCCGAGTTCGATGTTTGACATCACCAAAGACCACCCAGTGAATGCAGTGTAAGCACTCATTACTAGAGACTCTGAAAGTCTTGTATACGGTCGTAGCAGTTACCATGACCATTGATCTCTGGAGAAACTTTCCCTCCCCTTTATAGACATATCGAAATTGAGAGCACACCACTTACCCTTCGGGCACACGTCAACAGTAATAAATAGCAAATAATAATTTATATAACAAATAGTAAGTGATTTAACGTAATATTAAAGCATTAATTTAATATACATTTATAAAATGCATGGCATAAGGGTTGCATTTTATTGCATTAATATATACCAATATCATACAAACATCTTAAATATGAAATGGTACATCGTATGACAAACACATAAATAATTACTAGAAGTAGATAATAAAAGGATATAAGGGTAAATTTTGTTTTCGGGTATTAATATTTCTGCAATAGCCTTTAGAATGACATCAAAAGTTTGCTTGTTTATCCTGAAGAAAGAAAAAAATATATTTACTATGAGGGGCTGTGCAAATATAAGGTTATTAACTTTTTTGTAATTTTGGACCCCCCCCCTTTTGATATCATACGTTATCGTCCCTTGAACCCCCCACCCACCCCCGGTAATAGCCTCGTTATCAGTCTTTTTTTTTTTTTTTTTTTTTTTTTTTTTTTTTGAGGGAAATACAAATTTGGTTGCATTTATTTTTCCCATACTTTAATAATTCAAATGAAGAGAAGTCAATAAAATATCGCTATATTCAAATAACACTTAAAAGAAATAGGTTATTATTTAAAAGTATTTTATAATAGCTTTTTAATAAATAATTGCCGAAACGCCAGTGAAAACTTACTTTGGAGACACGAAATTTTTTGGATTCTGTCTGTCTGTCAGTCTGTCTGTTCCGCGATAACTGACGAAAAAAGCATTCGATTGGCTTGAAATTAAGTGGGTATGTTAGATACTTGGATTAAGCTGTATAGTTTTTTGTTAGATTTGATTCATTCGTTCGGAAAATAAAGAATATTTTATTTTGCGCAATAATGCTTTTATAAGGCAAATTCAATGATTTTTAAATTTTATTCCCCTGAGAGAAAATGACACATTTGATTATTGGAATTCAATGATAAATGAATACTAAAATTTACCAGTTAAATTATTCGTATTGTTTTGAAATTTTGTCTACGCATTTGTCAGATTTTTAAAATTATTTCTGTAAATTTTGAAGGTTTTTTATAAATGTGTTCCAATAATATAAACTAATTTGTTTTAGAGATTTACTTATTTCAAATGTATTTATTTCATTTTCTTTATTTTCTCTTAATGGTAGCTAAGCAACCATTCATCTTAATCTTTATCCTTATAATGTTATAAATTTGAAAATTGGAAATTGTATACATATAACATAGCCCAGAAAAAACATAGGCTATGTTTTATTAATTTTATTCAAATATTTTCCTTAATAATTCAAAATTTCCTTCTTTTTCATACAGAATCAATAGGCACTTTTTAAATAAAATTTAAGAAGTTTCCTTTATCGTTGCCAAAAAAATCAAAATTTGGAATAATAATTTTTCAACAGCAGTAAGTTTCAATTGAGCAATTTCCATTCAAAAATTAAACTAAGTAAAAAAAAAAATTTATGACGTCAGAATTAAAAAATAAAAATAGATATAGTACTTTTTGTTAAATATTAAACACGGATATTTGTTTCGTTAATAAGAATCTTTCTGATAAAAATGGGGACATAATTAGACGTAAAAGAAATAAAAAAGAATTATATGTTTAATATATATTTCACTTAGTAAAATATGACTTCATATTTAAACAAAAACAGGTACTTTATAGTAGTCGTTAAAAATAGAAGAAACATGGATATCAATAACTCATGAATAATGACGTCATTGCTGAAACTTCAGTGAAGGCTTACTTTGGAGACACAAAATTTATTGTTTTTCATCTGTCTGTCTGTCCCGCTATAACTGCCTCAAAATGCAATCAAAACTTTTTTTTTTTTTCGGAAACAAAATTGTAAATTTCTAGATTACTGTGTTTACACTTACAAAAGTTCCTGATACATCAGATTTAGGTGTTTGTGGTTGTGAGGTATGTAGAAGTATGAGGATGATGAAAAATATTTGTCCAAACTGTTACTTATCCTTATAAATCAAAATATATAAAGAAATGCAAGATATACAATAACCATTAGCACAATTATTAGAAAGCGACAAATTTAAATTAAGTGAGGGTACGGGGGGTTCAGGGGGGGGACGGAGCTCCCCTGAAGAACTGTACTGTGTTATAATAAAAAAACAAAAATAATAGATCATGAACATTTCAGAATATCCTAACATAACTAAATCTTTAATTTACCGCTTTTGATGGCTGAAAACGTCTAATTCTTATTTTATTCTTATAAATAATTACGTAATTTGAAAATTTTAAATTACAGTTTCCAGGAAGTTGAATATTACCCAAAGTATGTTAGAAAAAAAAAATGTGCAAAGATGACGTTGAGACTCCTGATCTGCAGATTTACTAGTGTATTCAACAGCAATAAAGTGTTGTTGCTCTTGTCACGATTGTAGGAATGGTGGGATGCAGATAGAAATTCATTTCAACAAAACAAGTGGACAACGTTCTTTTTCTTTTATTTATTAGTAAACACAAAATTCATTTAAAATGTATTTCACGTATGGTTTCTCTAATCATGATTATATATGCATACACATATGAAGAAGAACAGGAATGTCAAACGTTGGGGTATTCTATATTTTGGAATTAAATAAATTTAGTGATTTTAATAAAATTTTTGTACTTTCATAAAAATAGATATATGACTAAAAAAAATAACATATTATTTTGAACAAAAGACCATGTTACAAATTAAAAGTGAAAAATTTTGTTGGATCAAACATGATAACGATAAAAAAAAAAAAAAAAAAAAAAAAAAAAAAAAAAAAGACAAACCCCTTTCCCTAGAGATATTTAACGATATCATGTGCCAGACCCTCCCTCCCCCTTAAAATGATAACATTATATATGCACAGCTTCTAATCAGTATTATTAGTACCATTGTATCTTATCTTCGTCGGATAATACATAAGGGGCTGTGCATACATAACGTTATCAAATTTTTAATAATTTTGAACCTCCTCTCCCCCTTTTGATATCATACGTTATCATCCTTCGAACCTTCCCCCCTCCCACCCCCGGGTAATAATATCGTTATCAAAGTGCTTTATTTATTTTTATTTATTTATTTATTTATTTTTTGAAGTGATATACAAAACTGGTTAAATTTATTTTCTGCATACTTTATCTATTCAAATGAAGGGAAGTTAATTAAATATCGCTTTATTCAAATGAAATTTTAAAAAAATAGCAATTATTTAAAAGTATTTTATAATCGCATTTTGATACATAATGCATTCTGCAGTAATAAAATGTTGCTGAACTTGCTCCCCGAACGGAGAGGGGACAGATAAAAATTCTTATCAACAAAACAAGTAGACAACTTTCTTTTTCTTTTATTTATAAATAATTACAAGCTTCATTTCAAAAATACTTCACATAGGGTTTCTCGAACAGTGATTTTATATGCATACCCATATGAAGAAGAATAGGAGTGTCAAACCTTGGACTATCCCATATTTCAGAATTTTATAATTTTATAATAATTTAGTGATTTTAATAATTCTTTGTATTTTGAAAAAAAATAGATAACAGAATAATAATAATAATAATAATAATAAATACTATTTAGAACAAAAGATCGTGTTAGAAATAAAAAGAGACAATTTTGATTAAGATAAAGATGATATCGATATAAAAAGGCAACCCCCCCTCCCCGTAGAGATATCTTTCGATATGATATGCCAGGACCCCCCCCTCCCCACTAAAGTGATTACGTTATATATACACAGCTCCTAATTATCAAATAAGGGTGTTTATAAAGTCCCGGGCCCATTTTGATGTTTGATAACTCATAAAATAATAAAGATAGATTAAAATTAATAACATAAATGGTTAGATAGACCTAAAAAGTTTCATGACTCTTTTCAATGAACTTCCACGTATGCCATGATTGAGTCTTTCTGTTTTACAGAAAAGACTGTCTCATCAGTCGTATACTTAGACATGTTGGAATACTTCGTATTTTCAGAATTAGAAGAGCTTCAGCCACATGTCTTTTTCAACAAGATGGTGCACCACCTCATTGGGGTACCATCGTTCGTACTTTTTTGAATGACCATTTTCCAGGAAGATAGATTGGGCGAGGTGTCCAATTCCTTGGCCACCCAGATCACCTGATATAACGCCGCTGGACTTTTTTCTTTGGGTATTTGTAAAAGACAGTGTTTACAGGAGGAGAGTGTCGAACATTGATGACTTAGAAGCCAGAATTACAATCGCAATAGCCTCTGTGGATGCCGACATGCTTGCCGCTACCTGGCGTAAAATTGACTATCGACTTGATATTCTCCGTGCGACAAAGGGGGCACACGTGGAAGTTCATTGAAAAGGTTCATGAAACATTTTGAGTCTGTCTAACCATTTATGTTATTAATTTTAATCTATCTTTATTATTTTATGAGTTATTAAACATCAGTCCGGGACTTTAGAAACACCCTGCATAACAGCGGAACACTAAAACAAAAGTCCAGATTAGGTCGGTCGTCATTAAATTTTTTTCATTTTTGCAAATTTACAACGCCTTTTCATATTTTGGCAAGCATTTATTGGTGCTAGATTAAATCCAATGTTTTTTTTTAAATTATCGTACTATTGTACGAGTTACAGAGAATTTTTGACGACTTTCGACCTGTGGCTGGCTGATTCGAAAATTCCTGAAAAGTAATGTATTAATTATTAATAAAGTTCTGAAAATTCTAAAATTTTGTATTGTCATCGAAAACACACATTTATACATGAATTTTATAATTCTGGCATATCAGGATGTGGGTTAAAAATCAATTACAGTCAATCCACCTTGTCTTGTCTGTTTTTGTATTCCCCCCCCCCCCACATGCAATACTGAACTTTATATAAATCTTACCTGTGGTACAGGAAGAAACATAATGTACGTATCGTTACAGGAATAAAAATAATGTACATACCGTTTGCCGAGAGTCTTTTTTAGTATAACATAATATTAGGTTGGTATTCATGAGAGTTACATTTCATCATGTAATTTTTTTAATGCCAGATGAAATTAAATTGCTTCGGGTTTGTAATCGAAATCATAAAAATCCAATACAACAGCAGATCTTTAATTTTAGCGTGCTGCTTTGAAATGATCTTAAAGTATTTTTCTTTCTTTTCTAATAATAATAATAAGTATGAGAGTTTTTAAAATCAATTCATCATTGTGTTAATTATCATAGCGCCATTGTATATATACATTTTACATAAAAGAAAAAAACGCCCAGGGGCCTCCGTGACCGATTGGTTAAGACACCACGCCGCTAATAGCTTGCAAACATAGGAGGTTGTTTGGGTTCGATTCTCTCTGGCTCCATTGCCGACCGGATTGCTCTTTGTGTGGAGCTCCGGTTGTATCTTTCTTGTGTTGTAAAATTTCCTTGCGCTGTCTCGTCCCTGTATATTGACTATAACTTATAAACAGGCTTTCATGTCGAGCACACAAGCCAGATGTATGTGGTTCAATAAATAAATAAATAAAAAATGCTCAATGCGTCTGTTATCTATAATATTTATTTTAAGATACAGCCACTGATGAAATCGAAATCGGGACTCATGATTGAATGCTACATTTATATTTATTCGAAAGATGCAAATAATTTGCATTTGGATAATTTCTTTATTTAACAACTCAAATAAACATATTATGAGATAAAGTGTATATTCATGATTTCATGAATACTTGAATTTTTAAAATATCTTCACATAACAAACAGTATTTGAAAATGGATGCACTTCGAAGTGATAAAATGAAAATTTAAAATAATATGCACTTAGATTTATCTATTTTTTGGATTTTCCACATTTTTCTTGAAATTATAAAATAAAAGATATTGCAAAATGCACTTTAATGAGCGCTTTTTAAAATAATTCTTTACATTTTAAAGAATATTAGTTTCTATTTTCCGATTATTCAAATACAAAAACATTGATAAAACATGTTTAAATACATGAAATGATAAGGAACATTATGATACTAAGTTTATATTCTCTGATTATGGTTGATTTGATTTCAATTTTTTAATGCGAATTTAAATAAACCTCTATTGCTTCAAATTCTGAAGAAAAAAAAAATGTTCAAAAATTACTTTAACAACAATGAAAATAAATGGTGTTTTCATGGGATTCCTTTTTTCTCCTCTTTATGAAGAAAAATGAATAGGAGACGTTAAAAGAAACATTGCATTTGAAATTCGTGCAACTTTTATTGCCGATTTAATTTTTCCTTCAAATATGAAGATATTGAAATGAAAAAATAAAAAGGGTTTCCTCTTAAGATAGGCAATGAAAGAGTACTTAAATACATTTCGTTGCAGAATTTTGATGCAGTATTTCGAGAAAGTACGCTTTTGAATTATTACTCTTTGCTTCCGTTTAAATTAATAGCAAAAACTTAATTTGCCCATAAAAGAAAATGAAAAAAGTAGCTTTCTTTTTTTTTTCCTCCCAAAAATTAAAACCTTGCATTCATAATTTAGCATAGATTTTCCCAACACAATAGGATTACAGCCGCGAAAACGTGCTTAGAAGGCAACAGCCCATCGCGATAGGACACGCGTCCTAGTCTTTTGTGAACTTTAAGTGTCCTTCAACTTTTGGCCACCAATTAGCAAGTACTTATGGTTTCTCCTTCCCCTAGTGTTCTAAAGACCCCCGCCTAAGATTGGAAACTGCGATAGGAGACTCACATTTATATCCGAACGTTTAACTTCGGGGAGTAAAGACAAAGCCTAAAAGAATTCATAATGCATAGCGTTGATTTTCGGATTGAATAGGCTTAGCTTGATTTTTAAAAGACAGGAGGAGTACAGGTTTATTTGGGGTTGAAATGAGTTTAGAATACTCTCGAAGATGACTAGTTTTTGATTAATAATAGGAAATGAGGATTTACAGTCAGATATTGGAAATTCTTCTAAAAGAAACATATTTTATAGAAAAAAAGAGATAATTGTCAATAAAAAGGAGTCTCCCATTTTCCGATAGAAAATAAACATTATTTTTCTGTTTTTCTTAAAATAAATGTCTTTAAAAATAGTACTTGAGAGTTGTGTGGCATAGTGAATGAAATTAAATTACTTGGCAATTTCTTTTTTGATAAGAGCGAATTTTTAATGAGAAATTCTCTTTTTAAAATGCAACTGTTCAGTAACAACAAAAAAACCTCTATTTCTTGTTATGCAAGCTTTGTTTTTAGAAAATAAATATAATTACAAGTTGACATTAATTACCTTTTCCTAAAATATTTGCGCATGAAAGTGGATTTGGGGGACATCTTCCTATTAAATATGAGTAAATATTGTATTTATGTTGATACTATCGTTGTTAAAATTTTATATTTTGGATCATGATAAGAAATGTTTTCTGTATATATATATATATATATATGACTTTGTTTTTGGAGTTCCTTATATCATATTATTATTTCATGCTTTAATCAATATGTATAATTTTTTTTTTCATTTTTTATAATTATATAAAATTCTTGCAATTACATTATTATTATTATTATTATTATCAATATTATTTTCAACGATTAGCATTTGAAACTTATTTTATTTTATTTTTAAAAAACACTTTCGTGATTATACGCATTTAAAAATTCTTTAGCTACAAAGAAAAAAAAATATTTTTTTGCATATACTCATAAAATTTTTTGCTCTTTATTTTTCAAAATATGTAAAATTTTCTAAACATCTTATATTTAATTTTGGGATGTAATTGGATCTGATGAGTGTAAAAAGACTGGGAAATAACTTGTTAAACGATATAATGAAAAAAATATCTAGAAACATAATTTTGATTCAGTTTTATTTTAAAAAATTAGAATAAGTTTAGTATGCATGTTCTTCATCTTAATTACTTTTATTGCTCTAAGTATCAGTGCCACTCATTTCAAAGATTTTAAATTAAATTCCTGAAACTCCCTAAAGATTGACATTTATGCAAAAGTAAGCTCTGTTTTCCTCATACATGGCGTAAGTGTTTTCATATGTATTGTGGTAAGACATGCTTTTGAAAAGCCTCTTTATAACCTTCAAAACGTAGTATATACATTTAGTTAAAGTGTGAAAACTTTTTTTTTTTTTTTGTTTGATTTAAAATGGATATTTTTGTAATAAGTAATCGTCATTTACGGGAAATTTTCTTTTTATATATATATATAATTTAAAGAAAAGCACTGCTGAAATTTACCGTTTACTTGTAGAAGATTACGGTGAACATGTTCTTCTGATAGTACGTGTTGAAAATGGTTCTAGCATTTTAACCCCTTCGCGACGGGAACATTTTACGAAATTTACCGGTATTCGCCGGTTTTTAAAAACAGAAATTTGTGACTTATTAAATCGAGAAAATGCTCCGATTTAATAAACCAAATTTTACGGTAAATTTTTATTGGTAGGGATAAACAAGGATTCTTAAGCCTTTTTGCGGCACGTATACGTGTCGCTCGTTCCCAAGGGGATAAAGAAAGGTTTATTCGCTGTTGAAGACGATGAACGTGAAGGTAGAAATTGCAAGCAATATTGAATGAAGACAACACAAAAACGTTACAAGAATTGACAGAAGCATTGAATGTTGATCAATTCACTGTCCAGTAGACGTCTATATGGGATAAACATGTAATAACATGCATAAACATATAATTTTAACCAAAAAGTGGAACTTACTTTTAAATAATACTCAATATATATCAATATTTATAAAGTTGTGCAATTTTTTGGTATGCCAATATAATTGTGCAAAATTGATTTTCCAACAATATTCAAACAATAAACATTGTACAAAAATTACTCTGCAATTTAATTAAAAAATTGTCTGATGCTTCTTTAAATCAATAATAAGAATAATTTGATCATAACAAAAATATTTCGGAACTTTAATATTTTCGCACTACATATTGCAATTTAACGGCTAAAAGATTAAAAGCTGCACTTTTCAGGATCATGGTAACACGAAAGAAGTGATATACATTATTTATTTATTTATTGCCCATTATTACTAGAAGAAGACACATTTCATTTCTATTTTATAGTACGCTTAGTGTATGAGCTGTTCAAGATAAAAGTGGATCAAGTCCATAAAACATTATCCAGCGGTATTTAGAATTAAAGTTAATAGGTTGTCATAAACCACATGCGAGATTAAATAGAATTAGCTGTTAGCGTTTCTCAACCACCTTTTTTTAAAGAAAAAAATGTTTTTTTTTAATCTAAGAAAATATAGTTAAATAATAAATAATAATCAATAAATAAAAATTATTTTAAAATTTGTCCCGGATCTGCTTAAAGTTGTATAATTTTTTAGATTAACAAACATTTGCCCTTTTTTTATTTATTATTATTATTATTTATTTTTTTATTTTTTTAAGTGTGCATGTTTGAAAACAGACGTATGTGTGAATATGTATGATGTATGTGTCTGGTCATGCACCACCAAACATCTGCAAATTTTTGGACTACTCTAGGGTGTAGTAATAAACTTATTCTATAGGCACGATTGTCTTATAGGTTTGATATTTCGTTATTTTTGGATAATTAACGTTGGTGTCATGTTCAAAGAAAAAATCTGAGCAGGTGAATAATCACAGTCTGATTGTCTGGATATTTTGAAAAGATAATCATTATTTAAAATATAGTATAATATATAGTATATGGAGAAACTTTTTAAAAAGTTGGGGAGAAAATAAAGTAAAAATAACAGAATAAAACTTCATAAACTGTTTTTTTCCTCTCTCTCCATGAGAGAGAGAGAGAAAGATAAAGAGAAATAACATACTCATCATATATATATATATATATATATATATATATATATATATATATATATATATATATATATATATTGGTGGTTTTGATGTGCCTTGTTTTTTATGTTTTTCTTCATTTGGTATTGGTTTTATGTGTGTTGGTAGTCCCAAATTCGTATTGTTTTGCTTTTTCATGGCAAATACGAAGATGAAACCACACACTTCATTTGTAGTTCAAAAGTATTTGGGAGCTGAAGATTGTGCTTTGGTTCTACAAATTCCATTTTTTCCCCATTTTAATTATTTATCTTTTCTCTCCATGTTCAAAGTGCTATAAGTTGTTAAATTCAATGATTCATATATTGTAATACGATTAATGATTATATATATATATATATATATACACACACTAAGTAAAAGGAGTGCTTCTGGAAAGTATGTAATATCAAATTACATGGACTTTCCAGAAATACGTATATCATTTTTGCTCTTATTTGAAAATGTTATGTATTGAATTACATGTTTTTTCCAAAAGTACTCCTTTCACTAAGTCCAATTTATTTATTTGGCATAGTAATTTATAAAGTTCATTAAATTACAAAAATCGTTTATAATATCGTATTTTAAACTTTATTCGTTATTGAATTTTGCATATTTCTAAAAAATATTGTTCTCGTGCAACAACTTTTCTGCAATATTTTGAAAACAAAATTAGCATTCTTTGTGTTTCACGCGAAAATGCTCATTTAATATTTATATATTCAACACTTTTTCTTTTCAGACTGGACATTTTTATGTTTCATTTATTATCCCTGGTTGTTTCTAAAATAAAAATATCCTAGTATATTACATAAAATGCTTAGAATTCGACAGCTCTTTTGGAAGTCCTAGATTTGTAAAGTTTAATATATATATTTTTTATTGTTATAAAAAAAGGTGTTTGATATTTTTAAAATCTAATTTTCAAAAGTTTTATAAACTTTGTAACTATTTTAACTTTTCCCTGGAATACTTTAATTTTTTTTCCTTTTCCTCTCGTCTTTTTAATATATATATATATACAGCAAGAACATGTCCATCAGTTACTCTGAAATCATAGTGATGGTGGCAACACCTGACCAATAAATTTCGCTTATTGTTATAAAATATTTTCTTTGAATTATGAAATCTTTTTCAAATGTATGAATAATGTTTCATAAAAGTCTATTTCTGTAATAGTTCAAGATCCATCTTATGCTTTAAAATTTTATTTGAATGCTTATTCTGAGACGTATTTGTACCCATATCATTGCTGTGCAATATTTAAAGCTAACGTCAAATGGGTAACTTGAGCTACCAAATTAAATAAACGAAGGAAACTATTAAGAGGCTATTTCAGTCAAACGTAAGAACCGTTCGCAAATTATAATCCTGTGTGAGAAATTAAGTAAAATATCTCGTTTGCATTTCATTATTTTTATTTATCTATTTATTTATTTATTATTATTATTGCATTGGTTATCTGAATTCGATTCTACAAATGTCGTTTTTTCTTTTTTCAATTTTGTTCACAGGCATTTTTAATTATGATTCTGACTTTCAGAATAGATTTTAAAAGTGAAAATATTCCTATTAAATATCCTAAAAAGAATCTTCAAACAAAATCGAAAAAGTAAAACGATCTTTGTACAGATCGATCTCAGCTATACAATGCAAAAATCATTATTTAAAAATATTGAAATAAAGAGATATCTTAAATAATTTCTCCCTTTGGATTAATATTAGTAAACGTATGTTTTTGCTTGACAGAAGTAGCCTATTAAGTTTGATTTTTTTCCCTTTGTCTTATTAAGATTCATTTGATACATATGTAGTTTTCTAAAATCATTTATAGAAGGTTTTATATTTTTGAATTTTATGCATTAATAAATTGCAATATCTAATGAAATCGTGTATAAGAATTTCTTCTTTGGTGTTCAGTTGCTTTGCATTTCATTATTAATTATACTGCTTTGTAAAGTTTTTAAAACTGTCAAACGTCATTTAAATCAGAATGATGAATTTTTGCTAAAATATTCTACATTGATTAGTGATAATTTCGTTGTTATTAATCAATGCAATATTCTATAATTTTCTTGTCAAATATCAATAATTTTTAATAGATTTTATTTCTCTTTACAGCTAAAGTAAACTGCACGGAGAAAGTCAGGAGAATCTCACCCCATGGAATTTTATTTTCTATGAATCTGAAGGCTGTGCTGGTGATCCAGAATTCTACTGAAATTTATTTATATGAGATGACTCACACTAATTTCATTAGAAGCTGTTTTGCACAAAAGATCTCTTCAAGCAGTCCAGATATTACAGTTATTTCAGCGCAAAGTATTCTTCTCAGTAATGTATCTTCAAACAGCTCAAACATTCCAGCAATTCCCATTTCAAGTTTTTCTACAAAATAAGCTGTCTTCAATGAGTCTTCATATTCTGATAATTCTTCTATAATCTGTTCTACGTAAGATGTCTTCAAACAGTCTGCCAGTAACTCACTTGTTATCAAACACCATGTTTGCATAAGAACCTGGTAAGTTTTTAGTGTTGTTCACTAATCATTAATACTGAAGCTTTTAGTGAACAGTAGTTTGAACGTTATTGGGAATAAGCTTTTCCGTGGAGGAACTTGGAGGAACTCTCTCTGGTGTCGACTGTGGTCTCACTTTCTGAAACCTGATCTCAGATGGTGGATAGATCTCCATGCAAAATGTCTAGCACCATTTGAAATCAGCGCTTCTGGAAGCTTATGCACATCCTCTGGTTGATGTCACTCAGCAGATGACTTTCCTGCGTCCAGAACTTCGGTATCTCATTAGAAGTATGCTTCAACCATCTTTTATCAGTTGAATTTTACAGAAAGGTCACTTTGATGCCACCCATTTATTTTTATTAATTTGTTTATTTGCATGTTTGTTTACTTATTTATTTTTATGCTCCACTGTCCAGTGAAATTAATATCACATATCGATTGAGTTTTTTAAAAGAGAGTGTTGACATATGCACAAGGCGCATGCACATATAGGACATCTTTGCGAATTCTAAAACTTATCATTAGACATAAGATAAATTGCCCAATAGTTGCCTGGGCTTGTTCGATTAGGTGAATTACACAGATTTGCTAGAATGACAGGTTCACTAAGTTTTTTCTAAAATTATTTTGACCAATTAAATCTTTCTGCACGATGTTACCACTCTCTTTTAGAAGCAGTCATTATTGAAAAGTCCTTTTTTCCTTTTTAACTTTTATGAGCGCATTTGAATTCTCCAGCCTCTTTTGAGGTGCATCTCCCTACACAGAGAATATTTAATTATGGAGAGGAATATTCTCCATTGGAGAGGAAGTAACTTTCACGTTCAATAAATATGCATCACATACATAAATGTTGGATAGATATAGATGTATATTTACGAACATCTTCACATGAAAAGAATGACAACACTTTTATGTAAATACCAAATACACAATGAAAAATTCAATATAAAATATTTGTATTACTTTTTTTCGATGGAGAAAATATTTTAGTATTTTCTTCCCAATTATTTCATTTTAAGAAAAACTGAACAGTTTAACAAGCTTTTCTTTCTTCCATGAAAATTAATACTTATAATCCATAAATCATAACTTATATATAAAAAACTATAAAAAAATCTGCATGGAAGGAAACAACGGAATCCGCGAGCAACGGGTTGACGACCTTTACTCAAGAAATCTATGTGATTTTTTTAACGAGATGTAATTTAGTTAAATGCAATTAAACTTACTCTTTAATCAATGTTCAGAGTTATTTAAATTAAAATATCTCCTCTTGAAACAGTCTGGCGACATAAAATATGGATCTGGGTGGTTTCTAAATTTGAAATATGTATATTTCAAACCTCGTGGGGAAAATGATCGATACATAACAGCATATAGTTTAGAATATGGCTGGGGCATTCACTGTAAAAGCAAAAGGTCCAAATTGGGTTGTAAGATTTTTGGGGTCCAATTTAACTTCCAAATTGGAAAGTTCACTTTGTAATACAAATTGGTTTTAAAAAATGCATAACCTTAATAATATCAAAACAATTTAGATAATACATACGTAATATCTAAGAAATTTTGATTGTTTTAATGTTACTAAAGATTTGCTCTGTTTTGAACCATTTTGGGTTAACTACTTAGGGAACACTACTGTACCATTTTAAGAACACTGTTATACCCAGAAATCTTACAACCCAATTTGGGTCTTTGATTTTTACAGTGTTGATTCCTGTGAGCATTGATCACATATGTTAATAGGAATTATTTTTTTGTATACTGTTTTTTTTTTCTTATTGTTATTAACGTGTGTTTGTAAAGTTATTTTTACTCATTACAAAAGACACAAACAAAGATATGCACCTATGAATTTTGTTATCGTCAAGGAAACTAAAGCCTCTCATTTATTTCATTACGTAAACACTAGAGTATATTAAGTGAATAATTCGATCGTCTATCCTAATCACTTAGATCGTCAAATATTATGATTTTCCACCATCAATTTAAAGACCTGTATAAAAAATACTGTTTTAAAATCCTCAATTCGTGATATAGAAGTACTGAAAAGTCCAGTCAGAGTAAGACTGTCTATATTCAAAAGATTCACAAAATGTCTGGAAATGAAATTGAAAACCCGTTAAGTTCACAGATTCCGTAAATATAGTGGAAATGCTTTAAAATTACGTTAAAATTGCAGAATATTATAAAGTTAAAGGTTAAAAACGTCTCGTTAGATTTTTATGTAATGGTTAACAGGATGTCTTGCAAACCCAAGTGATTCTGGAGCTATAATTTTCGATAATCATTGTTAAAGTATTAAAAATGAATTAAATTTGGTATTTTGTTTTATGAGTACTAAAAAATCATGTATATGCATATCTTGTTTTTTTTTATTCAAAGTATGCGTGTACTTTTCGAACACCGTCTTTTTTTATAGATTTAATTTCTTTATTGTTCATCAAAAAGGCAAAATTGTAATGTTATTTTCTCTGCATTTTTTAAATATTTTAAAAAGAAATTTTTATAACAAATATTTTGTAAAAGTTATTTATGCATATAAAGATATAATCGAAAATATAAATCAGTAATTAACACTAGATTTACGGCGATTCGATTACATTAAAATGAATATTGTTTGCAACATTTTCTCAATTTAAACAGATATGCAAAATAAGAATGACAGCGGAAAAATTAGGCTAAATATATATGTGTACATTTAGCCTATTGTGCTGGATGTATATGTACCTTCAAATTTGTAATGCTGTAAAAATAAGTTAGATTTTTGGATAATTTCAAAAAAGAAATTGGAAACCCGTCACATTGACGGTTCCTTAAATCTAGTGGTAATGCTGTAAAATTGCATTAAAACCGTAGAGGTTGAAAACATTACCCTTTTTTTTCCCAATCAAACATATTTTTATAAATCTGGAAATTATTTTACTTGTATTATATTATGTATCATTTATTTCATTACAAAGTTAGTGATGCCCTTTTTACAATGTTTTACAGATTTCTCTGGAAGTATAGAATGGAGATATAAATCTTTCATTCTGTATTGGCAAAATAAAGAGATGGAGGATACCTGATTTGAATCCCCGCTTCGTCATGGATAATCATGGATTTCACTTCCAACTCATAATCCCTGCCTGTTTGGCCTCCTTGACTGGGAACTATCTGCTGAGCATTCAGACCAAGTGAAGTCGTATGCGTCTCTGAAAGAAAGCCGTTAACATACCATTTTGTCCAGCAATTATAGCACAGAAGTTTTCGAACTTGCTTCTTCTTTGGTTGTCTTCAATTCAACTCAAGGTACAGATCTAATTCGTCAGAACAGGAAATGAGCATCTCACTATGAAGCTAAACGATGGCGAGAAAAATGGTGATACATTCGTTTCAGTTGAAAATAAAAGATCGGTCTAAGGGATGATGTTATTCAGTGATTAGGTCATGGTAGATGGTGTGGTTCTTTAGATTAATCTTTGGGCCACTGAATTCAGGTGGTGGATGGATCGATATGAAAATCTAGCACCATTTGAATTCAGTTCATCCAAAGAGGCTGGCAGCTTCTCACAAAGAACTTTTTTGTATCATTAAAAATAAGGATACCAATATTTTACTAATCAGGTAAGAAATATATTCAGACTTTTGGTTCCTCATCGTAGCTAGAAAAATAGTATAAGGTAATTTTAGCATTGAAATTTAGACTGATTTAATTATTAAGATATATTTTTGTTAAATATCTGAATTGTTTAATCAACGAATGCCCGCAAGTTATGCACTTGCTTTGCAGATTTTTTTCATCTTCATTGTTAATCGTCTTACTTTACTTGACGACCAAACGCTATGTGATTCTATAGAATTTATTTTTGCTTTTTATCGACAATTATCTTTAACTATTTTTAAAAACTTTATGGATGCAATTTTGTGTATATAATACGCATAAAGAAATCTAAACACCTGCCAGTAAGTAACTTATTGGTTTATAGGCAGAATGAAACCCCGTGGAAAGAGGGGGAATTCATTAACCAGTCACAGATCGAATGTTTATAATCACAAAAATACTGATAATATTTGAAAGTCATACAAATAAAAATATGCACAAAAAACATAGCTGAAATAAATAAGAAATAAATATACAGAGTGTTTCTAAACTCATGGCACAAACTTTATGGGGTGATAGTACACATCAAGACAAACAATATTAAATGGGAAACTAAGGGTCCCAAACGTCTTCCGAAGGAGATAGGCGCCATTAAAGTTTAGAGTCCAAAAATTCAAATGAATGTAAAAAACAGAAAAATTGGTCGATTCGTTTGCGGTTTTCACTAAAACTATTCTTTATGTCGGTATTGTCTTAAAAATAAATTATAAAGATAATTTTTTAAAAATGCCGATAGAGGACGCTTTAGACTTTGGAGTAACGAACAACTATTTTTTTACCGTTATTTTTTGCATCTCATTAAATTTTTTTAGAAGCTTAGACATACACTTAAATTTTGAGATGAATATCTGAATCGTTGGGAGTGGTTAAGTAGCGCAAACTGAACTGTGTTCAGTGGGGGTGGGGAGGTTCAAATTTCAAATGATTATAAAAAACGGAAAAATTGGTCAATTGATTTGCGGTTATCACTAAAATTATTCTTTATGTCAGTATTATCTTGAATATAAATTATAAAGATAAATTTCAAAAAATGCCGATAGAGGGCGCTTTAGAGTTTGAAGTAAAGCACAACTATTTTTTACTGTTATTTTTTGCATCTCATAAAATTTTTTTAGAATCTTCGACATAAACTTAAATTTTGAGATGAAAATCTGAATCGTTGGGAGTGGTTAAGTAGCGCAAACTGAACTGCGTTCAATGGGGGTGGAGAGGTTCAAATTTCAAATGAATTTAAAAAACGGAAAAATTGGTCGGTTTTCGCTAAAACTATTCTTTATGTCAATATTTCCTTGAAAATAAATTTTAAAGATAAATTTCAAAAAATTCCGTTAGAAGGCGCCTTAAACTTTAAAGTAACCAACAACTATTTTTAACCGTTATTTTTTGTATCTAATTAAATGCTTGCAAAAGTTTAGACTTAAATTTTGAGCTCAAATTCTGAATCATTGGGAGGGCGTTAGAAGTGCAAACTGAACTGTGTTCAGGAGTTGAAATGTAACCTTCCCACCCCTCGAACACAGTTCAATTTTCCACTACTTAATTACTCACAACGATGCAGATTTTGAGCTCAAAATTTAAGTTTAAACTTTTACAAGCATTTAATTAGATACAAAAAATAACGGTTAAACACAGTTGTTGGTTACTCTAAAGTTTAAGGCGCCCTCTGACGGATTTTTTTGAAAGATATCTTTAAAATTTATTTTCAAGGAAAAATTGACATAAAGAATAGTTTTAGCGAAAACCGATCAATTTTTCCGTTTTTTATAATCATTTGAAATTTGAACCTCCCCACCCCCACTGAACACAGTTTAGTTTGCGCCACTTAACCACTCCCAGCGATTCAGATTTTCATCTCAAAATTTAAGTTTATGTCTAAGTTTCTAAAAAAATTTAATGAGATGCAAAAAATAACGGTAAAAAATAGTTGTTCGTTACTCCAAAGTCTAAAGCGCCCTCTATCGGCATTTTTAAAAATTTATCTTTATAATTTATTTTTAAGACAATACCGACATAAAGAATAGTTTTAGTGAAAACCGCAAACGAATCGACGAATTTTTCTGTTTTTTACATTCATTTAAATTTTTGGACTCTAAACTTTAATGGCGCCTATCACCTTCGGAAGACGTTTGGGACCCTTAGTTTCCTATTTAATATTGTTTGTCTTGATGTGTACTATCACCCCTTAAAGTTTGTACCATGAGTTTAGAAACACCCTGTAGATATAAATAAATATAGAATGGACAAGAAGTACTGTTGTACCGGATCTTAAACTGAAGAAGATCCGTAAAAGACAAATTTCTTATATGAAAATACAAAGGCCAAGAAACGCAATATCTCTACGTAAAGGTTTCCCAATTTTTGTATACATCCCTGATGATCAATTCTTAAATATGTGCATTTTATGTTTGAGATTGTATAGAGTGTTCGGTTCAAAAACTATAGATAAAAAAGTTTAATAACTCACTTAATAAATTGCTGTGAGCTGCTCAAACTGAAGTCTGTTGCAAGTGAGAGATGGATATCTAACGTTGGTAGAATCATTTGGATATCTGCAATCCTGAACGCTGGATTAAAAAATAGGCATGAAGAAGACGAAAAAAATCTCACGAGGTACAGAGAAAGACTTTGATATGAAATCACATCATAAATAATGCTAAAAAATAAGTTTGGTAAATAGTCTTTGGATTTCCATATTAGATTTTCAATAATTTTTTATGCATCTTATGGCATTTTGTGACGAATTTTCCCCATTTGTTAAATAATTCGGTTTCAGACTTTTAGCAAATTATATTAAATTCTATCCTCTTTAAAATGATGTTTTTTCGGAATTCCTACAGCTATTTTTTAACTTTTCGAGAATTCTTTTGTGCAATTTTTAGGTACTTATCGCGTTTTACGGCGATTTTTTGATATTTGTAAAATGTATCCGGTTGTAATCCTGTGGTTCAATGCAGTAAATTTCTCTTCTGTGATTTTTTAGGCGATTTTCAGAATTTCCTCCCATTTCACAGAGATTGTTTGACATTTGTAAACGGAACCCTGCTTCATTCTTTTTATCCAAAGCAGTAGATGTCTTTCTGCTATTTTTTGTTATTATTAGCGTTTTCTTTACTTTTTCTTTCTTTTTTTTAAGACAATTAATTTTTTCATAACTCTTTTCAAAAACAAAACAAAATTCTACCCTCTTTTTAACCTAAAAATATTAAGACTTTCTATGTACAATCCGGTCGATACGAACTCACTCGTAATAATGAAAATCCATTCCAAACTCGAAACTATTAACCCGACAACAAGAAAAAGCATTGTCAAAGGCCCGATGCAATACTCTATTAGCCAAGCGATTGAAGATTTCTGAATTGTATGGATTTTAAAATCATAGTCTGAAGAAGCATAAAATCAATTCTGAAAATTTTGCCACAAAATCATTAATGAAAATATTCATATTCTTATACGGAACAAAATAATTGTAAGTTTTGTTTAGTTTGTAAGTTTTGTAAGTAAGTATTGACGATGCTAAGTATGTAGTGGCAAACTGAATTTGACGATTTTTCGATCGTTTATTGAAATTCGTATTTTTTTATTCTCCGCGACCAATTGACAAAATACGCGTTTTTTTTTTTTTTTTTTTTTTTTTTTTTTTGATAAAGTTAGTAATTAATGAAAATCGCTATTTTGTTCTGCGATAATTTCTCCACGATCTTTTGAAGCAATTCTCGATATTTTACCGCATCGTATTCAAAAGCTAATTTTGCAAATTTCCACAAAAAAAGAAACAAAGTTACGGATTTTTACGAAAATTCAAGACTTTCGCGAAAGAAACACATAATTTAACGAAGGATATGAATACACCACAACATTTTTTTAGTATGCAAGATTCTCCTTTTTGTGCGTGATTAGGTCAAACTCTATTTCAAATCTTGAACCTCAATCAAAACTTTTCATCCCTCTCCCCCTAACAAGAAACTCTTGAAATTGCGACTCTGTTTCCGAGGGGAAAAAAACTCGTGGTTCGAATTTTCGGAGTGATAATCGATTTTATTAAATTTTCGGAATTGAATGTTTTAAATTTTTGGAAATTTTGGATCAGAATCTCCAGATTCTCTTAGATAATCTAGAGAGCTCTTAGATAATCGGCACAGTGCTCTCGGAAAATCGTCGACGAATTTTCATAAAAATCTACGAAGTTATTAAATAATTAAATTGCTAATTTAAAAAATTACTCGACTCCCTTAAAAAATAGCACGAAGCAATAATAAAATCGGATATCGTTGCGCTAAATACACCTAATTTAATATTTATAGATGTAACTACTCTGAATTTCTCTTATTCAGAATAAATGAAAGATATTGTTTACAACATCTCGCTCATGGATTTGGAGGCTTTAGGTCAGGTAGTTGTAGTTTTCTAAAAGGTCCCGTCGAAGATTCCAGAAACTACTCAAGGATTAAAAAAAAAAAAAAAAAAAAAAAAAAACTCTATTGTCTGAATGACATGTCGTGTTACAAAAATTGCACACTCAATTATTTATTCATAATCATCAGAAATTTTATATGTTCATCTTTTATCTACAACAAACAGTATTTTCAAATATCAAAAAAGACATCTTGTATATATGTTTATTTCAAACTATTATCTGATATGCCATTACAATATTTTGTATGCCTACATTTGACTTATTAATATAAAGGATGGTATTGGAAGGATGATATTACAAACAAATTTTTATTTGATGTTGTAATTATAAGACTACTAGTAATTAATTTCGTATATTAATGTCAATGTTATTACTATTTTATTTGCTTGTAATTAATCAGAACTTTAATACTGGTGGTTGAATTTCTTCATCATCGATTGTCTCAAGTTTACATTGAAACAAACTTTTCGGTTCCCTCGCTAAGAAAGTAGCCATGGCACCAGATTGACAGTAAAAACAATTTATTTAATGCCAATAAACAAGGAAGAATACAGGTGGAGGAGAGTTATTTAACTAAAAGATGATCAAACTATAAGCTAAAACGCTGCAAAACAGATAAGAGAAATAATCTCCACATGAAATTCTCTAATTTCTAACACTAGCGTAAAACGGAATAGTTAAGTTGATTGTATTTCAGAAACAAAGAAAAGTCCACCCCAGTTTCTTAGAAAATATCACTTGCAACCCTGTAATAATACAACACAAACGATTACTGAAAAAAGCGGCACGTTGAAATATCCTTACCAGGCAGGCACTCGCAGCTAGATAATCTACACCTTACTCAGTCAAAATGGAGCATCACTGCCGACGGTTCTTTGAATCTCAAAATTAATGTTGATTTTCCACCCTGGAACAAAAAGCGTCAAAATTTGAAGATACTCACATTTATACAGAAGTATTATGATTATGCTATTATAATTAGTGTTAAACAGTATGTGAGACCGCAAAATCGAAAGATGATTAAAAGGCATGATTACTCATAAGATGGTGTTTTTGTACTAAACTTTGTACTAGTACTTTGTTACTTTTTGTACAAGACTATTATATTTAACATTCACTTATTTAAAAGTCTCTGGTGATAGACCTAAATTTTCAAATGAAACAAAATTTCACTATTGCTTGTAATTAAATTGGGAAAAAAAAATGAAAAAAGCTGTGGTCTGTGAGACCGGTAACATTAGTTAAATGTTAATTATCATATCATTGATCAAAATGAACGCGAAAATCAGATTCCTGGATATTCAAACACAATTTGCGGGTGAGTTAAGAAAATGCAAGACAGAATAGGAAAATTATTCATTCACAAATATCAGAATTCAGTAGGCTACAATTGCAAGTAAACTCATGATCAATTCGATCGTAAGCTTCCTTTCGAAAAAAAGTAGCTAGACACTAATACTACAATAAAAATGCTTGATTGGTTTGTCCTTTAAATAGAATATGTAAAATTAATAAAATAACTGAAATATTTTATTTGCATATTGTTGCAATTCTGTAGTAAATTTGTATTTTTTATATTAATATATATTTTTTTAATTTTGCAGCTTGGTTCAAAAGTTCTGCAATACCCTTTGACAGCAGTCATTTGGAATGCATAGTCATATTTTTAAAACTTCAATTAAAAATTACATTATATATGATAAAAAGATATACATATATATCAACTCCATTCAAAAGACCATTTTAGTTAGAATCGAAAAAATTTTACTTTTTTTACATTACAACGTTATTTTAAAAAGAATTGAAAAAAAAGCATCACAAAAAGCTAAAATGTCAACGATTTCATTCAGATGATTTTTTTTAATTGTTGATTAAAATTGTAGATTTCTTATTTTTTAAAATGATGTAATAATTGTTAAATTCTTAGGTGAACATGATTTGCAATCTTTCTAAAGATATTAGGCCTGTTGAAGAAATGAAAGTAGCTTTAAATAATTATTTACAAGATTATTTTTTTAAGTTTGACAAAGTTTTTATTAGGCATAAAAACCTTTTTGTTCAAAATTCATATATAACTAAATGCATTATAATTTACATTAACTCATAATTATCTTTCTTTGAATAATAAAATTATTCACTATTTTTTATAATATAAGCTCAAAAAGCACATAACTCTGCATGTATAGCTGTAATTCTTTTATTTTCTTATTATATTTGAACAAATAAATACACTAAAACCCCGGTTAACCGAAAAGCATGGGACCAAAGCATTTTCGATTAACCTGGGTTCCATAAGAAATTACTGACAACCGTGAATGAATAGGAGTTTCGAATAATCAGAGGGCTTATGCTGAAAACTTGTTTAGGGAAAAGCTGTGATCGTAATTTAGAATATAGTTGTAATAAAAATGTTGTGATACCACATTCAAAGTAATCCTGACGTTGAAAAACAAAAGAAAATCAGAACATATTTTGTAAAATATGAAGTGTCTTATGTATTTGATAAAGTGACCAAAATTACGCCATGGACCAAATAAGTAAGTTAATTTTGTCTATTTCATAAAGAATATGCTTTTTTAACACTATTTATTCTAGTGTACAAAAATACTTTAAAAAGTTTTGATTTTTACTTATTTTGTTTCTAATTTTTAAAGCTAATATGCATTAAAATAACTCTTCAATGTAATAAAAAGGATTCAGAATTGTTTTGATCTAAAGCTTACAAATAAAATAGTACTTGCAAATCAAAATATGTTGAAAGGTGTAATTTGATGTCGGTAAAAATAGTGTTGACAGTGAAATTTTTTACATTAAAAAAGGATTTTGAGAAATTTTAAGGTCTTTCGGTTAAGCTAATTTTCGGTCGACAGGGATTCGGATAATTAGGTTCTACAGTATGTAACATCGAATTCGAGCTAAGGAAGAATGAATGGTACAGTCCGCTTGACAGCTATTATAAGAATGTATAATAATGAAAAATAACTGATTAATAAACATAAACACAGCATGAGCTTTTTCTGTAAAGACTGGATGTTTTTTTACTCATGAACATATACTACATAGTAAATAAGGAAATCTATTAAATAAAGAAAAAATAAAAAGAGTATATTATTTTAAAAATCAAATGTATGAAAGAGAAATACTGTTTTGCAATAATGCTGATATTTAATAGTTAAAGTTGTCTGTAGGTTATCGCTATCATAATAATTATATTTAATCTATCATTATGAATATGTACACTATATGGTCAAAGATGACCGTCCACTTGCGATTTTAGACATTTTGTTAAATATCTAGAAAAATACATGAAGAATTATCATGGAGCTCCATGGGAATTATCCTAAAACTCCAAGCGTATAAATATAATAGTACAAGTCATACAGATCCGTGAAAATTTTTTCCCCGAAACTCCATAGGGAACTGTCGACAAATTATAAAAGAATGAATATCTTTTGGATAACCCTGTCAAAACCAAAGCAGCAAAAGTGCTCAAACTGTGGATTAGGATTAAGTGGCTTATTATAATAAACTGATTTTTTTTTTTTTTTTTTTTTTTTTTTTGTCGATAGCATGTATATTTGTAGAAAAAATAAAACAGTACCAAATTTTTTCAAGATTTTTGCTTATAATTTGCAGAATTCTTAATATAAAATAATATTCTCTTTTGAAAATATGACAAACAACATTGCACACAATATCCTGTAATCAGAATTTAAAAAATAATAATAAATGTAAGAAAAATGAGTAGGTTTACTAAATAATTTTTCACTGTGAATGCGTCAGCGATATCAAAATTTCATTTGCATATTATGTTAGCTAAATGTATAGAGCAACTTTTGTAAAAGTCTCAAAATCATAGCTTGAAAATTCTGAAAGTGATTGTCTACAGAATAAGCACAAAATACGTTGTTCCCAATATGAAGCAAAAAAATGAGGGGTTTTATCAAAATGTAGTAGTACTTCTCATATTGTGTATTCTATATTGACACTAATCAATGAATATATGAATACAACCCTTCTTGTTTTTAGGAATAGCGGATTTCAACTTATTCTATTGACAATTATTTTCAGAATTTCCAAGTTATGATTTTGAGACTTTTACAAAAGTTGCTCTTTACATTTAGCTAACATAATATGTAAATGAAATTTTCGTATCGTTGACGCATGCGCAGTAAAAAATTATTTAGTAAACCTACTCATTTTTTATACATTTTTTACTATTTTTAAATTCTGATTACAGGATATTGTGTGCAATGTTTTTTGTCATATTTTCAGAAAAGAATATTATTTTATATTAAAAACGCTGCAAATTATAAGCAAAAATTTTGAAAAAATTTGGGACTGCTTTTATAAAAACCTTAATTTTTCTACGAGTATACACGCTATCGACAAAAAAAAAAAAAAAAAAAAAAAAAAAAAAGAAAAGAAAACAGTTTATCAAAATAAGCCACTTAATCCTAATCCACAGTTTGAGCACTTTTGCTATATTGGTTTTGACAGGGTTATCCAAAAGGTATTCATTCTTTTTTAATTTGTTGATGATCCCGTATGGAGTTTCGGGAAAAAATCTTCACGGAAATGTATGACTTGTACTATTATATTTATACGCTTAGAGTTTCAGGATAATTCCTCATGTATTTTTCTAGATATTTAAAAAAATGTCTAAAATCGCAAGTAGACGGTCATCTTTGGCCATATAATGTACGTTTGAATTAATGTGTTATGACTAAGTGTGTTGTTATTTTTTTCTAGTTTTATTTTAAATATTCACATTTCTGTAAATTTGGATTTATGCGATTTCAGTGATTTCACGCTGTACTAGCACTGTAATATTGAGATTTCCGAGTGGGTTCTATTTGCTAAAGAGTGGTACGTTAATATCTATTTGACAAAAACAATTTATGTATAATATTATTACATGACATTTTCATTTAGTGATATGGTAGCTATTGTTATAGCCTTTTGTCATATAATTTTTAATTTACAGATATTCTATATACATTGAAAACAAAATCCGTTAAATTTACGGCAAAAACTGCTGGCAGCAATGTTGCCAGCAGTTTTTGCCATAAAATTGCAGTAAAATTAGATGTATTTTTTTATTACATCTAATTTTAGTGCAATTTTTACGGCAAAAACTGCTGGCTACATTGCTCCAGCAGTTTTTGCCGTAAATTTAACGGATTTTGTTTACAATGTATACAGACGTGAGTTTCAAAAACTCGTCTTATCCAAAAATTAAAAAGTGATTTTTTTTTCTTTTAATCTATTCTATTTTAAAACCTGTATTAAAAAAAAAAAACAAAAAAAAAAACAACTACCATCTGCAAAAACTAGTTTATTTAGTTAGTTGATTTATTTAGCAGTTTATTTTTTACTGTATTAGTTTTTAACTTAGTTATGTTTAAATTTTATTTGGTATCATTTTTAGATTAAAGTTTTTATGATTGTCAATATACTGAGATTTCCTAGTGGGTTCTATTTGCTAAAAAGTGTTACATTAATATCTATTTGACTAAAATAATTAATGTATAATATTATTACATGACATTTTCATTTAGGGATTTGATTATTATTGTTATACACACTTGTCAGATAATTTTTAATTTAAGAGTATTCTGTATATGAGAACATGAGTTTCCAAAATTCACCTTATCTAAAATTTGAAAGCTAAAAATTTTTCTATCAATCTATTCTATTTATAACCTGCATCGAATAAAACACTACCATCTGCAAAAATTAGTATATCTAGATTGTTTTTTTTTATTAAGTAGTTTTTTCTTTACTATACTAGTTTATTTATTTAGTTTTATTAAAATTTTATTTGATAGCTTCCATAGGTTAAAATATCTATGATTGTCAATATAGTGAGATTTCCTAGTGGACTCTATATGCCTAATGTGTATTATTATTACATCACATTTTCATTTAGTGATTTGGTCATTATTGTTATATCACCCAGTTCTCAAATATTTGTTTAACATAAAGGTATTCTACATATTAGGACGTTAGTTTGAAAACTCACCTTATCCAAAATTTAAAAAATCAGTTTTTTTTCTATCAATCTGTTCTATTTGTAAGTCTGCATTAAAAATAAATAAACAAATAAATAAAAATAAAAATAAAAATAGTTTTATCGTGTATTTTTTGCCATCGTTAAATATTGGATTACAATGAAAACCATTGGTTGCAACCAGAAGTTTTTCGCACTTTTCCAAAATTTTATTTTCTGGATATAGTGAATTTTAAAACACTCACATCCTTATAATATTGTCTACATTTACAGGTAAAAAGTAAACTTTTCATAAAAAAATAAATTAATTAAAAATAAATAAATAAATAAATAAATTAAAAAAATACATTTGGAAAAAGGTTGTTGCTTTCAGTCTTGAGATATCTGAGACATATCTAAAACCTTGTGATATTCATATTTTATTCATTTTCTGATTAGTCCGTGTTTAAAGCCCAGAAATGTAGTGTTTAAATCTATCGATCTATTCTATTTGTGAGCCTGCATAAAAAAAAAAAAAATAAATAAAAAAGTTGGAAAAAGCTTGTTGCTTTCAGTCTTGAGATATCTGAGACATATCTGAAACCTTGTGATGTCCACATTTTATTCGTTTTCTGATTAGTCCATGTTTAAAGTCCAGAAATGTAAACTTGGGCTGCCATGATAACAGAAAAAAGTATTAAAAATCATAAAATAAAAAAGAATATTGCCCAGTTAAACTGATGGCATTAAGCTCATAGGTTATGCATACTAATTGCATATTACAGCCTTATATTTTCTAGCGTTAATGCCGTTCGAAAAACAAATTAAGGGGAGGACAGCTCTCGCCATTTCCCCTTTTTATACTTAATCATTAAACCCCAAAAACTAATCAGAGATTTGTTTATCATATAAAAATAACTAACCCAAAATTCAGAGTAAATCGGATAATTCTTCATAAAAACCCATTTATATTATTTAAGAAGAATTATCCCCCTAACTTAACCATTAAACTTCCAAAACTATTCAGAGATTTGCCTTATCAGAAACAACCTACATCCAAAATTTGAAGCGAATCGGATATCTCTGCTTAAAAACCCATTTATCAAATTTTTAGGAGAGGAAGCAATCACCCGTACACCTTTATACTTAACAAAAGAACCCCACAGCTAATTAAGGAAGCATTTTATCACTATGAACCTGCATCTAATAAAAAATTGAATCAAATCGGTAAATTCGGTAAGAAAAATTTTAAACATTTACCTAAATTAGAAGGGATAGTCCTACAAATCCTCTATTTATACTTATCCAATGAATGCCTGAAACAAATCAGGGTAGCGCCTTAGCAAAATGAACCTATATTCAAAATTTGCTGCAAATCGGCAAATTCTGCGTGAAAAACCCTTTAACCTAAATTAAAAGGGATTGGATTACTTCCCATTCCCCCTTAGACTTATTCAATGAACTCCCAAAACTAATCAGGCAGGTGCCCTCATCAGAATGTTCCTATGTCTAAAATTTGAATGAAATCTGATAAATCTGCTTGAAAAACCCATTTATCTATATTAAGGATGGGGAATTAGCCCACGCACGTTCCCCCTCTTTATACTTATCCAATAAACTCCCAAATTTGCAGTACTAATCATGGTGGTATCCTCATCAGAATGATCTTATGTCTAAAATTTAAATGAAATCTGATAAATCTGCATGGAAAACACATTTATTGAAATTAAGGGTGGGGTATTAGCCCCCCCGGACGTGTCCCCTCTTTATACTTATACAATGAACTTCTAATATTTATCACGGAGGCACCTCATCAGAATGATCCTATATCTAAATTTTAAAGTAAAAGTGATAATTCTGCATGAAAAATCCATTTAAATAAATTAAGGGGAGGAACATTAGTCTCCGGTCCCCTTCTTATACTTATCGAATGAACTCTCAAAAGTAATCAGGAGAATGTCTTATCAGAATATATACCTATATCCAAAATTTCTAATTAATGGGATATTTTTATCCCGAGTTATCGCGTTACACACGCAGATACACACGTACATACATACAGAACGGACGGGCACATAAGCTCTCAGGCTTTGATAGCCTGTGAGCTAAAAATTAATAATCCAAAAAACAAATTGGGTTACAGCTTTCAAACAAATTGCATTTAAAACTACATTTTTTCCCTATACGACGATGTAAAAATGGAAAATGTGTAATACTTAGAAGTATAAAAAATTTATGTGACTTGTCCAGGAATATTAATATTTAATCCACGGCGTATGTAGTACATGACTCTGTTATTACGATAGCCTAATTTTAATTATCATAAAAATGATATTTATTATTATTATTTTGATATAGAATTTATTTACAAATTTAAAATTTTTGTCTTTGAAAATATCATTTTCCAAACGTAATATGTTAAATTACATTTTTATTTTATTTTATTTTATTTTATTTTATGTACATCCTCGCAAGAAACAAATCAAGAGAGATTTCAATTAAAAATTAATGTGACCATAAATTACCAATTTGTTATTGACATTTTGTCTTTCTTTGATATGTGTACAGTAGCTAATCAGTTAACGAACTTAATCCATTCCAAAATATTGTTCTCTAACCGAATCATTCGTCAAACGATCATAGATTTAGCAGATTTCCATGGAATTTCAATCAATTCGTCCTTAAAAGCGAATTAATATATAAAATATAGCATAAATCTTGTATTTATTATGTGTTTAATATATGTCTTTTTTCAATATGAACAAGTCATATTTTGATGCTTTATCCGTGTCGTGACATATTTTAAAAATACTAGACGCTCTTGGTGACCAGTTTTGTCTCTTTAAAATGTATGCTAGCCATTTAGCATATTATTTTTATTCGTAATACTTACTCAATTTTTGCCAAATCAGAAGATAATGCTAGAGAAATCAAAATCTCAATATTTTTATGCTTGCCAGACGCAGGTGATAAATCGCCAAACATTGTTCTCGTGGAATTTTTTTCGGATTCCATTACTTATATTTAAAATATAATCCTTTCACTCATTTCATTTATAATACGTAACTTTAATTTTAAACTGAAACGTTTAAAATTCATAACTTTTATTTATTTATTTTTTACACAAATAAGAACAGAAAAAACAAAAATAATGATATTTTAAAGCTCCATAATTGCAATCAAAGAGCAAAATGTAAATAAAACCGATTTATCTCTGTACCTACTCGGAACTTTTTCACAATAACCATTCAGATAAGTTTTATTCAGTATTTGCCTTTAAAGAATAAACAAATAATCGCGATTTCTGTGCCACGTATGATAGCATAACTAATATCTATAGCATCCTAAAAACTTTTAGGATTACATACAATGACTTTGGCATTAAGTCACATCAATTTGCCCTTTAACCTTGTAAAACTTGCTTACTTCTCTAAAAAAATCGAGTTTACTGCAGGGCCCGATAAAGCTCAAACAGAGCCTATGTCCTGTCAATAATTTGGGAATTAAATATGAATTGAAATAATTAATTAACAATAAAAATATTTCTTTAAAAATGGACACTTTAAAAATGGACATAAAGTATTAAAATTAACGTTTCTAATTTGGGGTCCCTAAAATGTAGAACTGGCTGCCCATGAATTATTTAAGCCATAGCACATAACAGTTAAAATATGTTTAAAGACCACAACAGGTGCAATTAAATACAGCTCGGTGAATCTGAAACAGAGCATTGTTTCTTTACTGCTTTGTTTTTTTTGAGGTATTCGTTATCTGAACATAGATAATCTCTGGAGAAAGTGTTCGTTAACTGTAGGGGTAAAATGTGCATACCAAAAGAGTGGTGCTGGTGGTGCCGAGTTGAGTTGAGTTGTTCCCCCTCCTACTGGTGAGTTGAGTTGTTTCCCTCCTGCTGGTGAGTTGAGTTGTTTATCTCCTGCTGATGAGTTGAGTTGTTTTCCTCCTGGATGGTGAGTTGTTTCTTTGCTGAATGTTTTAGTTTCGGTTTCAAATTTTGTTTTAGAGGATGGCAACACCGAGTTACTTTTTTGAAAATGGCAACAAGTTCCCCTTCTACTGCTTAGTTGAGTAGTTCCCCTCCTGCTGCAAAACAGTGGTGCCGAGTGGAGTGTTTCTTTGCTGAATGTTTTGGTTTCGGTTTCAAGTTTTGCTTTAGAGAATGGCAACGTCGAGTTACTTTTTTGAAAATGGCAATACGTTAACGTTGGACTTGTAAAATTTTTGATAGATTTCAGGTGACTCGTGTGTTTACGGTATTTGATTAATTAAGAATATTGTTTCAAATAATTAAAGAGCAATTAAAATTAAATCAATTAATTTTTAAAGGAAGGAGTTTGCTATTTTCTCGCAAGATAAAATCGCGTGACGTCACACATTCCTGTTTCAACAGATTCCTTCGTGTTAGCACTTGAACGCGGACCCAGGTGATTATGACGTCATGTTTTCTTGCCAGAACACGAAAAATGCCTTTGTTTTGGAAAGTTGAATTGTTTTTTTTTATCAAAATCTCGTTTAACTGAAACCATATGTAAAGTTGAGTTGTTTAAATGATTATTAACTGTAACTGACTACATTCCAGACTCTTTGCCTAAAGATATGATTCATCTAGGAGGTGAAATTTTTATCAAAGTGTCTATTGCTAAATTTGCAGATTTAATTCTTAAAAAAAATGCACATTTTATTTATACTTTTTTTTAATTAGATGACAATTCAGGATGAGTTTGAAGAGAATATAATTTTTATGTTCATAAACCGAAAAGTTTGTTAGCCGAAATTCCCCCCCCCCCCTTTTGTACTATTTTTTTATTGCAGTTTAGATCCTCAATATATATATAAGCATGAAACCATGAGAAAATTTTTTATATCACAAGAAATTTCTTGTATGCTCATAAACGTAAAAATACTTCCATGCTCCTATTAGTTGACTTTATATCATTTTTTATATCTCATGTGCATTTCGCCTAACTTCTGAAGCTTTCGAACAAGTTCTCCCTACATGCTGGGAAACCTTAACTTTAAACTGATACTTTTCTCCCTTTTTTGTCATTATTAATGCCTTCGCGGTTTGTACATTTTTTAATTTTACTTATTTACTTAATCTGGCCTATCTTTCTCTTCGTTTAATCCCGTCACAGATTTCAATTTCCGCTCATTGTATTCCGCCGTTACAGGGTAAAAGGGGTATTCAGCATGTATCGAGTGTTCCCTTCATTTTGATATCGAATTCGGCCTTTAGGCACGCTCTCGGAGACATAAAAATTGCTTATTTCGTTTTACCTTTTGGAGAATCTTTTGTTATGCGAATAATTAATTACCAAGAAATCACTCATAAGGGACCATCTGTTAATTGCGGTATACTTCAAGGAAGGTGAGAGATGATCCTCAAAATGTGACACAGTGTGACAGAGGGAAAGAAGGATTTGCACATTGTGACGTCACATATAAAATAAGCAATTGGATTGGCCTTCTTTGCAAGCAATATAAATTAAGTTCATAATAAATGTGTATTTTTATTAAAGAAGTATTGCAGTAATTTTCCTTTCCATTACAACAGAACAACCTAAAGTAATAATAAAAATAAATACAGTCGAACCTCGATTTAACGAATTGATTGGGACCCACAAATCCGTTCGTTAAATCGAATCAATTCGTTAAATCTAATATCAATTTTTGTAAAGAGTATGGTATAAAAATATCAATACGAAATTCCCTTAGATATACCGGTTTTAAAAAAGAATTATTGTTTACTAAGAGCTTAAAAATTATAAGTTAGGAGATCAACCTCTAAATTATCTAAATTCTTTAATGTTGTTTGCTTTTGAAACTTAATACACAATACATACATATTTATTCGCGCTTTGGAAAGAAATTCTTGATAGTGCTTTGTTTTGATTTTGCAAAGTTCTTTGTCGATATTTTCTAACTCCGTAAAAACAACAATTGTAACCTCGTGAGACAATAAATAATTTTTTTAAATGTTCAAGCTGCAAATTGATTCTTGGAATGTCACTTTTTTCAATTGAATTTCCGTTACTTCATCATCTTGACTTCTTTCAGAATCTTCATTTTCTTTATGTTGTCTATATCTTTGTTGTGTTTCTAGTTGAAAGACTCATTTGAATCCACCAGAAGTGAGGAAAAAAAATGTAACACTTGGATTAGGATGTGAAAGATTCAAAGTTTTATGTGCAAAAAATTCAAAATTTTAATTTTATCCTCAAATGCGAATTTTTTTTAGCAATTGTTGTTCATTAAATCAAAGCTAAAAATTCGTTAAATCAGAGCATTTTAGCATCCTTTTTGTCCGGACAGAAAAAATATCCGTTAAATTGGAGAATTCGTTAAATCAAAGTACGTTAAATCGAGGTTCGACTGTATAATAAAACCACTTTAATCAGCGTTCAATGATTATTCTTATTATTTTCTTATTAATTTCCGTGAAGTGAAGAAAGTTTTTTTGAAAGTGACCATTTGAAAATGATATTCGGGCCTTTTTTTTTACATCTTATTTATTTACAGCAATTTGCTTGTCAGTAATGCTTATTGGATTATTGTAAAATATAAAAATCATTATCTCTTAATAAAACTTATTCGGATTGTTTGGTAAATTGTTGGAAAACTTTTACTCGGATCATTGATATAAATAACGACCAACATTGTAGGATGTGACAGCTTTTTTTTTTTTTTTTTTTTTTTTTTTGTAAAACAAAAAATATTAGCATTTCATTCTGAAATATGACATTTTATGGACACTGGTTCCAATATGTTTTGAGAGCTAATCTTATATGTTTAGATAATCATTGTGTATAGTACTACATTGGAAGAGCAAGAATAATACTCATTTTCTGCTAAAAGGTAGAAAAGAGATTAAGTAGAGAGTGAATGTTTATTTTTATTATTAGTTAATTATTTTTTTTGTGTGTGTATGTGTAGGAGGGGTTTGGGGTAAATAAAATTTTATTGAGATTCTGAAAACGGTTACGTACTTACGAATTCTGTCTTCTAGTTGTCATCCTTAAATTTCTGGCACCAGCGGCGATGCATTGTTTAAAAAATATATATAAATAAATAAATAAAATGTTTTTTAATATAGGCTCTTGCTTTTTTTAACCCCTCGAGAGGCAAAATATAATGTCGCTGTAATATTTAATACTCACCGGAATAATAGAAAAATTTTATGCTTTGAGAGATAATCTTATATGTTTAGATAATCACAGTACTACAATGGAAGAGCGAGAATAATTCTTGTTTTCTGCTAAAAGGTAGAAAAGAGAGATTAAGTAGAGAGTGATGTTTATTTTTATTTTTTATTTTTTTTTATGTGTGTGTGCATTTGTAGGAAGGGGGTGGGTAAAGAAAATTTTATTGAGATTCTAAAAATGGTAACGTGCTTACGAATTCTGTCTTCTAGTTGTCAGCCTGCAATTTCTGCCACCAGAGCTGATGCATTGTTTAAAAATATATATAAATAAATAAATAAAATGTTTTTTAATATAGGCTCTTGCTTTTTTTAACCCCTTCAGAAGCAAGAAATAATATCTCTGTAATATTTAATTCTCGCCGGAATAATCGAAAATTTTTATTTTGAAATATGAGAAAACTTTTTTTCAACATTTTACATCCAAAGTTAAAAATGTAAAATTTCGTTAAAAATTTCTGATGATAATCTTGCTTAAATTAAGTGGGATAACATGTATCCCACCGCCCCTCAAGGTCTTAAAGTTTATTAAAATAAACTCTCTTCTAAGTTTCCAAAGATTCTGAAAAACACTTTATCCTCGGAAACCTACAGATTTCAGAGATTTGGAAAAGTATTTCGGATACAAAGTTTTTTTTTTTTTTTTTTTTTTTTTTTTTGTCGACTAAGATTTTTGGAAATGTTTCTGAATAGTTTTTACAATGTGTTAATCAAATTTTCTGAGCTCAAAATATCGATTTTCGAATGCTATCATGTCTGGTATAGACATCTTCTTGTTTAACGATCATTATAATTAACACCATTAAAATAATGTTGATGTATATATATTTTTTAATTTTTGCCTACATAATTTCTGTTAAACAAATTATCTTTACTGAGAATTGAAAATAACCCCCCCCCCCCCGAAAAAAAAATACTGAATAAAGAAATCTGTTTATTACATTAAAAAATCTACTGGAAAACGTTTCAAAACATATCGGATAGAAAAATAACTTTTGTTTCAGAAATACATCTTTAAATCTTCGAAATTGATTGTTTTGATAGGTTTTATTATACTTTTGTATTCATTAATAAAGATAAGATCCATATTTATCTTTACAGTGTAGTGCATTAAGGGGACAGTAGACATTAAAAACCAAATTACTCTATTTTCAATGGATTCATTTGAAAATTAGCAGACCTGTTAATGGTATGCTCAAATTAGTTATTTTCAAAAGTTTGCGATAAAATAATAAAATTTTTTTTATTGTTCAGTTTTTAAAGTTACGAAAAATTGTCATATTTAAAAATATCCCATGCGCATTTCTTTTGCATAAATACGACAATATTTATTAGTATTTTAGTACTATTACCTACAGATCTATATGGGGTTGCATAAAAGTTATTTTTAAAAAGAAGCATTTTCGGTATAATAATGAATAAGATTCAAGTGATAAATTTTAAATAAAATTTTTAGATAAAAGATCTAACTTGAACATTTCCGTCATCTGCGTGATTTTAAAAGCAGCTGATCAGCCGAACATCTGTTGCAAAATTATTTTTAAGGCACTCAGATGTCAGATGTTGTTTCTTCAGGTAATCCGTTCCTTTCGGCTTCACCTTAACTCACCTCCCTATCAGTTGAAGACAATATCTCCTATAAAAGTTTCGAGTTCCGCTGCAAAATCTCGAATTTTATTATCGAGAATAAAACTTAGATTTCCGTTTGATTGCGTGCTCCTCGTGTGATACACTTTCACTAATGGCCTCGTATGAAAGTGTTTCGGAAGAAATTCGTTTCTACTTATGGAAAGAAAAAAGACAGAACTTATGTTTCGTATTAATTCGTATTTTTATTTTTATTTTTTTTTTTTTTTTATCTCTGTGTTGTCTCCTCGTGTACGTTTAAAGAGTTAAAGTTAAATACGTTTAAAAAAGTAATTTTCTTCTGTCTTTTGTCGTTGTTTATGAGTGCATGTATGTAATGTATGTTTTTAATTTTTCGAACAACCACTAAACGGATTTGAATGCAACTTATTCACTATATTCCAATGCGTTTGGGAATATTTCGAGTTAAAAAAAATCATCATGTCGTCCATCGTCCAACTTCTGCTTTACAATAAAATAGTCTGTTGTTTTTTATATATGAAAAAAAATTAAAACTGCTAAATAGTTATAAAATCACTCTTTCTCAAGAGTGGGAATATTTCAGAATTTCCATACGTTTACTATATGCACATTTAATACGCTGTTAGAGAAACCAGGTTCGAAAAGACCCATGTTTACTAGAAAAAAAGGAGAATAATTTTATCTACCTGTTTTATTGAAAATAAATTCTGTTTAATCTCTCTCCTTGTAAGGGACACGTGCAGAAAGAAAATGTTACTATTAAATTAATTATGTAACAAAAAACTATTATTGTCTGAGCGAAGCGAAGGCTAATGCACAGTGCAATCTTACTTTCTGGACCTAAACAGTTACGAACGATTTTAAAAGTCAAGCATAACTCAAAATATATTTGTCGGATTTCGATTTTGATTGTACCAGAAGGTACCTATGAAGTTAACTTTACCTGAAGTTAGTGCACCTACTATGAAAAATAAATTCCTAATAGTTTATTAATTATGTTAAAAAAATCTGATAAAAAAGCACAATTTATCTATATTTGTCACGGAATTAAGTGCGCATTATTTTCACCGGCAAGGTGTACTCTTTGAAAACCGGATTACAGCGCATGGAGCAAAGAAAATATGTATGCTGTGATATTAGAGTATAATAAAAACTACATAAATAGTTAAAAAAAAATCTGGATTTAAAAAATTATATATATTCAAAAGAAAAAAGTCAAAATAACATAGAATTAGATATTTTGCGATAATCTCTATAACATTTATTAATCGTTAGTAGCATGTTTTATGTTTCATGTGTGCGAATTAGAAACAATACTTTGGTGATTAAATAAAATATTCTGATAGATTGGTAACATTTCTCCTTATTTTATTTTTTCCTTTTAGTATTTTAAATGAAATGTGTACTTTTTCTGTATAATGACATTGACGAGGTGGAAAGAAATGGACTTTTCGAGTGAAGTGAGCTTATCATGCAGATTTTCTGGCAACCTATTCATTCTTTTATATACCTTGACAGTTCGAATACCTTGACGAATTCTGTCTTCTAGTTGTCAGCCTGCAATTTCTGCCACCAGAGCTGATGCATTGTTTAAAAATATATATAAATAAATAAATAAAATGTTTTTTAATATAGGCTCTTGCTTTTTTTAACCCCTTCAGAAGCAAGAAATAATATCTCTGTAATATTTAAT
Organism: Maratus speculifer; assembly: GCA_964019185.1. Classification (NCBI taxonomy): domain Eukaryota; kingdom Metazoa; phylum Arthropoda; class Arachnida; order Araneae; family Salticidae; genus Maratus; species Maratus speculifer. The sequence goes on from OZ025296.1 coordinate 147,191,669, forward strand.
TCTCGCCGGAATAATCGAAAATTTTTATTTTGAAATATGAGAACTTTTTTTCAACATTTTACATCCAAAGTTAAAAATGTAAAATTTCGTTAAAAATTTCTGATGATAATCTTGCTTAAATTAAGTGGGATAACATGTATCCCACCGCCCCTCAAGGTCTTAAAGTTTATTAAAATAAACTCTCTTCTAAGTTTCCAAAGATTCTGAAAAACACTTTATCCTCGGAAACCTACAGATTTCAGAGATTTGGAAAAGTATTTCGGATACAAAGTTTTTTTTTTTTTTTTTTTTTTTTTTTTGTCGACTAAGATTTTTGGAAATGTTTCTGAATAGTTTTTACAATGTGTTAATCAAATTTTCTGAGCTCAAAATATCGATTTTCGAATGCTATCATGTCTGGTATAGACATCTTCTTGTTTAACGATCATTATAATTAACACCATTAAAATAATGTTGATGTATATATATTTTTTAATTTTTGCCTACATAATTTCTGTTAAACAAATTATCTTTACTGAGAATTGAAAATAACCCCCCCCCCGAAAAAAAAATACTGAATAAAGAAATCTGTTTATTACATTAAAAAATCTACTGGAAAACGTTTCAAAACATATCGGATAGAAAAATAACTTTTGTTTCAGAAATACATCTTTAAATCTTCGAAATTGATTGTTTTGATAGGTTTTATTATACTTTTGTATTCATTAATAAAGATAAGATCCATATTTATCTTTACAGTGTAGTGCATTAAGGGGACAGTAGACATTAAAAACCAAATTACTCTATTTTCAATGGATTCATTTGAAAATTAGCAGACCTGTTAATGGTATGCTCAAATTAGTTATTTTCAAAAGTTTGCGATAAAATAATAAATTTTTTTTTATTGTTCAGTTTTTAAAATTACGAAAAATTGTCATATTTAAAAATATCCCATGCGCATTTCTTTTGCATAAATACGACAATATTTATTAGTATTTTAGTACTATTACCTACAGATCTATATGGGGTTGCATAAAAGTTATTTTTAAAAAGAAGCATTTTCGGTATAATAATGAATAAGATTCAAGTGATAAATTTTAAATAAAATTTTTAGATAAAAGATCTAACTTGAACATTTCCGTCATCTGCGTGATTTTAAAAGCAGCTGATCAGCCGAACATCTGTTGCAAAATTATTTTTAAGGCACTCAGATGTCAGATGTTGTTTCTTCAGGTAATCCGTTCCTTTCGGCTTCACCTTAACTCACCTCCCTATCAGTTGAAGACAATATCTCCTATAAAAGTTTCGAGTTCCGCTGCAAAATCTCGAATTTTATTATCGAGAATAAAACTTGGATTTCCGTTTGATTGCGTGCTCCTCGTGTGATACACTTTCACTAATGGCCTCGTATGAAAGTGTTTCGGAAGAAATTCGTTTCTACTTATGGAAAGAAAAAAGACAGCACTTATGTTTCGTATTAATTCGTATTTTTTTTTTTTTTTTTTTTTTTTTTTTTTTTTATCTCTGTGTTGTCTCCTCGTGTACGTTTAAAGAGTTAAAGTTAAATACGTTTAAAAAAGTAATTTTCTTCTGTCTTTTGTCGTTGTTTATGAGTGCATGTATGTAATGTATGTTTTTAATTTTTCGAACAACCACTAAACGGATTTGAATGCAACTTATTCACTATATTCCAATGCGTTTGGGAATATTTCGAGTTAAAAAAAAATCATCATGTCGTCCATCGTCCTACTTCTGCTTTACAATAAAATAGTCTGTTGTTTTTTATATATGAAAAAAAATTAAAACTGCTAAATAGTTATAAAATCACTCTTTCTCAAGAGTGGGAATATTTCAGAATTTCCATACGTTTACTATATGCACATTTAATACGCTGTTAGAGAAACCAGGTACGAAAAGACCCATGTTTACTAGAAAAAAAGGAGAATAATTTTATCTACCTGTTTTATTGAAAATAAATTCTGTTTAATCTCTCTCCTTGTAAGGGGCACGTGCAGAAAGAAAATGTTACTATTAAATTAATTATGTAACAAAAAACTATTATTGTCTGAGCGAAGCGAAGGCTAATGCACAGTGCAATCTTACTTTCTGGACCTAAACAGTTACGAACGATTTTAAAAGTCAAGCATAACTCAAAATATATTTGTCGGATTTCGATTTTGATTGTACCAGAAGGTACCTATGAAGTTAACTTTACCTGAAGTTAGTGCACCTACTATGAAAAATAAATTCCTAATAGTTTATTAATTATGTTAAAAAAATCTGATAAAAAAGCACAATTTATCTATATTTGTCACGGAATTAAGTGCGCATTATTTTCACCGGCAAGGTGTACTCTTTGAAAACCGGATTACAGCGCATGGAGCAAAGAAAATATGTATGCTGTGATATTAGAGTATAATAAAAACTACATAAATAGTTAAAAAAAAATCTGGATTTAAAAAATTATATATATTCAAAAGAAAAAAGTCAAAATAACATAGAATTAGATATTTTGCGATAATCTCTATAACATTTATTAATCGTTAGTAGCATGTTTTATGTTTCATGTGTGCGAATTAGAAACAATACTTTGGTGATTAAATAAAATATTCTGATAGATTGGTAACATTTCTCCTTATTTTATTTTTTCCTTTTAGTATTTTAAATGAAATGTGTACTTTTTCTGTATAATGACATTGACGAGGTGGAAAGAAATGGACTTTTCGAGTGAAGTGAGCTTATCATGCAGATTTTCTGGCAACCTATTCATTCTTTTATATACCTTGACAGTTATTTAAAAATTTATACAATTTATTTAGTGTAAACATTTATCTTTTTATATACAAAAAGAGGCAGAGATGTCATATACGCATCACGTTAGTGCGAATTGACTCCCGCCAATTTGGCGAAAACTTTGTTTTTGAATAGTGCTATGCGTGCTAAAATTTTAAGACTCCAACGCTCTTTCTTCGAACTGTTTGCGCAGAATTTTTTATTATTATTATTTACACGGATAGTCTGTAGTATCTGATATGGTGGGATTTTGTGATTTATGCACCCCTCTATATCAGCATCAGACTTAGAATCTTCTATTTCCGAATGATTCTTTTTAATTTCATTTTAATTTACTTATCACTGCTCAGCCTACATTTCCTTATGAAATCACAGTCGAAGACCTGTTTTCACAACTACGTAAAAATAAAAATTAAAGTAAAAAAAAAAAAAAAAAAAAAAAAAAAAAAAAAAAAAAAAAAATGGTTGACATAAAAAAATGTTCTCTCCGTTTTAGCCGATTCTTAAGAATTCAGAGGTTCGCTATATAGGGATAAATTAGCATTGAATTAGAATTCGTAATAGCCGTAAGTTCTTTATGTACCGGTTTCGCTACAACGCTATTCGACTGTATTGCTGAACCTAAAATCTTAAAAATTTGCTTCGTGTTAGTTTTAAAATGTAAATGATCCCTGTAAATAATTTCTAAAAAAAAAAAAAAAAAAAAAAAAAAAAAAAAAAAATCAAAATTTTAAGAGATGTAAATTAATGAAAAAAGTTCTAAATTGCCGCTAATTAGCAATTGCTTAGTATATAAATTCTAAATACTTAAAAACACTACATCTCTCTCCCCCAAAACACGTAAATTAAATGCAACGAATCGGGTAGTAGCACACCCAGAAGTAGATAAATTGTGTAAAAAATGTATAAATGTTGGTATGAAATAGCGAATAGGTTGCCCGTAAGTACCTACTTGTCGACGTGTTCCTTTTTTGGAGTTTTATCCCTCTAGCCAAGGACCCTAACAGAAAAATGTAAAAGGTTGAATATGATATGCAACTTTTTTTTCTCCAGATTTGCTAGTCTAGAAATTTTATCATAGAGTCATTTTCTTAATTGTCATTAGCAGATCTTTTATATAACAAATTTTCGGTTAAAACTTCATAATCAGTCACTTTGATGTATTTGAGCTTGCATATTTTGCTGAAAAAAATTGTCCAAGTTTGTAAATTAATAATAATTGATTTGTAAATAAATAAATAAATATTAAATAGAAGGGAAATTTTAAACTAATAATCCTTTTAGGAGCCGAAAAATTTTGAATGTAAAATGATGAAATATTTGACACCAGAATTTACACTGAGAAAAAAATATGGTTCTGGCATATAGAATCTAAGTAATGGCTCTAGAAAAAATAGTTCCATGTCATCCCTATAAATTTTAGTTCCATTTCTTAGAGAGTTCCAGAGTCTCTTACTAGAATTCAAGCGCGTTTTCCTATATTTTTGTTATCAAATTTATCTAAAAATCTCTTCAAATAGATGCGAACGCAATAGATTTGATTTAGTAGCTAGAATTATAGCTTAAGAAACCATTTGTAAAATCAAGCGATAATTTCTCGCTACTGAAACGGTTCAATGTCGTTTCCTCTCCTAGAAAACACGAGACTAGAAATGTCAAGTCATTTCGCCTATTCAGCTTAGTTGTTTACCCCACTCGCATAGTTTGGACATCTATATTTCTAGTTTAGAGATTCAGAAAGTGACTAACTATTCATTCTAGTTGAAGGCGGCATATTTTTTTTCTCAGTGTAGAAGCGAATTTCTTAAGAAAAGAAAAGAAAGAAAAAAAATCTTTTCCACGTTTTTATTATAAAAGCCAAATTTTATTAAAGTATTTTTGGTACCTTTTGCCAATTTTGGATTTAAAATCAGTTGATCACGCTATGTGAAAACCGCTCTTGAAAGGATTAAACACTACAGAAAAACCTTTCTTTTGGAAAATTGATCAAGGTACTTCATTTAAATTGATCCAATAATTTTACTCTTTCAGCAAACTGTTTTATCAGTTTTTTTTTTGTTTGTTGCAATGAATTTATGCATTTATTGTTAATTTAAAATGTTATATTATTTTTGATACATTTTAAATTACAATAAATAAATAAATATATAAATAACAATCATACATACATTTATATTTTATCTTATTGTATAAATATTTCTTAAAATGTGTTCAATTATCAGAATTTGTCACTACTACAAGCACATGAAAAAATTTTTGAACCTTTTCTTTCCATTTTCCGCTTTTTTACTTGAAAACATACTATAAAAAATAAACTGCTTTAAACGACAAATTATCGAATTTTTTGCGTATCCTCAATATGAATTTATTTATATACTAGAAAAATCTGTTAGTATACTGAATAAAATTCAACTGAAAAATGCATAGTTCAATTAAAAAACACTCTTAAGCTATTTACGCTCCATACATGAATAACGCTTGTGATTTATTTTGTACAGCCCTGTATATGATCTACAGAATTTATACAGATCGCGTAGAGCGCAAAAAATTAATTAAACTTTCAAATGCATCCCCAAATGAGAACGCACTCCCGGCATCATGGACACTATTATAAAGAATCTTTTTGTGTGTGTGTGTTTCTATAAATGAAGAATAACTGCTTTTCGAATCATATTCTGCATTAAGCATCTTACATGAACACCTGAATAATGTGCTACCTCTGAGAATAAAATTCGGTGAATAGTCCTGTAGCATTAATGTAGATGAAATATTAACGAAAGTTACCATACCATCCTTCAAAATAGTCATCTCCTATAACTATGCACTGCTGAGATATGCTATACATGTCCTGGGAAATTCGCAAGAAGTCTTCTTTTGGGATGTAGTTCAAAAGCTTCCTCACGTTTCGTTGGATGTCAGCAATAGAGTCAAATCTCTTTCAAAGAGAGTTTGAGTCGTGAAAATAGGAAGAAGTCTGGAGGATTGAGATCTGGCGGGTATGGTAGGTGTTCAATTTGCACCACCTCTCATGAATTTCATTCGGTGTCTTGCAAATCTTAAAACCAAATTTTAAACTGATGTTTTATTCGTTCATTTTCCTGTTCTCAGTTAGGTACCAACACACTGAACAAGCCCTTAGTAAAGCATGTCTTACTCATAACATAAACGACGCTTAACTGAACAACGGTGAGGGAAGATGGTCTACACTTGCCTCTATGCAGGTGCAGCGTTTTGTTTCCCCAGTGTTGCTAGATCGGTCGTTCTGAATTCATTCACCGAACTGTATTGTCAGAGGTAGTATATAAGTTTAATTGTGTTTTAAATAGTTAAAATACGCTGCAAGCAGTGGTTTCTTTGTATTCTAATATTAACGGAATTATTTCGAATGATTCTGTAAATAAATTATAAATGCTTGGCTCTTCGTATTATACAGAAAGCATTTTTTAGTGCACCTCATAAATGCATGTAAATTTTATTGTACTTGAAATAGTGAAATATAATTAAAAAACACATAAAAATTCTTTTCATCTTAGACCATAATGTAACTGGTTTATAATATGGTTCTAATGTGACGGAAATGGAATTTTTAATGGATTATGAACTCCTTTGGACTATGAAGTCTTTTGTCATCTATAAGACCATCATTACATTTTTGGCCCTGGCATTTTAGTACAGCTAAACCTAAGAAATCATAGACTTTCACTACAATAGTTTAAAACAGAATTCTTGAAAACAGAGTTAAAAGAAGCACCATTTAAAAATTATTTCAATTGTTAACCACATTAGCTGAGACTTATATATGTATATATATAGGCTTTTATAATGTCATTCTCTTGTCTTTGGTATTATGTGAATTTTATAATTTTTTATTTAATTTTCTACTGTATTTTTTTTTATTTAGTGCGAAACATAATATCTTAAAAAAAATGTAATTAATGAATTTTAACGAGCATTTGGAAAATGATATTTTCAAAGATTTAAGTTTTAGATTTATAAATAAATTCTATATTTAATAAATTAATCAAAATAATCATCATTTTTATGATGATCAAAACATGGCTTAAGTAATAACAGAGCTATGTATTATATACTGCATGGTTTAAACATTAATATTGCAATAGTAATCATAAACAAATTTTAAATGAAATTTTAGCTTTACAATTTTCGATTCTGTGAATTTTTAAACTTCTATGCACCGCACATTTTCAATTTTCGTTGTATAGGGAAACAAATATACTTTTAGATGCAATTTGTTTGAAAGCTGTATCTCAATTTATTTTTAAGTTATTATTTTTTGTAGTTTTTAATACTTTTTTCGCAATTGTGGTAACAGAAGTATTGCATTTCTAAACATTAACCCTTTAACTGATTTGTGCGAACGCTGTTCGGGCAACTGGAAGTTGGCCCAAACTGGTTTACTCGTACGGCGTAAGAAAATCGATATCTATTTTCGATCGAAAATAGATATCGATATTTTCGATATTTTATTGAAAATCGATTATCGATATATTTGAATCGATATATATATCGATAATCGATATTTGTAGAAAATCGATATTATTCGGTGCTCAACTAATACAAAAACAACATTATTGTATTAATCATTTATGAATGAATTTAATCATAATACTGATAATATATAGTTAATATTTATTTATTTATTTATCAATAATAATCAGTATTTAATCATAATTGTATAATATTATGTATTAATAATGTATTATTCATTTAATAATGTTATAATCTTTAATTATAAAAACATCATTTGAAACTGGGAAGTTTTAATTTATGGTAAATTTGTTTGAATTAAATTTTTGTAAAATCTGTAAAACAGTCTTCATGGCATACAGAGGTGGTCGCAAAAAACAAACATTTAGGATATTTGTGTTTCTAAATTCTGAAATAAAAAATCGCTTTATACCATTAATTATAAAAAAAATCTAATATAAAAATAAATATGATAAATCTTATATTTATTTTTATAATAATAAAAAATATAATAATAAAAATAATAAAATGAATAATGAAAATAAATCTTACATTTTCGTATTCTATCAAGTATGACGTTTGATTATATGCAATAAAAAATATAGTTTTTTCGGGGAACATTTCTGGTAAAAAAAAAAAAAAGACCAGTTAACCGTTTAGACGCCGAATTAATATCGCAAAGTAATTATAATTTTGTTTTTTCTATATTACAGCTTCGAGTGTTTTAATTTATGAATACAAATTTAGAAAATAACAAAACAAAATATTTTCTGCCCTTTTTGGCTCTTTCATTTCAGTGTTCTTAATTTGGAACATGATTATTGATTGACAACCTATGCAAATATAATATATTATTTTCCGCTGTATCATATTGTATATTGCTCTTGAGCATTTTCACGAATTCCAAAGACATTTAGATTTCTAGCGGTCAAATGTAAGTAATACAGAGCAAACGATAAAAGTAAATAATATATCTTTATGGAAATTAATGAATTTACATTTTGAATAGATCTGTGATAAAATGCTTAAACATTTTTTTTTTTTTTCAAAAGTTCAAATCAACCTTATACTTTGTAGCAAAAATAAGGATTTGGTGATTATGTTGGAAAATATATATTTTGTATTACAAATAATACAATGTTCTCATTTGGGAACATTGGCGTTTAAACGGTTAAGGGGTTAAACATGGACCAATCAGAAAATTCTGGCATCACAAGATTTCAGACATGATTCAAATATCTTTATTCTCGACCGACAGAAAAAAACATTTTTCAAATGGTTAAAAAAAAGGTGAAAATATGCATATATAATTTTTTGAAATAAGGAGCTTACCTAATTTCCACATTACTTCAGAATTACCTAACCAAAAAATCTAAATGCAGTCAATAGGCTATTAACTAGTGACATGGAATCCTGATATATTAGATTTAATATCTCGGATAACTGTAACAACAGTCAATAATCATAGAATATATACTAAAATGACGGCCTCAGAAGCCAAGGTGTACAAGTGACCAAATATATATTTAGAGTAAATTGAATTTAAAGATAATTGACGTTAAATTTGAACGTCAATAATAATTCACTAAATTGAAATGGGATCCTGACGCTTGTTCCATTGTGGTTTTTGAACTACTATTTCAATAACTGTAAAAAAAAAGTAGAGTACATATTTTTAAATTTATAATTAATCAATGCTGATTATTATTCGGAAAAAGTGGTTTATCTCGATAACACAGCATATAATCAGAAAATCACTTATATTTAATTACCTGAAAATAAAAAGCATATTTCCACGTAGTCTGAACACTTAGTTCAGTTTTTTTCAGTTTTGCCACTTATATCACTTGGCTTCTGGGGTCATTGAATATACTAATACCGTAAAATATGGTGAATAGGAACAGCGGGGTGAAAAGGAACGAAACTTCCCGGTCATACAAATAAATTCATTATAAATATATTGATGATATTTTTAGTTGCCAATTTTTTTATAAGAAGGTAATAACAGTAAGAGTTGGGAAATTCAGTTTTGACCTGTTGGCACCACTACTGGGGTATATAAAAAAACATCAAGAGCATCCTCAAAAACAATTTTTTCAACGTCTTCAAAACTTTGTATCTAACTACAGTATTTTTCGTATACTAAACCTAAGAGAGGAGATTTTTAATTAATGATAGACCTGTAAACGATATTCTGTATTAAAATCTACTTATTTCTAAACTACATAATAAAAAAAACGAAAAATGGCTTGTAACATCAGATGTTTAAGATTTACGGGGTGAATCGGAACACGTTTTCTCTCATGGTTTATTTTTCTATACAGAAATAGTTTCATGTAATATATCAAAACATGTGTATGAATATGTATTGTAACAATATTTTGTTTGTTCTAATTACTTGAAGAGTTTAAAAGTCCCAAGAAATTACTTGGTTAAACAAATAAGTCAACGCCTAATCCAACAGACATGGAATACACAATAAAAGAATTTAAAAATAGCAATTTAGTTAGAAAAACTGCACAGAATAATTCTCTGACATCCACAACATTGCACAAATATCTCAAAATGAGAAACCAATTGAAAAAGAGAGGGATGCAAACAGTATTAAGGGCTGTAGATGAGGGCGTATTAGTAGATCGTATTAATACATGCAGCCATTGGGGCTACTCAATAGATTCAATTACCCAATGACTACTAGTAAAGGATAACACAGAACAGGGCTGAATTTGTATTAAATTCTTCTTCTGCAATTCAAATAATTTTCTTAAAATAAATTTTAATTTTTCTTGAATTCAAAGTTGTTTTCTAATTTTTAAAAAGACATATCTTTACTTGTATATAAAATAAAGGCATGGTTTTACAGTAGCTACGTGTTCCTATTCCTCTCTTATAATTATTACCTGTTTTTATTAACCTTATTAAAGTTTAAACCGGAATAAATAAAGATTATAACATTTGTTCCGATTCCCCGTTATCTGCGGGTTGAATCGGAACACCATTCAAAAAATAAATAATATATATATAAACAGTAAAAATGTTTCGTTTTGCTTAAAAAAGTAAAGAACAAAACAAAACCGAAGTTTCTAGTGGAAAAATAAAAAAATAAAAAAAATCAGTTGTTGCTTTTTTTTAACGTTAAAGTTGAAAAGTGTTCCGATTCACCCCATTTTACGGTAGTAATAAAAATATATACACAAGCTGTTAAATGAGATACGTGAAATCGGCTAAACTACTTCCAGGATTATTATTTGTTGCATTTGACAGTTTTCATGTTTGTAGAGTTTAGAAAATTTTTCATTAATGAACAGGACTCCCGAAATATTGCTGTGACTCTCTTCGCTTCATAAATTGAACTTTTCCTTGTATATATCAAAATGTCACTTTCATTGTTCTCGCGCGTGTGCTAGGTAAGTTTTAGAATAAAAGCTCAAAATCTAGAGTAGTGACATTTTGCAATGATAATTCTTATTTTGATAATAAACATTTACTAAAATTTTATACTTGTCTTTGCGTGTTATATTTTCTTCAAAACACACACATTCACACAGTAGGTAGAGAAAAAGTAGAAATGATTTTCTATGTTATTCTAAAACCATATTATCACTCAAAGATGCGAAAATACTTTCGGCAGGGCATTGTTCTTTTTGCGTGTGAATGCAACTTTCAAATATCGTTATCTACATATTGAAAATTCTATAAACATTGACTTTTCAAATAAATATGCATATTTTTAACACCATGCTTGATTTTTTTTTTTTTTTTTTTTTTTTTTTTTATAATATCTGCCCAGAATAAGGCATAGTTTAAATATTTTATTTTAAAAAAAACTGTTCATTTGTATAGAAGAAAAATATTAAGAAAATTAATTAAGTTTTTCGAAAATAAAATTAAATCTTGAAAAAAAAATACTCCAAAGATTTAATTATTTACCTGTAAAATTATTTAGGCATTTTAAATATAAATTTAACTTATGTTTACATAAAAGTAAATTCCATAAAAATTTTTTAATTACTGACAACTTGTTAACTCTATAAACAATTAAAGAAAAGTATATAAAGCATGTTTTGCTCCAGCTGCTTATATAAAGTATTCAAAAAATGAGTCAAAAGAGAGGTGTTACTATTTCAAACATCAATGTTAGTACAATTCTTATGCGTAGACGACCATTATTTTAGCATTTGCATATATTTTCAGACATCAAATGGTGCTTCTCGCGTCTCTCTGAAATACTTTGCTAATAAAATAATTGGATGGTTATCGTTTCATAATCCTGTTACCCTCACATGCGTTTTAAAACAGATTTTAATGAACTGAATTTCCTGTAGATAGAAATACAAGTATGAATTTACTGTATATGTGTAGAGCTGAAAGCCTACGAGTTAGAGAAATATTTACTTAAATATTCATTATCAAATTACAATCCCATTAGAATTATAAACAATCATTTTTTGTTTAGAATTATTAGCAAAATATGGTGCATATATGCAATATGGAGTGTGTTAAAAGCCTATTTTTCCCCTGGTTGATTTCAAGGCACCAGTAAAGCTTAGTCTGCATTTTCAGCTAACAAAAACTTCTGTAATCTCATGACCTTTTCGAATAATCTGATTCAATTTCTTTTCTATCCACTTTTTTAGATTGAAAATATTTGTCAATTTTTATTGGAGCAATTTTTAGATAGAGCTCTACTTTTCACTCCAGTTCCGCCATTTTTTCATATAATTATGCAGTAGATTTCAGTTATATGTAATTAAAATGTTCATTTTTAAAATGGTCACCCATTTTCAGAAGTTTACAATTGGATTCACACTGCCTAGTACAATAAAGGCACACTAGATTCCAATTATTGTCTAATTACAAACTGAACTATAATATTAACTATAGTATTACATAGCATACATTTGCAAGAATTCCCAATTGAAATTACATTGCCTAATGTATTTAAATATATGCATTAAATATATGCCCTTATTAAACTATTGACCTATAACATTAAGCAGTATGAACAGTGAAGACAGTATTAAGCAGTATGAACATTGTTATATGTAAGTATCAAATTGCTGTATTAGCTCAATGCATTCAAGTAGAGGAATTTTGCAGTGAATAACACAACAAATTTCCCAAAAATGTTTCTTTACATTATTTAGCTCATATTTTTTCTATAAAAGGAAAGAGGTAATTTTATCATAAAATCATTTTTCTCAAAACAAATTTCATTGCTACGCGATTTCTAAACATTAGTCGCATACATTTTCACGTAATTTTGACAATGTATACACATTATTGATGCACATAACAACCTATTATTGTATTCATAAAATGTGAAATTTAGAAATTGTTTATTTTTTATCTAATAAATAAATAATAAAATAAAATAAAAATATAGAGATTTTTATTAAATAACCTTGTATTATTTTTTTTTCAGTTTAGACATACGTACATTATATCTCTACTCGATTAAAATAATATCACTGTGTCAATTTATTATGAAAAATTCTGCGTGAAAACCATATGGGGCAAACTCTTCTAATAAAAAGAATTAAATTTCAAAATGAATTAAAACAAGTTGGAAATTGCACATGAAGCGTAGCAAATGAGGTGCGTTCGTACTATAAGTTTTAAAATATTCAGATCTTGCTGATATAGTAGAGCGTACTTTGGATACAGTATAGTAATCGAAATCTTTGTGTTCCTGTAAATATGCAGGGAGTAATTTTTATTATACTTCATTAACGTATATCTTATTTATAAAATGTGAAGTAAGTTAATATAATTAAAACACGCCCCAAACAATGTTTCACCGCATAACATTATTTAGTAAAATACATTTGTGTGGCCCTGTAATTTAATAATAAATATTCTCTGCATCCCAGATTGTACAGAATGTAGATTTTAGTACATACATCATAGATGCATGTCAATTATATTATGTTCAAATGAGTGTAACACCATTAAAATGCATTTGAAACATTTTTTCCCATTGATCGTAATGTAACGGAATACTTTTGATTGTCCCTGTAACTGATCTATGCATCCGATTTTCATAACATTTGAAATGACTCGACAAAATTATGTAATAATTAAACGTTTTAAATTTCAAACGATTAAAATGCATTTGAAACTTTTTTTCCAATTGATTGTAATGTAACGGAATCCTTTTGATTGTCCCTGTAATTGATCTATTCATCCGATTTTCATAAAATTTGAAATGACTCGACAAAATTATGTAATAATTATATATTTTAAATTTAAAACGATTCGGTTGGATAGTTTTTGCGTTGTTATATGCGGACGGACAGACGGACAGACGTACGGACTGAGCGACAACAATAGGTGCTACGTATTTACATAATTACGAACGCACCTAAAAATATATATACACTATATGGCCATTAATTGTACATATTCAATTTTAGATATTTTGCAGAATATTTAAAAATTTTCTTCTTGGATTCTCCTGAAACTTTTGGATTAAAGAAAATATGTTGGACCTCAAATTTATCAATGTCGATTTGGTAAGGAGTACAAAAACTCAAGGAAACAAAAATTACAGTTAAAAGGCAGACAAAAAAGTAAAGAAACATAATAATAATTGGGATCACGCTGTAAATTAAAATGCACAAAATGATCTAATACTGCAGAATACAGATTTGTAGATTATACAACAGTTTTGCTGATTTGTGTAAAAATAGCATGTATATTCATGGAAATATAGTGATTTTTATAAAAAGTTAAAAAAAATTCTTGCATGCTATCAGCTTATACGATGCAAAGATTTTAACTAAATTTACTGCGAATTTCAGAAAAATTAGAAAAAATGTGGTAGAAATAATACAGGGTCATCGCAGAATAACGTCTAAAATAAAAATAAAATAAAATAAAATAAAAAACATCACATTGAAACTTTTTATTTTAAATGAGTAATTTTTTCACTACATGATAACTGGTGAATCCAAATTTGGTTTTAGTTCAACTGAATTCGTTTGCGTGTCTGTGTTATCAGCGGAATATGCACTATTTTCAAATGGTTGGATTGGCAGAGCAGCCCCTATTTCTTGGCTTCCTAGAAGTCTTGCCCTTACCCCCTTAGATTTTTGTTTCTGGGGGTAAATAAAAATCATTGCGTACCCAGAAAAGATTCGGAATCTTCGAGAACGAATCTTTACCGCTATCACAACTGTTACACCAGAGATGATTCAATGTACGTGGCAGAAAATTGATTACATATTAGACGTTTCCAGAGCAACGAACGGTGCTCACATAGAAACATACTAAGATGTAAGAAAAAAATGCCGCATATTATAAGACTAAAACCACCAAATTACCTTTCATTGTTTTTTGTAACAATAATTTAAAATCTAGGCATTCTTTTTCGATGACCCTGTATAGTGATATACAAGATAATTCTTATCTGCATATAAACGAAAGATAACTAAGTTATGTGTATACAGGGTGTCCGAAAAGTCTGGAAACGGTCGAATAACTCGAGAAATACATATGAGATTGAAAAACGTAAATATACGTGTTAAATATTTTTAAATAAGCTACTCAGTGATACCAAATTTGACCTTCGTAACCGACCCCCTGGGGGTCAGAGGGGGTCCAACTTTGAAATCTTAAATTATAACCCCCATTTTTTATTGCAGATTCGGATTCTACGGACAAAAATACGTAACTTTTGTATTTGATGTTTATTTCGAATCCTCGTTTATCACGGTGTAATTGAGCATATTAAATCGATACATATTTCGGCTTTTCCAACGGGATTTTCCCTAATCGAAACTAATTAGGGAGAATTTATGACATCAAATTCCTCGTCTTTTGCAATAATAGCGTTTCCTGAAAATCACCCGTGCCGATTATTTTGGTAGTGCTACACAGTTAAAAATTTGATCCATTTGCTGTAGCATCACTCCACAGCTTTTATAGAATATCTCTTTTATGACCAATGAGAATGTTCCATAACACAGTAAAGTACACGGTAAAAAAACTGACCCTTTTGATGCATCGTCACTCCACCGCTTTTATAGAAAACGATTACTTTACTGTGTTATGGAGCATTCTCATTGGTCACAAAAGAGATATTCTATAATAGCTGTGGAGCGACGCTGCAGCAAATGGGTCAAATTTTTAACAGTGTAGCACTATTGAAATAATCACCACGGGGGATTTTTAGGAAACGCTATTCCTACAAAAGACGAGGAATTTGACGTCAAAAATTCTGCTCAATTAGTTTCGATTAGAGAAAATCCCGTTGGAAAAGCGGGAATATGTATCGATTTAATATGCTCGATTACATCGTGATAAACGAAGATTTGAAGTAAACATCAAATACAAAAGTTACGTATTTTTGTCCGTAGAATCCGAATCTGCAATAAAAAATGGGGGTTATATTTTAAGATTTCAAAGTTGGACCCCCTTCGAAGGTCAAATTTGGTATCACAGAGTAGCTTATTTAAAAATATTTAACACGTATATTTAAGTTTTTCAATCTCATATGTATTTCTCGAGTTATTCGGCCGTTTCCAGACTTTTCGGACACCCTGTATATATATATATATATATATATAATTTATTAGTTATTTTATGGAGCAACTCTTATAAAAATTCCAGTCAAACGTCTGAAAATTCAGACAGATAATTTAGATAGTAGTTAGCTGATTTTTAGTTGTTCTGTAAAAGCAACTCAATGATAAGGGTTTTTCCCACAAATTTCATGTTTTTTTCATTTTTTATTTATGATTATTTATTCTTGGATAATTAACAGAACGAACTTATTTCATAAGGAAAAGAAATATCAAAATCAAAGCATTTGTTCAAAAACTATAAATTGATATTCATTAAATACAAACTTTTCCTAAAAGTCAATTAATAAAAAATGACAACTGAAAAATTCCTTATCATTCAGCTGCTTTTAGAGAGCAACTAACTAAATATCAGCTCAATCTATCAAAAATATCTTTCTGAATTTTCATAGTATTTAACTGGATTTTTTTATAAGTTGCTCCATAGAGTTGACTATCAAATTAGGTAAAAATATCATGGTCATTTTTAATTCATGCCAAAAAAAAAAAAAAAAAAAAAAAAAAAAAAAAAAAAAAAAAATCATACAACTACCTGTATTTTATAAAATATTTATATTTCAACCTGTACTATATTGCTTCTATTTCATTTCCCCTAGTTTCTAAAACTAGCGTTAAATTTGGTTGGAAATCCTGCATCATATAAACTAAAAAAATGCAAGACTATTTTTAACTTAAAAAAATGCTGTATCTCCGGAAATCTCAGCGTGTGTTTTAGAAAAATCAATGGACATGTTGTGTAGTATTCACATATTTGTATTCTATAGTGATAGATCATTTCCAGCACTTTAATGTACTGAGGGATTCTAATTACTTTGCATTGATTTTTTGTCGCCCGCCCTAATTTTCCTGTTTATCAAATGGAAGTTGATAAATATGAAGTCAAACATAATTTATAGTCTGAAGTTCCAGAAGAACCCATCAAGTATGTTTTTAAATATTCAAGAAAATGTCTAAAATTGAAAGTGCCCGGTGATATCCATAGTTTATGTGAATCTAGACTCTTTTTCAGAACATAAACTGATAGAATTCAACTCTTTTAATGTGTGTCTAAAACGTCATACCCAAAAGTTAGATGTGATTTTATTACAATTTATATTAAGGGGACTTGTATGGTGTGGAAGAAAAAGTTGGAAGCCCATGTTATCTTATGGGAAAAGTATGCATCTTTCTTGTTCATTCGTATTTGGAAATTTCAACAATATCTTTTATTAGGAAAATAAATAGGAAGGTTAGTTATCCATCTATAAATTGAAAATTTTTATATTTTTTTCTAGTCCAAAGTTAAAAGTGAGTAAAGAATAATTTTTGTACTTTTCGGGATTTATTGAAATTTTAACACAAATTTTAAAATATTCATAATTATCTTAAAGGTATTTTATTCTTACAGAGAAATAAACAACCTTAATATCTATATGCTGAGAAAAAGATGTTTTTGAAATTTCCAAATTTGAATGAAGAAGGCGGATGGGTATTTTCCAATAAGATAACATGGGATTTATTTTTCTTCCCCATAAAAAAAATCCCCTTAAGGGTGTATTCGAAAAAATGCTTTTCCATCTTCAACAGCTCAAAATTTTCCGATACAATTTCAGACTCATTTTTAAAAATAGAAACATGAAACTTGTTAAGATGATTTTTGTAGAGATGTATTAGGTGCCGTGTGATGTCATTTTGCGCTCAATTCATTAGAATTTGATTTATCAACAATTACTTTCTCAGTATGACCCTTTTTTCGTTCTCAAATCTCCCGTTTCGAAAAAATTGGTTCAAAAAGTCAACTTTGATTGCACTTTTTAAAATATTTTCTGCATTTATCAGAAAAACGATAATCACGGCACCTTGTGTACTTTCTAAATAAGACATTTTGAAGTTTGATGCATTTGAGAGCAAAAATAAATCTAAAAATAAATCGGAAAATAAGCAATTTGAATCGAAATACAACCTTAAGGTCCCTATTATTTGTAATTTGTCTGTATAGAAGGTACCTGATTCCTTAAAAACTTTTGCAACTCTTCCCCTAATGTCCGCATATTGCACCGAAAGCAATCTAAAGCTATTGGAATAACCTTTGCAACACCCACATTACTGTAATCATAACCAACCACTTTTAAGGTAATCAAAAACTGAAGTTTGGTTTAGTGTGTGGCAGCGTTTATTTTCACTGAATAAGTAGGCTACGATCCTGCTTAAGAAAATTTTCGTGGTGCATATTTCTCTTAATCTTCACTCTTTTAACTTCTGATATAGTCTATGTTTACCAGTTCAGATGTTTTATGTATATACTCCATACAAGGAACATGAGCTTCCCTTCCTTCGATTTTTTTTCTTTCTATCGTCTAAATTTTGTTGATGCACTCTTTTTATATTTATCAGAACATACAAATTTGAAGAAATCGCGCCGCCTTTCTTCCTCAAAAATAAATAATTACACAAATAAGATCTAACTATCACGCATTCATATTTGAACTCAACTCTTTCTGTCTGTAAAAGTTTATCATCACATCCTTTAAATCTTTTGCAAATTGGTCTATGCTAAATTATTCCTATCCCAGTCAGTAGTCTAAATTAATTTTAGATTTTAATATCAACACTATTTCTCTCATAGAAGTAAAACTAAAATATTAATTCTAGCCAGTAATTTTTTTTCTTTCTATAGTTTTGTTCGTCTAACGAAACGCTCCTTGTCTTTTTCCCGCTGTCTGTTCGTCCATCACAGAGTCTGTACACAAAAATTGTATAAGTCAGAGTTTTCAAATTTTTTTTACTTATAGCTAAATATCTTTTGTATCACGACAAATCAAAAATTTTGAAAAAGTCTATTATTTTAATTAAATAAATATTTTCACTGTCATTCGTTCATTTTTTTTGATTTAAATTTCAAAAGAGAACCTTAATTTCAATATTTTTCAAGTAGATATCATAGCTTGGAGATAAAGGGTTTCAAACAGAAGGTTCTTAGTTCGAGCCCTGATGCCGAAACTTGAGATTTTCATATAGAGGGATTTGATAAGAAGAAACTTCGTAATTTTGGCGCAATTTAAGGGGTTTGTATCATTAGGTTTCATTCATCCGACATTCATAATTGCTTTTGGAATTCAATCTTTCTTCTGTTTTAAAAACTTTTGCGATTTATTAATGATTCAGCATTTAAAATGTAATTTTAAACAATTTTTTTTCGCTTTTAGAAATTTAAATTTTTATTAATATCCCGCTATTTTTTTTTAAATTTTGGATTTTTAAAATAATTAGAATTTTTATTTTATATAAATAATTTAATTTGAATACTTTTAATTTGATTAAAATAAATATCTTCCCTTTTTAATTATTTTTAAATTAAGCTTGTTGGTGCAAACATCTGTGTATGAATTTAATAATTCTAAATTAACAATTTTGATTTATTTATTAAAGGATAAGTTGCTTAAAAAAAAAAAAATGTTAAACGAAACTCTCTCTGTCATCTGCGACCACACTTATCCACTTGTCTTATCCACTTGTTTAACCTCCTGACTGCCGCCGGCTGATTTTTTCACACACTAAGCTGCAGGTTTCACTGCAACATAAGCAATATTTAAATTAGTATAATTCCACAAATAAAACCCAGTTCTAAAAAATTAAGTTAGGATTGATGCTATCAAAGATTATACACCGATACTAATAACGTATTTTGCGTCAGGTTGGAAAAAACATCTTTTTTTAGCTCACAGGCTATCATAGCCTGAGAGCTTATGTGCCCGTCCGTTCTGTATGTATGTGCGTAACGCGATAACTCATGATAAAAATATCGGATCCACTTGAAATTTTGTATATAGGTATATCCTGATAAGGCGCTTCCCTGATTAGTTTTTGGAGTTCATTCGATATGTATAAGAGGGGGAATGGGGGGCTCATACCCCTCCCCTTAATGGATATAAATGGGTTTTTCATGCAGAATTAAGTTTTTGTCCAAAATTTAGATATAGGATCATTCTGATGAGGCGATTCCGTGACTGTTTTTATGTGTTCATTGAATAAGTATAAACAGGGGGAACGGAGGGGGGCTCATGCCCCTCCCCTTAATTGATATAAACGGGTTTTTCATGCAGAATTAACAGTTTTTGTCCAAAACTTAGATATAGGATCATTCTGATGAGGCGAGTCCGTGGCTGTTATTAGGTGTTCATTGAATAAGTATAAACAGGGGGAACGGTTCTTCTAATGCCCCTCCCCTTAACCTGCATAAATGGATTTTTCAATCTGAATTGTCAGATTTCGTTCAAATCTCTGAATAGTTTTGGAAGTTTAATGGTTAATTATAAAAGAGGGGAATAACTCCTCTTAAATTATATAAATGCTAAATGGGTTTTTATTAAGAATTATCCGATTTGCTCTGAATTTTGGATATAGATTTTTTAATATGATAAAGCATGTACTTGATAGTTTAGGAAGTTCAATGATTAAGTATAAAAAAGGAGAAAGGGGAGAGCTGTTTCCCCTTCTTAATTTTTTTTTCGAACGGAATTAACGAAAATACAAGGCTGTAATGTACAATTAGTATGCGTAGCCTGTGAGCTCAATGCCATCAGTTTAACTGGGCAATATTCTTTTTATTTATATTTTTAATAAATTTCAGAGAAAGCAACATTACAATATTACCCTTTGGCTGGGCAGTCAGGGGGTGATAAAGTGTATCATCGTTCTCTTTATATCTTTATAAGACATAGATTTAAAAATCAAATCCTCCCCAAGGTATAAACAAGGACGTAAGTTTTAAAACTTGTGAAATTCAATCAAATTTTAAGAAATAACGAAAAACCTATGGCTACGACTATTGGCTTTCATTGTAATCCTAAATTTTAAAATGTCAGTAATTTAAGACTAAACTAGACTTTCTACATAGATATGGCGAGTTTTGAGCCCCAAGTATAAATAAATATCTGTCTATCACTCATGCAAATTCGGTTCAATTCAACTAATTCTGCCTTTAAAAATTTATCATCACATCTTTTATATTTTTAGCAAAATAACCTACACTGACTTAGGCCTATTCCAAATGGTTGCATAAATTAAGATTTTAATTTAGGAACATTAAGTTTCTCACTTCCATGAACTGAGATATACATTGTTGGGCAAATTTGTGTACACTTTTAGGTAGCTTTCATTACAAAAAGTGAAAAAAAAAAAAAAAAAAAAAAAAAAAAAAAAAACTACCTATTGCAAACGTCCGGGGAAAGCCCATCGATAAATTTTGCTATATTTTCCTCGATATGATCCCTGGATCTCAAAACCACCCTCCGTTGAAATGTTAACTTACATACATATACTATGTATTAGGGTGGTGCGAAAAAACAAAAGTTTTTATTTCCGAATCGCTATAGTGCGGAAAAGTTGCGATTGGTAAATACAAGAAAAACAAAAAAAGAATTTTTCAAATCGAACTATATCTTCCGATCGCGCAAACTGCCTAAAAATTCAATAAAATTGAAAATTTCCGATTTTTTCAAAATTCTTAAAAAAATATTTCACATACATATATTTTAACACTATAGTGAAAAATATTCGCATATTGTACTGTTTAATAATAATAAAAAAAAAATTGAGTTTAGAGAATATCTTCCGATCACGCAAGCTCATTAAAAATCGAGGAAAAATTGAATTTTTAGTGATTTTGATGAATTAAGAAAAAAATTAAATAAGTTCAGTTTGCGGTCTCATGTTGAAATTTAAATGTAAATTAATACTATTGAGCACACTATGCCATTTTTGAACAACCAAGGTCTTACCACAACGAGACCGCTGCAGGGCGAAAAGATTTAGTAGTTTGCGCAACTCCTGTTAGCCACGTTGCGAAACAGCACTGAAGTCGCCCTACGTGTGCATAGCCATCGCCCACCTCGTCCCACTTGCAAAGTGTGCCATTTCGTATCAGTGAGCCCGTGAGCGAATTTCGTTTATTAATTGGGTGTATTGTGTTATTTTAATTACATTAACAAGTGACATGGATACGGATATGCATGTGTCGTTGACAAAGAAAACTACTAAACAATCTTTTCATTGTCCTATATTCGGTCATTCAAGAGATTTTCTTCCAAATATTCTACCAATACACGAAATGAATCTACCAACACACGAATGCGATTGTATAACTAAGAACTGTATACCTAAGACACTAAAGAACACCCCTTAAATGAATTTAAATGCTTCTAGAATTGTTAAAAACACTAGACTTTTTCAATAAATGCGTCCATATAATACGCATTGATATGTAGAATGATACATGTTTCAAGATGTTTTACAGTACTTTATATTTGTCTCAGAACTGAGGAGGATAAATAAAGTATAGTCCTTTCTTCCATCAAAATATATGTCATGTGGTTCTTCTGAATCCATTTGACTTAGATGTAATTTTTTTCTACTGCGGCTGATTTCCATTCTAATTTTGTATCAATCAATAACTTGAGAAGCATCTGTTTTAGTTATTACAGCAATATCTTCTAGCACACTCAACGCTATAACAGCATCTGCAGGGTCAGATACACCACTGCAATTGCAATGTGACGATGTAGATTGAAACTCCACATTCATTTGCCATGGTAATTTCTTCTTTTTAAATCTGATAAGCTGTATCGGTCATGGTAATGAGATTTTACGTATACCCACATTAGCATTAAAACTCTCCTGTATTTCATCTAAATGCTCAAGAACTTTCATTTCCGCTTCAACAGATTTGGAAGGTTACCTTTTCAATATATAGTTTCGTCGTCCAAGTCTTGTATTCAGTTTTTTTCCTCCTTTTGATTTATAGTACCAGTTTTTCTCATTCCGTACTTTCTCTGGAAGTAGATAAATCTATGCTCAATGACTAGAATTTTCTTGTGTTTTTCAGACGTACAATTAGTCTCAATCGGATACTTCCTCAGATCTGGAGACATTTTACAGGCACAATTTGAATTCATTACGTACTTACAGGCTGTAATATCACACAGTTGAGCTCCTTGTTTTTTAAATTCATCAACCTTTTATAAAATCTGGCTTTTCCTTGTCTAGAATATAAGATTTCGTTAGTTTATAATACTTATCGTAGTAGACATTATCTAACTGATTCTATACTCAAAAACTTTTGGGATTGACGCCTTCTAATAAATATATTTTATTTTTTGTGCCGCTGTATTGCTGACAGATGAGAAACTCACTTTAATGTTGTTGAGTTTACTTGCTAATAGAAACCTCTTCTCAAAGCAGCATCGAAGAACCATTTCATTTGTTGGTAGAATATTTGGCAGAAAATCTCTTGGTGACCGAATATACAGTGGTGGCCAAAAGTGTGGACATTTTTTGAAAGTTTCATGTTTTTCAACTTTGTGTGCTGGTAGAATATATTAATTTTGACTTAAATACAAATGTTTATATATCAAATTGAAGGCAATTTAATGTAGAATTTAATAACAAAAACAGTATTACAATATCTGTATTACAAAAAAAGTTATGCAACTAATAGTAAGATCTATCTTAGATTTGCATTTTTTTAAAGTGATACTTACACAATCAATACTTCGTAGGATAACCCTTATTTTTTAAGACAGCTTCACAACGTCTTTTCATCGAGTAAACGAGTGTTTGCAATTCATGTTTCGTAATCACATGGTGCCAAGAATCAATTATAGATTCAATAAGTTGTCTTTTATTGGATGGACGTTTTTCTCGTACAAGAATTTTCAAACGTCGCCACAAATTTTCAATTGGATTGAGATCAGGGCTGTTTCCTGGCCATGGTAATATATCTATGCCTTTATTTTGAAACCATGCTTTGCATACTTTTGCTGTGTGGCATGGAGCTGAATCCTGCTGAAAAATAAATGGTGCTTTGTTGGGGAAGAGATCCCTGATGGAAGGTATCAATTTTGGTTCCAGGACAGTTTCTATGTATTTTTTGCCATTCAGGATGCCATCAATCACTTGAATTCGGCCTACACCATCTGCAGACATACATGCCCAAATCATGACACTTGTCGGGTTTTTTGTAGTTGCTTCAATGCAATCAGGATGAAGTGCTTCACCTACTCTACGTCTCACGTATTTTCTACCATCACTACCAAAGAGCGATATTTTAGTCTCATCGCTCCAGATTACTTGCCTCCATTGATTTTCTGACCATTTAATGTATTTTTTTGCCCACTTAACTCGTTTTTCGCGTTGCTTTTGATTTAAATATGGTTTTTTCCTTGGAATTCTAGCTTGAAGTCCAAATCCTGATAATCTTCTTCTTATCGTTCTTGAACTTACTGCAATACCTGCTGCATTCATTTCACATCTAATGGCGTCTGATGATTTTTTTCTATCTTGAAGGCATAGCCGTTTAATTTTTCTATCGGCAGTAGCATTTGTGCATTTTTTTCTGCCTGATTTGGCCTTATTTTCCACTGATTTCGTTTTTTCATAACGTAAACAGAACTTTCGTACACCAGAACAAGTCACTGAACCGCCAACTTGTCTTGCAATTTCAGCATAAGAGAGGCCATTTTCTCTCAATATGACAATTCGGCTTCTTTTTGTAAGTGTCCAGTCAGTTCTTCTTGTTGGTGACATTGTTTAAAATTAGTTTAATTAAAAAAAAGCACTTAAACTATTCAAAAACAGCAATACTCTATTTAATTGCACTAGTATGCGTCATTCCATAAAATATTTCCACAATAATAACTCCTTTACTATCCAAATAACCTAAACTATAGTTACAGACATTTGATTGGTCCTCAGAACAGTGTTTGTGATTGGCCAGTACGCTTTTATTAGAAAAACCGTCATTATTCAAAACGATTTGTGTTTGTTTGTTCTACTTAAATGAGCATAACTTTTTTTGTAATACAGATATTGTAATACTGTTTTTGTTATTAAATTCTACATTAAATTGCCTTCAATTTGATATATAAACATTTGTATTTAAGTCAAAATTAATATATTCTACCAGCACACAAAGTTGAAAAACATGAAACTTTCAAAAAATGTCCACACTTTTGGCCACCACTGTAGAACAATGAAAAGATTGTCTAGTAATTGCATATCCGTATCCATGTCACTTGTTAATGTATTTAAAATAACAAAATACACCCAATTAACAAACGAATTTCGTTCACGGGCTCACTGATACGAAATGGCACACTGCAAGTGGACGAAGTTGGGGAGAGATAGGTATGTATATATATGAATGGCGACTTCAGCACCGTTTCGCAACGTGGCTAACAGGAGTTGCGCAAACTACTAAACCTTTTCGTCCTGCAGCGATCTCGTCGTGGTAAGATCTCTGTTGTTCAAAAATGACCTAATGTGGTCAATAGTATTAATTTACATTTAAAATTTAACATGAGACCGCAAACTGAACTTATTTAATTAGTTTCTTAATACATAAAAATCACTGAAAATTCAATTTTTCCTCGATTTTTAATGAGTTTGCGTGATCGGAAGATATTCTCTAAACGCAATTTATTTTTTTATTGTTATTAAACAGTACAATATTCAAATATTCTTCACTATAGTGATAAAATATATGTATATGTAATATCTTATACTATAATGCGAGCAAAAATTGTGTGTGTGTGTGGGGGGGGGTAAATTTTATCCCAAAAACGGCTCTAACGATTTTCGCGAAAATTTGGATTTTACCATTTTCGGGCACGAGAAGACCATTGGGCTAGGTCACATGTTCGAGAAAATTCGATTATTGGGTCATTTTGGGTCATAATGGGTCAGGATCAAGCTACTTATATCTAGAGAACGGCTGGATCGATTTTAAGGAAATTTTGTATCCAATCGTTTTTTGGCACAAAAAACTATTGAGCTGGGTCACACGTTCGAAAAATTTCGATTAGTGGGTCATTTTTGGGTCATTGTGGGTCAAGCCATTTTTATCTAAAAAACGGCTCTAACGATTTCGACCAAATTTTATATTTTATCGTTTTGGATTACAAGAAGACCATTGGGTTAGGTAACATGTTCGAGAAAATTCGGTTAGTGGGTCATTTTTGGGGTCATTGTGGGTCATGCTATTTTTATCTAGAGATTTTCTCACGCAATTTTGACTAAAAATTGCAGTCTATGGTTTTCGGGCATGAGAAAAACATTGGCCTAGGTTACATGTTCGAGAAAAAATTTTAATGGGTCATATTGGGTCATTAAGAGTCTGAGTCAAACTATTTATATTTAAAGAACGGCGTGATTGATTATAACGAAATTGTGTATATAACAGTTTTTTGACATGAGAAAACTAATGGGCTAAATCACATGTTTGAGAGATTTCGACTATGAGGGTCATTTATGGGTCATGATGGGTCATAATGGGTCATGGTCAAGCTATATTTAAAGAACAGGTGGATCGATTTTAACGAAATTTTGTATGCAACAATTTTTTGGCAAGATAAAATCATTGGACTAGATTACATGTTCAAAAAATTTCGATTAATGGGTCATTTTGGGTCATTAAGAGTCTGGGTCAAGCTATTTATATTTAAAGAACGGCGTGATGGATTATAACGAAATTTTGTATGTAACAGTTTTTTGACATGAGAAAACTAATGGGCTAAATCACATGTTTGAGAGATTTCGACAATGAGGGTCATTTGGGGTTCATGATGGGTCATAATGGGTCATGGTCAAGCTATATCTAAAGAATAGGTGGATCGATTTTAACGAAATTTTGTACGCAACATTTTTTTGGCACGATAAAATCATTGGACTAGGTTACATGTTCGAAAAATTTCGATTAATGGGTCATTTTGGATCATAAAGGGTCTGGGTCAAGCTATATATAATTAAAGAACGGCAGGATCAATTTTAACGAAATTCTGTATGTAACAATTTTTAGAAATGAGAAAACTAATGGACTAAGTCACATATTCGAGAGCTTTCGATTATAAGGGTCATTTGTGGGTCTTAATGGGTCATGGTCAAGCTATATCTAAAGAATGGGTGGGTCGATTTTATCGAAATTTTGTATACAACATATTTGTGGCATGAGAAAATCATTGGGGTAGGTCACATGTTCAAGAAATTCCGATTAGTGGGCCACTTTTGGGTCATTCTAATTTTACCTAGACAACGTTTCGCGCAATTTTGACTAAATTTTGTATTTTATCGTTTTCGGGCACAAGAAAATCATTGGGTTATGACAGATTTTTGAGAAAATTCGATCAATGGGTCATTTTGGATCATAAGGGGTCAGGGTCAAACTAACTATATCTAAAAAGCGGCTCAGTCGATTTTATCTAAATTTTGTATCTAAAGTTTTCGGTATGCTAAAACTAATGAGCTAGGCCACACGTTCGAGAGATTTCGTATATAAGGGTCATTTGTTGGTCATGATGAGTCATGCTAATTTTATATAGAAAATGGTACTCACCATTTTGACTATACTTTGTATTATATTGTTTTTGAGCAAGAGAAAACCATTTGGCTTGGACACATGCTCGCGAAAATTCGATTAGTGGGTCATTTTGGGTCTTAATGAGCTAGGGTCATTCTAATTATATATAAGAATGAGTCAATCAATTTTACCTAAATTTTGAAGCAAAACGTTTTTTGTCACGAGAAGACTATTGGGCTGAGTCGCATGTTAAACAAAATTATATTAGTGGGTCATTTCACTTCATTGCTGAATGCTGCCAAGCTAATTTTACCTAAAAAAGGCTTAAACGATTTTGATTCAATTTTATATTCTACTGTTTTTGATTACCTGAAGACGATTGAGCTATGTCACATGCTTGATCAAATTTGATTAGTGGCTCATTTTGGTTAATACGGGTGAGGGTCCCGAGAATATGGCACCAGCCAATAACTTGGTGATATTTGACAAAATATTCGCCACATATGGCCAAAAAATCGACTATAAAAATTACGAAAAGGAAAACACGCATTTGGAGCCAAATGAAAGAATGCCTCCAAATTTGGCTATATCTAGCAAAAAATATTGTCATTCAGAAAGTAAAGAATTTTTTTATACATTCTTAAGAGGATTCGAGATGCATGGTTAAACCAATCAGAGTCGAGCTAAAAAAGTGATTTAGATCGATGTCCTTTCGTTGTAAATTTTAAAATAAAGTAAAATTTATAAACATGCGCATAAAAACATAGTTTTCTTATTGTTTTTCTAAATAATACTATTATAAACATGTTTTACAGTAATAATACAGAGTTAATGATACAGTGAAAATACTATATCGAGTTGAACACAAAGTTAATTTTGACCGAGCTAAGCTCGGTCTCCCCTGCTAGTTTCTTTTAAATTCTGAAAAAATCGGAAATTTTCATTTTTTTTTTTAAATTTTTAGGTGGTTTGCGCGATCGAAAGATATAGTCCGATTAAAAAAATTCTTTTTTTCTTGTATTTACCAATCGCAACTTTTCCGCACTATAGCGATTCGGAAATAAAAACTTTTGTTTTTTCGCACCACCCTACTATGTATACATATATATATATATATATCTGAATTTTGTCATACTGTAACTCTCGAATTTATGAACCAATTTGGATGAAATTTTTTATGTGCACAATAGAAGTACTAATATACGACCGAATTTGTTGACCAATTCATCTACCATCTTGTTTCAAAATGGCGGCTATTTGATTCTTTTGAAAGTTTTATGTTTTTTTACTTTGTATACTTATGGAAAAATTTCGGTTTCACAAAATGCAAACTTTTATATATCATTTTAAACAGAATGTTAGAAACATCAAAAGCCATTTTAAACAGTCACACAATGTAAATTAACAACATAGATCATTAAAAAAAAAAAAAAAGGTTACAAAACTTAAAAAGTCCCATAAGTGTCCACAAATTCAAATGGCCTCCATTTTGAAACAAGATGGCGGTTGAAGCTGGCTAGCAAACTTGGTCGAGACATTAGTACTTCAACTATGCACAAAAATAATTTCATCCAAATCTGTTCATAAATTCGAGAGTTAACAGCACGAAAAATTAAAAAATCTCTCTATATATATGGACATATATATATACATATGTATAGTATATATATGCAAGTTAACATTTCAACGGAGGGTGGTTTTGGGATCTAGGGGTCATGATCGACGAAAGTATAGCAAAATTTCCAGAAATGCTTTCCTCCATATGGCTGCAAATGGTAGTTTTTTTTTTTTTTTTTGGAATGAAAGCTACCTAAAAGTGACCACAATTTTGACCACCACTGTATGTTCAATTAACTATAGGTTTCATGGCAATAGAAGCATTTTTTAACTAAATATAATTCTACGGATATAATCCAATTTCGAAAGATTCAGTTCTGATTAATACTATTAAGTATTATATTCCTAACATTATTGTTATTATTATTACGTGATATTGAAAAAAATATCATTTTTTAGCATTAAAAAAAATCACAGGGAAACAACATTACAATTTGCCTTTTTGTTCATAGGTCAGGAGGATGGTATTAATTTCTCTGATAAATAAACTTAAATATTAATTCTAAGTATCGAATTTCTTTTCTATTTAAAAAAAATTATCGATATGGCCTTTATACATTTAGAGCATAGATTTACAAAGCAAAACATTCTAAGAAATTCTTCTCATTTCCTCTAAAAAGTATTCCACTGTCATTCATGCAAATTTCAGCTCAACTGAAATTTGTCCAGACTAAATTATTCCTCTTTCCTGGTTGGTTGTATAAATTAAGATTTTAGCGTTCAAGATTGTAAGATACTAATTTCTTTAATATAATTAAAACTGAAATGCTAATTCTAGAAGTCGAATATTTTCTGTGTTTTCTCTTATTAATATACAGGGTGTCCCCTCTCAACGGTGGCCAATGGCTAATTTCTAAACCGTTGGTCATAGACATATAGTTCCAATTGCAAAAATGCTTTAAAAAAGGCAAAGAATTGTTTTTTAAGCGATTTTGGTCAAAAAAATGTTTTACTAAAAAATTACGAAAATTAAATTTTTATACGGTCCCCCGGTCCTATAAGTGATATTTAGTAAATTTTTTTCAACAATCTAGCAAGTAATACAGAAAAGGTCCCATTCATGTACCATTAAAATTGACCGAGTTATGAAACTTTAAATTTCATGACTTAAACCACTTTTCTATAGCTGAAAACGGATGAGCTTGACTGAGCTTTAAGGGAACGTACACTAAATGCTTAAAGTATTATAAAGGGAGTCGATTGCCAACGCTGTTCAAAGGCTACTTCCTAAACTATTTGTCACAGACATATAGTTCCAATTACAAAATGTTTTAAATGAGCAATTTAACTGAAGGCGCTGTCACCGTATAAGTTTTATGGTAGTGTTAATTATAATTAATTAACTTCTAGGTTGGTTATTAAAATAACTGAAGACATGAATTTCAAAATTCTCTTTATCGAAAAAATCAAATTTTGGGAAATAGCAAGAAAACTTTAAATGCATCTATTGGTTTTCATTATAAATTTTGCGATTGCATTGTTACAATAGTGGAGGTTTGTATAGACTGACAGAGAAATCAAAAAACGATAAGCCGAGTTTTGAAATTCATATCCTCATTTGTATTTTTACGTATGTTTTATTTTGTAAGCAAATGAAGCTGATTCTTTTCGTGATTTTATTTTAAAAAGGTATGTTATTTTGGTAAGCTTTTATTTTATTCATAGTTTTCGTATGTAAATTTTCCTAGTTCAAAATTTATATTCAAAATTTAACTCACTTCCAAATATCTGATTGAGGTTCAATTCCCATACTTATTTAAACCCGATGACGATGTAATATTAATACGATTTTAGGTGCGTTCCATTTATTTATTTTATAGGACTACATCAAATTCTATTAGGTTGAGTAATCTAATAGAGCTTTAAATATGTATCATTTTGTAACGATTTGTGACTTTCTTTTCATAGTTTAATTTAACAAAATTTCTGTTATTTTTTTACTTACATTTTTAGCACAAGCTGCATATTTTACTTTAACATGTAAATGTCAACATAAATTCAGAAACAACATGGTAATTTTTTTTTTTTACTCTCAATGTTTAAAGTTAAATTTTCCATCTGATGTTTATTTTTATTTCCAGTAAATTTGTGACTGACCCCTATTTTGCAGTAAAAAATATGCTTCAACTTTGAACAGCTATAACTCGGTCAATTTTGATCGCAGAGGAATGGGACTTTTTTTGTCTTACTTATTAGAGTAGTGGTAAAAATTTTCTAAATATCATTCATAGGACCGGGGGACCGTATAAAAATTTAATTTTCGTAATTTTTTAGTAAAAGATTTTTTTGACCTAAATCGCTTAAAAAATAATTCTTTACCTTTTTTAAAGCATTTTTGCAATTGGAAATATATGTCTATGACCAGCAGTTTAGAAATTAGCCATTGGCCACCATTGAGAGGGGACACCCTGTATATATATATATATATATATATATATATATATATATATATATATATATCGTCGTATCCTATATACCTTGAGCAAATATTTACAAAGCAAAATCTTCCAAGAATCCCTCCCCCCGTCTCTACAAAGAATATATAATCTGACTGCTACTTATGCAAATTTCAGCTCAACACAATTCGTTTTATCTTTAAAAATTTATCATCACATGTTTTATATATTTAACAAAATAGTCCACTGTAAATTATCCCTATTCCGTTTAAATGCATAAATTGAGATTTTGTTTTATTATTCTAATTATTCTAATAAAAATATAAATAAAATATTAATCCTTGCCGTCAAATGCATTTTCTTTCTTTATTACACTCTCTCTCATTCTTTCTTTTTAGCACTTTTCAACAAAGTTAAAAAGTGCTTATGCATTTAGTTTGTCTGTCCGTCTGCCCGTCTGTCAGCGCTCTATCCTTTGTAAATATACTCGGATTGCCATGAAATTTTTGGACGTTATTTAGGCTTACTCTAGCACGAACCCTATTGAAAATGAAATTTCTACCATGCTTAATTTATTTACAGGGACTGTCAAAATTTTTCCATTACATTAGGGCCTATGGAGAAAAATCGTTTCAAATGAATTTTAACGTTCATAACACTTTACAAGAGTTTGAAAATTGCTTATGCATTCGGTTTGTCTGTCCGTCTGTCCGCGCTCTAACACATGTAAATATGCTCGAATTGCCCTGAAATTTTTGTATGTTATTGACGTTTACCTTAGCACGAACCCTATTGAAAATGAAGTTTCTACCATGAT
Source organism: Maratus speculifer (assembly GCA_964019185.1). Taxonomy (NCBI): domain Eukaryota; kingdom Metazoa; phylum Arthropoda; class Arachnida; order Araneae; family Salticidae; genus Maratus; species Maratus speculifer. The sequence continues at coordinate 147,223,673 of OZ025296.1, forward strand.
TAGTTTATTTACAGGGAGAGTCAAAAATTTCCAATACATTACGGCCTATGGGGAAACATCGTTTCAAAGGTGTTTTAAAGATGTTACACCCTGTGAAACATATTAAAGTTTACATGCATTTAAGAGGTGCACTTAAATATGCATCCTATAAAATATGCGGTGGAAATATAGCTATTATTTCTTTACAGGGCCACACGAAAGAATTCCTTTGGATAATGGTAAAGGGGAGAATAGTGTGCGACATTTAAAAAATATATTAAACTGTTTCATTTACAACAAAATTGATATATGTCACTGAGGCTTAATATAAATTTAACAATACTGTCTTGCATAATACGGAGTACATTGCATTTACAGGGACACGCAAAAGATTTCAAATAGTATATTCCTTATAAGGGTGTGTATAAATGTTATAGTTGATATACAGGGCTATTCAAAAGAGCTCGCCAATGTTACTGAGTATGAGCGTAAATTACTTAAAGGTGGTTCTTAAATAAGGTATACATTTTTACGCTGAACTAAATTCAATTTACAAAGAAATATTTGCAGAATATAGATAAAATGATATACAGGGCCACGCAAACAATTGGGTACATGGACACCTATGAATGATAATTTATAACAATGTGATTTCAGTTGTTTTAAGAGTGTTTTAGTTTAAAATGAATTTTAGCTTCTTACTGACTTGTAATAAAGGTACAAGGTAAACTACAGGGCTGAACAAAAGTTTTCAAGTATGTTTCCCATTTATTCACAAATTGCTCACAAAGAAATTTTAAGCTTCTTCTTGCTATACTAAATTTTCCCATTTTATAATATGTATATCAACTGACAGATCAATGCAGGGCTGTTCAAAAATATTGGAATACATATTTGGCTATATACCCTTATATCCCTAATTAACGACGTTTTGTTAAAGATTTCATGAAGTGTTGGAAAGTGCTTCATAATCTATGCTTAACGCATGATTTTTCTTACTTGTTTAATTTTATAGTTGTGCCATTTAATCTTATCAGATTTATAGATTTATAAACAAAATATTCTAAGAAATTCTCGTTCCCTCTAAAAAAAGTATCTCACTGTCACTTAACACAACTCAACTCTCAATGTCTTTAAAAATTACCATCCCATGCTTTACATCGTTAACAAAATAGTCTATTCTAAATTATTCCTATTTATTTGATTGCATGAATTAATTTGATATTTTAAATTAAGAATTTAATTATTCTAATTACTCTGATAAAAATAAAATTGAAATATTAATCTTTGCCGTCGAATGTGTTTTCTTTCTCTCTCTCTCTCTCTCTCTTTATTTTATAGCTGTGCCATTCACATCTTATCAGAGCTATAGATTTATAAGCAAAATATTCTTAGAAATACTCGTTCCATCTAAAAAATATCTCACTGTCACTCATGCAAATTTCAACTCAACTCAACTCCCACTGTCTTTAAAAGTTTGTCATCACACCCTTTACATCTTTAGCGAAATAGTCTACGCTCGCTAACAAGATTTAGAATCATCTCTGGATCCTTTTAACGGAAACATCACTTGCAAAAATCGTCGGGCTTCAGGCCAAGAAGTAAATCTTATTTGCGAACGGAGATGATTCAATGGGAGATTTACTGGCGAAAAATTTTTCCTTGCTAATGGCTTAGCGTGTTGAGAATTTGCTTTTAATAAATTTTGCTGTTTCATCTTTAAGATTAAAAGTCTTGATGTACTTAACTTTTATTCTTCTAATACATATCGATTTTGCATGCTTATTGCTTTAGGGGCATTTTAATTTTAACGGAAGATTATGGGTACTGCACTTAAGTAATATAGGGTTTCATTTGTAATATAACAATTTGTAGAAATAAGGTTAATGCATGCGGTTATAGATATGTTAAATGTTTCACGAAAAAAGGATGAAATGGAGTAAAAGTTCTGTGGATCATTTTAAAATTAAAGTGTAGTGTAAGTAATCAGTTTAAGATACAGTCGATTTGGTTTATAGGAATTTTTTTTTCAAGATAAGTTATTCTAATAAGTGGGATAGTACGGTGACCAGAGTTGGAACCTTTTATTATTTATGCTGTAATTAAAATTACCAAAAGAAATAAATAAAGAGAAGTAAATCAAGTGAATGGAAAAAGTAGCATAATAAATATTGCTGAAACAAAGTACTTACTTCGTTAGCGTTTCACGATAAATGTGATAGGGCATTTGTTCAATAGAATAAACATTAGTATTAATAATGAATACATGTTAGACATGTTACTTGATTAAAGGAAAGAAAAAGAACAAGATGGAATAAAAATTTTAGTGATAATTTTAAAATTAAAGTGCAGTGTAGAAAGAAAATAGTTTAAAATGCAATAGATACGGTTTATGGGAACAACCATTTTTTCGCGATAAATTATTATAATAAGTGGGATAATTTACTGCCCAGATTCAGATCTATATTCTGTGCTATTCTGTAACTGATATTACGAAAATAGAAAATTAAGTAAATAAATGAAGGAATTGGTCTGGAAAAACAAAGTATAATATGAATGCCGAAACTGGGTATTTTATCACTCTTTTCAGAAAATACGGCCATTCACGTTGTTTAGTAGTAAACATTTTGTGGGAATAATATTAATGGTTGCGATTGTATATGCAAAATGCTTCTTGAAAGAAAAACGAAATGGAATAAAAGCTTTGAAGATAATTTTATAATTAAATTTCGGTGAAAAACGTAAACAAGTTAGAAAATAGTTAATGCGGTTTATTGGAGTATCCACTTTTTCAAGAGAAATTATTCTAATAAGTGGGATAAATGAATGGATCAGTATCAGTACATTTTTATGTGCTGCATAGCTGTCAAAATGTAATTTTAACTATTTATTTAAATACTTTTTACCATTATAATTGAATAGCACATTTTACTTTATTTAATCCGCAAAATTTGTAATAAATCATTTATTTATTTTACTGTATTATTTTTTTATTTTTGTGTTTTTGTGGTTACAGAAGTTGGTGACTATCGTTATGTTAAATATTACGGAAGCTCAAAGTGCCGTAAAAAGAATAGATGTACAGACTGGAAAAAAGTAGTACAATTTTTGAGTGTTGAAACCGGGTACTATTTCATCAATGTTTCACAACAAGTGAGTCAGCACAGCTTATTCACTAATATAACAGTTTGTAGGAATAACATTAATGTACGCTTTCTTTACAGTATAGAAGAACGAAATGGAATACAAGTTTTGAGAATCATTTTAGAATTTAAGTATTGAATGCAATCAATTTAAAATACAGTCTCTATGGTTTATTGGAGAAACATTTTTTTCCCAAGACAATTTATTCCAATAAATGAAACATTACATTGACCGAAGCTGGGGACTTTTTCTGTGAAGTAACTAATGTCGAAAACCAAAAATGTAATAAATAAATTGGCTGAACATGCCTGGAAAAAAAAAGTAATGAGTGTTGAAACTGGATATTATTTCATCAGTGTTTCACAACAAGTGAAGCTCAGAAGTTTGTTCAATTTCTAAACGAAAAAAGAACGAAACGGAATAAAATTCTGGAGGTCATTTTAGAATAAAAGTACAGTGTAGAGATTAATATAAGTGTTTATAATATAGTCAATCTGATTTATTGGAATAACCATTTTTATCAAAATAAATTATTTTAATAAGTGTGATAGTTCATTGACCGGAATCAGGACCTCCCTTTTTTTTGTACTGTAACTAAAGTTACTAAAACACAAACTGAAATAAATAATGTGGATTAACAAGACTGGAAAAAATAGCATAATGATGCATGGTAAAGCTGGGTACTATTTCATCAGTGTTTCATTACAAGCGACATTGCGCAGTTTGTTCAATCAAGTTGACCGAAATTTCAGTAGAGATTTTCATATATGGCGAAACCTGTTTCCCTAATTAATTAAACATGATTGCTTTATTAGGAATATTTACTTGACTTTAGATTTACCTGAAACCAAATATTATCAGTTATAAAAGTATGGCAATCCATGCAAAAATGGGTAATTAGCGGGGAGGCGGCAAAACATTGCAACAGCAGATTACATGATAAAAAGATTATTAAATCCATTAAATTATTAAAATCACAAGATTTTAAGAACTTCAACTTTTTTATAAACATTTTAACCTTTAACTCATGTGACAAAAATTATAACACAATTAGAGTGAATCTGTCTGTGAGACGGCAAGATCGAAAGGTGAATAACATGCATAATTAACTCATTGATGGAGTTTTTGCAAGAAACTTTTTATACAGGACTGTTATAATTAACATCAACCTATTTAAAAGCTTTCTGTGATAATATTAAAGTTCACAACAAAGAAAATTTTAGTAGTATTTGCAGTTAAAATGAAAATTACAAGTTAAACTATTAAAATTGAATAAACTGTGGAAAGTGAGACCAGTAACTTCAGTTATAGGTTAATAAACAATTTATATTACTTGAGAGAGGTGTTATATAGTATATTAAAAAACAAGTAACTTTGACATGTTTTGGATCCAATTCTGACAAGAACCATAATTACAATAAAAATGCTGAATAATAATAATGTTTATTAAAAAACATTATGCATTACAATCTATACATTTTTTACTTTCTTTTATTGCGTAGGGGAAAAAGTAATTTCGTTTTTTCCCAATGGATAGATTTAAAGTCACATATCTCGAGTAATACTTACTCAATTAAGCCATACTATACAGCGTTTGAAAGGCAACAGTCTCTAAAAAACTTTAGATATATAGGTAGCGTCATCTGTTAAATCAGTCAAAAGTTATTGCGTTTTAAAAAGAACATCGGTTTATTCCAGAACATCGTTTTTGTCACATTTCAGTTTTTTACTTCCAAAAGGGATAATACGGCGCAGGTTCAGCAAAAATTGTGTGTCGTTTATGGTGATCGATGTTTAAGTGAACGCCAAAGTCAGAATTGGTTTGCTCGTTTTCGTTCCTGAAATTTCGATGTTAAAGATGAACCTTTCCCTGGCCGGACTATCGTTGAAAAAGTTATTGAAATTTAAAAAAAAATCGAGGTAGAATGACATATTTCTTCTCGCGACATTGTTATGGAATTAAGCACCGATCATAAAACACTTTTGAACCATTCACATAAGATTAGATACCAAAAAAAACTCGATATTTGTGTTCCTCATGAACTTACAGTGAAACATTTAATGGACAGAGTTTCCATTTGAGAATTGCTACTGAAACGGAACGATATCAAGCCATTTTTGAAACAAATAATTACGAGTGATGAAATGTGAATCACGTACGACAACAATGTGCGAAAAAGATCGTGGTCGAAGTTTCACAAACGATGGCAAAGCCGGATTGACGCCGAGGAAGGTAATGCTGAGTGTTTAGTGGGAATGAAAAGGAGTTGTCCATCATGAGCTTCTTGAACCTGACCAAACAATTAATTCAACTATCTACTGTGAACAACTAATGCGATTGAAACAGGGGATTAAAAAAAACCGTCCGAAATCGATCAATAAGAAAGGCCTTGTCTTTCATCACGACAACGGTAAACCACACGCATCTTTTGGCTAAGTGTTTTTCATGCACCCACCGTATAGTCCGGACCAGACTTCGAGTCGATTACAGAGGCCTGTAATCGATTACGATTACGATTATTTTCAATTTCTAAAAACCGATTACGATTATGTCTCTTTTTATGCCAGTTGGATTACGATTACGTTTAGATTACGAATAATATTTTTTGTTGGATTACGATTACATTTAGATTACGATTACGGTTGACATTTTTGCAGGTCATGTTGACATTAACCCTTAACTAGTGTTAGCGGTCTCATAGACCGCTGTTTTTCAGGTTTTGGAGTTTAATTCGTAAGTTTAGTTTAACTTTAGATACTGGTCAAATTTTGTTTCGTTTGGAGCCCTTACTATCTCTAGAGACTTTTGAATAACTGAATTTTATTTATAATTGTCCTATATATAAAGTTTAATACAAAAATAGTATTCCGAGATTTAATTTAACTTTTTATTCATCTTTATATTAAGCGGTCTGACAGACCGCTCTCAGTAGTTCTGCGACAATTTTTGTTACAGCAGTTAAGTGTTAAATCTGTTGGCTTGTGTCTCAACCATTTGTGACTCTTATTAGGATTTACCCAATTTTTCACAAAACAAAATATTTTTCCGGAGAAAAAATTTTATTATTAAATTAAATATTAAGGTATATTATATTTATGTATATGCGCAATATCGCGTACATTTCTTCCATTATAAAAAATATAAATTTCTTATTAGAGTAATTAATTAGAGCAGCGGTTTCCAAACTTTCTTTGTACGCGACAAACCTTTCAGGGAAAAAAAATTTCGTGACCCACTTTTCAGTAAAAAAAAAATTTTGCGACGCCCCCAAGATAAAGTTGTATGTCAGTATAGCAATTTTTGTACAACCTCTATACGTTCAGCTATCCCATCCTAAGAAAAACGCAAAATTTCGTACGGAAGATAAATTATCAATAGAAACCAGAATCGGTAATCTCAATGTGTGTAAATGAATATCGATTGAAACAATACACAAACTATAAAGATGGTTAAAATTATGTTTAATTATCATGAAAACATAACTTTGTAATGAATGAGATTTCTAATTGCTGTTTACCAATGTGGGAACATATATTAACTCACAGTTTGTCTCAGTACTTGTCTTTCAAAAACAGCAAAGTAGAAAAAACAGGTTCTCATTAGCACAAAGTGTTGAATTTCATCAAGGATTTCAAAGTTGATTTAAATATTTCTGGATATTCTGTTCGTATATTAATCTAAAAGGAAAATAAGGATACTCCCATTATTTCCTTTCGAAATTGTCTTATCTTTTTAAACAGAAATAAAGTATTTTTTATGAGAAACTTAGATTGTTTCGCGAGCCACCAAAGCAACTGCCGCGGCCCACCAGTGGGTCGCGACCCATAGATTGGGAACCGCTGAATTCGAGTATCTTATTATAGTAATTTCTTATTATAGTTTCTTATTAGTTTCTTACAGGCTAATATCATAATTGCATTAAATTAAAAAATCAGTCTGAATCAGTTTTGAGTGGAAGTATGTTGAATTTGAATCGAGTTTCGGATTGACTAAAAATAAAATTCCAGGACTCTGATGTGGTTTAACCCGAGTTGTGCAGAGTTCTATTACGAACAACTCTTGTTTCGAATTCATTGTTTGACTATCTATATGCAATATTCACATTTTGTAATACAATTTATAACCATTTCAAATTTCCCATGTTTTATGGTTATCATTATTTTTATTGAATTTTGATGATTTAACTTTACGGATTTCCTAAGAAAAATTCAGCCTAAATCGCATTTTTTTCATATTATTATTCGATATTGGGAAAATACCTCTTTAAAAAAGTCTGAGGTTTTGTTTTGAACCTTCTCATTCACATTATAAAACATTAAATTTTCCTCTTTTTGTAAATTTCTATATGTGTGCCTTTTAATATGCAGTGCATAGCATACAGAAGCTACTTCAGTAAGGCAATCACACCCATTCACTAATGTTAATCCTTTGGAAGAACATTTTTTAAATATCTTCTTCGCATTTTAGTCTTTTAAACGTTTTTTCCGCATTGTTTAGCTCAGATCGATGTATATAAAGACCGTTTTCTACTTTTTTGATTTTGTATGCATTCTTTTTATTATAGGTGTTTTTAAATCAAAAAGGTAAACTTTGCGACATAAGTTTTAATTTATTTTTGTTCAAAAATGCATGAAAATAGCAGGTGTTGTTATTCAGAAACTATCTAATTGCACTCATTTATCTGTTTTTTTGCAAACGCAATGGATATTTCAGAACAAGCCATCAAAGTTTACATTTCGAACGCATTTTCCGGCAAAAGCAGAAAAACCAGTCAATGAAAGGGAAACAATCGTGAGATCACGTGACCAAAATAGCTCATAATTCGGTTGGTAATTTAATTGTCACAAAATTGAAAATTCAGCTCGATTCAAATTCGCTTCCATAGTCAGCCTTCCAATTTTTTTTCTTTTCGTTAAAAAATGAATTTGTAAATGTGTCAAAATGTTTTGCGCTTGCTGAGCAGAGCAGTTGAGAACACCCTTAAAATGTTTTTGCTTTAGGAACCGGTTTTGAAAATGTAAATATACTCATTAAAATAAATAAATAAATAAATTAAAAACCGTAGTGGAAATTGAAAGGGTAAAAAGAAAATCCGTTATCATACAGATCGACTTTAGTTGTTCAATGAGAAAAACATTTAAAAATATTGAAATGCAAGTGATCGTAAATTTGTTATCATAATTTTTTTGCCCATAAGATTAACATTAGCGAAGGGTTTGTTTTGGGATTACTAAAGTAACCCTTTAATAATTACATTGCTTTCGGAGAAAAAATGAAGAAATACAAACTAAAAAATATATACTGACATTCCTGATTTTCAAATTTCATAAATTTAAAAATAAATTTCAATTACATGAACAGCGGCGACGAAGATGGGGGGGGGGGATACAGATGCATCTAATCAGAGAATTGGAAGCTATTAGTCAAGGCAGAATCAACTTTTCGATTTTAATGGTATGAGGAGCATTTGGACCCTCCCCTCGGCTATGACTCTGTACAAGAACATTTAAAGGAAGAAAAAGCGCATTGTCTTCTGGTAGGACAGAATTTAAGGGGTGTGGGAATGCAGGATATAATGTTCAATAGTAAAACCATAAATAAAATTATTTTCTTTCTATTCTTTTTTACTTTTTATCCTTCACTACTTCCAATCAATGACCCATACCTCTGGATTGACCACATGTTGTTTTATTTTCTCACTTCCCATATCTCTGACAAACTCAAGTCAAATACTATTTCTATATCCTATTACAGTGTGCGGTATACATTCTGTTTCACTTTACCCCATTGAAAGCTATCTCTATCTCTTATGACCTCTGACCTTCACACTCCTACTTTAGGGCCATTTAATGAGTTGAAAACATGAACCGAACTCTTCCTAAACAAACCTCTCTTTGCTAAACATTGCTCCACCGGAAAGGTGGTACAATGTTTAGCAAACCAACCAAGTATATTTTGGTTTGGAAGAGAAAGGAAGGGAAAAAAGAAGACGTAATCCTAACGTAATCGCATATTTATTTAAGATTACGATTACATTGCAGTTATATTAGGGTTCGATTATGATTAGATTGTGATTATAATCGAGATGAAATCTCTTGATTATGATTATATTGCGATTATTTCAAAAACCAAAATCTATGATTACGATTACAGTGCGATTACACGGTTTTTGTAATCGATTATAATCGACTACGATTACACGATTACGATTACTCGAAGTCTGGTCCGGACCTGGATCCGACCAATTACCATTTGTTCCGCCCTCTACGGAACTTTCTTAATGGTGTTAAGATGGCTTCAAATGCGGCTTGTGAAAATCATCTTGTTCAGTTTTTTGCCCAGAATTCTCAGAAATTCTATTGTGACGGAATTATGGTTTTACCAGAAAAATGACAAAAGGTCATCGAATTAAACAGCACATATATTACTGATTGTTTTTTTATATATAAATAAATTCAGTTTGAAAGATAAGAAAAAAAGGGAAATTACTTTTTCCCCAACCTTTCCCCCTTCAATAGAAGAAAGTATTGTAATCGAAATTTTTTTCGACGTATTTACACGTTTTAGGGGTCAGAGATTCCAAAAAATATGTTTTTACAAAATGTCTGTGTGTCCGTGTGTCTGTGTGTGTTTCCATATGTCAGCATTCTACCATCAAAAAGTGTATGAAGATATAGAATTGAACCAAATATTTTGTGAATGTTTTTGGCTGTGGCAAGCAGGTCCTACTTCAATTTTGAAATATTCTGCCGGGAGGGGACTCAGCAATCACGATTTTTGGGCCATTTTCAATGTTGCACCATCTGAAAGTGTATAAAGTTATCCATAGAACTGAACGAAATTTTTTGTGTAACTCTTTGGTTATGGCTAGCATAGATTCGTCCTGAATTTGAAAAAAATCCACTGGAAGAGGATACTATAATCACGATGTCTGTGCCATTTTCATTATTTTACCATCAAATAGTGTATGAAGTTATGCTTAGAACTGAACTAAATTTTTTGTGTATGATTATTTTTGGGTATGGCAAGTAGGTCCTTCTTGAATTTGAAAAAAAATCTGCCTACCATTCTATTGTCCATCGGCTCGAGCAGAAACGGAAACTCGTTTTTACTCCGATTATTTAACTGAAGCAGAAATTTAAGATGAAAATCAAAGTTGGGATAGTATTGAATTAAAATTATTAAAGCATTAACATGTGAAACTATTTCTTTAAATATTAAAATGTACGTATGATATAGAAGAAAGTTTTGGGATTGGCACAGCCAACTAATTTTAAGTTACTGTTGCTTTTAAACTCACAGGCTATCATAGCCTGAGAACTTATGTGCCCATCCGTTCTGTATGTATGTACGTGCGTAACGCGACAACTCATGTTAAAAATATCCGATCCACTTGAAATTTTGTATATAGGTATATCCTGATAAGGCGCTTCCCTGATTAGTTTTTGGAGTTCACTCGGTATGTATAAGAGGGGAAACGGGGGCTAATGCCCCTCCCCTTAATTGATATGAATGGGTTTTTCATGCAAAATTATCTGTTTTCGTTCAAAATTTAGAAATATAATCATTCTGATGAGGCGCCTCCATGACTGGTATAAGGTGTTCATTGGATAAGTATAAACAGGAGGAACGGGGGTTCTAATGACCTTCCCCTTAATTTATATAAATGGGTTTTCATGCAGAATTATCAGATTTCGTTCAAATTTCTGAATAGTTTTAGAAGTTTAATGATTAAGTATAAAAGAGGGGATAACTCCGCTTAAATTATATAAATGGGTTTTTATTAAGAATTTTCCGATTTGCTCTGAATTTTGGATATAGATTTTTTTATATGATAAAGGATGTCCCTGATTAGTTTGGGGGGGTTAAATTATTAAGTATAAAAAGGGGAAAGGAGGGAACTGTTTCCCCTCCTTAATTTTTTTTTCGAACAGAATTAATTCTTGAAAATATAATACTGTAATGCACAATTAGAATGTGTAGCCTGTGAGCTCAATGACATCAGTTTAATTGGGCAATATTCTTTTTTACTATTTTACTTTTCACGAAAATGAATAATTAAAAGTCTTTAAAAAAAATGTTGTTCCAAGATACGTGTGTTAAAACATCTAAAATACATTTTTTTTTTTTTTTTTTTTTTTTTTTTTTTTTTTAAGATAAGGCTGAAAAAATTGCTATATTGTTGCAAATGGCCTATCACTGTAGGTATCGAGTTATTATTGAGTACCGTGGTAAAAGGTTGATTTCACATCACTTCAATAGTCAGCCTTGTGAATTTTATAGCTTTAGTTTTAAAAATGATTCAGAAAATGTGCCAGAATTCAGTGCTCTTAAGCAGTTAACTTGAGAACAGCCTTAAAAGAAGAATTTAGGAAACACCTAACATATTTGAAAAACCGGATTTTAGCGATTCCTGCCGATAGTCAGAAAGGTACTCGAACTCTTGTGTAATAAACTTTCTGTATGTATAACGTATATCGACTTTATGGTACGTTAAAATGTTATTTAATTGGAAAACATATAACTTTGTTGAAAATTCGTCACCCGCAATTTACGCCAGTAGACGCAAATGTACACAAATTTTGTTCCTTTTTAAATTTCATCTTTTTACATTACGGATTTATTGCACTGTTAACGGAGCATTAACTGTTTTTTTTTATTGTTGTTTTCCTCTAAATTTGCAAATCCGATGCATAAATTGTCATAAATTTTTCCTGTCAAGTAAAATGGAGTAATGAAATCATTCCCTCAGAATATATTGCATTCTTTAAACGTATGTGGTATAAAGGGAGCATAGTTCAACTTTAACTAGTGTGCTGAATTTTGATCTAAATAATTTTAACAAGCTGCAAAAGATATCGGATGCCGAAATGCATTTGAAGAAATACAGAGAGATCGCAAGTAGAGTCTGAATAATAAAGATTACATATAAGTTTGGATTCTTTATTTTATTTTATTTTATTTTATTTTATTTTATTTGAGCCCGATCCCGACAGTTCGAAATTTTCAGAACATTTTGAAATTATTTCAAGGTTAAGTTTATCACTTAAAAATATCTTCTCAAATGGAATTAACGTACTAATTCTAAATATCCTTCGTACCTTATTAATCCTAGACCCATCTCACCGTTGTATGAATGCCTGCCTTTTCAACATTCGGAGTGCGAGAAAAAAGGAAGCGACAGTTCCGCTATGCTTATTTGTATCATCGCTATATATACTCAAGAGCCAAAACATTATGTTCACCTATATAATAGTGTATTGGCACACTTATGACCGCCTGAAACAGCTGAAAACCGCCGTGCATGCCACAAATTCTGGGAAGATGACCTGAGATAAATTGTATTAGTTGTTCAAGTAGTTGTCATGCATATCCGGGATATTCAAAAATGATTGTTTTTGAGCTCTGAGCATCGTTTAATGACACACAAAATGTGCTCTGTCGGATTAATATCCATCGTTAGACAATCATGACGTTAACTGAAATTCAGTATCATATTCCTGGAAACAATGGAGCTCAATTAGAATAATGTGACATAGACGGTTGTCTTGCTTGAAGACTCCATTCCCATTTCTGAAGACAGATAAAATGTAATGATGCAAATGATCCATAATGATGTTCAGAAAGTCCGTAGTGCTCATGGTTTATTCTACAACAACCACGGACCCCAATGACACCAATGAGAACGTTTCCCAAAGCTTAATATCGCCACAACTGGCCTGTGTATGACCTGTTGTATAAGGGGGTGGATAACAGTTCACATAGAAGATGGCATACCCAAGCACGTCCATCAACATGTTGATGGATGAATCGTGTTTCATCCGACGAGGCAACTCTTTCCCTATGATCCATGGTCCAGTCATGATGTTTCCGGGCTTACTGTAAGAGTATTCCACGATCATACTTACTCAACAGAGGCACATGAAAGGGACCTTAGCCTCATACTTGTAAATTCATTAGTGCCAGCTGCGAACTGTATGCTCCGAAAGAATTGCACTTGAACCTGTATTGTCCTGAGATGTAAACTAAGTCAGTCTGTGGTGCCGATACTGTTTTTAGCAAGGGGGTTGGAGTCTCCGATGTCCTTTTTATTTGATAACTCCTGAGCGTATAACGCGATGGCTTCTAGTGCTAGTTTCACCATCATTCATCCACTTTGTATCACTATTACTAATGATATGTATCAAACAACTCATGATATGTGCAGTTTCGAAATTATTCGTTCTGAGTCGTTGAACAACTGAAATCTGCCCTTTATCAAAGTAGCTTAGATAAGCAGTCTTTACTCTCACAAGCAGACATAAGAGCAGTTGTCTGCACTGATATGTCAATACTTAATGAGACACGCTAGCAGCACTTAAGTATCATTCTCAAAGGATCCTTATGTCTTCCACGTCATCCAGGCGAGTTCATTGCAAATGTGGAGGGGGTAATAATGTTTTGGCTATTGAGAGTATAGCTCTGTAGAAATTTTGTACATATGTAGCAGAAATGAAAGATCAGTAAGTTACATAAATAACGTCATTGTAGTTACTTTGATGTTTTTCAAAGAGAGGCACATATATTTGATTGATCTACGTCCATGTTATATGGTGTTGGAAATGGCTTAATACATTGCGTCTCAAAAGTTTATAGACAGGTGATTTTATGAAATAAATGTTCAATCAACGAAGCAATAATCATGAAAAAAAAATCCCTGTCGGCTGGGCCTATAGGCGGAGGTAGATTTTGAAGAGAGCTCATTTCAACAAAAAAAATATATGATTAGAGATAAACCCAGTTTCATAACTTCATTTGGCCGTTTATGAAAATTTTTTAATTTCATTTTTCTGCAAAAACTGGTTTTATCAGAATCATCTTAAGAAAAATCCAGCTCAAATGCGCATTTTGACAACATATTTTGAAATTGATTCTGAATTTATTAAAAAATCGACCAAAACAGTACATTATACAGTTCCTAAATAAGAAAAAACTGTCAGTTGAATGCATTTGAGAAAAAAAAATTAATTTAAAAATGAGTCATAAAATAACCGATTTGTTGTTTGAATACATCCTTAATTCTTTAATCATGATTGCTTCGGAAAATTTTGTGCGAAATACTCACTTTGACAGCATTTTTAAAAATATATTCTATCTTTATCAAAAAACTGGCCAATGCGTCACAGTATATAGTTCCTAAATAAGAGGATCTGTAAATTGGATGCGTTTGAGAGCGAAAATGGATTTTAAAATGAGTCATAAAAAACGCAATTTGCTATGTGAAAACTTCCTTAAATTTACAAATCAAGAAGACTTCGGGAAATTCTGTTCAAAATACCCTTTTTGGTAGCCTTTTTCAAAATATATTCTGTCTTTATCAAAAAAACCGATCAATGCATCACATTATATAGTTCCTAAATAAGAAGATCTGTAAATTGGATGCATTTGAGAGCAAAAATGGATTTAAAAACGAGTCAGAAAAAAACGCAATTTCTTATTTGAACACTTCTTTAAATTTTCAGTCACGATGATTTCAGAAAATTCTGTTCAAAATACCCTTTTTGGTAGCCTTTTTTGAAATATATTCCGTCTTTATCAAAAAACTGACCAATGCATCACATTATATAGTTTCTAAATAAGAGGATCTGTAAATTGGATGCGTTTCAGAACAAAAATGGATTTAAAAACGAGTCAGAAAAAAAAATGCAATTTCTTATTTGAATACTTCCTTCAATTTTCAGTCCCGATGACTTTCGGAAATTCTGTTCAAAATACCCTTTTTGGTAGCCTTTTTTGAAATATATTCTGTCTTTATGAGAAAATTGACCAATGCGTCACTTTATGCAGTTTCTAAATAAGAGGATCTACCATTTGGATGCGTTTAAAATCAAAAACGAATTTAAAAATGAGTCAGAATATAAGCAGTTTGGATTTGAGGTTTTTTTCTCCAACTCCTATTTTTGTTTAATTTCTTTTTGGCATACGAATTGGTCCTATGAAAAACTTGTCAATGTAAAAGTTATAGATATTTTTGAGAAGATGTAAAATAAATTTAGTCAGATTTGATATCTTAAAAATTGAAGGAGTTATGGATTTTTCTCTTTTTTCAGCGCCCTTTTTCTTTTCGTTTTTAATTTTTTTCATCGGTAAAAGTTGGTCCTATCAAAAACTTGTAAATACAAAAGTTTTAGATAATTTTAAGAACATTTACAAAAAATTTAGTTGGACTTGATATCTTGAAAATTGATGAAGTTATGAATTTTTTCTCTCAAAATCCGTGTTTGTTTCGCCCCTTGAGCCCACTTCTAAATTTATCAAAAATCTGTAATGCATATACTTTTGGCCCATTTTTAAGAAGTAATATAAACTTTAAACCGATTCGATATCTACTTTAATTAAGAAGTTATGGCATTTTTTCGGTTTTCACAAAAAAGCCCCCTATTCCGACCCCCTTGGTCCGATTTTGCCCATTAACGAACTTAGCCAAGGTTTTATCCCTTTTGATTTTATGTACCAGTTTGGTGGAGATTGGTGAAAAATTATAGAAGTTATCGTGTCCATAAAAAAGTGATATATATATATATATATAGACAGATAGATAGATAGATAGATAGATATGTATATATAAACTGGTGCGATTGCAATAGGTAGTATTTCTTACGAAATCTATCTAAAAAAGTTAAGCTTATGAAATTATGACATAGGTTTATTACAACAAAGAAATACACAATAAATTTTAACAGAATTTTTGTATAAAAATCAAAATGTGCTCATCATTAAAATTATCATCTCTGCTCAGAAGAAGTATAGATGAATTTAAAAAAATCTTTACGTTACTGGTCCAGTCAAGTCATAAACTTTAAACGACAGTTATAATAAGAAACGACATCTCACGTGAGTGCTTTTTAAGAATCTATCACTATTCATTGTTGCAAATTCCTTGGAGGGTAATAGAAAAACTGCTTGGCAATCTGCAAATCTGCTTACCGTATGTGCGTCTATGTAACTGAATGTATTGAATGTTAACTCTTTGTATGCTTCTCTATTTAGTTGCATTTTAAATTTCTCCGTGAATATTCTTAAACTAGATGAATGCCCATTTTTTTAATTATCAGCTTCTACAATTGATTAGTTTGTTTTATTTTGATTATCAAATAAATGGAAGAAATCAATTTCCATGGAAAAATACTTTTGTTGCGTTTTGTGCTTGTAAAAATTTAAAAATTAGTTTAAAATAACATGTAGATTAATGTTCATGAACCATACAATCGGCATATCTGTAATAAGTAAATTAGCAAAGAAATAGTATATCTATTATTGAAGATTATATTTTGGAATAATTAGAATGCAATTTACACAATATGTGCTTAAGTCAGTTATATCCGATTTCATACATAGTTAAAAATTTTAAATTTTTGCTGCAGCATCACTTCACCGCTTTTATAAAAAACGATTACTTGACTGTATTATGAAGCATTCTCATTGGTGAAAAATAAAGAAATATTCTACAAAAGCAGTGGAGTGACAATGCAGCAAAAGTTTCGAATTTTCAACAGTGTATATGAGTTTAAAACAATTTATGCTATATTTACTGATTCTGATTGTAGAATTATTTTAAATATTTTAGGATCAATTTTTTATTGTTATTTTTATTTATGGGGAGAAATTATTTTTACGTTTAAAAAATTAAATGAGCTGCCGATCTACAGAAAAAACTACAAAAATTGAGAAAATTACACATAAATCATTGTTACAGTGCCCCATTCTGGCTGAATATATTTATATAAAAATTAATCAGTTGACTAACAAAGAAGGCCTCCTTACTGGACATACTCAGAAAATTTTGAAAAAAAAAATAAACTAATTAAACTAGTTATACATGTAATTAGTCAAATTTAGCGAAGAAATTACAGTAGAAAAGCTGTAAAAAAAAAATAATAATAATAATAAAAAAATGTTTGAATATTTGGTACGAAAAGACGAAAGCGTCACACGATTTAGTGAGCTGTACTTTTCTTTGCCAAAAGCAAATGATTTTAATGTAATTGAAATGAAAATTGTTCCTTAAAAGATTTTTAGGATGAATATAAATAGCATTTACTGAATTTAAACAATAAAAGAATTTAGTACTATATATATTTCTTGTATTGCATGTTTCTGTTGCTTGTTGCTGCAATTATTTGCTTTTATCACTGAGATAAAAGATATATATCCACATGAGAAGAACATTCTGTATTATTTTGATAATTTTTTCAGTATACCCATGTTGACCTTCCTTGTAAGTGCCACGATCCTTCACTCCAGATTTTGTATTCAGGCATTATAAAACTAGTCGTTGGGGGCCACCGTAATACTTACCCATCATGGATATGTATATAAAAATAAAACATGTGAAAACTATTTATACAATGCATTGCAATTCATAAAAAAAATTTAAATATTGTTAATATACATAGTAATGCTTTATTAAAGAACTACTGATGTACCAATTTCGACAAATTATATAAAACACCAAACTACTCAAGTAGTACCGAACTGGTTAAAAGAAACATCCTTATAACTCCAAAAATAATAATTCTATTAACTAACAATTAACTGTGTCGGATTAAGCGTCTCATTTCCAATTAAAATATACCTCTGAATTGAAATTTGAATGAAATACAGGGTCATGAAAAATCGAAGAATGTGGAAAACAGGATTACAAATATCTCGGCAACTAATAAATCGATCGACTTCGTTCTATATGCAAAATGTGTGTTATTTTATTGCCTTTTACGTCCATTCCTTAAAACAAAAAAATTCGAAAATTTTTATACACCTTTCATCAGAACGAATTTTTCGAGAGTCCGAAAAAAATAGTTCCGGATAATCGAGGTTGCTCATATTAAATAGGGTTCGTCCCATTCTTACATACTAACTACATACAAAATTTCAAGTCTCTATCTCAATTTGTTCGGGAAATAGAGCGTTTACAGACAGACAGACAGACAGACGGACGGCAAATTTTTTTTTTCTAAAAATATGTTTTTCGGAATCTCTACTATCTAAAACGTGTAAATCCGTCAAAATTTTTTTTTCGATTTTCAAAACGATTGCAAGACTTACCCTATACTACGTATGATGGGTAAGTAAAAGTGTTACACAAATTTTTATTGTGCCTCAAATACCTATCCTAAAATCGTTAACAGCCATTGGAGTAATTTTAAACCCTTGCGGAGTGGTGGTTTCATAGCTATACCATTTAATTTTAATTCCCAAACGCCTCATTGGCACTAGAATTTTGTTTAAGAAAATTACGGTTTATTGAATGCGTGAAATATAACGTTTTCCCTTTACTTACCCATCATACGTAGTATAGGGTAAGTCTTGCAATCGTTTTGAAAATCGATTTTTTTTTTGACGGATTTACACGTGTCGAACACTGGAGATTCCGAAAAACATATTTTTAGAAAAAAAAAGTTTTGCCGTCCGTCCGTCTGTGTGTCTGTCTGTCTGTCTGTCTGTAACCGCTCTATCTCTCGAAACAATTGAGATAGAAACTTGAAATTTTGTGTGTGCTTAGTATGTAAGAATGGGACGAAGCCTATTTAAAATCAGTAACCTCGATTATCTGGAACTATTTGTTTCGGACTCTCGAAAAATTCGTTCTGATGAAAGGTATATAAAAATTTTCGAATTTTTTTATTTTAACGAGTGTACGTAAAAGGCAATAAATTAACACAAATTTTGCATAAAAAACGAAGTCGATCGGATTATTAGTTGTCGAGATATTTCTAATCCTGTCCTTCACATTCTTTGATTTTTCATGACTCTGTATTTCATTCAAATTTCAATTCAAAGACATCTTTTAATTGCAAATGAGACACTTAATTCGATGCAAGAAACCGTTAGTGAATATGATAATTATTTTTAGAGTTATAAGGATGTTTCTTTTATGCAATTCAGTGCTACTTGAATAGTTTGGCGTTTCATACAATTTATCGAAATTGGTTCATCAGAAATTAATTAATAATGTATGATGATGTGCCAAAAGTACTTAAATATACGTTTATATTTTGCTTTGGAATTGTAATGCATTTTATAAATTGTTTACATATGTTATGTTTTCATATATTATGTTATGCATATCCATGATGGGTAAGTATTACGGTGGCCTCCAACGACTAGTTTACAAATAAAGTTGTTTTCAAATTCCGGTGTCAGTCATTAATTTCAACACTTAAGCAACGAATTTGTCTTGCGCCGCAAAGGGTTAATATAGTTCATTTTTAGTGTCTTTTGATTTGCATAAATGACGACCAAGAAAGACCGAAGCATTCGTCTGTCTTACACAATTTTAATGGAATTTTAACTTTATATCATGTTGTTCAATCGTATTTGTATAAGTTGCACAAAATTCCCTCTTTCTTTTTAAATAGGAATAATTATCATAAATTTTTTATAAACTTTTTTTTTTTTTTGAGAAATATAAAAATATAGTTTAGGACTAATTTATCGAAAATTTCATAAAAAGGTATGTGTACAGATTAATTATTTTAATAAATCGCAAAACTGAGTGCCTCATAATTACAGACACTAAAATGTTTTACGAATAAATTTTTAAATTTATTCCTGACATAGATTATAGTGCAAATGCTCAATAATGTTTTGAATCTCATTACTCTTTATTATTTCAAATATGCAATATTTTATCAAAATTACAGTTTTGCATGAATTCTGTGGCAGATTTTTACCATATTAATTCATTCGGTGTTTAAATACCCTAGATCGAAAAAAAAATATACTTCCATTTACAAACATATCTCCTGCTAGCTTTCTCCACAAAACCTACATGTGATCCAGTATGATAAATACTGGAACAGGTCTACCCATGACTTAGATACTATTTTGGCGAAACTTTATTTTTATTGAGTTAGACATATAAATCTGTACTATAAAGTACTATATCTTGTTGAAAAGTACAAATAGGTCCTCCAACAAATCCAACAGGAGAATGTTTCAAGTTTCAGTATAGTTTCAAGATTCTTAGTCAACGAGAAGTATCTTCTAGATGTTGTTTTGTATAGAACCTTGAAACTTAGCACAAAGGAAGATCTTTTTGAACATGTAAAAGAAAAAATACGAAACTAATGTATGATTCTATGCATTTTATTACGTTAACTTTCTAAAATTCTTTTTTTTAAAGTTGCAATTTTTTATTGCATTTAGTTAGAAATTTTAGATTTTTACACAACAGTGGTACTAAGGAGCTTATTATTTTGATAATAAATTTCAACTTAATACCATCAGTTGTTCCTGAGAAAAACATTCTTGATTAACATACGGAAACAAAGAGATCATATAAGAGTTCTGTTATTACTTTCTTTTACCATTGCAAGAAGAAAGTACTGAATTCGTGAAAATGTTCATCATCTGCTTTTCGAGGGATTTATATGTTTTGGAAGTCTCTGAACATGATTTGACTGTTTTTAAAAAACATCTGTTTGGGAGTCTGTCTGTTTGTGGCTCTGTCTGTATACGACACAAATTTTGTTAGTACTTTATCTCAAGAACTCATGAACAATACTTATATCATTCAAAAGTAATATTTATTTAGACCTTGACATAAAATGGTGTTGATTAAGTTTTGGTGTAAATCTCCGAACAAGTAAGGCTGCCATGCTGCATCTTTCTCGATTTCTGCGATAGCTGTATATAAAGAGATAAATGCATGGAACTTCATCAAATTTTTTAATCTGTTAAAGCTTGAGATAACTAGAGGCTGGTTAGATTTTGGTGTAAATCGGCCAACAGATGGTATGCAACGTTTTTCACGATTTCCACAATAGCTGTAATTGAATGAATATATTGCCATTTAAATGTGGTTTCACACGATTGGATTTGTACAGAAGAAAGTTTGTCATGGCCACAATAAACTAATTTTCTTTTGAACTTCAAAAACTTTAAAATACAGTGTACAGCCACTTGCATACAATAATTCTTCAACAGATACACGAGACATTAATGTTTGAGAATCACTAAGATAAACTAACCGAATTTTCACTTTTTAAATGAATATTCCTTAAATTTCTTTTTCTATTGCGAGCGTGAATAGTTCTATGATCCCAAACAAGATCCAAAATCATTCCTATCACGTTCCTTAAAAGGAAATCTTCAGAATTCGGGAAAAGTATCTGATCTCATTATGTATTCTTGAAATTTGCTCCGCTGCGTAAGTTGATTGATTTACCACGTTTACGAACCATGAAATATTTTCTGTCAACTGTAAACTGTTTGATGAAGAAATATACAGACTTAGATTTTAATTTCGTAATATTATACCCTTTAAAATTTTTGAGAGAAGTTTTAGTTTGGTATTGGATATTTTAGTCAGTTTATAGCTTAAAAAAATCAGTTAAATATTTGCATGACTTATACAAAGTCTTTGCATATTCAACACAAATCTGAAATAGTTATGAACATTTTATTACGTTTTTTAGGAAGTAAAAATAGAGCTTCATTTATTCCTAAATTTATTCATACGAAGTGATAAATTTAATGTAAAACTGTAACAAAAAAAAGTTCATCCATATTTAAAAAAAAACGCATTTGCACAAAAAATATTTTTTTTTCCATTAAAAAAAAAAAAAAAAAACTGAAAATCTTTCAAAAAACGCGAGTTTAAAGCATTTACTGAAATAGGATTAAAAAAGAATATTGTACTATACACTTTTTATGTGATTTCTTAGAGGGACCACTCAGATAAGGAAAACAAAAATCAAGTCTGTGGAGCACAATGTCGCTCCCGGTCGCTTTTATTAAAATCTTAAAAAAAAAATACAGAATTCAGCCAAAGCTGAAGCTGCCAGAATCGTGACAGTGGTTGGCATATATATAAAATCCCGTATCAGGGACGCTCCTGCTAGGTGCAAAAGTACCTAACGCAATAGAGGGTAAGTAAGGTAACATACAGTGGCGGTCAAAAGTTTCCGGCCAGCAAAAATTTTTCAGTTAATTTGTAAATATACCCATATGAAGAGGAATGTCAAAGCGATACTTATACATTTTATTGACATATTAGTTAGGAATTCACTTATAGAAGAACGTGTAAATATCAATAAATTTAATTCACAAAATTAATATAAAAGAAACGTATATTCTCAAAAGTTTCCGGCCACTTATCATTCTTTAGATTTTTTCTATCCGTAAAGTGTTTTTTGGTTGTGTTTATGAATGAATCAACGTGTATAACATAGTTTGAATTCAAATTTGAAAAGTTCAACATTTATTGTCCATAAATGAGTGATTAGTTTGCCGCTAAAAGGCCAATCTTCTCGAGACATTGCGGCTAAGTTATCGATCGGCAAAATCGACTGTAAACGATATTTAAAAATTATATAAAGATGGCTATGACTTTCAGGATTTTCAGAGTTCCGGGAGACCCCGGAAAATGACTATTCCTGTGGACAGAATTATCAGGAGAAAAACCATTAATAATCCACATAAAAATTCCGTTGCAATATACTGCGATTTACGGAATGAAAATATTGCTGAAATAAGTTAGTCTACTATGTTATGAACTGTGTGAATACTATGTGTGTGTGACGTGATACAGAATTTTATGGAAGAGTCGGTATTAAAAAAAATTCTGAGGTAAAAAAAAAATACTGACGTACCCTACTGGCATTTTCCAAGAAACACAAAGTCTGCTCAGGTGAAAACTGGACAAAAGTTCTATTTTTTCCATTAATCGAATTTGAAATTTTTTTGGTAGTGACGGCAGACACTACATACGATGACCTAAAAACAAAAGCTATGATTCGACCTATGTTATTCCTACAATGAAGCATGGCGGAGGACACGTTATGCCGTGGGGAGTATTTTCTTAAAAAAGTGTCGGTCCGTTATTTGAAATCCACAGCCAGATGAATGATACAATGTATAAGGATATCTTTCAAGACCATTTTTTGCCTTATTAGAGAAAA
This sequence comes from Maratus speculifer, assembly GCA_964019185.1. NCBI lineage: Eukaryota > Metazoa > Arthropoda > Arachnida > Araneae > Salticidae > Maratus > Maratus speculifer. The sequence continues at coordinate 147,246,740 of OZ025296.1, forward strand.
AAATTTGGTCGCAACTATTTTTCGTAACATGATAACGACATAAATAATGTATGCAAGCCTCGATAAGCAATAGTTTTCGCACGAAAAATTTCGTTTTTGAAATGGTCAGACCAAACGCCCACATGAATCCAATAGAAAATCTTTAGAAAGAAGTTGGCAAAAGTCTGCGGAACTATAAATATTCCAATTCAGCCGAAATTTTGCCAAAATTGCAAGAAATGTGGGAAAAATGTACCATAGACGATCTTAAACCGTTGATTGTATGAATATCACGTTGCTGCGCCGCAGTATTTATTACTAAAGCTAATGAAACAGTAATACGATAAAATAGTACTTGTAAATATTGTTGATCACTGTAATTTTCTATTGCAATACCACTTTTTTACGAACTTGTGAAAGTGGCCGGGAATTTTTGAGAACATGCGTTTTCTTTTATACTTAATTTTGTCAATTAAATTTATTGATGTTTACACGTTCTTCTATAAGTAAGTTTCTAACTAATATGTCAATAAAATGTATAAGTATCGCTTTGAGATTTCTCTTCATAACGGTATATTTACAAATTAACTGAAAATTTTTTGCTGGCCGGAAACTTTTGACCGGCACTGTAAGCGGAAAAAAAAACAAAATAGGATTCATTCTGCCAGGGAACAGATCCCCTATGTGGCAATGGGCGGATAAATGTACAATAGGGTGAGCCGAAAAAAACTTTTTTTCGATTTTCGATTATGGCGGGTGCGGAAAAGTGGCCACTGGTGGCACTCAGTTCATACAAAAAATTTGAGATTTTTTGGACATTTCCTTACCCTGCCGCAAACGGCTTGAAATTTTGCAAAAATGTTCATTTTTGAACTTTTTTCGAAAAAAATTAAAAAATGTTAAATTAAGTTTATTTTGGTTGTATTTACTTGAAAAGGCATATTTAATGTACCAAATGTTTAAATAATATCTGATCATGCATTATTTAATATCTATGTGTATTATAACTTAGGCTATTTTTATAGCTTTTTCGCGTATAACAGACAAAAGTTGTATTTGTTTGTATCGATCGTTAGTTTCTATATTATTTATGTCCCTTGGTCTTCTTTATATTTTTTCTATGTTTCAAACGTCATATATTTGGGGAAAAGGCAGCAGTATACTTCAAAAACAAATCTGGAAAGTGAGAAAGTGGTGAAGCAGGACTCTAAGCGAGCGCAATGTCTCGTCGTAATACTCAGGGAGTGAAGGACGAAATAGTTGAGGGCCAAAATGAAATAAAGGATTCTTATTATTTATCCTTGCTCAGTTACCTGCGACATTTATTCAGTGTTAATGTGAAACCCTTTTGTAGTGATTATACAGTGCTTTTTGGGTCGTTTAATGTGCCATTATAGTGCTTTGTGCGTTTTTTACGACGAGCTTAGAAATGTCTAGTATAAAGAGCCATGACAATGCAAAGACACGCGATACCGTGAAAAGTAACTTTTTGGTGGGAATCATGCATATTGAAAGAATTGCAATTGCCAATTTATGCTGATAATCATGCGCCACTACTACTGGTTGCTTCACCATGTAGAAGTTGTGACAGCAGAGGATACGAATCTCGTCATCGATAAAAACAAAGTCAGAAGAGAGAAATAGAAACTTGGAAAGAAGATACAGGCAGAAGTTATTGAAAGAAGGAAAATTAAAAGCATACTTTTTGATGGTAGAAAGGATAAAAGTATATTAAGAGGAAGAAAAATAACAAGTGGCACCTTCGAGATAAAGGCGAGGAACACATCACCGTGTTGTTTGAACCTGGTTAGGAATACTCGGGTCACTTGATACCTCGTTCCGTTATCTTGATACCTCGTCAGTTCAGAAAAGTCTAACTTGTGGTGACTTGGGAGATTGTATAATGATTTTGCTATTTCTTTTCGGTGACCGAAACGCGGTGATGTGTTCCTCGCCTTTCTCTCGACGATGCCGCTTGTTATTTTTCTTCCTCTTAATATACTTTTATCCTTTCTACCATCAAAAACTATGCATTTAATTTTCCTTCTTTCAATAACTTCTTCTGCCTGTATCTTCTTTCCAAGTTTCTATTTCTCTCTTCTGACTTTGTTTTTATCGATGAAGAGATTCGTATCCTCTGCACTCACAACTTCTACATGGTGAAGCAACCAGTAGTAGTGGCGCATGATTATCAGCATAAGTTGGCAATTGCAATTCTTTCAATATGCATGACGCTCCCCAAAAGTTACTTTTCACGCTATGGCGTGTCTTTGCATTGTCATGGCCCTTTATACTAGCCATTTCTAAGCTCGTTGTAATAAAACGCACAAAACACTATAACGGCACATTAAACGACCCAAAAAGCACTGTATAATCACTACAAAAATGTTTCACGTTAACACTGAACAAATGTCGCAGGTTAGTGAGCAAGGATAAATAATAAGAATCCTTTATCGCATTTCGGCTCTTAGCTATTTCGTCCTTCACTCCCTGAGTATTACGCCGAGTCATTGCGCTCTCTTAGAGTCCTGATTCACCACTTTCTCACCTTCCAGATTTGTTTTTGAAGTATACTGCTGTCTTTTCCCCAAATATATGACGTTTGATACATAGAAAAAATATAAAGAAGACCAAGGGACATAAATAATATAGAAACTAACGATCGATTCAAACAAATACAACTTTGCCTATTATACGCGAAAAAGCTATAAAAATAGCCTAAGTTATAATACACATAGATATTAAATAATGCATGATCAGATATTATTTAAACATTTGGTACATTAAATATGCCTTTTCAAGTAAATACAACCAAAATAAATTTAATTTAACATTTTTAAATTTTTTTCGAAAAAGTTCAAAAATGAACATTTTTGCAAAACTTCAAGCCGTTTGCGGCAGGGTAAGGAAATGTCCAAAAAATCTCAAATTTTTTGTATGAACTGAGTGCCACCAGTGGCCACTTTTCCGCACCCGCCATAATCGAAAATCGAAAAAAAGTTTCCCACCCTAATGTACAACTCCATGTTCAGGCTACGTATTTAGAATTGAAATTTGAAAAAGGTGTTTATGGATGCGTTTTAGCTTGTTTAATAGGAAGTTGTGTGTAAGTATATTATAGAGCCAGTCTTTTGGTGGAAGTGTCGGACTTTTAAATGCCACCGTTGAGTGAGATCACAGTGGAAGTATGCATAACCTGCCGTACCCACCTCACCGCACTTGCATAGGTTGGAAGGGGTGCATTTAAATTTAGATAGTCCATGAAAAAGCCATGGCCAACCAGAAAGCTGGTTGTGTACGGCGTAAGATTATAAAGTTGAAGAGAAACTAAGGAAATGAGTTCGTGTGTGTGCCTGCGCTTTGTTGATGTGCACCATTCCTCCCAACAGTATATTTGTCCCAGTATAACATGTTTTCGACATTTTAATGCTTAAAATGTGTCATTGTTGCCCATTCAGTGCCTGTTGGCCTATTTTGGGAAGTTTTGTAAGACGTATAATTAATTGAGGACTTCAATATCTAAGGGTATAAGTGTAAAAATTGGAAAAAAAATGAGTCATGTACACGCTGTATCAGATTATCTGGAAATAAAGCTATTTGTTCGGCGGGAAAGAAACATAAGTGATTTTCTAATTACGTCCTGGCCCCACCAGTGGCCGAGAGGTACAGACCTCTCAACTGGTAGACGGCAGGTGCTGGATTCGAACCCAATCGCGGCTGTCGGCCTAACCGTTCGGAGTTTTCGTGGTTTTCTTCGAACCTTGCGTAAATACGGGTTAGGTTCCCTTAGAAAGACCCCCACGAAGGGCACTCCCCCCTGGGCCTATATCCCTAGCGTAGATAATCGCACGACAAAAATAAACCAAACCAAACCTAATTACGTCCTGCGTCTTGAAAGTCAACTATATACTTAAGCATTTTAAACTACTGAACTACTTAACTCTTTAATCTTCACTTAAATTAAAAAAATAGTATACTACACTTTTCTTTAATAAATATTTAACCCTTTGAGCTTTGGTGGATACAAGTCTTCAAAAGTCTAAATGTTACATTGGCACCAGTATTTTGAAAAGAAAAAAACCGGTTAAGGATATATGCGAAAAAATGTATTAAACCTTTTTCAAATAAATTTGGTCAAATTTTCTGGTGCCGTTGTGACATTTCCGAATTAAAATTATGTGGTAGAACATTCTACCGTCAGATCTGAAAGGATTAAATAAGAATTCAAAGACCGCTGTAAAATAAGCAACAGTTTCGTATTTTATTTCATTAATTACTATTGATGTTTCAGTTTTGAACTCAATTTACTCCGAATCTTAATTCGGGGTCCTCCATTTTATTGTTGTTCTTATTCATATAAAGTTGTAAATAAAAAGCAATGTTTGGTGATTTGTCATCTGCACCAAACTAACGTATAAACTGCTTAAAATTAAGTAATTTATTTATAATAAAATTCTAATATAACATTTAAATGTATATTTTTATAGTAAAAATATTTCTGTAAAGTATTTTTATAATTCTAGCATATCAAGAAGTGGGTGAAAAATCTATTATAACATTTTATCTTTTCATACAAAAACAAAGATAAATTGAATAAAAAAGTGTGATGACGTATATTTTTTCAGATTAACACCCCAGTCCCAAACTGGATTTACTTTAGCATTGTTTTTTATTTCCTTATTTTTTTATTTTTATTTATTTATTTATTTATTTATTTATTTATTTATTATAATGCCACAAACTGCTATGTACATTAGCACGGATCAACAATTTCTTGACAATTTTCATACATAAGATTTCTGAAACTATTTTTTAATCGATAAATGGTTTTAAAAAAAGTGAACATTTACTTTTACAAGTCATAGTAAAACAAAATTTATGCAACGTCACAGTGTCATAGTTCTTAAAAGCAGCAAGAAGTCTGGAAAGCTATTAAAAGGATAATGATAAAACAACATTTATTAGATATCAACAACTTCATTAGGTCTTTAAGAAGCCAATAAATAGATGTAAAGGCTCGTGTGACAATTTTTTCTTGAATTACATTACGAAGAAAAGGCAAACACTGGGAACTGGGGAGTTAAATAAAACTACAGTATAGTTTAAAATCATAGAAATATTTTATACCAAATTTACTAGAGCTTTCTTTTACTACTATTAAGTCAAAATTATGTTTAAATAAACAACAGATTCAGGCACAAACTTTAAAACAATGTGATAGATCGTCAGATTAGTAATTGGTCGATTATATAAATTTTATAAATCAATAGACACTTATGAAACAAACTTGAATTTTCCAGACATGTATAGAAAATATTGTTAAACGTACTTAAATTTTCTACTAGAAATGGGATGTTCAACAAGTGGTGGAGGGAAAGAAAAAAATAATAAAAATTCAGACATTTAGTATTTTAATCCTTTTTTTTTTTGATATTTTTTTTAAAGTAAATTGAAGCTTTCGACCCCATCAAGTAACCTTTCGTGACACTACCCGTAAGACATGGTGACGTCACTGCAACGTCGTTGTGAAGTCACATTGTGATTTTATGAACATCGATTGTCGATGTGACGTCACGTGACGTCGATGTGAAGTCACAGTGACTGAAATGTGAAGTCGTTATGGCCGGTTTAGAGCTTTTTTGTGAAGTCACATTGTGACCACTTTGTGACGTCACAATTGGCCAATTTGTGAAAAGTGTGTCATTTGTGACTACTTTGACATTAACACTGTGACGAAACTGTGACAAAAGCGACGATATTTAAATTGCCAGAAGCATTTTTTTAAAGTAAATAACATGTTTTGAAGAATATTTGTAATTTCCTAAAAATTTTTAAGAAAGTCACATCTCAGTCACAATGTGACGTCACTGAGCGGTGGCATTTTCGTCACAGATGTGATGTGACCAAAGTGACTCACAGTGACGTCATTGGGACGTCACTGTGACCATGCATGCTATGTGGGTATTATGCATTTTTCTTATTTTTTTCTATTTGAGGGAGTAGTCAATACATATCCAACAACTCTTTATTATGTGATCAATTTATCAATTGTTTATCAACCCTATCAATGTTCTTACATTCTTTATCGATGACTTTCCATTTCTTTTGAGCATGTTCGCTTATATGTTAATGTATAGATAAGTTCAGCTTATAATACTACAGAAAACTTTGCATCAGAGTTCTCTTTCATTTCTAGACATTTCAGCAATAGTTTTAGCATTGCGTTTACTTACACCATTATACTCAGGTATCCATGTGTCTGATAATGCTTGGATAATCAAACAATCCATTTTTCCCCAGAAACAATCTAACTTCTTTGTTGAGAAACACCGAAATCACTGGCGATAAATTTATAAATAAGCTAAAAAACTTTGTAAAATCACCATAAAAAGAAAATTAAACAGGACGCGTTTCGAGCTTCAAAAATACAGTTCGTCATCAGCTAATCCAAACACATGTCCCAAGGGACAGAGTGGAAAAAAAAATAGGAAATAAAAGTGACTTTTATTTCCATTCTGTCCCTTGTGACAAGTGTTTGGATTAGCTGATGACGAGCTGTATTTTTGAAGCTCGAAACGCGTCCTATTTAATTTTCTTTTTATGGTGATTTTATAAAGTTTTATATCTTATTTATAACTTCTTTGTTGTCAAATTCTGGTCTATTATCCGCGATTTTTTTTATATTAAGTCCTAAATTTCTAGCATAAGCTAAAATATCTTTGAAAAGCATTAGCAACATAAATTTTTGTCAAGGGATGAAAACAGAGCAAAAACACTTATCTTTAAAAACAACAAAATATTAACATTTTGTCAAAGATACCACACAAATCTGCAAAAATTAATTTTCCAGATCAAAAAGAATTTTTTCTAGATCAATGTTTAATCTGTGGACTTTACTATGTATGTATGCTTCACACAATTCATCTTGAACAAATTTGAAAATAATTTCACTATCCAAGAAAGACTTCACCAATCGTTTATTTTGATATCTTCAATTTTCATGATAGAGATATACCAGTATATTGTCTGATATGGCTAAATTTTCATCAAAGGATTTGTTTGGCAGGACGACTCATATTAGACTTAAAATTTCCTCTTTTCTCCGTGTACGATGTTGAACTTAGGTAACATAAATTTCCCTCCAACAGTGTGTTGCAACTGATTCAAAGCGATTATTAGGATCATACCCCGCGTCTTTTAGTTTACTGCATTCTTCTTATTATTAACTTCAGTAATAATTTAAAGTGTGCTTTTACTACGAGTTCAAAATAATTTCTCCTTTCCCGTTACTGCTATTCCTTGAGCAGACTCGATTTTTAAAAAAATCAATAGTTCTTGTCATTCCTGAAGGTAGGTGTGAAAATATTGTTATGTATTTACTAGTTATTTGAAAAGATCTGAGATGCAAACACATCATATCAATCTGAAGTTACGAACTCAATGGAACTTTCCTTTTTTTTTTTCTGTTGAGTAGATTTAAGAGGTCGATTATTATCAATCTACTTAGAACAAGACTTGATCTACAGAGTCATTTGTTGACAGTAATACAAGTATGTATCTTCTTCTTGAAAACAATATGTTGACTTCAACTGATTTTAATACAAGGATTTCCTTTTCAATAGCGCTATATTTTTCATGATCTCCGAATTCGTTTTCGTATGAACACAAGTTAGTTACTAAATTACTAACCTTTCTTTTATCTTAATTGCAACCAACTAGATTTAAATGACACATATTTATGAAGTAATATGTAAAATCTCTTGCAGTTCAAAATAAATTCGTATAATGTAGCTTCATTAACAATCAATTTAATTCATTCCATACATTTTGACATCTCGAATGATAAGTTACAACATTCTCTTTTACATTCCACTTGATCAGGTGAAACTACATGTAAATATTATATAATTGATTTTCTGTGGATGCTTGATTCAACTGATACTTTCCATCCATACTTCTAGAGCAGTTTGAAAACGCATTAATCCTGAATGGTTTCTTCTGCCATAGAATTTGTCAAAACAACCATAACATTTTTATTACAGCTCTGTAAATACCTGTGATCTTTCTCATGTCTTTTTGGATTCTTTTTTCCGCTACTGCCGGAGGAATTTCCAGCTTGATCAAAATCCCTTTGACTATTTCTAAAACACAGTATGACAGTTTAAAATAAACTATATTCTGTATTTTCATATTTATCCATCCTTTGCACTATAGGTGCAGATTCACGGTCGTCAGTCGCCACGTGGCGACAAAATGTTTTGACTTGGCAATTAATTTTGACGTCTAAATCGCCATTCTTTGGAGAATTTTGTGTTTTTTCTCGCGATCATTTGACAAAAATTGTGTTTTCCTGCAATACTCTGGCAAGAATCCCATGTTTTTTCACAATCCTCTGACAAAAATTTCGTGTTTTTTAGCAATCCTCTAACTAAAATCACGTTTTTACCGCGATCATTCGACTAAAATTGCGTTTTTTCAGCGATTCTTTGACAAAAGTCGCGGGTTTTTTTACGATACTTTAAAAAATTAGCTTTTCTTCTGCGATCTTTTAACGAAATTCACGTTATTTCTCCGTTATTTCTTAGTTTTTCTTGGAAATTAAACCCTGGTAGCGAAATATTTGAGTGTAGGAGGCTTCTTACAAATTTTGTCCATCTGTTCCTATCTTAACACTTGCAAATGGATTTACCTGATCTTTTGCTAAATCTATATTTCTAAATCTTCTTGAAATAGTCTTCTAATGCTTCTCGAAAATTTATTCACTATTATGAAAATAGCATGATTATTATTATATTATGCAAATAAAAAGATAGAAAAAAATAATTACGAGTAAAATTTCGTTAATAAATATTAGTTTAATACTTTCCACGTAAATATAATTTATTTATGTATGAAACTGTAACTAAAACAATAAATAAAATAAAATAAAACGATCTAAATCAAGGACTTCATGTCTAGTGAGCAGAATTTATGCTAAGATCGTTAATTATTGATAAAGTTAACAGGCTGTTTGAGTTTAATGTATGTATATTTTTAAATTGTCCATCAACTACACCAAAAATATTTCTCAATTATGCATTTAAATGAAATAAAATTAAGAAATTTACATGAGAAACTACATGTTTAAAAGACGGAAATCTCATAATCTATCATATGTAAAGTTTACAAGGATTTCGTTCTGGGATTCAAGGATTTCGTTTATTTATTTATTTATTTATTTGATTTTGTGAAAAAGTTGAAGAAATAGATTTTGCAAAGGTTGAGTCAATGTCAATTTTTGCTTTTTTTTTCTTAGTTTCGCATATTTATTTATATTAGTAAAACCTTGAAAATTATGTATAAAAACATTTTTATAAGCTATAAATTCAAAAATTAACTTTATTTGAAAGCATTTTTTTATTTTATTCAATGATCTAAAAATTTAAATTATAATGTTTTTGCAATATAATGTATGTAAAATAATAGCGATGGCGATAGCACAGACCGTTGTCTCTATCATAATGATGTCAGCGTTAGTGATATATATGCTTCCCCCTTTACAAAAGAAAAACTTTATTTGTCAAACTTTAAGCTTTATAAGTAAATTGAAAGTGAAAACCATACAAAATATTTTAGTTTATTACATTTAATCCCAATTGCTTACGATTTGAAGCGAAAAATGTCATAATAATAAATGAACCGATTATAAGATTTTAAATTTCTAACATACACATTTTTAACCTAAATTTCATTTACTATATACCTCAATATTACGCAAAATATAATCTCCTCTGCACAAGTAGTATTAAAGAATGAAAAATAAATTTTCTACGCAATTAATAAAAAGTCATGTCAACACCTTTGGATTTTAAATGTGCTGAAATTTGACTAACGAGATTTAAAACCATTTGTTAGAGAAAATTTCTCTGCATAATCTTTCCTGCTGGTATCTGGAAAATGTACGAAATTCAATTACACGTTCATCAGTTTTTAGTAATCGTGATTTATCTAGAAATTGAATTATTTCACATAATTTCATTCTGGGAAATGTGTGCGTTAAAGTTACGTAAGCGAATTTATAAAGGCATTGATATTTTTGGGATGATTTTCTTTCGACATTGAAAATCACCTTAAAAAACATAGTTTTTTTTTTTTTCTTTAACATTCCCATGCCCCAAATGGGTCTAAGCGACCAGTTTCAAAAATTTATTTCATTTGATTTGGAGCAGAAATTTCTTTATAAAGTAACTTAAATAAAATCTCCAGATAACTTAAGTTAAACAGTATCTTAAACAATTAAAAAAATATTCTGTTGTAAAGTATTTTTGCAAAAGTAGAGTAGAGTAAAGTTTTAACAGAGTAAAAAAGTTAAAAGTAAAGAAAAAAAGAAACATTTTACATATTTCGGAGGTGCTTTTTAAGAGTGAAAAATAAATTCAGAAAGTGTTTTGGGGTTTTGGGCAACAGTTTATTCTCCTTTGGGAGGAGAGGGGGGGGGGGTCCATTTACATGTGGAATTTAAATCAGAGAGGAACTCCAACATCTTTTTCGGAACCAATTTTGAAATTTGAGGTTGTCCGATACTGAAAGATTTTATCTGATAAAATATCAAGAATGGCCTGATCCGATACCGAAGTTTATGGTGGGTACCGTTTTAACCAAGATAACCAACACCAGTAACATATGTTTAAATTAACCATTATATAAGTGAAAAAAATCACACCATAACACTGGTGGCAGCTTTGCTGCCACCAGTGTTATAATGTAATGTTACACAAATGTTTTACAGTGCACCCCTCCTCCGAATCTTATTGACATCGTACATGAAATCGATTTTGTAGCCAAATTCATGAAAGTTGTAGGTTTTATGATATATAAACGTAGAAGACAAGCAATTTTTCTTCATTTTGCTGTGACAGGATACATACGAATAACTATTATTCCTTACTACAGAAATTTCATGAAATTCTATACTTAGGCATTTGAATAATCTAATAACTTTCATATTGATTGAAATTGTTTCAAACATTTTGTTTAGTTATTCAACCTTCTTTTATTTTTTTTTCAATTCTACCTATTCAAAACCGCCCGATCCTAAAGACTGTTATAAAAATAGAACTCGACCTCGTTTCAGACCAGGGTCTTGTCTGATCTTGTCTCGTCACTAATCTGAATTATGAAGTAAGATGCTTCCCCGTGATCATTTATCACATTTTTTTTTTTTTTTTTTTTTTTTTTTTTTTGCTTTCAAAATCTGTTTAAAATATTGAATTTATTATTTATACCCAAACAACATCATTAAAAGTCACAATTCTTGTTCTTTTACAAATATCAATGTATATAACTATGGCAGAGTTTCCCAATACTTCTAAAAAATAATTTGAAATCGAAAGGGAGCATAGACAAGGTATGTACCTTGATTTTTTGAAGTTACTTACACTAATCGAGCAATATCTTCAAAATCAGAATATTTAATCCCCGTCAGCAGCTATTCAATCCTGCCCTATCGCAAACATTGATATAAAAACAGACCCAGTCTCTTTCCAGACCCGGACTCTGGCTGATTCTGTCTCGTCATTAATCTGTCTATAACGAATATCTCTTATGATAAATCTTATTTAATATTAAAAGGTGTCAAAAAAAACTTATTATGATGGCTTTCCAAGTTTATAACACTTAATATTAGACCAATATCATGGAATACTAGAAATTAAGAATAAAAAGTATACAACATTATCATTTATATGTTTTGAAAGGAGAAAACAATTAAGGAACTACCAAAACAAGAACTAATTACAGTATTTCAAATTAGTAAAAAACACATTTTATAACTAATTTCATTTACAGTAAGCACTCAGTATTACACATTTTACATTAGTAATGTAAAATTTCATTTATAAAAAATTCTAGAATATAAAATTTTGGATTATCTTACTGCATAAAGTAAAATTTTATCTGTGCAAACGATAGAGCATCTCAAATTCTGAAATATGTTCGTATATATATTCCTAATTTTTTTTGTAGGCGTGTTGACACTTTTGTGTCTTAATACGGCTGAAGTTTTCTAACAAGATTTAAGATTGTGTCTCTGATATTTTTCAGGAGAAAATTTCTCTGCATGAACCTCTCAGCTTCTGTGTGAAGACTGTCCGCAATCCAATTATGTGCTCATCAGATCAGATTTTGCAAGTTGTGATTTATCTGGTAACTGTATTATTTCTCAGACTACATCCTTAAAAACATTCGCGTCACAGTTGCGTAAGTTAGTTGATAAAAAATTGAAACGTTTCTTATTTAGAACTAAGAAACGGTTCCATAGTTTCTTGAATCCCACAAATTTTTATTACTTCTATTTTTTGGTTAAAAATGCTGTTTAAAATAAGTTTTATTAATTTTGAAAAATATCTCACGGCATCATTTTTAGAAGCCGTATTAAAATTTGCATAAACTATTATTTAGTAAGCTTGATGTGTAGTAATACACACACACACACACACACACACACATATATATATATATATATTGTATGAACAAAACTTTCACATAACTGTATTTGCAAACAACGTAACAATTGTTCTATCAGAAAACAATCGCGAATAATTAATAATGATAAACACAAATCACGCCAAAATAAATCGGCACTTTACAGTTTAAAGAGCATTTTAGTCAACGGGTTAGAGTAAGAATAGGTCATTTTCAATTATAAAATGCAGTAGAATTTCATTTTTTATATAAAAATTAATTTATACTAACCATCTATAAATTCCATGGAAAAAAAAATATTAATTTATATCGAGAAGACATTGATGTAAAAATCGCTGGTTTTGACCTTAGATATTGATACATCGATGGCCACTCCATTTAAGGACTATTATTTTCAAAAAAAAAAAAAAAAATCTTTTACTGTTCAGAAACTATGGCAAGAAGCATTGTCATATAATAATTTAAAACAATTATCTACTAATTGGATTACACTCTTCTGGACTATGAATTTAAAATTTTTCTAAAACCAAAACGTATATATTTGAATTTCTATTCCCACTCACTATATGCACAGTGTTCCAGATTATTTAGAAGATATATGGTATCACCCCCATAATATGGTTGAATACGAAAACTTTCCATTCAGAGAACTAGCTCATAAACTGTCTCAGAATTGCTTCTTTGGAAAACTTTTACACCACTTCATGAATTTACAGCTTCCAAATGAATTTTCAACCATCATAATAAACACCTAATACAAATTATTCATTTATTCTCCTTACAATAACAACAGCAAAAATTTGAATGAACTATCAGCTATAATGAATTCTAATAGCTTAAGAGTTAGCACGTAGAGCTATTATGCAGGCCCACATTTTGATACCGAACAGCGGACTGAGTCAATTATTCAGTAAGGGTAGTCTAAAAATAAATTTGTCTTATTTTTGCTTTTGATAAGTTTTAAAGCAAGAGTTCTGTTTTGGTTTTAAGCGAAAATCATCCTTGCATCATTCGGTGATGTACAACGGCAAGTACACAAATGACACTTCCAGAAAGGTATGATAAAAAGGATATTGTGTGCTTACACAAACGGCCAAAAGACCTGTTTTGCAATCGTGGACAAATAAAAAGTGAGATCTGTTTTGCTAAATGAGACATTGGTGGCTAAAGTTCGTAACGGACTTATCAAAGTATATGTCCCAGGTGTCATTGCCACCCTCGATTAAGAGAAATTTAGTTTATCCTCCTTGCAACATGATATGACTCCAAAATATTTTTAGTTCTTTTCACCATAAAATAAAGAATCTCAGAGAAACCCAGCTTGCATCAACAAATACAAAACCGTTCACCAATTTTTTACATATCCAGCAGCAGGCAGATCTTTTTCTCAACACCAGATTTTAACCCTTCTTGCTCATTATATGAACAAGTATTAAAAATTGCTCTGGTGAGCAACAAAAAAGGTTAATATGTTTTTAAGTATGAAAAAGTGTTTGACAAGTGCTTCTAATTGAGCATGAGAGAGGACAAGGGCTCCCTTCTTGGCTGCAGCTCACTGTCAATGCCAAATTTGAAAAAATCATATTTGCGATTTTTCCGTATAAAAGAAATCAGTCACAATTACGATAAAAATGTGTAGCGCAAAGATATAGCCAGAAAAAACGCAGCGTAATTAAACATGAATGTAAGGCGAAATAGTACCAGAAACCTTAGTTCCTGTAGCGTATCATGCTCATGCAGTGCCACCAAGCATGCCCGCAGCATAGAACTGCACAGAAAAATGATTTAAAATGCAGTTCCAATCCAGAGTCAACAGTGCAGTTCACATGTAAAGCAGGATTGAAAATTTTATTAAAAAGAAAGGCGGAAAGTTTTACGCAAATGCAAATTTCTTTTATATGGAAAAAGCGCAAATATGATTTTTTTCAAATATGGCATTGACAGTGAGCTGCAACCCCCATTATTTATTATTTATAAGCCCCCGTGATAATTTGAGGAGGGACTTATATCGTGGTTTATTTCCAATCTTTCTGAGCTAGCGATATTTCTATATATTAATAGTAAATTATTGATTTTGTAATTTTTATTTTAAACCCTAGTTTACCGGGTTTATCATTATACGCAGTGTTCACCGGCGAAATTTCTCATAATGAAGCCTAATCATAGAAAAAAAATGTCATGGAAATAGAAATATGGAAACATCAGATTTTACCTCATTCAGAAAAATAATGAATTTCTAGCGGAAGGCCAGGTTGGGAGGGAAAAATCAAAAATTGAAACCGGAAAAATTTTAAATGAAAATTAATTAAATTAAAGACACCGAAACACGGGAAGGATAAGTCCGGGGCACTAAAGCTAACAAACAACCGTAGTTGCGTTGAGCTCATTGTTATTAAATTATTAACTAACCATTTGCATTGGATAAACTCGAATCTGAATCCGATAAACTTAAATCATTTGAATCTGAATCTAAAATGTCAAATTGATTAGAATTTCATTTTCCAAATAATTGTTTTAATTTGTTAAATTACAATTTATTTTAATTCTTCACTCGCTAAATCTGTGAAATGGATTGAACTTTGACCGCAGATTAATAAAATGATACTATTTGGAACCAGCCTACAACATCTTTAAGTTTTGAAGTCGTGATTCAGATTGGCAGAATGTGGGTATTAAATAATGTAGGCAGAATACGTTCCATGCTAATGCAGTTTCCACATGTGGCTGTTTCATTGTTATTAAAAAAAAAAAAAAGATTTTAGAGAGAAAGTGGGTATTTGAAGCACAAAAAATATTGTGAGCTGTGTAGGAAGGGATTATCTCTTGGTATGGAGTTTTAAAAAATTTAAACTGCAAAACAGTTTCAGCTTTACGAATTCTGTCACCTTTTATCAATTGAGATTGAACGCATTTTAGCATCTACCTCCTTTTAGAAAGTAATCTTGTTTTGTGCTAGCCATTTTTAGAATTGTATGGTATAAATTAAGTTCAAATTAAAGGCCAGTTTTCCGGTTAAAAGTAGTTAAGAAGTTTTGAGATTTGTCATACCCAATCAGGTGACCTTTTATTAAAGTTAAATAAACACATTATTTATGCATTTATTGTTAAGTCTACATATTTGACCGATCATTTAGGCTACAATCTTGACTAATAAAATAGAACTCATCTCAAACTTTAATTTTAAGCTGTGATGGAGGAGATTATTTCTTGGTATGGAATTGAAAATTTTTAGCTCGCTAATAAATAACTTTTTAAGTTTCATAGAATCTGTTAGTTTTTAGAAACTGAGATTTCTATTGAGGCTGTATCTGTTTTTAGAAAAGAATCTTGCTTTGTACTATCTATTCCACTGTATAATTTAAGATCAAATTAAAATCTAAATTTTTTTTATAAATCTTGTTGAAAGGTATTGAGATTTGTAATAGTGATACTTGTCAAATTTGAGTAGGTGATCTTTCATTCAAATTTTGTAAACATACTATTTATTTATTTTTTGTTAAATCTATATAATTAAGTTTTTATTTAGGTTACAATCTTGATTAATAAATTATAGCCTCTTCCAAAATTTTATTTAAATATATATATATATATATATAAAATAAATTATATCTAACATTTTATTAACTTGTTATATTTGACATATATAAGTAAACAAGTAAAAAAATCATGCGTTAAGCATAGATAATGAAGCACTTTCCAACACTTAATGAAATCTTTAACAAAACTTTGTTATTTAGGGAAATAATAGTGTATAGTCAAATATACCCAAATATGTATTACAGTACTTTTGAACAGCCCTGTTTTTCATATGTCAGTTGATATAATGGGAAAATTTATTTTAGCAAAAAAATACTCAGTAGCTTGAAATTTCTTTTTTCAGCAATTCATACTATTAGATGGAAACATACTTGAATACTTTTGTTCAGCCCTGAAGTTTACATTGTACCTTTATTACACGTCAGCATTAAGCTAAAATTTATTGTAAACTAAAACACTTTTAAAACAACTGAAATCACATTCTCATAAATTATCATTCATAGACGTCCATGTACCGAATTCTTTACGTGGCCCTGTATATCCTTTTATCTATATTTTGCAAACATTTCTCAGTAAATTGAATGAAGCTCAGCGTAAAAATGCATATCTTATTTAAGAACCATGTTTAAATAATTTACGCTCATATTCAGTAACGTTGGTGAGCTCTTTTGTGTAGCCCTGTATATCAACTATAACATTTATACATACCATATAATGTGCATATATTTAGCAAAATATAAACGCGCATGTCATAATTAAAATGCATTTCATCCCTCCATCAGCCATCATCGGACACATATACGGTACTTCGGAAAGAATATACTATTTGAAATCTTTTGTATGGCCCTGTAAATGCTATGTACTTCATATTATGCAAGACAGTAGCGTATAATTTATATTAAGCTTCAGTGACATATACCAATTTTATTATACATGAAACAGCTTAATATATTTAATATATATCACCCACAATTCCCCCTTTTACCATTATCTAATGGAATTCTTTTGTGTGGCCCTGTAAATGAATAATAGCTACATTTTCACCTTATATTTTATAGAATGCATATTTTAATATGTTTGACAGTATATAACATCTTTAAAATTCCTTTGAAACGATTTTTCCCCATAGGCCGTAATGTAATGGGAAACTTTTGATTCGCCCTGTAGATAAACTAATCATGGTAGAAACTTCATTTTCGATATCACTTGTGCTAGGGTAAACGTCAATGACGTCCTAAAATTTCATGGCAATCCCAGTATATTAATGATTTTTCCCCATCGGCCGTAATGTAATGGAAAACTTTTGATTCGCCCTGTAGATAATCTAATCATGGTAGAAACTTCATTTTCAATAGGGTTCGTTCTAGGGTAAACGTCAATAACGTCCTAAAATTCCATGGCAATCCAAGTATATTAACGATTTTCCCCCATAGGCCGTAATGTAATGGAAAACTTTTGATACGCCCTGTAGATAAACTAATCATGGTAGAAACTTCATTTTCAATATGGGTTTGTTCTAGGGTAAACGTCAATAACGTCCTAAAATGTCATGGCAATCCGAGTATATTAACGATTTTTCCCCATAGGCTGTAATGTAATGGGAAACTTTTGATTCTTTCTGTAGACAAACTAATCATGGTAGATACTTCATTTTCAATAGGGTTCGTGCTAGGGTAAACCTCAATAACGTATAAAAATTTCATAGCAATCCGGGTATATTTACGAGAGTTAGAGCGCGGACAGACGGACAGACGGCCAGACAAACCGAATACATAAGCACTTTTCAACTTTGTTGGAAAGTGCTAAAAAATCGAAATCTCTCTTTTCTATTCATGTAAGTACCTTTAGAATTATTACTCTTGTGCAATGCTAGCAGCTGCTACTTATGTAGTAACCGGGAATAGTTTGAAATGTTGATGGAATCTTGTGCCTCAAGACTCCTGTCCCTGCCAGCAAAGACGCTCGAGAGCTGATGCTATTCCTATACGGAGAATATTTTCTAGTAATTCTTTTCCATTTTGATATTTTTAAATACATATGTATTTATTTTTTTTATTTATTTTTTGATTGGATAGGTTACGTCGCTTTCCATACTGCTTTTTTGCTTTTTCGGTTTTGGCTGCAGATATTTCTTATAAAGTTACTATCACTCCCCGTAGGAATGGCATTAGCTCTCGAGTGCCTTCGATCGCAGGGACAATAGCCTTAAGGGTAAACATGCGAGAAATGTTACAAAAAAAATTTTTTTTCGTGTTATTAGCTTAAAAAAATCTTTAAACTTTCCAAAATTCATTGGTATGCTTATTTTTTTCTGACCATTTGAAATAATCGTAAAAATTCAAGTGAATACACCGATTCGGATGCCATACAAATCGACATTTCATACTTATTTATATTTCTAAATTTTAATCGCACCATTACATACTGAAAACAAATTTTTTAATAATGTTTGATAAATAAAAATGTTTGATAAAATATATAATAAAATACTTGTTTTTTCTGCTGCGTAAATATTTTCTATAAAGGAAATATTTTACGTCCGCCATCTTGTTCCCAAATATCAGCCACATGCGCATTGCCGCACAATGCTGAAATATCACTAATACTGATTAGCTTCAAAATTCTCTCCAAGCTTGATGACACTTGGCTTAATGTCACCAAATTTAGCACCCAAGAAAAGTAACCATAATTTATGCCAAGTTGGTAATACTTTACTAATCTGACGCTATTCCCATTCAAATTTAGTATTGACTAATATTCTAACCGGATTCATCGCATTTTAGTTTCTTAAAATTTGAGTAAATTTAGTTTAGAGTAAAACTTAAGAAATTTTGAAACCAAGAAATATGAAAGTTTCCTCTTTCTCCCAGAGTGGCTGAAAGGACATTTTTTCTAAAATCAGCATCCAATAGTACATAAAAATGTTACTTCCCTTTTAAAGAAAAACGCTTCATTATAGGACTTAAATAATTTGTGTTATAAGAAATATTATTGTTACTTCAAAACTATTAAATAAACAATTCCTAACTTAAAGCATTTTTCATTTTGTTCTCGATAAAAATATTAGCACAAATAAAATATCCTTTACGCTATTCTTTTAAAGCCGCTCTTTGAACGGTTAGTAATATATTTTAAACTATTCAAAAAATTTAAATATATGCTGATTCTTCAAATTTTTTCGCTACTCTCAATAAAAGTTATAAAAACAAAAGTGTTCGCCAACAAGATTTCGGAAATTTTTCATAGGAAATTTCACTTTAAAGTCGTCGCACATCTTCTCGCGTACTAAATCTTATTATGCGAAGATTTCAAGTTTTTGATTGAATTAATAATTCTTTTTCGGAAAATTTTAAGCTCAGTTTTGCTCGTGATTTTTATTAAATCGCTAATGGGAAGGCGTTTGTTTTCTTTCTTTTAAATGCGCTAATCCTTTATAATGTTTATTGAACGACAAAAAATGATTTAATTTTATTATGCATTTTAAAATATCAACATCTAACAATACATAAAAACATTTTTTTTTCTTTCAAGAGAAACACTTCCTTCCATGCCAAAAATAATTTACACTATACTGCAAAATCGTGAAACAATTGTGAAACACGAACTGAGCATAATAATTAACACTTCTAACTAAAATCGTCTTTGATTGTGTTTTGGAAGTGTTGTGCGAAATAAAAAGAATGTGCAAAAAGTGTTACTAAAAATTACATGAGGTGAAAATTCATGTTTCAGTCAATGTTTCAAAACACAATTCACGAATCACAACTCATGAATGTTTCAAAAATTCATTTTTAAAATTGTGTATTTTTTAAAGGAATATGTAGAATGTTTTTTTAAAAAAGTGTTTTACGTGTGTTGTTTTTATAGTGTCCTAAATTGTGTGGTGTTTATGATGCGACGTTAATTTGGTGACAAAGTGTTGTGCAGCACAGCACTATTGCAAGAATATATTTTCATCAACACTATTTCAACTCAATTAACAACAAACACTATTCCTAGAACACCTTTCTTAATAGCAACATTTTTGCAACATATTAAGAACACAATTAAAACACAAAGAATGTTTTGTATCTGAATTTTTTATAACTCAGAGAACATTAATATGTTGTTAAATTTGTGACCAAAAACTGTTCTAAATTAAGTTTATTTTTGTATTTAAGAATTTGCAGTACATATAAAATATTATTGTTATTTCAAACCCAACTGTTCTTAGTGTTATGATAATCTTAATTTTCAAATAAATATTTCCTTTCTTTAAGCATTTTTCATGTTCTCGATAAAAATATTAACGCAATAAAATGTCCTTGCCGCTTTTCTTTAAACACCACTCTTCGAAGCGTTAGTAATGTATTTCAAGCTATTCAAAAAGATTTAAATATATGTTGATTTTTCAAATTTTTTCGCCACTAACAGTAAAAGTCACAAAAAAAGTGTTCGCTAACAAGATTTTGTAAATTTTCACAGGAAATTTTTCTTTAAATTCATCGCACATCTTCCCACGTGCTAAATCTTATTATGGAAAGATTTCAATGTTTTTGATTGAATTAATAATTCTTTTTCGGAAATTTTAAGCTTAGTATGTGATTAATGTAAGTATGTGATTTTGATAAATCGCTAATACTCAGACTGGAAGGCGTCTTTTTTCTTTATTTTAAAACGCGCTAATCTTTTTTAATGTTTATTGAACGACAAGAACTGATTTAATTTTATTATGCATTTTAAAATCTCAGCATCAAACAATACATAAAAAATATATCTATTTTTTAAAGAAAAACACTTCATTCCTTGACTAAGATAATTTACGCTACACTTCAAATTCATTAAACACATTTGCAACACTAATTGAGCATAATAATTAACACTTCTAAGTAAAATCGTTTTCGATTATGTTGTCAATGCGTTGTCCCAAATAAAAGGATTGTGCAAAAAGTACTGTTAAAAATTACACGAGGAAAAAATTTGTCTTTAAAACACTTTTCAAAACATTCTTTTTTTAAATTGTGTAATTTTTAAGGCACTATGTAGAATGTGTTTTGAAAGTGCTTTACATGAGTTGTTTTTATAGTGTTCTAAATTTTGTGGTGTTTATGATGTGTTCTTAATTTGGTGACAAAGTGTTGTCCAGTAAAGCACTATTGCAAGTACATATTTTTATCAACACATATTTCTATATAATAAGGAACACTATTTTTAGAACACATTTCTTGATAGCAGCACTATTGCAAAAACATATTTTCATTAACACAATTTCAACACGATTAATAACACTAATTTTAGAACACAGTTCTTGATAGCAGCACTATTGCAAGAACATATTTTCATCAACACGATTAACAACACTATTTTTAGAACACATTTCTTGATAGCAGCACTATTGCAAGAACATATTTTCATCAACACAATTTCAACACGATTAACAACACTATTTTTAGAACACATTTCTTGATAGCAGCACTATTGCAAGAACATATTTTCATCAACACGATTAACAACACTATTTGTAGAACACATTTCTTGATAGTAACACTTTTTCAGCATATTAAAAACACAACTAAAACACAAAACATATCTGGTTTCTAAAATTTTCTAATTCACAACACATTAATAATTTCTAAATTTGGGGACAAAAAGTGTTCTAAAATATGTTTATTATTGTATTTGAGAATTTGCAGTACTTAGAAAATGTTATTTAAAAAAAAACAAAAAAAAGCACACCTTTTCTTATAATTTATGATAATCTAAATTTATCAAATAAATATTTCCGAACTTTAAGCATTTTTCATCATGTTCTTGATAAAAGTATTAGCACAATAAAATGTGCTTGTCGCTATATTCTTTAAACGCCGCTCTTCTAACCGTTAGTAATGTATTTCAAACTATTCAAAAAATTTAAATATGTGTTGATTCTTTAAATTTTTTCGCCACTCTCAATAAAGATCACAAAAACAAAAGTGTTCGCTAACAAGATTTCGGAAATTTTTCACAGGAAATTTCACTTTAAAGTCGTCTCATATTTTCCTACGTACTGAATCTTATTACGCGAAGATTTCAATGTTTTTATTGAATTAATGATTCTTTTTCGGAAAATTTTAAGCTCAGCTTTGCGAGTAATTTTGTTAAATCTCTAATGCTCAGAAGGGAAGGCATCTTTTTTCCTTTCTTTTAAACGCGCTAATCTTTTCTAATGTTTATGGAACGACAAGAACTGATTTAATTTTATCATGCAATCCTTAAAATATCATCATAAAAATTTTTGATAAAAGATATAATAAAATACTTCTTGCTGCATAAATATTTTCTTTAATACAAATATTTTATGAAAATCAAGTATCTGATAAGATATATATTAATCTGCAGAATAAAATACCATGTAACAAAATAAAATACATAAAAATTGAAAAGAAAACCACAGCTTTTTTTTTTTTTAAATATGCTCGTAATTATACAAATACACAGCACTTATAGTCGTCTTCGAGTCTATTCGTCTGTCTGAATATTAATATTTCATCTCCTAGCATCGAGGTTCGCACTAAAAACTTGTTTACCAACAAGATGCTTTAATTCCAAGCTATGCTGTCTACACTAAAAAACGTTGAAATCAAGGCTCTGTTTTAAAATTTAAATACCAAAAATGAAGGAATGGCATTGAAAAAATTAGTTTAATTAAAATAATAGACATTTTTACAACGTTATGATTTGTCGTGTGTCACGATTTATTCAGTTGGAAGTACACAAGTCTCTGACTATGTAACGGACAGAAAGACAAAGGGCAAGGACGAATAAAGCTCTGTCAGAAGAACAAAACCTAAAAAAATACTTCTTTTAAAAATAAAAGCACTTTATTCCAAGCTTAAAATGATTTGTCATTTCAAAACATCGCTTTTCTTAGTTTTATGATAATCTGAAATAAATATTTCCTAAATTTGAGAATTTTTCATTTTGTTGTCGATAATAATATTAGCACAATAAAATGTTCTTATTGCTATTGTTTCAACGCCGCTCTTCGAACCATAAGTAATGTATTTCAAACTATTAAAAAAAATTAAATATGTGTTGATTCTTCAAATTTTTTCGCCACTCTCAATAAAAGTCACAAAAACTAAAGTGTTTGATTACAAGATTTCGGAAATTTTTCTCAGGAAATTTCACTTTAAAGTCGTCGCACATCTTCCGTACTAAATCTTATTACGCGAAGATTTCAATGTTTTTCATTGAATTAATAATTCTTTTCAGAAATTTTAAGCTCAGCTTTGCATGTAATTTTGTTAAATCGCTAATACTAAGGTGGGTAGGCGTCTTTTTTTCTTTCTTCTAAATGTTATAATCTTTTCTATTGTTTATTGAACGACAAGAAAAGATTTAATTTTATTATGTACATCTTAAAATATCATCATAAAAATGTTTGATAAAAGATATAATAAAATACTTCCTGCTGCATAAATATTTTCTTTAATGCAAATATTCTATGTAAATCAAGTGTCTGATAAGATATATATTAATCTGCAGTATAAAATAATAAGTTAATAAAAGAAATTACACAAAAATTGAAAAGAAAGCCACAACTTCCATTTTTAAGTGCATTTGCAATTAAGTAAGTTCACAACACTTATAATCGTCTTCATATCTTTTCGCCTGTCTGAATTTAAAAATTTCATCTCCCAGCATCGGGGTTCGAACTAAAAACCTTCTGTTTATCAGCGATATGCTTTACTTCGAAGCTATGATGTCTGCAGGATAAACGTCGAAATTAAGGTTCTGTTTTGAAATTTAAATCACAAAAATGAACAGATGACATTGAAAAAAACATTATTTAATTATTTAATTTAAAAAATAGTCTTTTTCAAAACTTTGTGATTTATCGTGTGTCACGAGGTGATCAATTGGAAGTACACAAGTCTCTTAGTCATATAGTTTTTGTGTAGGTACGCTGTGACAGGCAGACAGACAAAGGACATAGACGAGTAAGTTTTTGTCAGATGAACAAAACCCTAAGAATATATATCTTTTTTAAATAAAAGCACTTTATTGCAGGCTTAAAATGATTTGTTATTTAAAAACCTCGATTTTCTAAATTTTATGATAATCTTAAATTATCAAATAAACATTTTTAACTTTAAGTATTTTTCATCTTGTTCTAGGTAAAAATATTAGAACAATAAAATGTCCTTATCGTTATTGTTTAAACTCCGCTCTTCGAACCGTCAGTAATGTATATCAAACTATTCAAAAAATTTAAATATATGTTGATTTTTCAATTTTTTTCGCCACTCTCAATAAAAGACACAAAAACAAAAGTGTTCGCTAACAAGATTTTGGAAATATTTCACAGGAAATTTCATTTTAAAGTCGTCGCACATCTTCCCAAGTACTGAATCTTATTACGCGAAGATTTCGATGTTTTTGATTGAATTAATAATTCTTTTTCGGAAAAAATTACGCTTAGAATTGCATGTAATTTTGTTAAATCGCTAATGCTCATAATGAAAAGCGTCTTTTTTCCTTTCTTTTAAACGTGCTAATCTTTTCTAATGTTTATTGAACGACAATAACTGATTTAATTATATCATGCATCTTAAAATATGAACATCAAACAGTACGTAAAAAGACACTTTTTTTCTGAAGAAAAATACTTCATTCCAGGCTTAAAACAATTTAAGCTAGACCGGAAATTCGCGAAACACTTTTGCAACATTAACTAGACATAATAATTAGCACTTGGGTCATTCCATGTCAACTGGCCTAGAGGCTCCCACTCGATCCCCTTCAATTTTTTTTATAATTGATACAGAATATGCATATAGGGATATAATGAACATTTGGAAACTGTTTAGTGCAAGAAGTAGTACTGATGGGGCGCCAGTTGTCCATTTGTACAAATCTCCATTTCATGGTCGTTAAAAAAAACGGCCAAATCATCAAGTTTGGCATCATATTGCTCATGATATAAGAAACCTTGCTTGATGAAAAATAGTGATCTAGTACAACGTATTGTGATAAAAAATGTAATTGCAGTATTAAAAATCACAAATCAAAACTATCGTCATTACTAGGCCTCAAAGTAGGCCGTACGGCCAATCTGGTTGAATTTTACCCTTATTTTAACATGTTGTAACTACTATAAATATTATTTCAAAAATTTGTCACTCTATAAATTAATTACCTATGAATATGTCATAAAGCCGCTGAAGTTGTTTTTAAATTGCTTAAATATTCATTAAACTATTCATGTTCAAAATCTAATAAAAAGTTAAAATCGTCGATTTTGCCCTATTTTCAGCAGTGTATATCTCAAAAGGAACACTTTCTATTTGTTTACAATAAATACCACTGGAAAGAGTATATTTTAATTTATAAAAAACACTTTATTTAATTTTAGGCCTTTTAGATACAGGATAAAAATAATAAAATTCAAAACCTATTGTACGAGATAATCGCGATACATACCAGAAAGGTATATATTACGATAGAATTTTTCAACATATTTTGCACCATTATTTTATTATTACAACGATTAATGCATAGATAATTATTACTTTTCTGATCACCGTATCTCTCCCTTTACCATTATGAATGATTTGTATCCTCATTGCCAATGAGTTATGTCCAAGAACCAGGCAAGGTTAGGTTCTGGTTGGGTATTGCATGTTTCATATTCTGAATGTGGGTACCTAACAAGATCAATAGATTGTTATAGACTGAATATTTTGAGTATTTATAGCTCCCATTATGTTGATTCATGATCCCCGAGCTATAAAAAACATTACTCATTGGTTCAGTTTGTCAAATTTCTTATTGATTGCGATTGCAACACCTTTCGGTAAATTGTATTACCGACTAATTTTTGTTTTTATTGGAACTGGAAAAGTAATTATTATATGCTCTTCTGAAATCCAAGAACGATCTTGTCTAGCGGACCAATAACATGTTTTCGAAGGTCCATGAGGATGCATAAAATTTATTAAGACATCATTCTCTTCAAGTGAGATTTCATGTGCATTTCCAATCCACCAATTTTTATATGGCATAATAATGAAGTAACTGTGGCCAGAAAAAGTGATAATTATCTATGCATTAACCGTTGTAATAAAAAAGAATGGTGCAAAATATGTTGAAAAATCCCGTCGTAATATATACCTTTCTCGTATGTATCTCGATTATCTCGTACAAAGGGTTTTTAAATTTTATTATTTCCCTTCTGTATCTAAAAAGCCCAAAATGAAATAAAGTGTTTTTTATAAATTAAGATATGTTCTTTCCAGTGGTGCAAATTGTAACTAAATCTAAAGTGTCCCTTTTGAGATATACGCTGCTGAAAATGGGGCAAAATCGACGATTTTAATTTTTTATTAGATTTTGAACATGAATAATTTAATGAATATTTAAGCAATTTAAAAACAACTTCAGTGACTTTATGACATATTCATAGGTAATTAATTTGTTTAGTGACAAATTTTTAAAATAAAATTTACATTAGTTACAACATGTTAAAATAAGGGTAAAATTCAACCAGATTGGCCGTACGGCCTACTTTGAGGCCTAGTAATGACGATAGTTTTGATTTGTGATTTTTAATACTGCAATTACATTTTTTATCACAAAAAGTTGTACTAGATCACTTATTTTCATTAAGCAAGATTTCATTATATCATGAGCAATATGATTCCAAACTTGATGATTTGGCCGTTTTTTCTACGACAGTTAAATAGTGATTTGTAGAAATGGACCCCTGGCTATAATATATAAATCTATACTACTTCTTGCACTAAACAGATTCCAAATGTTCATATTATACCTACATGTATATTCGTTATCAGTTATAAAAAAATTGAAGGGGGTCGAGCGGGAACCATGCCAAATTTAAGACACATGACATGGAATGACCAACTTGTAGTTAAAATCATTTTAGAATGTGTTGGGAATGTGTAGTGCGAAATAAACGATTATGCAAAAAATACTATCAACAAATGCAAGAGGAGAAAATTTGTTTTCAAAACATTTACTTTTAAAACTGTGTAATTTTTGTTACAATGCAGAATGTGTTTTACATGAGTTGTCTTTATATTTTTCTAAATTGTGTGGCGTTTATAATGCGTTTGTTAATTTGGTGACAAAGTTTTGTGCAACACAGCACTATTGCAAGAACTTGTTTTCATCAACACAAGTAACACTACTATTTTTAGAACACATTTCTTGATAACAACACTTTTGATGCATATATACATTATACATATACACTTTTGATACAATTCCAATAGAAAAAAATTTTTGTTTCTGAATTTTTTCAATTCACAACACATTAATATGTTATTAATTTAGTAACAAAAAGTGTTGTAATATGTGTTTGTATTTAAGAATTCGATGTTCATGGAAAATGTTATCGTTGCTTCAAAACACCGCTTTTCTTAGTTTTACGATAAACTTAAATTATCAAATAAATATTTTCTAACTTTAAGCATTTTTCATCTTGTTCCAGATAAAAAATATTAGCACAATAAAATATCCTTGTCGCTATTCTTTAAACACAGCTTTTCTAACCGCTAGTGAGATACATCAAAGTATTAAAAAATTTTAAATATATGTTGATTCTTCATATTTTTTCGCCACTCTGAATAAAAGTCACAAAAACAAAAGTGCTCGCTAACAAGATTTCGGTTTCTCACAGGAAATTTCACTTTAAAGTCGTCGCACATCTTCCCACGTACTAAATCTTATTACGCGAAGATTTCAATGTTTTTGATTGAATTAATAATTTTTTTTTTTGGAAAATTTTAAGCTTAGCTTTGCATGTAA
Organism: Maratus speculifer; assembly: GCA_964019185.1. NCBI lineage: Eukaryota > Metazoa > Arthropoda > Arachnida > Araneae > Salticidae > Maratus > Maratus speculifer. The sequence continues at coordinate 147,274,508 of OZ025296.1, forward strand.
TTTTGTTAAATTGCTGATGCTCAGGCGAAAAGGCGTCTTTTTCCCTTTCTTTTAAACGTGCTAATCTTTTCTAATATTTTTGGAACGACAAGAACTGATTTAATTTTATTATGCATCTTAAAATATCATCATAAAAATGTTTGATAAAAGATATAATAAAATACTTCCTGCTGCATAAATATTTTCTTTAATGCAAATATTCTATGTAAATCAAGTGTCTGATAAGATATATATTAATCTGCAGCATAAAATAATAAGTTAATAAAAGAAATTACACAAAAATTGAAACGTAAGCCACAACTCCCGTTTTTAGGTGTTTTCATAATTATATAAATACATAGCACTTACAATCGTTTTGTGGTCCATCCGTCTGCCTATCTGTCTGCTTGTCTGCATATAACAGAGCAAAAACACCCAACACCATGGTTTGAAATTTAATATTTATAACCGTTGAAGAATTTTGTCGAGTCATTTTAAATTTTATGAAACTCTATTCAGAACTCATAAAAGGCATTAATAAAAGTTTTTTTTATTAAATCCAACAAAATTGATTAATTCAGTGATATCTCATAATAAGTATTGATTCTAAGTAGCCATGACGATAATATTCTATTTAAGATGGAGTCCTATTATTTCCATATTACTGAATTTATTTTATATAATCGTAATACATTTTCTATTCTTGCATTTTTGCATAAGAGTGCAACAGCAATAGCACCAAGATCTGAATATTTACAAACCTATGTATAGTACGAATGTTCCTTATTTGCCACGTTTAAATAAATTCATTGTCATTATTATTTTTTTTTTCGTTTGTTTAAGACAGGATTCCGTCATTGACATATACTTTTTTCACTGATATTACTGTACTTAATTTTCTTTTTTTTTAAATCTACAATCTTTTAAAAATTTAATTTTAAAGTTTAATTGTAATAGCGATTTAAAAATATATACATTTTTTGTAAAAAAGTTATAAGCTGAATCGAATTTTACCGATATTTTTCGTGGATCAAGTTAGTCAGTAACGATGATTTTAGTGAGGGTTGGGTTGAGACTGGGACTGAAAATTTTTTCCCGTGCAAAACTAGGAAGAAGAAAAGCAATCCCGGTTCGGAATGAAAAATTGCAGTAGGCCCAGTCCGGTACAGCTTTCGGAAAAAAATAAGATCAGGATTTGGCCCAAGCCTAGGAAACAGACTTTTTTAAATGGCCTCTCCAGGACGATATAAAACTGAAGTTGTGAGGTCTAAAATTACGAAAAAAATCTTAATCGACATATTATAAAAAAAAAAAAAAAAAAAAAAAAAAAAAAAAAAACTTGTTTTAAATCAACTGTAGGATATTTAAACAGTGAAGAAAGAAAGATTGTGGAAAGAGCAAAAGTTGAACTGAATCGGAAATTTAAGAGGAAAAAACGTGTCTTTTTTTATTATTAAAAAAAAAAGTTACATCATCTTTTAAATTTATATTTTTAATGTTTTTAAAATTAATATTTAAATCCTAACACAAAATTAAAATTTTATTTTCCTTTTTAATTAAATGAAAATACTTGTCGGCTTGGAATATAGGCGCAGGTAGATTTCGAAGTTAAATGCTCATTTCAACAACAAAAAATAAAATATGATTAGAGATAAACCCAGTTTAACAATTTTATAATTCTGCCGCTTTTCAAGAATTTTTAATTTCATTTCTCTGCAACAACTGGTTTATGAGAATTATCTTAAGCGAAATTCGGCTCAAACTGCCCACTTTCGCGGCATTTATTTATTTATTTTATACGAAATCTTGTTCAAAAGCTCTCTTTTTTTTCTCGTTTTTTTTTTTTTTTTTTTTTTTTTTTTTTTCAAACGCAATTGATGTTTCAGGTAATACTTTCAAAGTTGGCGTTTTGAACCAAATATCCCGACGAAAAAAAGAAGAAAAATCAACGAAGGTTTTTTCTGAACTATCTCGTGATTAAACGGTTATATCTCAAAAATCTAATTTATTGATCGTAAAATAGAAAACACAGTTCGATTCTAAATCGCTTCCATAGTTAGATATTTTAATTTTAAATATTTCCATTAAAAAATGAATTCGTAAATGTGTCAAAACATTTTGCGCTTGTTAAGCATAGCAATTGAGAACAAACAGCCTTAAATGGGCATATCTCTATGAGTTTTGCAGATATGAAGATGGAACTTTTTTTTATCCTTAATTCAGGAATGGATAAGAAGCCTTTCCTAAATTTTACCCTACGAGGGCTGTATAAAAATTCAGTTTTCGTATTTTCTCAAATATACCTAACCATGGAGTTGAAACCTATTGCATCAAATTTTTCACTTTTTTTAAGAAACTTTGCCACTGGAATTATACGTTTAGAGGTAATATTTAAAGAAATAGCCTGCGATATTTATGAATCACAATTATAAATTATGAAAAGTTTTGTAACTATCTTAGTCTGCATGCCCCAAAATCATATTTTGAGAAAAATGACTTTAAAGTTTTCTCTTTGACAATATATGATATTTAACATTTTTTTAACAATGCCAATAGTTTTGTTTTAAAGTTTTCATTAATTATTACTCTCATATACATAATTTTGTTTTGGTTTTATATGTGTTGGTAACCCCAAATTCGTATTATTTTTGCTCTTTCATGGATAATAGAAAGATGAAAACACCCACTTTATTTGTAGTTCCAAAATATTTGTGGGCCTGACGATTCTTCTTTGGTCCTACTAATTTCAATTATATTTATTTATTTATTTTTGCATGTTTTAATGTGTAATTTTGTATTAAATTCAATGGTTTATATATTGTTTTATAATTAAAGGTTACATATATGTATGTATAAATACACATATAAGTAAAATAAACTAGGAAGGATTGAGCAGCTAAAAAAAGCTATATAGAAAATAAGGAAATAATACCTTTTTACTTGATGCAGTGTACCATAAGAAATCCCAGAATGTAAAATGTAATCTATAAAAACATTCAAAATATCATGCGCATGATCAGCAATGTTGTCCGAATGCTAAAATAATAAAATCGAAATCACCACATATAAACAAATATGCTACATATATATGCTGTATGCTACTCATAGATTTAAGGTTTCCACGTTATTTTTCATCCTGTTTTTCTATTTATACACTTATTATTATTCTCATTTACGTATGTTTATATTTGTGATTTCAATTTTATTATATATACAAATATATGTATATATATTTTGATTACTTTTACGTTCAAAAATCCTATGAACCATTAAACAAGTCGGAAATTGTACGTCAAACGTATCAAATGAGATGCATTCGTACTATAACTCGTTTGATAAATATCCAGATCTTGGTGCAATATCTGTTGCACTCTTATGCCAAAAATGCACTACAAATTTTGTTATGATTATATGCATTAAATTCAGTAGAACAAAAATAATAAGACTTTTTAGGTCCATTATTTTAAATTTTTTTAAAATATAGGTCCATTTAAAATATCAGGTCCATTTTAAATGGGACGTAATTACCATGACAACCTAGAATCATTACCTATCATGAGGCATCACTGAATTTTTGGGTATGATGGGATTTAATAGAACGAAGAAAGATTTTATGAAAATCTTTTTTAGTTTTGATTCGATTTTCATAAAATTTAAAATGATTAGACAAAACTCTGCAATAATTACATATATGATATTTCAAACTTTTTTGATTCGATAGTTTTTGCGCTGTTATATAGGGACAGACGAATAGACTAGGCGTCTACAATAGGTACTACTCATTTATATAATTAGGAAAGCGCCTAAAATAAGGCTGTATTAACTCTTTCAGGTCGCTGTTTGTATTCTAAAAATGGTTAATTTTAATATCCAAATTGTCAAATAGTATTAGTAATTTTTTAGTACAATTCAGACCTCATAACATACATTAAAAAGCGCTTTTGATTATTTTTAAATAAGTTTGTTCATTAATTAAGGTGTGAATTTATTATCTGAACACTTCTAGACAGTGTTGAATTTAGACACTTTTCTCTGGGAGGAATTTCAGTGGCTCCGAGGGAAGGGGATTGTACTTTTTTGACCATTCCAAATACGAAATTTCAAACTTTTCGGGGGGGGGGGGCGTTTTATTGATTAGGAGCGAGGAATGTCCCCTCCCCCCCCCCACCCTCCCTAAATTCAACACTGCTTCTAGAGCAGAAAATACCTTACCCCTGAAAGGGTTCAGACTCTAGATGCTTGGTTTTACTTTTATTTCTTTTATTTCTTTTATTTTCTCTTGTATTCTTTTTATCTTGAATATTCCTTCATATGTGACTTAACAGATCAAAGATTCAACCAAACAAATTCGTGATATGAGAATTTATTAAATAAATGAATAAGTAAGTTATTAAAAGCTGCAGTTGAATCACTGAGTTGAACACATATCAATCCAAACTATAGTATTTCAAAAAATTACAACGAAACAAGGGAAAAATAACCAAAACTTTTTTTTTTTTTTTTTTTTTTTTTTTTTTTTTTTTTTTTTAAGATAATGAATTGAATTAAATATATCGAAAGGAAAAATCTCTTATTGTGTTGCATTCAAATAACTGTACAATTGAACTGGAATTTTTTTTTAGTAAAAGAAAGAGATAATCTATTACTAAATGCAATATAATATCTATCTAAATATATTTATTTTTATATAATTAATTAATTACATATAGTTAATTTATCTTAGATAACTAAATAGTATAAATCTAATGTTTGGGACAAAATGCATTAGGTTCAACTCAAAAATATTTATCTATTTTTTGCGTATTAAAAGAAAAAAAATCCCTGTCGGCTGGGCCTATAGGCGGAGGTAGATTTCGAAGAGCGCTCATTTCAACAAAATATATATATATATATATGATTAGAGATAAACCCAGTTTAATAACTTCAGTTGGCCGTTTATGAAAATTTTTTAATTTCATTTCCATCTGAAAAAACTGGTTTTATCAGAATCATCTTAAGAAAAATTCAGCTCAAATGCCCATTTTGATAGCATATTTTGAAATAGATTCTGAATTTAGTAAAAAAATCGACCAAAACAGTACATTATACAGCTCCTAAATAACAAAAAACTATCAGTTGAATGCATTTGAGAAAAAAATTGAATTTAAAAATGAGTCATAAAATAACTGATTTGTTGTTTGAATACATCCTTAATTCTATAATCATGATTGCTTCGGAAAATTTTGTGCGAAATACTCACTTTGACAGCATTTTAAAAAATATATCCTATCTTTATCAAAAAACTGGCCAATACGTCACAGTATATAGTTCCTAAATAAGAGGATCTGTAAATTGGATGCGTTTGAGAGCGAAAATGGATTTTAAAACGAGTCGTAAAAAACGCAATTTGCTATGTGAAAATTCCTTAAATTTTCAAATCTCAAAGACTTCGGGAAATTCTGTTCAAAATACCCTTTTTGGTAGCCTTTTTCAAAATATATTCTGTCTTTATCAAAAAACCGATCAATGCATCACATTATATAGTTCCTAAATAAGAGGATCTGTAAATTGGATGCATTTGAGAGCAAAAATGGATTTAAAAACGTGTCAAAAAAAAAGCAATTTCTTATTTGAACACTTCCTTAAATTTTCAGTCACGATGATTTTAGAAAATTCTGTTCAAAATACCCTTTTTGGTAGCCTTTTTTGAAATATATTCCGTCTTTATCAAAAAACTGACCAATGCATCACATTATATAGTTCCTAAATAAGAGGATCTGTAAATTGGATGCGTTTGAGAACAAAAATGGATTTAAAAATGAGTCAGAAAAAAACGCAATTTCTTATTTGACTACTTCCTTAAATTTTCTGTCCCGATGACTTTGGGAAATTATGCTCTAAATACCCTTTTTGGTAGCCTTTTTCGAAATATATTCTGTCTTTATCAAAAAACCGATCAATGCATCTCATTATATAGTTCCTAAATAAGAGGATCTGTAAATTGGATGTGTTTGAGAGCAAAAATGGATTTAAAAACGAGTCAGAAAAAAACGCAATTTCTTATTTGAATACTTCCTTCAATTTTCAGTACTGATGACTTTCGGAAATTCTGTTCAAAATACCCTTTTTGGTAGCCTTTTTTGAATATATTCTGTCTTTATCAGAAAATTGACCAATGCACCACTTTATACAGTTTCTAAAAAGAGGATCTACCATTTGGATGCGTTTAAAATCAAAAATGAATTTAAAAATGAGTCAGAATATAATCAGTTTGGATTTGAGGTTTTTTCTCCAACTCCTATTTTTGTTTAATTTGTTTTTGCTATACGAATTGGTCTTATGAAAAACTTGTCAATATAAAAGTTGTAGATATTTTTAAGCAGATGTAAAATAAATTTACTCAGATTTGATATCTTAAAAATTGACGGAGTTATGGTTTTTTTTCTTTTTTCAGCGCCCTTTTTCTTTTCGTTTTTAATTTTTTTCATCGGTAAAAGTTGGTCCTATCAAAAACTTGTAAATACAAAAGTTTTAGATAATTTTAAGAACATTTACAAAAAATTTAGTTGGACTTGATATCTTGAAAACTGTCGAAGTTATGAATTTTTTTCTCTCAAAATCCCTGTTTTTTTCGCCCCTTGAGCCCACTTCTAAATTTATCAAAAATCTGTCATGCATATACTTTTGGCCCATTTTTAAGAAGTAATATAAATTTTAAACCGATTCGATATCTACTTTAATTAAGAAGTTATGGCGTTTTTTCGATTTTCACAAAAACGCCCCCTATTCCGACCCCCTTGGTCCGATTTTGCCCATTAACGAATTTAGCCAAGATTTTATCCCCTTTGATTTTATGTACAAGTTTGGTGGAGATTGGTGAAGAATTATAAAAGTTATCGTGTCCATAAAAAAGTGAGATATATATATATATATAGATAGATAGATAGATAGATAGATATATAAACTGGTGCGATTGCAATAGGTAGTATTTCTTACGAAATCTACCTAATACTTTATGGACGGTCAAGGTATAAATTGAAGTTGTAGAACAGATGATGAAATGTGAGTAGTTATACAGGTATCCTATAGATGGCGCTACCTCTAATTTTTTCATACTATTAAATGAAATGACAATGTTAGAAGTTAAGAACTAAACTTAACTCCACTTCCGTAAAAATTTTCAAAGCAAATAATGAATATTTTGAATTTTCTTTTTATTTTACACTGAATAATGATCTTGCAAGCATTTTACGTATATATGTACAGTGTTGCATTTGTTTCTATCACAATCTATTTTTAAGGATACGGAATATGATTGTTTGCATTATCTCAGCAACAGATTAGTATATTGGAATAAAATTTTAAAAGTGTATACAATGATAGAAATATAAGGTGAAAAATTCAGATCAAGCCCAAGAGAGGCCTATGCTGGAGCTGACATGAGGGGGTGGGAGGGGGGTTAAAATTGCATCCCTAAATGAATTTGATTTTTCAAAGTGTATTAATAAAATAGAAGAAGAATTGTAAAAAACAAGAATGGAGATAACTTTTGGCCCCTAAAAAGAAAAAAAATCCCCCCACCCCTTTAAGGGTGTTCTTGAATCAAAAAGGGCAACTTTGTGACACATGCTTTAATTTATTTTTGTCCGGAAATGCATGAAAATAGCAGGTGTTGTTATTCAGAAACTGTCTAATTGCACTCAATTTTTTTTAAACACAATAGATCTTTAATAACAAGACTTCAAAGTTGACGTTTTTGAGCACATTTCCCGACGAAAGCAGAAAAACCTGTCCAAAAGCATGAGAAAAACGGGTGATCACGTGATCGAAATAGCTTAGAACTACATAGGTAATTTATTTATCATATAATGGAAAATTAAGTTTGATTCGAAATCGCTTCCATAGTCAAGCATTCCAATTTTATAACTTTCTGTTTAAAAAATGAATTTGTAAATGTATCAAAACTTTTTGCGCTTGTTGAGCGGAGCAGTTGAGAACACTCTTTGAAATGGGATCCAGGGCTTGAGGCATGTCTTTTTTTTTTATTGGTTCAGAAATAATAATGATTAATGCATGGAGTACGTAATATCTGACCGTACGTAATATCACCTGTACGTAATATCATCAGAAAAATTATGTTTATGATTATTAGTAATTTAAATATAAAATTTATTTATAAGTCTTTTATATTTTAGTCTTTGAAAATATCATTTTCCAAACAGTCGTTATAATTTGTTAAATTACAATTATTTTTTTTATTAAAGTAATTTCTAAGATAATTAATTGAAATTAATCTGTTAATTTATAAAATTTGAACAACTTTTATTAATTCAACTACTATTTCTTAATAAACTTGCGAACTATATTATAGTTGTTATTGTTATATAAGACTGTTGTACCATTTATCTAGCACGCTGACTGTGGCCAAGCCATAAAATGAAGTTAGTTGTTCTTTGCATCACTATCAAAACCAACCAGAATTAATATTATAATACAAAAAAAAAAAAAAAAAAAAAAAAAAAAAAAACAGTTTTTTAAATATAAATAAATATTTTTTAGATTACCCTAGAATGCACTAGAAGGCATTTGTATTGGAAAAAGTCTCAATTTTGAATTCAATTATTTGAATAAAGTTTTGAATTTCATTAAAAACTATATTTTCAAAAAGTTAATAATAGAAGAAATAGAAAAAGATTTCGTTTTTTATACAGCAGTCTTTTTTTATTTCCGGACATTTTGATTATCTTTAATAACAGTTCGATTACAAGTGTGTTATATGTATGTTTTATTTATTTTATTACATTCTATTGATGAAATTTTAACTTTAATAAGAAATGTACACGGAAAAAAATGCTGAATTTATTATATTAACTTAAGTGCAAACTTTCATAATAGTATGCTCGAGATAAAGGGATTTTTACGAAGTCATGCTTGAAAATTATTTTAAAACCATAAAATATCTATACACTTTTAAAACAAATTTCAATACAATTTTGAAATTATTGAATCGTAAATACATTTTTTTTTGTCTATTTGGGGTATTCAAAAATGAAAATATGCAATTCTAAGAAATTTTAAAAGCTGCTGTAAAAACGTTTGGTTGTGATAGAGTAATTTTCACGAAGTCATGCTTGAAAATTATTTTAAAACCATAAAATATCAATAAACTGCGAATTAATTTTTAATGAAATTTTAATTTTTTTCTCTATTTTACAGTTTTAAAAATAAAAATTTTTTAATGCTAAGAAATTTTAAAACATGCAGTAAAAACTTTTGATCGTGATTAGCTTGATCGTGATTGTGTAATTGTTACAAAGTCATGCTTGAAAATTGTTTTAAAAACATAAAATAACATTAAATTGAGACATAGTTTTTAAACTAATATCAGTACAGCTTTGAAACAAATTGATTTGTAAATACGCTCTGTTTCTCTATTTGAGGGTTTTAAAAATGAAAATGTGCACTGCTAATATTATTAAAAGTTGCAGTAAAAATGTTTATTCGTGATAAAGTGATTTTTATGAAGTCATGCTTCAAAATAATTTTAAAACTATAAAATATCAGTACATTGAGACACAGTTAAAAAAAAAAAAAACTTTCCGTACAAATTTGAAACAAATTAATTTATAGCTACAATTTTCTCTATTTTAGGGTTTTAAAACTTGTGATGCTAAGAAATTTTAAAAGATGCAGTAAAAACGTTTGATCGTGATTAGCTTGATTGTGATACTGTAATTGTTACAAAGTAATACATGAAAATTATTTTAAAACCATAAAATATCAGTAAATTAAAACACTTTTTTTTTTTTTTTTTTTTTTTTTTTTTTTAAGTTAGTACAGCTATGAAACAAATTTATATGTAATTACATTTTTTTCTCTATTTGAGGATTTTAAAAATGAAAATGTGCATTGCTAAAAAATATTAAAAGTTGCAGTAAAAATGTTTGATCGTGATAAAGCGATTTTTATGAAGTCATGCTTGAAGATCATTTTAAAACTATACAATATCAGTAAATTGAAACACATATTTAAAAAAAACATTCAGTAAATTTTTAAAACAAATTAGATTTTCTAAATACTTTTTTTTCTCTATTTGAAGATTTTAAAAATGAAAATGTGCGATGCTAAGAAGTTAAAAAGTTGCAGTAAAAACGGTTGATCGTGAAAAGGTGATTGTTACAAAGTCATGATTGAAAATTACTTTAAAACCATAAAAAATCAATAAAGTGAAACACATGCAAAAAAAAAAAAAAAAAAAAAAAAAAATCCGTAAAATTTTGAAACAAATTCATGTGTAATTAAAATTTTCTCTATTTTAGGGTTTTAAAATTTGTGATGTTAAGAAATTTTAAAAGATGCAGTAAAAACGTTTGATGGTAATTAGCTTGATCGTGATACTGTAATTACTACGAAGTCATACTTGAATTTTTTTTTAACACATTCGCTGCCGCTTACGTGAAGATGAAGACAGTTAATGCCGCACTGTAGAAGTGGTTTTTTTCCCAGAAGTCTATTTACTTTTTATAACAAAGAATCAGTGAAAGATTTTCCGCGCCAGCGCGTGGCTGGCTACAGGACATCACCTTAAATCACGCGCTGGCGCATGAATGGTCCCTTAATGCCTGCGCCACATCACGCGCTTTCGCGTGAGTGGCAGCAAACGTGTTAAAACCATGATATATCAGTAAATTGAGACACAGTTTTTAAACAAATTTTACTACAGCTTTGAAACAAATTAATTTGTAAATACAGCTCATATTCAAAATATTAGAATAATTGAGAAAAAGTAATAAGAAAAAATTTTTTGTCATTTATTTTTTTTTTATACTAAGTAAATGCAATTAAATTTCTTATAAATTAAATCTGGAATGTTTAGATAAGATTTTAACATTTTTAAAATATAAAATACAGCACAATAAATTAGGTATACAGCTTCCTTAAACACACCAGAATATTAGAATAAAATTTAGATTGGTTCAAAATATTAGAATATTTTATTTTACGCAACAATATTACCTTATGAATATGAAGTAAATGGTAGTTAATATTTTGTAGCATCCCCTTTAGCTTTCATAACAGCGTACAATCGATCTTGCATACTATATACAAGGTGTTTACAAACATTTCTATCAATATTAGCCCAAATAGACTTTATACGTGCCACTAACTCAGTTTTACTTGAAGGAGGATTTTCTTGAAGTTTTTTCTTCATTATACACCATAAGTTTTCGATGGGATTAAGATCTGGTGAATTTGGTGGCCAAGGAAGTACCTTAATGTTGCGTTGGCGGAACCAATTCTTAGTTGACACCGAGGTATGCGGGGACGCTAAATCTTATTGAAAGATGAAATCATCTTCAAATAAATCTTCTGATGATGGAATAATGTAATATTCTAAAATTTCTTGATATATCAGAGAGTTAACCTTTTCGTAGACGATGCATAACTTTCCAGGTCCTTCTGCACTCATACAACCCAAAACCATGACACTAGCAGCAAATTTTACGGAACGTTTAAGGCATTCTTTATCAAATGCTTCTTGCTTCATTCTCCAAACTCGAATACCTTGATTACCATATGAAACACAAAACATACTTTCATCACTAAATAATATATTTTTCCAATCTTCATTGCTCCATAAACGTCTTGATTTACACCAATTCAATCTTATACGCTTTTGTCTTGCAGTCATGAGAGGTTTTATTTTCGGTACACGAGATTCAAATTTAAATTTATGGAGACGTCTTAATGTTGTCGATGTAGAAACTTCAACTCCTTCTTCTTTCCATTTTCGGTGCAAGAATCGCACACTTTTAAAACGGTTTTTCTTAACTATACGCTTCAGTTTCCTGTCATCTCTAGCAGATGTTTTTGGTTTTCGGCCACCATTTCGGCGATTATTTTGAAATTTTCTAATTTTTGAATATTGTGTTAGTATTTTACTAACGCTCGATTGCGAACAATGTAAATAATTCGATATAAAACATTGATTTTTACCGTGCCGATACAAATCAACCATACGAAGTTTAGTAGATTCAGGAATATCACTCACACGGCCCATTTTAAGACGAAAAAGAAACAAACTGCAAAAAAGAATACTGATTTTAAATAAAATAGTCTGAATTTAATCAATGAGGCCACCAGTTAAGAATTGGTAATAATTAAAGGAGAATTAATGTGAAATATTCTAATATTTTGAACCACTTGAATAAATATTCTAATATTTTGACTTTTCAAAATAATTTTTTTTCAATTAATCTTTTCAAAAATGATATTAAATTTAAGATAACAAATAAGTTTAATCAACAATAAGTTCTTAATAAAAATATCGTTTGCATATTTTCATTAAAAGACATTAAATTACCAAACGATATTTTCAATTTCTAAAAAAAAGGTAATTATTCTAATATTTTGAATATGAGCTGTACATTTTTATGTCTCCATTTGAGGGTTTTAAAAATGAAATGGGCAATGTTAAGACATTTTAAAAGATGCAGTAAAAATGTTTGATCGTAATTAACTGATTTTTATGAAGTCATGGTCGAAAATTATTTTAAAACTATAAATTATCAGTGAATTGAGACACAGTTTTTAAACACATTCAGTAGAGTTTTAACCCTTTATATACCGAATTATTTATCAAGAAATGGCCTCACATCAATAATTGTCTTCTTTAATATCTGAAAATATATTGAAATTTTTAAATAATAATAATAATATGAAATTTAGAAGTGTTTTTTCACTAAATCTGATTAACTATATCTGTATTTATAAATTTTTTTTTGTAAAATATTTACAAAAATAATCAAATTTTTTAACCAAAAATACTGTATGGAAATATTACAATTCTTATAAAAACATGTATTTAAATGTATTATGATCCTCACTGTAAATGGGAAGGCTTTTACCGTTGAAAATATTTCATATAACTTTTTTTTTTCAAAGAAAAAAAACATATAACTATGAAAATTATTAAGAAAATTACCTCTTCTTTTAAATATTTAACTTCGATTGTTTTCCTATTCTATCTAAATTAGATCGAGTAAAGTATATTGTGTGGTAAGAAAAATAACTTTTATTAATGGACTGATTAAAAACGTTTTTTATTAAATTTTTCTCAATGGTATTTATAAGTACGTCTGTAGATAAAGGGATTAATACAAACTGGATTTCTAAATACATTTTTTCTCTATATTAGTATTTTTTAAAAGAAAATGTGCGACGCTAAGAAATTATAAAAGTTATAGTAAAAATGTTTGATCGTGATTGAGTGATTTTTATGAAGTCGTGCTTGAAAATTATTTTAAAACCATAAAATATCGGTAAATTAGGGCATAGTATTTAAACGAATTTCAGTACAGCTTTGAAACAAATTGATTTGTAAATATATTTTTTTTCTAAATTTGAGGATTTTACAAATGAAAATGTGCAATGCTAAGAAATTTTAAAAGCTGCAGTAAAGAGGTTTGTTCGTGATAAAGTGATTTTATGAAGTCATGCTTGAAACTCATTTTAAAACTATAAAATATCAGTAAATTGAAACACATATTTTAAAAAACTTTCAGTACATTCTTAAAAGAAATTGGACATTCTAAATACATTTTTTTTCTATTTGAGGCTTTAAAAAATGAAAATGTGCGATGCTAAGAAATTAAAAATTTGCAGTAAAAACGGTTGACCGTGAAAAAGAGATTGTTACAAAGTCATGATTGAAAATTACTTTAAAACCATAAAATATCAGTAAATTGAGACACAGTTAAATAAAAATTTCCGTACAACTTTGAAACAAATTGTTGTGTAATTACAATTTTCTCTATTTTAGTGTTTTAAACTTGTGATACTAAGAAATTTTAAAAGATGCAGTAAAAACGTTTGATCGTAATTAGCTTGATCGTGATAATGTAATTGCTACAAAGTCATTCTTGAAAATTATTTTAAAACCATGAAATATCAATAAATTGAGACACAGTTTTTAAACAAATTTTACTACAGCTTTGAAACAAATTAATTTGCATGGCTGCCAACTTCTACGCCTTTTTACATCCAAACAAATGCATTCGAACCGAAATGCTATTTAACAAGTTAAAAAAATATGCAGAACTACAATTCATGAAATAAATGTAGAACCTGTATTATTTAATAAATCTTCTGGTTAGAAGCAGATTTATTCCATTTAAAAAGGCGTAGAAGTTGGCAGCTCTGAATTTGTAAATACAATTTTATTTCTCTATTTGAGGGTTTAAAAAATGAAAATGTGTGATGCTAAAAAATTTTGGTATTTATAATTTTTTTGTAAAATATTTACAGAAATAATCAAATTGTTTAACCAAAAATACTATATGTAAATATTACAATTCTTATAAAAACATGTATTTAAATGTATTATGATCCTCAGTGTAAATGGAAAGACTTTTACCGTCGAAAATACTTCAAATAACATTTTTTCAAAGAAAGAAAGAGATATACCTATGAAATTGATTAAGAAAATTACCTCTTTTATAAAATATTTAACTTCGATTGTTTTCCTATTCTATCTAAATTAGATCGAGTAAAGTATATTATGTGGTAAGAAAAATAACTTTTATTGATGGACTGATTAAATACGCTTTTATTAAATTTTCCACAATGGTACTTATAAGTACGTCTGTACATAAAGGGTTTAATACATACTGGATTTCTAAATACATTTTTTCTCTATATTAGGATTTTTAAAAAGAAAATGTGTGATGCTAAGAAATTTTAAAAGTTGCAGTAAAAATGTTTCACCGTGTACATAAAGGGTTTAATACATACTAGATTTCTAAATACATTTTTTCTCTATATTAGGATTTTCAAAAAGAAAATGTGTGATGCTAAGAAATTTTAAAAGTTGCAGTAAAAATGTTTCACCGTGTACATAAAGGGTTTAATACATACTAGATTTCTAAATACATTTTTTCTCTATATTAGGATTTTTAAAAAGAAAATGTGCGATGCTCGTGATTGAGTGATTTTTATGAAGTCGTGCTTGAAAATTATTTTAAAACCATAAAATATCAGTAAATTGGGGCACAGTTTTTAAGCAAATTTCAGTACAGCTTTGAAACAAATGGATTTGTAAATACATTTTTTCCCTAAATTTGAAGATTTTACAAATGAAAATGTGCAATGCTAAGAAATTTTAAAAGTTGCAGTAAAAATGTTTGATCGTAATAAAGTGATTTTTATGAAGTCATGCTTGAAAACTATTTTAAAACTATAAAATATCAGTAAATTGAGACACAGTTTTTAAACTAATTTCAGTGCAGTTTTAAAACAAATTGGATTTCTAAATACATTTTTTTCTCTATTTGAGGATTTTTAAAAATGAAAATGTGCGATGCTAAAAAATTCTAAAAGTTGCAGTAAAAATGTTTGATCGTGATTAAGTGATTGTTACAAAGACTTGCTTGAAATTTATTTTAAAACCATAAAATATCGGTAAATTGAGACACAGTTTAAAAAAAAATCAGTACAGCTTTTACACAAACTGATATGTAAATACAATTTTTTCTATTTTAGGGTTTTAAAAATGAAAACTTGTGATGCTAAGAAATCTTAAAAGATGCAGTAAAAACGTTTGATCGTAATTAGAATGATCGTGATTAGCTTGATCGTGATACTATAATTGTTACAAAGTTATACTTGAAAATTATTTTAAAGCCATAAAATATCAGTAAATTGAAGAACAGTTTTTAAACAATTTTCAGTACAGTTTTTAAACAAATTAGATTTGTAAATACATTTTTTTCCTTATTTAAGTGTTTTAAAAATGAAACTTTGTGATGCTAAGAAATTTTAAAAGATGCAGTAAAAATGTTTGATCGTGATTAGCTTGATCATGATTCTGTATTTGTTACAAACTTATGCTTGAAAATTATTTTAAAACTACAAATTATCAATAAATTGAGTCGCAGATTTTAAACAAATTTCAGTACAGCTTTGAAAACAATTGATTTGTAAATACATCTTTTTCTCCATTCGGTGTATTTAAAAATGAAAATGCGCAATGCTAAGAAATTTTGAAATTTGCAGTGAAAACATTTGATCGTGATAGAGTGATTTTTACGAAGTCATCATGCTTGGAAATTATTGTAAAACCATAAAATGTCAGTAAACTGCGTCACAGTATCTAAACAAATTTCAATCCAGTTTTGAAACAAATTGGATTCCTAAATACATTTTTTCTTTAGTTTACGGTTTAAAAAATGAAAATTTTTTATGCTAAGAAATTTTAAAAGATGCAATAAAAACGTTTGATCGTGATTAGCTTGATCGTGATATTGCACTGCAGAACATTTGTGTAACATTACTCCATGAAGTTGATGGCAGCCAAAGCTTCTACCAAGTTTATGGTGCTATAACGATTAACCAAGATAACCAGTGTAACATATGTTTAAATTACACCAATGTATAAGTGAAAAAAAATCTTAAATTTAGACTTTCTTTCTTTCTTTCTTTCTTTCTTTTTCTTCTTCTTCATTTTTTTATATTAAAAAATAAAAGAATCTAGCAGGAAAATAATTTTATTATTTTATTTATGGCTGTAACAGATTAATCGTCAATGAAGCCATGCTTGAATCCATATGTATTTTCAATTATCATTCCTTTCGGTCCTATGTAAAAAATCAATGAGTTGAAATTGAATAGAAATAAATTTAAATCTAAATATACGTAAAAGATCGATCGTAAACATATAAAATAAAAGCTCTAAAGTTCACTGATATGATTAGATATGTAAGTAACACCATTTTCTGTACCATTATACAAATCCCGTTTAATACGCGACTTTTGTCCACCCTCTTGAAATGTGTCTTAACTGGATTTGGCTATATTTTGTACAGTTTTAATAATTACAGATTATATTTTATTTTTATATGCATATATTTACAATTTTTGTTTTGATCCCTACAGCTTAGGAGGAATTTAAAAATTCTATCAATAATTATTTTGTATAATTTTAATAATCATATTGTTTTCATTAACAACCTATTATTAATTGTTATCATAATGAATTGTTAATAAAAATTTAATCATTTTAAAATATTATTCTACGAAACAGTAATTAATATATTATTTTATTCAAGTTTTTAAACCGATACCCTTCTATTACAGTAAAACAATGAAATGAAAATACTCATTGTCTGCTATAATTATTGTTTTGCCCTCTATTGCTTAGGATATATTTCAGAATTCTATCAACAATTACGTTTGTATAATTTTAATAATCATACATTATAATGAAAGTTAATATTTTCATTAACGATTCATTATGAAAATATTATTACATAATAATGTAAATATATATATATATATATATATATATATATATATATATATATATATATATATATATATATATATATATATATATATATGTATGTGGGATATTGAGTGATTAACTTATGATTTAAGCAAAACTAATATTCTTGATAAGATAAAAAGGTTTAATAGACATACAATATATACGTAGCATTCAAAAATAACAGTAGAACTGAATAATATTCAGTATAAATAAGCTTCCCTGAGCTTTGCATCAAAAGTCCATCAAACTCGCCATCGCTGAAATCTATAGAACACCTCGTTCTTTTTACGCATCATCACATGAGTCTCATTTGGGATATCACGTTCATTAAATCATTGAGTTTATTATCTTTTATTGCTGAATACTTCATTCTTTAATCCCAAGTCCTCGGCAGCTGCTTATAAAAATTTAGACACAAATTCACACAAATTCAAGCTAAAACAGGTAAATATAAAACAACAACATCTAAAGTTACAAGTAAACATAAAACAAAAACATCTAACGTTATGCAGATGCATTACCCCACGGCTTGACGTATTTTGCAATAGTGGATATCTTGTCCACCATGGTCTCCAATTCTTTTTGTATCATAATGATCATGTGATTTTTCTATAATGTTGTTATTCGGTCCATGGAATTTTCCCTTCTTCAGTCCTGTTCCATACAGCGTTTCTTGGATTACCTCGGGATCATTTAATTCATATCTGTTAGGTACTTTTCTCATCATGTTAAATTGTTTTCTATAATTACCATTACTCCAAAAATATAGATTTCTACGCGGACCATTAAAATTTGTTTTAATACTTGTTTTATTATTCCTTTCAGATGGTTCAAACCTTTCTTTTTCAAAAATTTCAAGTTTTCTTTCCCCTAAATACTTTCTCCGATTTTCACATGTGTGACATTTTCTATTAAGATTATTTCTCGAATAATATTTATTTTCTTCATCTCTATCATTGTAATCACGCTTCTTGTAATTTCTGATAAATTTCTGTTTATTTGCATTAACTCCTTCAATATTTCTTTCTTCCCTCGTGTTTTTCCGTTTATAATATTTTTCAAATTTCCTCGTTTCATTTTTATTTTCATTGGCGCGTGCACATAAATTGCGTTTTTCTTTTAGGTCATTCATTCGTCCTGTTTGTGATGCCTCTTTTCTTTCATTCAATCTTTTCTTACTAATTAAATTTCCTTCTTTCTCATTTCTTTCTTTTCTTATTTTCAAATTTCTCACGTGATTCAAATCAATTTCATTATCCTCTATGACTCTCGCGAAATTAATCAAGAAATTACCTCCTGCATTGTTATCATTTGAAATTATAATAATTTCATCACGTGAATTATCTAACGTAGACGTTTTCTTTTCATTATTACTTCTGGCAGCATGATTCAATTTTATATCAGAATTCTTCGGAACTTCAGTGTAACCTACTTGAATACTATTGCGTTTGCCAACGATCTTAATTCCGTTCTCGTCTATCGCCAAATTTAATTTGTTAATGACATCATATCCCAATAAAATATCATATGCAAGAGATTTTAACACATACAAATTCGCTCTGATTAGAAAACCATCAATATTAAATTCATATGGGAAGTATCCTTTAGGATAAACAACTACTTTTTCTATGCATGACAAAGAGATATTATTTGAAAATAATCTTGGCGAGCCTATTTTCGTATAATATTCATAACTCACCAAACTGATATCACTTCCAGTGTCGAAGAAGATCTGTGTATTTTTACCGTTAATATCAATATTTTTCAAGCAATCAGGTTTGGCGCTATTTGTTTGTGTGATTACTGTAGAATTCATTTCTTTGTGATTGGATAATCGCGGGTTTTGGCTCAGATTTTGGCTGTCATTATTTATTATTCCCATTATTAAACTGCAATATTACGTTGCCAAGACGCTTACTTTTGAAACACATAATTTGTGCGCTGTTTTTTTTCATTTGAATAAGAAGATTCATTTACATCATCTGTATTATCTTTAAATTGTTGTCTTCTTAAAGTATTATAACGTTGATATGGTAACCATAGTTTTGTGTTGTTGTTTTCGCGCAGTTTTGGCTCCCTTTCTTCAAAGTGTCGTGAATTTCTATTAGTGGTTTTAATATTAAGCCTTGCTGTTTCACAATCATCTAATTTACAAACTAATACATCAACATTTTTAATTTTGGGAAGATCATTTATAAAAATGTTCTTTTATTTCTATCGATATCCTTCTCTTGATTTGATCTACTAATATTAATTCTTTTAAATCTTCAAAATTGGATACCTCAAGACCGGTAATCCATTCTTCTAAATAATTCCTTAACTCAAATGCTAGATCGCACCAAGTGGCTGAGTTTTCTTTCTTATGCGACATTAATTTTTGCCTAAACTCTTCTGACGTCAATTTGAATCTTTTGAGCAGCAAGTTTTTTACATAATCGTAGTTATTTGTTAATGTTTCTGGTTCTCTAGTTATAACATTAGCAATTTTTAGCGACATTAAACTTAATAAGTGCATTACCCAATTTTCTTTTGTTATATTCATCCTAGAAATCTGTCTCTCGAATAGAGCTAAATAGATACTGATATCACCCTTCCCATCAAAGTGTGACATTAATTTAAACAAATCTGGTTGCTTACCTGAACCAGTTACAGCCGAACCGTCACTTGTATTTGTCATATTTCCTTGAAGTTCAATTTTTCGTAATTCGTACTCCATCTCCATCTTCTTTTCCTCTAATCTTCTTTCTGCTTCTAACCGTCTTTCTTCTTTTTCTGCCTCCAGCCTTAACCGTCTTTCTTCTTTTTCTGCCTCTAGTCTTCTTTCTTCTTTTTCTGCTTCTAGTCTTCTTTCTTCTTTTTCTGCTTCTAATCTTCTTTCTTCTTTTTCTTTTTCTGCTTCTAGTCTTTCTTTTTCTATTCTCTCCGCGGCAATGACTTCAAGTCGAACTTTTAAAAAATTTTCTTCATAATCCTTCGATTCCGTTACCAACTTTATCAAATCAATGATTCTTGGACTCTGAGGCACAACTATACCTAGGTCATCACACAATGTTAACAAGTCCGCCTTCCTAGCTTTATTCAGAACAGACATTATAATTTTTGTTTACACTTCAATAAAACAATATAGTGCACTATCTTGCAGGCTTGATTACGGATAATTTCTAATCATTACACATATAACAAACAGTTCCTTTTTTTATATAATACGTTTTAGTTTAAAAACAAAACATTCTTCTTAGACTTAGATCTTCTTAGTACAAAATAGCTTTCATCGTGAAATTCAAATTCAAATATAAATCAGCGAAATCATTCAAATCCCGGCAACGAGCCCCCAAAACTTGTGGGATATTGAGTGATTAACTTATGATTTAAGCAAAACTAATATTCTTGATAAGATAAAAAGGTTTAATAGACATAAAATATATACGTAACATTCAAAAATAACAGTAGAACTGAATAATATTCAGTATAAATAAGCTTCCCTGAGCTTTGCATTAAAAGTCCATCAAACTCGCCATCGCTGAAATCTATAGAACACCTCGTTCTTTTTACGCATCATCATATGAGTCTCATTTGGGATATCACGTTCATTAAATCATTGAGTTTATTATCTTTTATTGATGAATACTTCATTCTTTAATCCCACATATATATATTTGTAATTTTAAATCTGACATTTTTTTCTGCTACAAAACTATAAAGGAAAAATATTCATCGTCTGCCTCCTTTGAATATAAAAATGCACCTTTTAAAACGAAAACGGAAAGAAAACTGTTTTGTCTTCAAAGATTTAACTTATGATTTATTTGCACATATTCCTTGAAATCCCAAAAGTATGTTTTCAAACCGATATCCTTCTATCAGTGTAAAACAATGAAATGAAAATACTTATTCTCTGCTATAATTATTGTTTTGTTTTTTACAGATTAGAATAAATTTCAGAATACTATCAACAATTACTTTGTATCATTTTGATAATCATATATTATAATGAAAGTTATTATTAAGGAGACATATTCATCTTCTGCTTCTTTTGTATATGAAACTGCGTTCTTTTGAAACGAAAACAGAAAGAAAACTGTTTCTTCTTCAAAGATTATCGTATGATTTATTTGTGCACATTCCCTGAAATACCAAAAGTAAGTTTTCAAATCGATATCCTTCTATCAATGTAAAACAATGAAATGAAAATACTTATTCTCTGCTATAATTATTGTTTTGCTCTTTACAGATTAGAATAAATTTCGGAATTCTATCAACAATTACTTTGTATCATTTTGATAATCATACATTATAATGAAAGTTATTATTAAGGAGAAATATTCACGTCTGCTTCTTTTGTATATGAAACTGCATCTTTGGAAACGAAAACAGAAAGAAGACTTTTCTTCTTCAAAGATTTAACCTATGATTTATTTGTGCACATTCCCTGAAATCCCAAAACTAAGTTTTCAAACCAATATCCTTCTATCGGTGTAAAACAATGAAATGAAAATACTTATTCTTTGTTATAATTATTGTTTTGTTCTTTACAGCTGAGAATAATTTTCAGAATTTTATCAACAATTACTTTGTATAATTTTGATAATCATACATTATAATGGAAGTTAATTATTTCACCGACAATTCATTATAAAAACTCTTATTGTATAACAATGTAATAATATTTGTTTTGTAATTTTAAATCTGACATTTTTCTTTCGCTACAAAACTATAAAGGAAAAATATTCATCGTCTTCTTCTTTTGTATATGAAAATGCATGTTTTGAAACGAAAACAGAAAGAAAACTGTATCTTCTTCGAAGATTTAACCTATGATTTATTTGTGCACATTCCCTGAAATCCCAAAACTACAAAGTTTCAAAAGAATTTCCCGAGGTACGCTTGAAATCTGCTGAGGTTTTAATTTCCCTCTCTTTATATTATCAGCGTACAATCTCGGGGGACAAAATTTCTTTTCAGAATCATAAAAGATAGTAAGTGTTGCCAGAAAATGAAGAAAAATGTAAAAATTCATTTTCTTTTCAAACTGAAATATTTATCCCCCCCTTCTTTGCTCCCACCTTATGGGAAATTCCCTAATTCTTTGTCATTTTTTCATTCATTATTTTAAGTTCAAAAATTTTGTAATACGATTTTAATATCTGACGCTTATATTAAATTGAAAAATATTGATTCTTTTTTCGGTATTGAAAGGTTTTTCTATCGAACGCTTTTTAAAATATACATATCTTTCAATAAAATCGCTGAATTTACAAATTCGTTTTAAATTTTTCTAGAGTCAGCATCCAAGAAACTTTTCTTTAAAATAGTAGATGCAGTATTTTTCATAAAGTTACATTTTCAGATATTAATTTTGCAGTTCTATTGTATACCTTTCTGTATTGATTGACTAGAGCTTCGTATTGTCTGCATGTATATATATGTAGAAAAAATATTGCAGGTTTAGCAATTTCACTCTCAATATATTTGCAAATGCGCAATTTGAAATACATTTGTATTTTATGTCATTCCTGAACTACTACTATAAATATGAAGCACTCCTTATTTGCTTCAATAAAAATGGATGGAACTTGAAATTTAGTTTGACATAAAGGAACCCAACGAAGAATGAGATTTCTGCGTATGTCTGTACTTCTGTTTCCAGATCCACTCTCGCGAAAAGTAGGACATAGAGACAAAAAACTAGCGGTACAGCCGTTTCTAAATCTGAACATAAAAATACAATAAATTCTATGAAAACGGAATTGTCTGTAACGAAATATTTTCTTATAATGTAAATTTTTATAGTACTTAAGATATAAATTTCATATAATCCTACCCGCTAACACGGAAATCTCTCTAAGTTGGAATATTTCTCGTCTTTCAAGCTATTTCGTCGTAGGAAGGTTTACTGTAACAAATAAAAAAAAAGGTAAGGCCAGAATCAGTGCAATTGCTAGGGACGGAAGCAAAATTCTGTTTTGCCAAGTGTCCATCTTATGAGATATATTAAATAGTTTGTCGTGACTGACTGATAATCAACGCACAGCCCAAACAGTTGCAGGTAGAAACGTGAAACTTTGCGAAAATATAATTCTTATGATGTAAACGTGCACTACGACGGGATTTTTAAAAATTTTCCTCTAATGGGAGGGGGGGGACAAACGGGGTATCGAAAATTTTGGAACATCTTCCTATATCTCAGCATCCGTTTAAGGTGGCAGCGTGAAATTCCAGAAAATAAATCAAATTAAATAAAATAATTAAACACATTTTTCAGGGATTTTAGAAATTGCCCTCCCCTGAGGTGATTAAAGGGAAGTCGAACATTTTGAAACATTTGGCACATATCAGCAGCCGTTTTAAGTAGGAGCATGAAACGGCAGAAAATAAATTAATTAGAAAAATGATTAAAGACATGTTTCAGAGATTTTAAAATTTCCACCCCCGAGGGGTTAAAGTGGGGGTCGAAAAATTCCAAACTGTTTTAGATACGTCATGTGGCATATCATCAGAAAGCCCTCGGACCGCTCTTTCATATTATGAACCTTTCTTAACCCCATCCCAATTCCCCGTCCTGGAGAGGGGAACAGTTTTCAAAATTTTTTTTAATTGTAGCGGGTTTTTTTAATTGTAGCGTTTTGTCATTACAGATCGGTTTTTTATGTGACCCTCTGATAAATATTATTTATAATATATGAAAATTTCAAAGAGAGATGAAGGGTTTATAGAGGGGAGACGTCATAGTTGGAACACTAGATGGCAATTTTCGAAATTTGGCCTGCACCTCTCATGCGATAAATCATTAAAAAGCTTTTTAACCATTATTTCAAATTATACATATCCAGCGCCTCTCCTCCTCCAATTTGTCCCAGTGGGGGGGGGGGAAGCACATTTCTAAATTTAGCCGACACCCAACGTGTGATATATTGTTGGAAACTTGCGACCATTTATTCATGTCATGCACTTTCCATGTCCTCCCACCCCCCCCCCCCCCAATTTAAACCCCTCGGGGGGGGGGGGTACAGTTATTATATTCTATCAAGATGTTTTCTAATAATGGGAAAATTATCGAACTGATCTCGATGACTTATAAAAATCAATAAAAAATGTTTTGAATTGTTGCTAATTGTCAAAAAATTTTAACTTTTGATACTTAAATTTCTTTGTCTTATTATACTTATTCGCGCATTTTCAATTTTTTGCAACCAAGGTATATCGTCACATGACTTCTCGATTAGTGTGGCTCCCTTTTAACCTTTCTTCGATGTGCTGTTATGTAATTCCATCTGTTTTAAGTGGACTTGCATTTACTAAAATTCTTTATGAGCATATAAAGACAAGTATTTTTATGATCGGTTGTAGGACATCTTTCTTGTAAATTCTCTGAAATAGTCGTCAACTGTATCGATTGTGTTTCTCACGATGACGATTTTTTTCGATTGGTATATTTTCGGGAATCGAATCTCTAGCCATATCCTAGCATTTTAGTACTAGCGTCAGATTCAAAATAACAAAGCTATTAAAAAATTATTAAAACATTTATTCTAATGACTTTAGAAATTCCCCCCCCCCCCCCCCCGTTTAAAAGGATTAACAAGAGGTTTAGGCCATTCCGCCATGCCTCAGCAGCAGTTTTAGATGGAGATATGAATTTGAAGTTACCTAATTTTCTAAAATCAGCTTAAACATACATTTTAACCATTTTAGAAATTTCCACTTAAGCGGGTTTAGTGGAATGATTTCACTTTTATGATATTTCGCCATATCTCAGCAGCAGGTTTAGGTAGAAGTTGGAAATTCAAGATAACACACTTAATAAAAAAATAGTTAAACATATGTACTTCAGCCATTTTAGATCTATTTTATGATATTCTTTCTCACAGTAGAATAAACACTGAAATTTTATTTAAGTTTTACTACGCGTAGACTAAAAAATAGCACGGAAATTAAAAAATTCGCGCAGAATGAAAAATCGATATTTTTGGGGTTCCGCGAGATTTTCAAATATTTAAAATTTACGTAGAACAAGCTTCAACAGCGCACATCATTGTATCTGAATTCTACTTATGGTGGTGAAAGTCTAATTGTAATATTAATAGTAGGTAATGAGTTATCGCGATTTTAAGATTTTCCATAGGTTAACAAGAGATTTTGCGTTTCAAGGAGCAAGACACTTAACAACAGAATGACCTTTTTTAGAGAATTACCGAAAATTCGGTTTCGTTTTGGCAAACAGCTCAAAAAAAGAGTGTCGCAAAAAATTCGTTTTCGCCGAAAATGCTGCCTAACTTTCGACCGGATCGAAACTCGGTAGAAACTATCTGTATTCCAAAAATTTTCTTTTCTTTTTGTGAGAATTTTCAACAATAATTATTCATTTAAACTGAATCGGCTCAAATAAACGCATTATTTATTGATATGAACTTTACTGTCTATAGTTATCAGACATGTCTGATTCAAAACGTGAGTGTAAATTGTAAAACAGGCAATATATGTGTCACTAAATTTTAAACACGCTCTTTATAATATACGCTAAATTTAACGTGCTCTACACGTGACGTACGTGACTTTTAACGTGACGTACGTGACTTTAACGTGACGTAATCTGTAAACTTGGCAGCGATAAATTTATAGTTTGAAACACTAGAAGGTGTTTCGAATATTCATTGAGAAAATTCTAGCATAACATATGATTATTTACAAAAATCAATATAGAAGATAAATCGAGGTATGTATACCTAAAACATTTTTGAATTTGATGTAATTCGTATAATTAGAAAATCATTTTGTGCCGTTGATGAATTAATTGCATATTAATTTATATGGAAATAAAGAAACTTCGGTGACACGTATAATTAATTAATAACTAGTGTAAATGTAAAAAAAAAAAAAAAAAAAAAAAAAAAAAAAAAAAAGGTAAAAATTGTGTTTTTTAAATAATTTTGAAAAAACTGATAAAAATAATTGACAGTATGGAAACGTTTAGATAAACAAAGTTCGGCTTGTTTTTGTTCTAACAAATACATTATTAGCGTTTATAATACTTCTGCGTAAACCAGGCTTTGCGGCTAACATACCATAACAAAATTAAGATTTATTAATGAAACAAAATTTTAACAAACATGCAATAAAACTGTGTAATTGAGAAAGTCTGCTGCAACTATTAAAGTAATACTAATAATTAATAATAAGTTAATTAACAATTAATAATAATTATTAATTACTGTTTTATAGCATTTTGAAATTGTATTTCTTTTTTCGTTTACCCTCCTGCCCCGCCCCCCTCCCTTCCTCCGTCTTCGAAAAAAAGAAAGATTGTCATTTTTTCCTTTTGTCGGCAAATTTTTGTTTCTGCTGTCAAGCTTTGAATGCACACAGGCGACATACCCGTCTCGATGAGAGCGTCAATTCCAATGACAGTTTTTGAAGGTAAAATCCGATTTGGCGCATTGGCGCGCTATGTGTTACACTGTGATTATTATATAGAGATTGCGTACATTTATATATAAAAAGAGTTAGACGCTTCCCCTTTTTTGTTTGTGGTCGAAAACAAGAAAATTACCAATTAATACTTTTTGATTTCGTTTAGGGCCTTTAAAACCTGCTTCACAGTTAAAACCAGTTGCATTTGGCCCCCAGGGATGAAAAGGTGTTACCATTTGACACCTGCGGGCTTGAAAATGTATTTGGGGTGCCGTTTGTTCTCTCACTGGGTGATTCACGCTAATTAGGGTGCCGCTCAATGCATACCGTTGGAAGATTTTCACCCCTTAGTCATTTGCGCATGCTCTGTGACGTGTATCCTTGCCCTTGAACTCGCCGTCACTGGTGGATAAAACAGAAATTTCTCCCTACGATGACTATCACCGCTATACACTATCCCAATTTCGTTAAGAACTTCGGATGGCTAACTTCTGGCGAGCTTTTTTATATAAAGCAACCTTTGAATTTCAGGACATTTGCACATTTCAGGGAGACTTTGAAGGTGAGTTCAATGGCCGAGCGATTAAAGCGCTGAGCTGGTAATGAGACGCTGTGGGTTCAAATCCTTCGAGGGCCAAAAGTCGGTTTGTATATTTTTAATTTTTTTATTACTGGGCACTTTGGATTAAGAGTGCCATTCTCACCCTAATTACAGGTGCCATTCTGGATCCTTTAGGGGTTTCACCAGAGAGACAAGCCTTTCACCCCTAAAAGGTGTAATGTGTCACTATTAGTTTTAACAGTGTTCGGTCCATTTTTTTGGTTTCATTTTGTCATATTTATGCGCTCTTGCGTAAAACCTAATTACCTCTAATAATCCCCGGCTTGGACATTTTTCATACTGCTGGCTCTATGCTGAGCGATGTGATCAGCGGAAAAAGAAACGAAAAATCAAGAAAAATCAATTTTAAAACTCTCAATTTAAATATCACAAACATCAATTAATTTCATTCTGTCTTAGCTACATTTTATTGAAACAAAATTATCTTTACAAATTCTACATGTTTATACATTTAGTTGACAAGATATATGATTTCTTTAGATGAATATAAAACTGCATTAAAAAATATAAACCACTTACCTTTGATTCTTGAAAAGTATATTTTTTCTTTCATCTGAAGATTTTAACTATTCAAAACACTCAATTCATAAAAAATTGGATATTTTTTAATTTTATATATATATAGTTTAAAATTTTAAATGTCAAATAAGCAAATGAGAAAAAATATTCTGCATTTTTATCAGGTAATGAAAAATTCCATTTAAGGCATATTTTCTATTTTAGATGTTATAATTGTACATTACTTTAGCCCGAAAATTATAATAATATTAATTTCTTTTGTTTAAAGCATCTCAAGAGTCTTAATTTTTACTTGGATTTGCGCAATTCAGCAATATGTCACATTTTTTTTTCCTCAGTCCTTATAAAACATAAATGCATAAATTTTTTAACAGAGAATACTTAATATTCCTTCTGTTTAAAATATATTTCTTAACACGTTGACTGCCAACTACGAGATAACTCGTAGATTGCATTCTTTTGTAGGATGCCAACTACGAGTTATCTCGTATTGTGTTTACTCGCCTTTTTTGTCCAGCTTCGATTAAACTCGCAATATATCAGTACTAATATCGATAGATAACTTCTGGGAAAAGAATTACTAGCTTGCATAAACAGAAAATTTATTAAAACTAGTCGTTGGGGGCCACCGGAATACTTACCCATCGCGGATATGCATAATATAATATACGAAAATAAAACATGTAAAAACTATTTGTACAAGGCATTGCAATTTCAAAACAAAATTTCAACTTATATCTAAATATTGTTAATATACATAGTAATGCTGTATTAATGAATGGCTGGTGAACCCATTTCGACAAGCTATAGAAAATACGAAACTACTCCAGCAGTACCGAATTGCGTAAAAGAAACATCCTTATAACTCCAAAAGTAATAATCATATTAACTGACAGATTACTGCGTCGGATTAAGTGTCTCATTTCCAATTAAAATATATATCTGAATTGTAATTTGAATGAAATATAGGGTCATGAAAAGTCGAAGAATGAGGAAAACAGGATTACAAATATCTCAACAACTAATAATCCGATCAACTTCGCTTGTTATACAAAATTTGTGTTATTTTATTGCCTTTTACTTTCGATCCTTAAACTAAAAATTTTAGAAAATTTTTATATACCTTTGATCAGAACGAATTTTTCGAGAGTCCGAAAAAATAGTTCCGGATTATCGAGGTTACTGATATTTAATAGGCTTTGTCCCATTCTTACATACTAAGTACATACAAAATTTCAAGTCTCAATCTCAATTTATTCGTGAGATAGAGCGTTTATAGACAGACAGCAATATTTTTTTCTAAAAATATATTTTTCTGAATCTCTACTATCTGAAACGTGTAAATCCGTCAAAAAAAATTTTTTTTTTCAATTTTCAAAACGATTGCAAGATTTAGCCTATACTACGTATAATGGGTAAGTAAAACAATTAAAAAATATAATTGCCACCTACGCGATAATTCGTAAACCCTTATATAAAAAAAAAAAAAAACATTTTTTATGATTTTTGATGATACCTATGGATTAGAATTAGAGTTTTTAATAATATAATGTGATAAAATCAAATTGTCATTTTTGGGCAGATTTCTGAAAATCGCTGTAGCAGTCAATGTGTTAAATGTACTATATTGAAATTTTATTATTTTTATGTTTAACTTTGGATAAAACATTTAAACTTGTTTTTTGACTTGCATCCACTGCGCGCAACAATGCTATTTAAAAGCAACCAGAAATATTAATTATGCTATAAAACTAATATATCTTGAACGTATACTTCATTTGTAAGCAATTTATTTATTTATTTATTAAAATTTGGCAATTTTACAATAATTTATTTTAAAATTTTATAACTTAAATTTAAGTTTCAAATGAATAAATAAATAAATTGCCTATAAATGAAGTATACGTTTAAGATACATTAGTTTTTCATCATTACCAATATTTTTTCGGGGCTATTGAAAATAGCTTTTCTACATTCTTGCCCGTAGTGGGTGCAAGAAATTTTTTTTAATTTGTTACGGCTTCACCATAATCTTGTATATCGCGTCTCCATGGCGCATTCTTTTGTAACGGCTTCACCATAATCTTGTATATCGCGTCTCCATGGCGCATTCTTTTGTAACGGCTTCACCATAACCTTGGATGTCGCGCGTCTGCTTGTGGCGCATTCTATTGTACTTTAGGTTTGCCGTTATGGCAACATTGGAATATCGTTTGTTATTGTTTTAGTTTCGGCGATCTTAGCGGACCTATCGTGTGTTTCGCAAGATCTGTATTCTTTATTCGAAATATAAATAAT
Organism: Maratus speculifer; assembly: GCA_964019185.1. Classification (NCBI taxonomy): domain Eukaryota; kingdom Metazoa; phylum Arthropoda; class Arachnida; order Araneae; family Salticidae; genus Maratus; species Maratus speculifer. Next base: position 147,304,636 of record OZ025296.1, read on the forward strand.
GTGTAAATAATTTGTATATAAAGAATTTTTAAGTAATTAGTAGTATTAATTGAACCAGCGACCTAATGAGTGTTAAAGATACTCGCAACATTCGACAGTTCGCTACATTGGTCCGCTCGCCAGTAGGACTTTCGTTTTTAATTCGAACTTTGTATTAAATCTCCTTGTTCTATTTGAATTAAAATGGCTTCATTAATTAGCTTGAATAGGACTAGAGGCTCTTTAGAAGCCCAGTTAACAAGATTAGAAAATTCTGTAAATGAAAAAACCGAAGAATTGACTAGAATTCAAATTGAAACGAAAATCAAGAATCTTCAAAAACTGTCTACAAACATCGATAAACTACGTCGCGATTATTATACAACAGCACCTGAAGATCAAGATTTAACGAAAATTGATGCTTCATTGGTCGAAATGGAAGAGCGAGTAGAACAGCTAGAGGTAAGTTTCAATCAATTATTATATTTTAATAAAATAGAAACTAAAAATTCGGAATTAAAGATAAGTAACAGTAAATTAAAACTTCCTGACATACCTCTTCCGCTATTTAGTGGCAAATATGAAGAATGGAATATGTTCAAAATAGAGTTTAATAATATTGTTACGAATAATGAAGAACTGACTGATGTTCAGAAATTACATTATTTGCATTCCGCACTAAGAAATGAGGCTAAATTATTAGAAACTCCAGATGGTACATTTGATTCGTTATTTAAAGCCTTAGAAAATAGATTTGAGAACAAAAGAATTGTGGTTAATATACATTTAAATGCTGTGTTAGATTTTGGAAAAATTACACATGAATCATCTAAAGAATTAAGGCGTTTGTTAGATGTTATAAACAAAAATATCAGGGCTCTAAATAATTTAGGATTTGAGAGAAATAACCTCTCTGACATTTTGTTTACAACTATAATTTTACAAAAACTAGATAAGGAAACGAGAAAACAATTTGAACTGTCAATAAACACCTCTGAAGTTCCTAGTTTTGACAATTTAATGGACTTTTTAGAAAAAAGAAGCCAATCGCTCGAAAGCATTAATAGAAGCAATTTAACTAGATCAAAAATCCCTAGTGAAATAAAATCAAAATCCCTTTTAGTAAATACAAGTTCTGAAAAACAGTGTATTATTTGTGATTCATTTCATCCCCTATATAAATGTAACAAATTCTTAAATATGAATTTTGGTGAAAGATTTGCTATCGTTAAAAAAAATAAACTTTGTCTCATATGCTTTAACAAATCACATTTAGCAGCTAACTGTGTTTCGAAACATTTATGTAAACATTGCAAATCCCCTCACAACACTTTGTTACATAGAGATAAAGAAATCGATTCCAATAAAACGCATTTCCAAAAACCAGGTGCTGATCAGACAGTACGTCGCCTAGAATCAAGTCCGACGCCTTCAGTCTCACAAAATCTTTCTAATTGCTTATTCGCTTCAAATAAAACTGTTATCTTGCCAACTGCAGTTATTGACATAAAAACAAATAAAGGAAATTTTTTCCAGGCAAGAACTCTCTTAGATTCTTGTAGCCAAATAAATTGTGTGTCGCTTGAATTTGCAAAAAAATTGGGTATAAAGAAATCAAAGGTTTTTGCTCCAATATCGGGTTTGAATAACACAACCACAACATTAAATTATAAAATTAAAACTGTGGTTTCAAATAAAAATAGAGATTTCACAAGGGAACTGGAATTTCTTGTAGTGCCAAAAATTACAGAAATAACCCCACTTACACCTATTCGTATAGAAATTACTGATATTCCTACAAATATCCCGTTAGAAGATGCTGAATTTTATATCCTAGGGAGAATAGACCTGTTGGTCGGCGCGCAATGTTTCTTCGATTTATTAAAATTTGGTAAAATTCGCAGCTCATCTCAAAATTTGTTATTTCAAGAAACAGTGTTCGGATATGTTGCTAGCGGTGTCGTGAATAATTCCTCAGATGATTCCCAATATTGTGGTTTATTAACCAATGCAAAATAGACGAATCCTTAAGAAAATTTTGGGAAATCGAAAATATTAATGATTCTAGTTCTCCACTTAGTAATGAAGAGAAATTTTGCGAAAATCATTTTGAAATGACTCATTATCGAACTTCTAATGGTCAGTATGTTGTTAGCATGCCTACGGAGGATGCTACACTCTTAGGAGAATCCAAAAAACTAGCCAAAAAAAGGCTCGATCAAGTTTGGCACCGATTAGATAAGGATTCGAATTTACAACCTCTCTATTCGGAATTTATGAAAGAATACAAAAACTTAAATCATATAGAATTAGTAGAAGAATCAAAACCCGTAAAGAACCTTTATTATATACCACATCATGGGGTCTACAGGCCAGAAAAAAGTACAACACGCTTGCGAGTCGTTTTTAACGCTTCAACGCCAACGACATCTGGTTTGTCATTGAATGATATTCTTTTAAAGGGAAAAATTCCTCAACAAGAATTATTCGTAATTATGATACGTTTCCGAAAACATCGATATGCATTCACAGCGGATGTAGAAAAAATGTATAGAATGGTATTAATTGACCCATCCCAACGAGACTTCGTTAGAATCTTGTGGAAGGACAATATTAACGCGCCTGTAAAAACTTACAAACTTAATACAGTTACTTATGGGACATCTAATGCTCCTTATTTAGCAACTCGTGCTCTTAAACAATTAGCTCTTGATGAGCAACCTAACTTACCTCTAGCATCGTCAGTCGTTTTAAAAGATTTTTATGTAGACGACCTTCTTTCGGGGGAATCGACTCTCGAAAAGGCGAAAATTTTAAAGTCCCAATTGATTGAACTTTTGAAGCGTGGAAATATGAAATTGCACAAATGGTGTGCAAACCACCGAGAATTACTTGAACCTAATACTATGGCTGCCACCGATGATCAAACAGATTGTAGTTCAGTAAAAACCTTGGGTGTTCTCTGGGAACCTTTAAGTGACTGTTTTCTGTATAAATTAAAGATTCATAACAAGGAATTGTATAGCAAACGAGATGTTCTCTCTTTGATTTCAAAAATCTTCGATCCACTCGGATTAATTGGCCCTGTAGTAACAAGGGCTAAGATCTTCGTGGCTAGCTAAAATAGATTGGAATGAGCCATTACCAGATTCCATAGCGAAAGAATGGAGTGAATTTGTTTCCACTCTTTCAGAATTAGAAAATTTAAAAATTCCTAGATTTGTTATTCGTGAAGAGCGCATAGTCGTACATGGCTTCGCAGATGCCTCTTCTTTGGCATATGGAGCCGCCATATACATCCAGTATATACCAACTGAAGGTTTTCCTGATGCACATTTACTCTGTAGCAAGTCTAGAGTATCCCCCATAAAAACAGTGACAATCCCTCGTCTTGAACTGTGCTCATGTCTTCTCTTAGCAAAATTAATGCATAAAGTTGTACCGTCACTTGACATTCCAATAGAAACTGTTCTTCTCTGGAGTGACTCCACAATATCACTGTCATAGATTAGAAAATCTCCCCACCAATTGAAAACATTTGTGAGTAATAGAGTGGCTGCTACACAAGACCTCACGGACTCTTATCAGTGGCAACACGTATCATCGGAAAATAATCCTGCTGACGTCCTATCTCGAGGTCAAGATGCTAAAGAACTGACTAACTGCAAATTTTGGTTTAGTGGACCAAATTTTCTTCGGGACAGAATTCAATATGCAGAAGATTATCCAGTAAAACTGGAAAACAACACTGACTATGAGTCCGAATTTAGAACTGAAATTAACAGTAACTTTTCACTTAGAACTGAAAATGGTTTTTATAATTGTTTATTCTCCTTAACTAATAATTTTTTGAAATTAATTCGTATTACTAGTTATATTTTTAGATTTCTAAATAATTGTCGAAAGGGTAAGGAAAAAAACTGTGGTGCCTTTCTGCAAGTGAATTGAAACTTGGAGAAATTTTCCTGATTAAACAGGTACAGTATTCAGCCTTCTCTGAAGAGCTTAAGCATTTGAAAAACCAGAGGAGCCTTTCAGGTAATACTAAACTAAAATTTCTAAATCCTTATATAGATTCCGATAATTTAATTAGAGTTGGAGGTCGTTTAGACAATTCTAGTCTGACCTATGAGATAAAACACCCTATAGTGTTACCACATGATCATAAAATAAGTGAAATGATTTTTGAATATTTTCATTCTAAATTTTTCCATTTAAGGCCACAATCATTGTTACATCATCTCCAAAGAACTTTGGGCAATTCTCGAGTCACGCTCGAAAAATTTTGGACATTAATCACCGAAATCGAAGGGGTTCTAAATTCTCGTCCCTTAGTACCTTTGTCATCAGATCCAAATGAAATTGAAGTCTTGACCCCTGCCCATTTTTTGGTAGGTCGACCCATAACTTCAATTCCTGAACCGAATTTGACAAAAATTAATGATAATAAATTATCACATTGGCAAAAATTAACAAAAATGACCCAAATTTTGTGGAAAAAATGGAACACTGAATATTTAGTTAATTTACAGCAACGGAATAGGTGGTATATTGAGAAGGACAACCTAAAGGAAGGGTGTATGGTTATCCTAAAGGAGGATAATTTACCTCCTGGAAAATGGGCATTAGGTCGTGTCATTAAAGTAATATATGGATCTGATAAAAAAGTTAGAGTATTAGAAATTAAAACAGCAGCAGGTATAGTTAGGAGATGTGTCTCTAAAGTTTGTCCACTTCCTTTAGAGAATTGATGAATTCTGTTATTTTGAAAGATTTAAATAATTATATTATAGTTACCATTATTATATTTGTATTTGAACTGTTTATTATGTATAGCAATTTCCTTTGAGATTTAAAATATTTAATTCTTAGCTTCATAATTTGTGTAGCTTAACTTTATAACATAAGTGTAAACTTACGTGTCTTCGTCTCTATATATTCTTGATTAACTATTATTAACTTGTTAAATTTATTAGCTTGTTACATTTACTGAGTGGTAATTTGATAACTATCTTGTATACTATTCAAGTGTAATTATTGTTTGTATTATAACTTATCTATTTGCATTTGGTAAACTTATATTAAGTAATACATTAAGTAATAATATTGAAGAAGTATATTGTATTTTATCGAAAATACTGTATTATTGATTGTAGAATTGAAATTTCTATTATTTGCAATTGTTTATTGTTACATTTAGTATTATTGTTGAATGTTGGCACATATCAACGGGGGCCGGTATGTTACGGCTTCACCATAATCTTGTATATCGCGTCTCCATGGCGCATTCTTTTGTAACGGCTTCACCATAATCTTGTATATCGCGTCTCCATGGCGCATTCTTTTGTAACGGCTTCACCATAACCTTGGATGTCGCGCGTCTGCTTGTGGCGCATTCTATTGTACTTTAGGTTTGCCGTTTTGGCAACATTGGAATATCGTTTGTTATTGTTTTAGTTTCGGCGATCGTGTGTTTCGCTAGATCTGTATTCTTTATTCGAAATGTAAATAATGTGTAAATAATTTGTATATAAAGAATTTTTAAGTAATTAGTAGTATTAATTGAACCAGCGACCTAATGAGTATTAAAGATACTCGCAACATTCGACAGTTCGCTACATAATTAAACATCTAAAAAATAAAATGAAATTTGAAAATAGAATGTTAACAAATATATTTTAAATAGAAGATATATTTTGTTGTCTTTAATTAAAAATTTTATGCATTTATCTTTTATAGGGACTGAGAAAAAAAATTAAATGTGACATGTTGCTAAATTGCACTACCAGGTAAAAAATAAGACTCCTGACGCCCCTTAAGACAGTAATGTATGTAGAGGAATTTCGTTTTATCAAGCCTAACTGTAATACAAAACTGTAGTTATTATTTTTACCTAATGCGCATTAAACGAAAAAAAAAAAAAAAAAAAGATTTCCCCACATTTTCATCGATACGAAAATACTTAATGGTGATGCAAGGTGAGCTGATAGTTATTCATTTGCCTATGGAAGCAATTGTAAGCAATCGATGTACATTAAATTTTGCATTAGTGCTATTCATATTATGAAAAAGAGATTGATGAAAAGAATAATTAGTTATAAAATTCAGCACCAGGTGACAATGTAGTGCTATAATGAGGATAATTATATCAGAAATAAATAAAAAATTGTTAAAAAAAAAGTTTACAAAATTACATGCTTGATGTGTGAATCTTCCAATATCATCATGCATTAAAATCGCATCCTAACACATAGCTGCCAACTTATACGGATTTTTCATACCACTAAAATTTTAAGGAAGATTATAGCTTATTGAATCACCGAAATTCAAGCAATTTTAGCATTAGATACGTCAAATTTTTTTATTAAATTTTAGTGGTATGAAAAATCTGTACAAATTAGTAGCTATGATAATATATTTAGGATGAGCGAAGCGAATCCTCTACTAGGCCACTCAAATGACAGTTTGTCGTACACTTTACAAAAAAACTATACAGTATTTTCACTTGAAATTAAACACAAATATAAATTATGATCCGTGGATTTGCGGAATATTATTTTTTTTACAGAAATACTTTTCAAAAAATTATTATTTTAATTAATTTATTTGACATGGTTTTCCCTTACGAACGCATTTTTTCAAATAAAAAGTGAAACACGTACGTTTTTAGAAGAAAAACTTAAATCATGGGGCCAGTAGTTATAGCTAGAATCATCATTAAATAAATAAATAAATAAAATATATTTTCATTATTCTGATAAAATATCTCAAAAACTGCTTTCAGATTTTCAAACTATGCTCATTCCTTTATTAAGTATAGTTTCATGATTTCTTTTATAAAATGTATAAAAAACTTTTTTTTAGAAAAATTATAGCATAATTTTAATGAATTAAAATTTGTGAAAATTCTCTTATTAACATTCAATTATAAAAGTATTTTTCTATGTTAGGAATTCAAATACACAATTTATTCTTATTTTGTGAAATCATTTAAGCAGACGATATTTATGAATTTTAAAAGAATTACATTATGTGTTTATGAAGTGGCAATAAAAGAATTGTAAACAAATAAAATTAATTAATATTTTGTATAATTCTATTTCGAAAATATTTTTATTTATACCAGTCTTATATCATAAATAAACAATCTGAGGAAATTCTTAGTTATTTGGTTGAAATACATTTTAAAATTAAAATGTGCCAAAACATAAAATTACATTTTAGCTTAATAGAGATGCAAAAATAATTTTAAAAATATATTATCACTTTCAAATATTTATCTTATAGCATAATACTTCGCGAATCCAAACAAAGCATGGCTTTTGCTACTTTAATGAAAATTTCAATCTTTTTTAGCTCACAGGCTATCATAGCCTGAGAGCTTATGTGCCCGTCCGTTCTGTATGTATGTTCGTATGTACGTAACGCGATAACTCATGATAAAAATATCCGATCCACTTGAAATTTTGTATGTAGGTATATCCTGACAAGGCGCTTCCCTGATTAGTTTTTGGAGTTCATTCGATATGTATAAGAGGGGGAACGGGGGGCTCATGCCCCCCGTTAGTTGATATACATGGGATTTTCATGCAGAATTAAGTTTTCAAAATTTAGATTAGGATCATTCTGATGAGGCGATTCCGTGACTGTTATTAGGTGTTCATTGATTAAGTATAAATAGGGGGAACAGGGGTTCTAATCCCCCCCCCCCTGTTAATTGATATAAATGGGATTTTCATGCAGAATTAAGTTTTCAAAATTTAGATTAGGATCATTCTGATGAGGCGATTCCGTGACTGTTATTAGGTGTTCATTGAATAAGTATAAGTAGGGAGAACAGGGGTTCTAATGCCCCCCCCCCCCCCGTTAGTTGATATAAATGGGATTTTCATGCAGAATTAAGTTTTCGTTCAAAATTTAGATTAGGATCATTCTGATGAGGCGATTCAGTGACTGTTATTAGTTGTTCATTGAATAAGTATAAATAGGGGGAACAGGGGTTCTAATGCCCCCCCACCCCCGTTAGTTGATATAAATGGGATTTTAATGCAGAATTAAGTTTTCGTTCAAAATTTAGATTAGGATCATTCTGATGAGGCGATTCCGTGACTGTTATTAGGTGTTCATTGAATAAGTATAAATAGGGGGAACAGGGGTTCTAATCCCCCCCCCCCGTTAGTTGATATAAATGGGATTTTCATGGAGAATTAAGTTTTCGTTCAAAATTTAGATTAGGATCATTCTGATGAGGCGATTCCGTGACTGTTATTAGGTGTTCATTGAATAAGTATAAATAAGGGGAACAGGGGCTCTAATGCCCCCCCCCCCCCCGTTAGTTGATATAAATGGGATTTTCATGCAGAATTAATTTTCGTTCAAAATTTAGATTAGGATCATTCTGATGAGGCGATTCCGTGACTGTTATTAGGTGTTCATTGAATAAGTATAAATAAGGGGAACAGGGGTTCTAATGTCCCCCCCCCCTTAATTTATATAAATGGGTTTTTCAAGCAGAATTGTCAGATTTCGTTCAAATCTCTGAATAGTTTTGGAAGTTTAATGGTTAAGTATAAAAGAGGGGGATAACTCTTTTTAAATTATATAAATGCTAAATGGGTTTTTATTAAGAATTATCTAATTTGCTCTGAATTTTGGATATAGATTTTTTATATGATAAAGCATGTCTTTGGTAGTATAGGAGGTTTAATGATTAAGTATAAAAAAAGAGAAAAGGGGAGAGCTGTTTCCCCTTTTTAATTTTTTTTTTTCGAACGGAATTAACCCTTGAAAATATAAAGCTTTAATGTGCAATTAGTATTTGTAGCCTGTGAGCTCAATGCCTTCAGTTTAACTGGGCAGTATTCTTTATTTAATTGCTATTTCTTCTATACTCTATGACTAGCACTTTTGCTTTATTTTAAATTCACTTACTGATCACTGTTTTCTTCAGAAACCGTGAATGCGTATTACAATTTATTGTAATTTCTTAAAAAGCAAAAGAAGACACTTTTCCGAATTTCAAGTCATTAAATTAATAAAAAAAAAACGTTGTTTCTAAACAGGTTAATTCCGAATTTAATCCAAAAATTCAATTAATAAATACTTTTTAATTTTGATTAAAATAATATAAAATATGAAGTTTGCAGAATCAGTAAAACTCGTGACACGTAAAAAGTATTTCAATGGACACATAAAAAAATCGAGTGATTTTTTTTAAATAGTAATATTTTATAAATGATATAAACTATATTTAATTACTCAATATCTATCTACTCAATTATCAATAACTATAAAATGTTTTATTTATGTGTTTATTTAAAATAATTTGTTGAAAAAATTGAATATTATTTTCCTTCTTTTTACACACAACTGCTTCCGCTGAAAAGAGTGTTCTACGCATTCTAGAAAGAAGCATTCTAAGATTGATAGAATTTTCATAAGAAATTGTGCAATTGACTTTTAATAAAAATGTGTATGTCACTCTGAACAATATTTTTTTTAATAAAAAGTCTATTGATCAAAAAATAACAATAATTTTTTCTCCACTTGCTTAAGAGAAATCTGTGTAATTAGAAATGTTTTTTTTCTTTTATCATAATGTAAACATATAATTGTTAAACTTTGATACTATAAAAAAGCATATGCATTTGTAACAATCTGCTTGATCCTCAAATAATAAAAGAAAAAAGAAATGAAAAGAAAAGAAAGAAAGAAGAAGAAAAAGGGAAAAAAGAAAGGAGGAGAAAAGAAAAGAAAACAAAATAAAAGTAGAAAAAAGCAGAAAAAAGAAAATGAATTCGAGGTGACATTTTTATAAAAAGATGTGTATTTTTCTCAATCCTTTTTATATTACAATTTTACCGAATTCCAATACTAATTATTTAAGGTACGTTTTAGATTATACCTTAAATTATACACTTACAAAAAAAAAACAAAAAAAAAACAACCCAATCATAAGGAATAAATATTTTGAATTTAAAGCTACTTAAAGATTAAAAACAAAATAAACTAATAAAATAAAACTATACATTCTGAAGGAAATATATAGCTTCATAAAATTTCTCTTAATTCAATATAAAAATAAGTTATTTATAATTTCAAAAACATTATTACAGATATTTTCTTGAATACATTCTGAACTGTGACTCATACATGAAAATTATACAAAATTAACTATTAAAAAACCTTTTTTATAAAAACTCTTTTCATTGCATTGCGAATAAACTACTTGAAATTTTATAAGAATTTACGGGAAAAAGGTATACTTTTCTTCAATCAATTACTTATTTTATATTAAAATTTATTCTGAATTTCTGAAAAAGTTTATTTCTAAACTGCGTTTTAATCGTAAAGATTTACAAAAATCTTTCACAAAAGATTCATGATAATAAAGGCAAATATATATATATATATATATATATATATATATATATATATATATATATATATATATATATATATATATATATATATATATATATAATACCATTAAAAGTACACAAAATTCACCAATAAATTTTATCAATAAAACAATAAACCAAAACGAAGGATTTGAATAGAATTGAATTATATATAAAAAAAAATAGTGAAACGAGTATATCTGAATAAATAAATAAATAAATACAATAAAATGAATGCAAAGGAAATTTGTAGTCCACAGAGCAGAATCGTCAGGCCCCAATTGCTTTGGAACTACAAATGAAGTGTGCGGTTTCATCCACGTATCAGCCATGAAAAAGCAAAATAATACGTAATTGGGGCTACCAGCACACAAAAACCATATTATTAAACAAGGAACATAGAAATAAATAGTTGAAAAAATGAAAATATACATATATTAAAACAATAGCGTGCAGCAAATAGTGTCAGTAACAAGAGTACAAATTAACCCTATTTATGCACGTGGAAATGATAAACATGACATTCATATGCAATTTCGATAAAAAATATGAAAACAAGATATTGAGAAAAAAAGAAGAAACTTATCTGGTTATCCCCATTAATGTAGAGGACAGTGCTATAAAATTGTTAATAAATTATAAAAGCAGGATGCAATAGTTTACTATACGAGCTAAAACAGTATCACGTAGAAAAAACAGTTTGTTAGTAATTCAAGCAACGGATCTTAGCAGGAAGAGCAGGGTTGCTCTTTTTTTAATTTAGAATGTCATGCGTGCCAAATGGCGAAAAAAATGATTTGAAAAAGAAGAAACAAAAAAAAACTTGCTATGATTTATCCATAACGAACAAAAAAGATAAAGCTGAATGGAAATATAATTGAACCGGAGAAAATAATTAATGATCGATATATACATAAAATTAAATTAATAAAATAATTAAAATTAGAATTAGGTTATAACATTTATATTAACTTATAACTATAACTATATATATATATATATATATATATATATATTTATATATATATTTATTTATATATATATATTATTTTGCTTTTGATTTTTTTTTTTTTGGGGGGGGGGGGGGGCAAATACAAAGATGAAATAACACACTTCATTTGTAGTTCCAAAGTATTTGAGACACGAAGATTCTGCTTTGTTCTTACAAATTCCATATGTATTCATTTTAAATATTTATTTTTTCTCTCCATGTTCAATGTGTTATAAGTTATTAAATTCAATGGTTCATATATTGTAATATAATTAATGGTTTTTTATATATATGCATACACACATATATATATATATTTATGTATTTTAATTAAATCAAATTTCAATTAATTTGCAGAACGTGTTTTTTTAATAATATTTAATAATTTAATGTTATTAATAATAGTTAATTTTAATTAAATCAATAATTATATTTATATATTTGGCTTCTCTTATTTATAAGTTACCATTAACTGTATCGCATTTCTTAACTGTTATTGAAATGAGATAGCAATTTTAAATTTTCCCCCACGTGTTGGCAATTGTATAATGTACTTTTTTCTCTTTTCTCATTTCGTTATTATTGGCCTAATACATGTCTTGTTTTTTCATTGACTTAAATTTTGGTTTTACGATTAATCGGTATTTTAGAAATCACTTTTAATATTTTTCTGATTTCTAATCAGAAATTATTCGTAACTGATGTGTCTACTTGATAATACCCTTGAAAACGAGCCAAGTACCACAGTTTTCAATAATTCGCTATTGTTCAAATTTTGCTAACTCCCCTCTTGTCTTGTTTAAGTTTGTTATTTATTAGGTTATTATATATTCATTGTAGATGTCAAATAGTAGTACTGTATAATGGTTACATATATATATATATATATATGTGTGTGTGTGTCTGGCAGGATAATATATATGCATATATAATTGGGAACAATATTGTTATGAAATTAGATGCATTTATCAAACTGTAAATTGTATTACATTAGAATTTATGCACAATAATTTCGAAAAAGAAACTTTTGTGTCTTAAAAGAAATACTTTATTTACAAAAACTTTCTTCATCACAAAATATAAAAATAAAACTGTTTACAATTTTATAACACATTTTTCTCCATTGTTCCTCCAACAAGGATATAGTTAATTTTTTATTAGAATATTTACTAAGCAATTTTAATATTAACTGTTATATAACGATTTTATAGTGTGTTAAATAACAGATTTTGCTAAAAACTATTTAGAAGAATTTTTTTTTTATGAAATGAAATGCACATTCTTATCACAGATCGCTTAGTTTGAAAAATAAGCTATTCGAATTAGCAGTTAATGACAAAAACTAATTGTATCAGAATGCATACGAAATATACACAAAATTTACTGCTAAACAAAATGTTGATGAAAAATATACTCTAATTGTAAAAATGTTTATGGAGGTTCAGTGTGAAGAAAAAAAAACTTTTGGTTCCGTTTCTTTGCTAATCTGTTTGTTAGTTTGTCTGTTTGTTCTATTATAACTGCCACAAAAAGCATCCGAATAGTTTGTTATTAAATATGCATGTTTTGAGGTACCCGGATTTAGCTGTATAGTTTTTGATTAAACACGATTTATTCATTTTGAAATTTTCTATTTGTTAGAAAGAAAATGGCGGGTTTGATTAATAGATTTAAATGGTAAATTATGGATTATGAAATTTACCTGCAGTGATCTTAAAATATCCAGATTAATTTGAAATTTCGTTTGAAATTGAACGCTGAAGGCAAAAAATGCTAATAACCCCAGAAAAAAATAAATGAAAATTAAAAAAGACGACTGAGTAAAATAATAAAAATTTGCTATACTGGAATAAATTATTTGCGACATTTTTCGAATTTTAAACACTTGCCTTAAAAGGTGGAAAAAAAACCCACATTAAAAATAATATTGAACAAAATTTACTCTAGTGGGTAAAAAGACGGAAGCCAGATTTATTTTAAGAATATAAAAAATGCGAACATACATTTAAAAAAAAATCGCATATAAATTTCGCTAAAAATTGTAACATCTTTGTACGAACTTCGAATAAACTTTATCGAAAAGACGACAAAATTTACTAAATTGGCGAAAACAGTAAAATCTCAAAGTCAAAAATTATCGCGAAAGGCGAAATGATGCTAGAAATTGTATTAAAAAATAAAAAGTAAAAAATCACAGAGGAAAAAAAAAATTATTACATCGAATAATTGAAACAAAATTTTCTTAAAATTAAAAAAAAAAGTTTTCACAAAACTTTAAAAAATTGAAAAAAGAATAAAAAAAATCATGAAAAATTCAAAAATCGCTGTGCGAACTTCATTGGAAAGTAGGCAAATTTTTTTATACTAAAACTAACAGATTGAAACTGGATTCCTTTTTCTAATATGGAAATATCATGCCGAAACGGGTAAAAAAAAAAAAAGAAGAACAAAGAAAGAAAAAATATAGAAAATTGCCAAATTAAAAGAAATAATAAAGCCAAAAGCCAAAAACTAGCTTTCAATTGGAAAATTTCAAATATGCAGATAATTTGCCGCCAAATCTTGTAGTTATTCGCCCAGCGGTCTAGATATTAGAAAGATTTATTTCACGTGTAAATTTCTGCATTACAGCCAAAAGAAGGTAGTTCAAGAAAGTTTTAAGGCACCTTACATTTTTAATAATTAAGTTTTAGATTAAATTATCCAATAAAATTTAAAAATACGTACCATTTTGTAAATAATTGAGAGTTTGGCTTTTCATTACTACATTTAACAACTCTCAGCTTAAAAGAACTGCTGAAAATCCCCATAAAAATTTAATAAATGTCTTATAAAAAATTTCAATAAATATTTTAGTAAATGTGCATCTATTAAAAATATTATGGTGTTTTTAAAAAGTTTTTTTTTTATCATTTTATACCAGCTTATTTAATTATTCATTGTAACAACAATTCTGATTTTTTTCTTTTTGTTTCTTTTTTTCTTTTTTTTTCACTTATATATTTAGACAACTTTTATGCTTTTTTTAATATGTCAAAATGAAAATAGACTTCAAACTTGTATTGTAACGTTAATTTTATTTTCAACTATTACTTTTTTATGTATGTATGACGATTATTTATATTTCTAGCAAATTTGCAAATGACCCTTATTTCACAGCAAATAAAAATTTTCAACTTTAAACTGCTATTAACTACTATTACTCAGTCATTTTTTTCCTAGATGTATATAACATTATTTGTCTTATTTTTTTAGTGTAATAGGATATTTTTATTAAATGTAACTTATAATACAAGAAGATAATATAAAAATTTAAATTTTGTAATTTTTATAACAGTTTTTTTATTGAATCAGATGGCTATTAAAATACTTTTTTACCTGATTTAAAATATTTTTGTAACTGGAACTATATGTTTATCTATAATAGTTTTGGAATTAACCGTTGACATGGTCACTTTGCATATATATATACATTACACTTAGCGCAAAAAAGTTTTAGCATTACATATTTTTCATCCTGTATAACTAAAGCAAAGCACGCACACTACTATATTACTAGCAATTGCTTCTAAAAATTATTTGTTTGACATTGCACTGAGTTTAAAATAATGTATATATATATATATATATATATATATATATATATATATATATATATATATATATATATATATATATATATATATATTACAAATTTAAATTTTTTTCGCCAAAACTAACCTTTATACTACCTTAATTTTCTTATAATAATGTTCCGTACTTACTTCAAATTATTAAATTAAAATCTTGTTTCTAGATCTAATCTGTTAATCTGTATGCAGACGATATAAATTCTTAATTTGCCTTAAAAAACATTATTCCAGTATGCGTAAATTTAAAAAGATGGCTCTAAATTAAAAATATTCTTAATTAAAACTTTATTTCTTAATATTCCAAATAAAACTGATTTCTTCTATGTTTTTATCAACCCTTTTTAAGAAAATCTTATTAAATTTATTCCAAAACCATACCTTTCAAAAAATATCATTATTTTATTTTATCTATTTATTTATTTTTCCGCCGTCAACCTTTGATGTGTGCATTAATAAATTCATTTCTTTTCTTTTTCTCTTAAAATTAATCATTTATAAAAATCGTCTGCCTAAGAAATTATGAGTCGATTATAAATTGGTTAAATAATATTTTTTTTTAAATAAATTTATCGTCTGTGTAAAATAGTCTCGTATCTGGACAAGAATTCTATTTACATAAAAGGATGATGGTTTGAGATTACAGAAAGTTCTAGAATTTTCTTCTTAGTTTTAAAAGGTGGAAGTCTCGAGATGAGAAGGAGAGAGATTCTGGAGTTCTTTCGTCGATGAGTACGGCTGGTTGAAGTAAATGATGGAATATTTTCTGGACATTTCGGTAAAAGATCGTTTGCAAAAAGGAATTTTTCCGTCTATAATGACTACAGTTGAATAAATAAACTTACAGCCACCAATGAGTGATTTATTGGATATTCTACATTTATTTATTTTTTATTTTTTCCCTCGCTGGCCATGACTTCTGTGCAAAGAACGGGGACCCTGGCGATGATGTTTCTGGCTCCTAACTTTAAAATGTCACATATATGAGAAAACTAAATGAGAAGATTTTTAAAATGATTAGTTAGTATAAAAGTTTTAAGTAAATGTTCAGTTTTTTAATGAAAAATCTTAATCATAATGGCCGTTAAAATATTTTGAACTTTATGAATATAAATGTCAGTTTTATGATATGATCTTTATATAATTATAATATTTCTATGCTTTAAAAATTATGTAATACATATTTTCATACCACATTGAAAAGTATTTTTTTATAAATATTTTCTCTAATCATAATAATATAACAATAATAATTAATAAGTGTATTTAGAATTCAAAGAATTTTTTCTGTTATAATAATCATAATACTTCTCTCCCAATTCTAGGTATATTTTTCAGTGTCGTTTTCATAAAATAAATGCAAAACTAATTATTTAATTTTTATATTGAAGGAAAACAGAGTTAATGCAAAGGAATGTTTGACTCCTAAGAAAAAAAAAAACATTTACAATAATAAATTTTTCTGGACAATTACAAAATGAATTATTAAAGTAAATTTTTACACTCTATCGAAAAATATACAAAATTTTACTAGTGAAAAAAGATAAAAGTGAAATATTTCCATTATAGAAAAGAGTTGTACTTTTCCTCCAGTTATAAAATACTCCGCCGAAACCGTGATTTATTTTGAATAGCTCCTGAATCTGTTCCCGAATACAATGAGATTCTTCTTACGCGTGCTCCGCTCCCAAAACGTTAAACCTCGGTTTCTTAAGAATTTCTCAAAGCTTGCTTGACAAAAAACTGCTGAGCTTTTAATTTCTTTCGGTTCACGTTCTATTATAGAATAAATAAGGTGAACAAAATTCTCATTTTAATATTCAGAACTCTATTCCTGGGAAATAGAGAGTATTTTTAAAATTCGTTTTTATATTTGAGTACAGAATTTTATTGGCTTTTAGCGCCTTTAGAAAGAGTTTATTATTTTTAATTTAACATTACTTAGCAGATAAAGCTTTTCATATATATATATATATTATTGAGCTGTAAGATTGAAAGAAAGTACAAATACGATTATTTTATTACGTTAAATTTTTAAAATACCCTATTTATGAATCATTTTTGTTAATATATATCTTAATTAGATTGATGGTACATGTAATTATACCTGCTACATCTACGATGATACACATATCTTTATTACTTTGGGATTCTGTCTTCATGCTCTGAGATTAAAGTTAAAAATATTACATGTCAAGTTATTTTTTAGTAAATATTCTTTCTCGAAGAAAAGACTTAATTACAATGATGATGCTTTGTCAGTTTTAAGAATTTGAAGAAAATATTTATAAATAAATTAACATTGTCGTTGAACTCTATTAATGTTATTTATATATATGAACTTTATGAACATAAATATCAGTTTTATAATTGGATTTATACATTTTTATAAGATTTTCATACTTTAAGAAATATGTAATTAAAAAAAAAGTACTTTTTAATAAATATTTTCTTAAATGATAGTAATATTAATACTAATTAAATTTAAAATTCAAATTTTTTTTCTGTTATAATAATCATAATACTTCTCTCTCAATTCTAGATACATATTTTAGAGATTTTTCACAAAATAAATGCAAAACTAAATATTTAATTTTTATATCGAAGAAAGACATATTTAATGTAAACGAATTTATGACAACTAAAAGAAAAAAAACAATGTTTACAATAATAATTTTTTCTGAACAATTACAAAATGAATTATTAAAATAAATTTTAACGCTATATCGAAAAATATATGAAATTTTATTCGTGCAAAAAAGAGAAAAGTAGTGAAATATTTCCATTATAAAAAAGAGTTGTAATTTTCCTCCAGTTATAAAATGCTCCTCCGAAACCGTGATTTATTTTGCATAGATCCTGAGTCTGTTCCCGAATACAATGAGATTCTTCGACGCGTGCTCCCAAAACGTTAAACCTCGGTTTCTTAAGAATTTCTCAAAGCTTGCTTGACAAAAAACTGCTGAGCTTTTAATTTCTTTCGGTTCACGTTCTATTATAGAATAAATAAGGTGAACAAAATTCTCTTTTTGATATCCAGAACTCTATTCCTGGGAAATAGAGATTATTTTTAAAATTCGTTTTTATATTTGAATACAGAATTTTATTGGCTTTAGCGGCTTTAGAAAGAGTTTATTATTTTTATTTTTACATATTACTTAGCAGATAATTTTTTTTTAGATAGAGGTATAAAATTGAAAGAAAATTTAAGCACAATTATTTTATTACGTTAGTTTTCAAAAATGCTCTATTTACGAAACATTTGTGCTCATAAATATTTTTATAAGATTGATCTACACATGATGTATAACTATACTTGATACATCTACCATGATACATATATATCATTATTGCTTTGGCATTTTTGCGCTCTGAGATTAAAGTTAAAATTTCAAAATGTCTAATTATTTTTTTAGTAAACATTCTTTCTCGAAGAAAAGTCTTAGTTACAATGGTGATACTTGGTCGGTTTTAAGATTTTAAGGGCATTCGAGACACAAAAAATCTTCAAATTTTCTAAATAAACATTATTGCATTAAAAATTTCTATGTTTTTTAATGCTTAAGATGACGTTTAAACCATGTTCCAATCTTAATTAGAAAATGAATATTAATTGTTTTTGTTTTGGTTTTATTAGGTTTCAAAATTTAGCTTTTAATCAATTATTATCATGAAATGACTTTTTGTGAAGTGCGTTTTCATCATGATGGGTTTTTATACAATTTCTCAGATTTAAATCGTTATAACTCAAGAACCGTTAAAGTTAAATACTTCAAACTTGGAAGATATCTTTTTTGGTAGCTTTGCCTTAATTTTGATTCAGAAAATGTGAAAAAAAGAAACATTTTCTTTTGTAAATGTGATTTTTTTTTTCAAATTTTTAATCTAAATATTTATTTTTTTATTAATATTTTTAAAAATGCTGAAACAAAATTAAAATTTAGATATTTTTTGTTTATTTGAATGTAAAAAAAATGAATTTCTACAAATAATATTTAAAGTTACAATGATTAAATTACCCCACATTTTTAATAAATGTTAAGTAAAAAAAATATGTATAAGAAGTTTTATCATATGATTTTGATTACACATATATGGTTAACTACCACAAAAAATATTAAAACTTTAACTCAATAAGTATAAATTATTTCAAAATATGTCCCGAACCCCCCTTAAAAGAGATATTTTCAAGGAAAATAATATTATACTTAAAATAATATAGATATTTTTAATACAGATTTTTATATAGCACTGAAAAGCACTCTTTCCTCTAGAAAATTTCTTACAAGGGAGAAAAAAAAGAATCTTTGAGAATTTGCAGGGTAGAGTTACTATATATATTTCGAGAGAGAGAACATTATGGTTTTTGCAAAATAAAATCGATTTTTTTAATTCATCTAGTCTCTCATGTATGAATCATTTTGTGCAACATGTATATGAAAACAAAAAATGATAGACCGAGAGGCAGCAGCAAAGACAATCACCTCATAGAGTTTACGGATGAAAATCTAGTATTCGTTAACTTTAGATACGCATATTAAAATGCAATCGGTCTGTCAAATCATATCTTGGTGGAAAACACCTAAAAACTCAATATCTACGATTGACTCATAGGTCTATTTTTGTGCTTTCCTGCACTCAAAAAGTGTGAAAACATGGAGGATTTGGAAGCAGAAAAACACAATGGTTGATTCCGAATGAGGGACTATAACTTACTGACATTAATTCGTGAATGAAAAGCATATCATAATTAAACATTAACTTAAAAACTTGGAATCAAGAATCGCAATGAATTGTTGAGAGGACAATGAAAATGCCCTCTCAAAATTTTTCAAATGCACGGTTTTTTTTTTTTTTTTTTTTTTTTTTTTTTTTTTTAATTTTTTTTTTTTTAATCTGCAAAATTGTACTGTAATCAAGAACGAAAATATGCAATAACATGTTTCGAGTCACATATGATTCCGGAAAGCGTTCTTTGGCTCTTAAAACCTACCAGAAAACTTTTTTTTCAAAATTTAAAGAAGAATTTATAAGAATAGGTTTTTATTAGATGCCTATCATCTTTGGAAATGTTACTGTGTAGCTTTTACAATAAGTGCAATAATCACAGCAATAATCAATTTTCTCAAATGAGAATATCATTTTTTTTTGGATGCTATCAATCCTAAAGTAAATATTTTGATATTTAGAAAACATTTTTAACAAACATACATACAATATTGACAGCATTAATATTGATATGAAAATTAACATTATTTTGTTACAATCGCATGTACAAATTCAGTTATGCAGTCGAAAATGTTCATTTGAGAATTGATAGGATCTCAAAAACCGACTTTCCAGAAACAGAGAAGCTAGGAAATGCTTCCGAAACATACGGGCAGCTAATAAAGTTATAATTTTATAATTTCTTCTTAAATTTCGTTTTTTTTTTAGGTTTTTAAGGCTAAAATAACACGCTTTTGAAACTTAGATGACTCAGAACGAGTAATTATACATTTACGTTTGTAATTATTACACATTTTTGTAGATTAAGAAATATTTGTCTTTTTTGCAGTATGCGGAAATTATTTACATAAAAAGGTTCTATTAAATCTGTTGTTCTTTTTGGTATCATCATAATCATTTCAATACATTGGTATTCTCTACGTTTAAAGGGAGACGCGTTAAATATTGTTTTCTATTTTTCATGCTGTGTAAAATGTTACTTCAAATTAAACGGATTGTGCAGTTTCTATAATTTTCATAATAAGCCTTTTCGAAGTATATGTATTTTTCCTACATGTTTGTAAATTTTAATTATAGCATGTCTATTTTTATTTATTTATTTATTTACTTTTACATTTAAATTTATGACTAAACCGCAAATTTTACGATTGCTTGGCATCTGACTTGGCGATTATGTGGTAAATCATCCAGTTCTATTAACCTAAATATTCAGATAAATGTAAATAAATTATGTAATTAATAATGTAGCTAATAATTTAAACAATAATGTAAGTATTTTTAACAATACATTACAATTTTAAATTTTATTAGTAAATAAATAATTTAAAACAATCGCCAATTTGGCAATTTTTTAAAACCATGGCAAGCAGTCGTTAATCTTCTTAAGTTGTTACTTCTGAAATGCTTGAGTTACGCTATATTGTATGAGAAAAAATTACTAAGTTTAGTTTAATAATCCTATCTTTAAATCATATTTCTTACTATATTTGTCTTTTTGTAACTTATTTTAATGTAATGAAATTACAATATAATATTTAAAAAAATAATTCAGTGACAGAAACAAAAAAGCTTTCATAGAAAAAAAGGGAAAAAAGTGACATATCTGATATGTTTAATAAACAAACTCGGAGATGATACGGACTTCTCCATTTTTCACATGGATTAGCTCTTTCTGTCCTTGCGCAATTCGCTCCAGGTTTCTATCAAACGTGGTACATTAGTACTCTTTTATAAGTATTTAATGTTTATTTTGTGTTGAAAATCACATATAATTTCATGACTTGAATTCATATTTTTTTCGCAAAAACTGCTTTTAGAAGACATAAGTTTGGCACAGGCACCGAATTTCTGAAGAACGCAATGCTTTTTTTTTTTTTTTTGGTATAAAGCGCAAGCAAGTAAATTGATTAAAAACAAATCATTTTGCTCTATTTCTTTTTTAAGACTTAGCAACAAAAGAAAAAAAATTATGCATTATTTAAATCACTATTTTATGATTTCAATCTTTTTACTAAATGCATTTATGTATTGATTAAACATTTTTGGTTATTCAGTATGGCTTAACATGTAATAAAATTTACATTATAAGTTATAAAATATAACTTGTATTTTTCTCTTTTTATGTAAATTATTAGTTTCCATTTGTCAAGCGAATTTCAATAAATAATTTAAAGTATGTATATGTATCTCACCTTTATCATGCATATTCAGTAATGTATAATTAGATATTTATTTGACCTTTATTTTCAATAGTTGAATATATTTTTTATTTTTAGTTATTGTTCTTAATTATTTTACTATATTACTTTGCTGTATGCATTTATTATAATTTCTAGTGGATTATTACAATCAAATTACCGTTAAAAATGTAAACAAAGCAGGTAACTAGTAATATGGAAATTTCTTAAATCTGCACAATCTCTAGTTTCATAATATGACAGATTTGAGAGATTTTACTGTACGTTTTGAATATATATATATACTTACCGGGTGTCCCAAAAATGACTGATGGATTTTAAAATTCAATAACTTGCAAACGGTGACAGCTATTTAAAAAAATTTTGCAGGAGGGTTATGTATAACGTTAGAAGTTTTTTTACCGTAATTTTTTATTTTAGTTCGAATTTCAAACTATAGGTGGCGCTGACGGCAATTGAAGGCCAGGTCGACACTTCACACAGCATTGATCATCAAGCCTTCAATCGCCGTCAGCGCCACCTATAGTTTGAAATTCGAACTAAAATAAAAAATTACGGTAAAAAAAACTCCTGACATTATACATAACCCTCCTGCAAAAATTTTTAAATAGCTGTCACCATTTGCAAGTTATTGAATTTTAAAATCCATCAGTCATTTTTGGGACACCCGGTAAGTATATATATATATATATATTACTAAGATTTTAAAGTTTACTTAGAATTTAAAGGTGTGACGTTATCTAAACTTACATAATTTCCTCCGAGATCCTTTTACTTTTACAAAATAATAACAATTACTAAATATTAAGTTATTTTTTATATTGTTTAAAAAATACACTTCCGTTGTCGCACGCCTTTAAGAACCCATGTAGTCAAAATGTGCTCCATGTGGCTTCCTTAATTCTGTGATAACTGTAAAAAAAATTATGTAATATAGCTTCATAAAATTGGTGGCAGCCTTACTGCTTTCATGTTTTTGAGTAATTTAAGCGATATTGTTGGTGTTACATCACACTAATATGCAATATTACGCCAGTTATATCAATTTAAATTATATCATTATATAAGTTAAATTATTCTATAAAACTGGAGGCAGCATGTTGCCACTAATTTTATGGAGCAAAGTTATCTACATTTTTAATTCACTTACGTCTTTCATACAAATATTTTGATCACAATCAAAAATAGAAAGTAATATTCTATTTCGAAAAGTACGAGATTTTTCTCTGTTATATAAAGAATGGTTTCTTAGAAAGCGGTGATTTATTTTTCATAGTTCCTGAATCTTTTTCTGTCTGCAATGAAATTCGCCATATGCGTTCTCGAAAAACGTTAAACCTTAGTTTCATGAAAACTTTAGAAAACTTGCTTCAAAAGACTGCTGAGCGTTTATTAACAGTTGGTTCATGTTTCATTCTAACAGTATTATAAGTTCAACAAAATTTCCTCTCTCTTTAGTGAATTCAATTGTATATTTGAGATTTTTACTTTGTTTTTATGCAATTTTGCAACCTATCATTTTTTATCTTTTTTTTCATAAATTAAATTTGGCAATTTTTAAGCTCTAAATACTGACAAACACAACTAATTTTTCAACCTGATTTTTGGAAGAAACTAATACGAAACATTTTTGTTGTAAAAAAAAAAAACTTTATTACATTCAAGTTATTTCTATATGATTTAAGATTGAAAATGATAAATTATATATATATATATATATATATATATATATATATATATATATATATATATATGGGTCATTCCACAAGAATTGGGTAACTTCGTGAAATTACAAAACATTTATTTACTATTTAACCCCTTGAAGGGCGGTAGTATAAAATATATACCACTTAAGTTTAATTGCGAAATGCCACATTGACACCAGAATTTTGAAATGAAAATTTTAATTTTATCGAGGACGTGAAGAAAAGCTTTTATTTATTTTGAAATAAATCTGTTTTTAAATTCTGGTTTCATTCAATCATTTCGATTTTTTAAATCAAAATTTAGCTTTTTGACCCCAAAAAGTCAGGCGTGTACCACTGGAAAAAGTGAAGACTTGTACTAATTATTTTTAAACTAATGGATTTATGCAATTAAAATGAACGTTGTTATGTTCTGAGACAGTTAATTAATAACTTTTTATCTATATTATGTGATTTAATATATATATATATTACTTTTTTTTTAATTTCAAGTTGTGTACCCTTACTTTGCGCGTCAATCCCCTGGCTCGTGTTAAATTCCAAAAATTTCCGATACTATCCATTGTTGATAACTCAATTGTCTTTTTCATATTTATTTATCATATAAAGATGGCAGAGACGACAGATATTTATTCATCAACCATTTTTATTCAATGTTTTTTCCCATTCTTGTGTCGACAAACAGAATGCTAACACTCAATTTATCAGTCCCCTGGTAAGTAATAATTTATTAATTTATAAATAATTATCATTGATGTGTGCTATTTTAACGTCTTTTTATTGCTTTATTTAATATTAAAAGATAATAATATGGTATTTGGCTCAAATAAGTAGATTTTTTGTGTTTTATAGTGAAAACGTCAGTCCCCTGGCAGTTTTTTAGATGAAAAACTCCCAGTAATCGTATAGATTTATACAATAAAAATAAATCAATTTTATAACTTTTTTGTTGTTGTTTAATGATGGTTAATTTGTTACGTTTATGATTGCAAGTTCTCAATGGATGCAGTAGCCCCCTTAGTTCTTATTTTGAGAAACATGAATGAAAACTCTGCGCTCTTAAACGACTTAGATCTATACGTTACTAAATCTTTAGAACGTGTCTGAAAATTTCATTTACTGTGTATTTAAAAAGATTTAGATAAAGTGATTAAAAACAGCTATATTTTATTTTATTATTGACGAAAACACAGTGATTGATACAACATAAATGCTTTACATTAGAGGTCTTTTAGTAGGGATTAGAAAAAATTTGAAATAATGTTTTATAGCTTAAGTCAGATAGAAGCAGATAATTTCAATATCATCTGAGATTCATCAAAATCTAATTTATTTGAGTCGGTCTAAGCCTTGAAAAAGTTATTGGTATAAAAAGTGTAGATGGAGCTAATATAATGATAGGCCAGTATCATCGACCTGCAACAATTTAAAAAACAAGTGTAAACGAACTTGTCATTGTAAAACGTATCTCTTATTCTCGTCCATTAGCTCCGAATATACATGCAAAATTTTGATAATTTTAAACAAATAAATAAATAAATAAATAAATAAATAAATAAATAAATATATATATATATATGTAAATGGGGAATTTTTTTTAAAAAATGCTTGATTTGAGGAAAAATATTAAGTTTAAAGGTGGTAAAAAAAAAAAATTATAACGAAAAATTAAAAATTGAGAAATTGTGTTTTTGATTAGAAATTGCGTTGGGGACTTTTTCTGAAAAAAACCCTGATTTGGGGGAAATTTTAGAAATTTTGCAGAAACTGGCTTTCGACAATCTGGCAACACTGAGGGAAATTCTTATTTCTTATTTATATATTTTAAAGAAGTTTGTTGTCATTACATTATTATGGTAATTTTTGTTTCATTTATCCATAAACAAAATTCTTGAACTTTAGTGCGTATAACGGGTTAAAAAGCTAGTATAAATATAATTTTATTACAGCACAAAATGGCTCCTAACAAAAAAAACAAAAACAAAAAAAGAGATGAAATTTTGCAGAAGAAGAGAGAACAGCAGAAAGCTCGATTACTCAAAATTAAAAGTGATCTTGTAAAACTAGCAGAACAACGAGCAAAGGAATAACTGAAATATTTGAAAAAAAAAATAAAAAGGCCAAAGAAAAAGTATCAAGGATATGTCTCCACATGAGCAAAGAGTAACTCGTAAAAAAATAGAAAATACATTCCTCTAAGTATAGGCCAAAATATGAATTAACAATTAACAATAGCTATCCAAAAGAGACAGTTAACATCTACCCAAAGTGATAATATAAATATTTCTAATTCCACAAACCTCAGTCTTTCAACCACGCCAGTACACAGTGAAGTTTTGAATCTAAAAAAAATTGAATCAAAAAAAAAAAAAAAAAAAAAAAAAAAAAAAAGAAGCCGAAAACGAAGATTACAGAAATGTATGAAAAAAAAGGAATGATGAAATTGCTGCTCAGCTAAAGAAGCAAGTAAATCGTTTTAAACAAAGATATAAAAGATTAAGACGCAGTATTTATGCTAAAAATGATGATATCACACCCCTAAGAAAAATAGAGCAAATGGAAAATGATGCCAGTCAAAAGCGAGAGTTGATTAAAAAAGCTCTTTTTGGTGAAGTCCTCCAAACACAAATTTCTCAAAATTATTCGGAAATGAAAACTCATAAAGATAGATTTAACTTCAAACGTGTTATTGCTGGACATATTACAAATAAATATAAGATATGGAGATATAAAAATAAAGGTATAACTTTTAAAACAATTAGTCAAAAAATAAGTCAAATAAAGTTGCTAAAAATAAAAAATGGGAAATACAAACTGTAGTCGAGAAGCTCTATGAAGATGATAGTAATAGTCGTGAAGCTGCTGGAATAAAAGAGTCTGTTACTCGTAACAAAGTGAAGAAACAGAAACGTTACCTTTAGATTCAATATATAATTTACATCAAAAGTTTCTGCAGTCAGAACCAATTAAAATTGGGTACTCATTATTTTGTCGCTTACGTCCATACTGGATTGTCAAACCAAAACTTTCAGACCGAAATACGTGTGCATGTATTCAACATGAAAATCTTGATTTGAAACTTACTGCTTTAAAGAGCGCCAAAATTCTCCAATTTGATAATTATCAAAGGCTATTGCAGTTGCTTTGTTGTGATCGTTACAGTGAAAAATGTTTAACAAGATCTTGCAGTACTTGCTTTACAAGATGTTTGGTTATGACGAATTCAACAACAGTGAAAATATTGTGTTTAAATAATGGATTCATACTAAAGAATTAATAATAGATCCTAAAACTAAGAAGGAACGGTATGTTATAAAGTATAAGAAAGAGGTAAAACAGATGAAACCCAAAGAATTAATCGAGCAGTTAGAAAATGAATTGCGAAATTTTTTCATCCACGAAACAAATATTGTGCTTAATACCATTATCTCAAGTTACTGAAGGAATCTTTTTCTGAAAAAGATGCTGTTATACACATGGATTTTTCAGAAAATTACTCTACAAAATGAAATCAAGAAATTCAGGCGTTTCATTTTGGTGGTTCTCGCACTCAAATTTCTCCCCACACTGTTGTTGTGTATACCAAAGATTCTACAGTTTCTCACTGCACCATTTCATTAAATTTGTCTCACAATGTTGCAACTATTTGGGCTCATCTGAAACCAATAATGGCGTCTTTTTCTGACACTATTGAAAATATACGCTTATGTGATGGACCTGTGACTCAATACAAAAACAAAACGATGTTTTTTTTTTTTTTTTTTTTCTAGGTTACAAATTTTTAGAAATGTATCCGAAAATTAAAATATTTTCCTGGAATTACCACGAAACAGGCCATGGGAAAGGTGCACCAGATGAGATAGGTGCAACATGTAAAAGAACTGCCGACCAAGTAATTGCTCAAAAAGGTGATATAATGAATTTGCAAGAATTTGCTGACACGTTACAGAAAAAATACCCGGCAATAAAAATTTACATTGTTGAAGATGTTGATATTAAAAAAATGGATGATCTGATAAACGCAAACCAGAATAAACAGATTTCTTTTCCAGGAACACTCAGGGTGCATCAAATTTGTGGTGATGTACATCATCCTAACCGTCTTGTTATGAAATCGTTGGGTTGCTTCTGCGATCCTATAACTTGTGAACATTACAAGTTGGGAACGATTGAATATGAACAAAATAAAAATCTTTCAGGGTGTTGTTCAACACTCACAGTTTTCAAAAAAAAAAAAAAAAAGATCACGTGAAAAGCCAAGTACAAAATGTACAAGTGAGCAACAGATCAAGTGCAATGTTGGAGACTTTATTCTAGTCAAAATTTTAACAAGAATCAAAGAATACCGGAGTGCCGCTATTTGTTCGCAGGTTAAAGAAAGAAGAAAGAAGTTGGCTGTGACATTACTCAAAAATTGTAATGATAAAAATTTTTTATTTCGCTTAGCTAATATATATCGTTTGAGCAGGAATTGGGAAAATTACCTATACCTATTTCAAGCAGCAAACGTAATAGAGTCACTTATACATTTAATAAAACTATTGATGTTTGCAAAAAATAATTACTGTTACTGTTTGCTTTGATTTTAAAGTTATGACTTGTTTAAAAAAATATTATTCAAATTAAAAAAAGGTTTATTTGGTGTTATTAAAATAAGTAATAAAAGATGTATTAGATAAAGATGATTAATGTAAAAAATATGCATTGAGGTTATGTATTAAGCATGTTTTTATTATTCTTTGGATAATTATTAATAGTAATTATTAAAAAGTTTGAATTATTCATTAAAAAGTTCATTCTAGAATAAAATCATCGGTTTCGGTCAGTCCCCTGGAGCCTACTTTTTAAAAAAAGCTCGATTTTTCATAAATATTAAGATATTTGAGTGTTGCTGTACGAATATAATAAAATTAACTTATTGTTCATAATTATTATAAAAAAATTTTTTAATTTGAGATAAAAATAGTACATTTCAAATTCACTACTAAAGTTACCCGATTCCTGTGGAATGACCCATATATATGTATATATTTAGTAATAATAATAATAATAATAGTAATAATAAGAAGAAGAAGAAATTTTTTGTTTCGAAATGTTATTCTGAAACTTCAAATAGCTAATCTATTGGACGAAATGTAATAGGTGAATATCACAAAATGTGAGATTTTGATCATCTGAGATATGGAAAGTATCCATTGAAAACATTTCAAAATTTCAAGAGGAAAATTTACTTTCTGTTAGAAAATAAAGGATTTTCAGTGTAAAATTGTAAAATATTGATGAACTGACATAATCAGTTAATATTTATGTAATTATATTTAATTTCTTGGCTTATGCATGCTAGGATAATGACAATTTCATTCTAATACATTTTTTACATTTTTTTTGTTTTTGTTTTTTGTCAAACATTTTAATTTTGTTTAAATAAACATGTTTTTGATATTTTAGCTCAAACTCCATGCAATGTTAAGTTTTATTTGTGAATTTATGGAATCCAGGAGAATGATGTAATAAAAGTGTACTCAATTTTTATAAAGATCAAATTATTTTCAAAAAAATATCTAAAATATCTTACTAGTAGCTATGATTTTACTACTAATGACTTTAATATGTAAAAAATAAGAAAAATTACTCTGCAGTGCCATGCTTATACCTGATAAAGAACTAAAATGCAGGCCAGGAAAATGACATTCATTTTCAGTGACAATCACATTTTATTTATTAAAAAATATTTTTTAAATATAGAAGTTGTTATCTTTCTCATATATGTGTTTTATAAGGTACAAATATTAATTAAAAATTATAAAAACTAGAAAAAATCTATTTATGCATTTTACTTTGCATATATCACCGTGTAACATACCCAATAAATGACAATCTGAAATTCTAAGTCTTTTAATTGCTTTATTTAAGTTATCGAAAATGTAATGTCTCTTGAAAATAATTCTAAGAATCCTTTTTATTAGACTGTAACAAAGCAAATTGCATTATATAACATTTAATAGGAATTTTGTTGTGTAAACTGCAACTTCCGTATTTTGTAGTATTCTCCCGATACTATTTGGCGCACATGCATAATGAAACTTGTATTGATTTTTTATGAAAAAAATTGATATCATAATGCCTCATTAGACGAAGTTATGACACTTAAGTGACAAAATGTTATTAAATTTGTGTTAAAATTGCTAAGTGATTACATTTGTGGCAAATGAATGCGTAATTATCAGATGAAACTGTGACAAGAAAATTTCTCCTCAAAAATTGATAAAATTTATTGTTAAATATAAATATATTTCAATATAAGTACCGTTCTGTTATTTCGATTGCCGCATCCGGCAAAACATTTTTTGAGCAGCCGTTTAAAATTCGTATTAACATGAATTCACGCAGTAAAGTTACCTATTAAACTACATCATGTTGGAACTCACGCTAATTTAAATAACATTAACCGCGGCCAATAGTTTCAATGGTGTTTTGGTTTCAATCTTGTGTATAGCCGTTGTCAAAGGATTAAACAGCAATCGAGAAATCTCATGAACATACATCTGCTTAATGCAAAGTTGAAATGCAAAAGCCGTTGCAATTTGCAGGTCTCATTTTACAAAACTACTACACTTACTGAAGGTTCTTTCAGTTTGTTTTTGCATCGAAAGCTGACGACGGCAAACATTTTTTCTTAAAAAAGAAAAAGAAATTAATTTAGCAAATTACAACGACTATTTAGTTGTATGGGGTTTTATGGCACAAAATCCCTAAGGAGACATGCTGCGCCAACGAACATTTGGAGAACGATTCTTTTTAACTAATCGAAATATTAACTAAGAACGTAAACCTTTGTCCACGAGAAGAATCTAAATTGCTAAGGAAATATATATATATATCGTAAAAAAGTTAGCTCTGTCCAAGACTATCCATTTTCTTACCAATCAAAACTCTCCGTAAGCGTTTATGTGCCATTCTTATTAAAATCAAAGCTGATTTTTCATGATATTTTTATCAGTATACTAATTATCATATACAAAAGGAAACCAATTTTTAATCACATGTAACTTTTCCCTCAATAAATTTAATTAGTTCAATTATTCGGTTACATTCAGTCGAGAAAAAAAAATGTATAAAAATAAAATAAAATAAAATAAATAAAATGCGGACATCTATTGATCAAAGCAATATATTTGAAGCAGAATGTTTTTCATTGAGCTAATAAAAATCAAAATTTAGCTTAAGTAATTATAGAATCATATATTAAGACTATGGATATTACTGGATAATTGTGCGCCATTACTAACACTGGACCAATCAGAAAACGAATAAAATTCGGTCATCTTCAGATATCTCTATTCCCGACCGAAAGCAACAGCCATTTTCCCAATAACTAAAAAAAATTCTATTTTTCTCAAGAGATTACTTACTAGAAAGCTCAAAACTTTTCACATTATTTTATGATCACTCTGTATATTTTTCTGTAGGATATAATCCAATAGTTACAAAATTAACAATTGTATTCTCTTACATGCAGAAAAATAACCCTTCTTAGAAAAGGGCTCATGATTACAGTAATATATGCATATTCAATTATGAACATATATGCATATTTAATTATGCATATTCAATTCAAAATCATCTATATTTTAGAGATTTAATTCAGAAAACCACAATTTTCTTTGTCTTAGTGATTTTACATAATAACAAAACCAATTTTTATTCTTAATTTTTGTATTTCGCCCAAAAATACACTAGCTCGCAAAGAAAAATAAATAAATTCTTTGATCGCCATCAATAACCGAAAAATATTTTGAATTGGACGATAGCTTTCTTTGTTGAAGGAAAAAAGTCCTACTTTTCCTCCGAAACCGTGATTTATTTTGCATAAATACCGAATCTTTTACCGAACACAATGAAATTTTCCGTATGCGTTTTCCCAAGACGTTAAACTTGAGTTTCTGTAGAATTTCATAAAGCTTGCTTGGAAAAACTGCTGAGCTTTTAATTTCTTTCGGTTCATGTTTCATCTTACAATATATAAGATATACAATGAACAAAATTCACTTTTCAATATCTAGAAAGATTGTAAGTATTAATGGGAAATAAAAAACGTTTAGCAAGTTCATTTGTATAGTTTAATGTAAGAAATTCATGCGTTTTTGAGACAATCTCTTAATATTTTTTAAAGTATTTAAACCGTTAAAACTTTGAATTGTTTTCCTCTTTAAAATTCAAAACTTGCATTTCACACTAGTTTTTTAAAATAGCAATTATCAGGAGTTTTACACACCAAACAAATATATAAATTGCGTTCAAAAATACTGGTATTAAAACAAGAAAATGGTTGCATCTCGTTTTTGGTACCATATGATGCCACTAGGCTTTAATGGGATAATGTATAACGTTTTCTTACTTTTATTTCATAAATTACATTTGAGGTTATTTTTAAACAAAAGTAAAATTCGAAAGTAAGTAATGCAGCCATGATTGGTTTCATTGCATATTTTTGTTTATGATTATACTTTTGAAGACTCCATCAGATTTACTTCCGCTATAATAAATCTGTATTGCATAGAAATGCATAGTATTGCATAGTATTGCTATATGTTCTAAACTATATAGAAATGATTTCTATGCAATGCAGATAGATTTATTATAGCGAAATAATTCTAAACGGAGTCTTTAAAAGTATAATAATAAATAAAATTATGCAGTAAAACCAGTCATGGTTTTATTGCATATTTTCTACATATTTTAGTACATATAGAAATGATTTTTGTGCAATACAGATTTATTATAGTGGAAATAATTCTTAATGGAATAACTATAATTAATTTGTATTGCATAAAAATCATTTCTATATGTTCTAGAAACTCAAATTTGATGAGATTGCGTTCTATGGTACACTTTAAGTTGCTCAAAAGAGGTGAAGTATAATGATACTTGATGTCTATTTCGGTGAAAAACTTTGTTGGAAGAGGTACAGAGATTACTGCATCAATCAGGCCAAGAAGATTTTCTGGTCATGTAGAATTTCCATCGGCAAAATGTGAGTATTTAGTCCAAAGGAGATGTGGTTGGTATACAATATGGTGATCTGCCCTATGATCAATTATGACAGTATAGCTTGGTGGTCAAGAACTATGACTGATGCTGCCAAGTCAGAATTAGCGAAGCTGCAGGGGATGATCTGCATGTCGATGACAGGTGTACTCAGGACAACACCTACATTTGCCATAAAATTGCTGCTGGGTATGTAACCACTGCATATGATTATTAATGCAGAAGCACTGTTCTCCTCATATAGGCTCATTTTACATGGACAATGGCAAAGTTACTAGAGATATCTTAGTTCGGGTAGCCTTAGCTGTAAAATCAGCAAGCACCCAGTTTTCATCATGAAGAGCATCAGATTCTTCATTATAAGATGATTTTCATTGTTAAAGCAGGTATTTCATAAGTCATTCAGAACTAGTCTTCATTCCAGGACTGACTGGAAGGCTCTTTCTGACTAACTTGAGACAGGTATGATTTGGTTCACTGATGGTTCCAAGATAAATTCTGGAACTGGAGCTGGGATTTGCTGCCAAGCTGATGGCACATCTTTCTTTTACACGCTGTGTATGTATGCCATTGTCATTCAGGCAGAGGTTTATGCAATATACTTATGTGTTGTTACATATGCATTGAGAGGGGATATAGTGGCCTGTCTGTCAATATCTATTCTGATAGTCAGGCAGCATTGCTTGCCTTAAGCGTCGTTTACACGGAGCGAGTTTACTAGCTACAAGCCGGCGAATTCGCTAGCTGCTAGTGGACTCGCCCCGTGTAAACAGGTTCACTAGCTAACTATCTAGCGGCTTAGCGAGTGCGGAAAAAGTTGAAAGCTCGGCTACTTTTCTCGCTACTCGCTGGCATGTAAGCTATCTGGCTAGCAAACTATCAGTGTGTAAACGTTGCTGCTAGTGAAATCGCTGCGAGTATTCGCTAGCTCTAGTGACACAAAATGAAAACACAAATTCACAAAATGAATATTTTAATTACTTTAGATAATTTAAAATACTAAATGTCAGGGAATAGCAAAAAGCGCGTGATTTATTTAATTTAATTTCAATAATAATTTATTAAAAAGCGCGTGATATATTTAATTTAGTTTCAATAATTATTTATTAAAAAGCGCGTGATATATTTAATTTCAATAATTATTTATTCCAGTTTTATACGTTCATTATGTTTGTAATTTTATTTTATATTTATTAGTTTCTGAAGATGAGCCAATTAAAAAGAGCTGAAACATGTAAATAAAAATTTTGAATGTATTTTAAACGTTTTTATTAATACAACAACGTCTTATAAGCAAAATATTTATTTGTAATATAAATTCTTACTTTTTTTGTGGAATATATATTATTAATATTACGATATAGTTATTAATGGACGTAATCAAGACTTATTACTGTTAGTTTTAACGTAAAATTAAGTTTTAGAACGCAACTAGTGATGTAATAGCGAGTTGGCTACTGAGCGAATAAACAAGTTCGTGTGTAAACGACCACTATCTGGCTAGCTGACTCGCTCGCTACTTTTCTCGCCGGCTTGTAGCTAGTAAACTCGCTCCGTGTAAACGACGCTTTACAAAAACATATAATTACTTATAGAATTGCCTAGTAATGTATTTGATCTTTGAACAGGCTTGCCAGTAATGGTAATAATTTTATTCTACATTGGGTACCTAGTCATACTGGCGTCCTGGGTAACGAACTTGCTGTAGTTTAACAAGAAAAGGGTCGGTTACACAATTAATTGGACCAGAACCAGTTATTGGCATTTCCAAGGACTGCATTAGAACTAATGTTTTCAGAATTTTAAGAGAGCAGCAATATCAAGAATGGCTTGACTCAAGCGGACAGAGACAAGCGAAGGAGCTCAATAATGGATGCACTAGTAAAAGGGAAAAAAACTCATTGGATTTAGAAGGAATAGTCTACGAAATATGGTAGAACTACTAACATGACACTGTAGACTTAATGGATTCCTTAGTATTATAAAGGAAGTCAGTGACCCTCTTTGTAGGGATTGTAAATACGAAGAAGTCTGCTTTGCATGTTTTCTGTAGCTGTGAAGTATACGCTGCTTGTCATTTTGAGCACCTGCGTCGAAATTTTATGTCAACTACTAGTCTGGGGACTAGATGAAGATAATATTTCCTCTTTAATTCTTGGGGGATAGTAACATAGAGACCGCTAGTCACAGCGCTCTGGCTCAGGCGATCCCCTCCCCCCCCCCCCCCCCAGTAATACAGTAATATGTTCTAGAACGAAAAGTGAAAATGACTAATTGTTTTTTTCCAGTTATTAAGGAAAATGCGAGTTATTGCTTTAATGTACTCGTTAAAATTTATAGTTATGATTGGGGAAAAAAATTCCCTTTCCGCTTTACAGCTTCAAAAAAAAAAAAAAAAAAAAAAAAAAAAAATCGTTGAACCTAATGTACGAAATAAATACAACAAACCATTATCTAGAAACTAATGTAAAATAAATTAATAAATAAAACAACCTATATCAAAAGGTGCCAAAATCAATTAAAATTATGTGCTAAAATCTAAAATCAAAAATTAATTTGCGAAATTCTGCAAAATACTTGCAATTTTTGTGGCTGCCGAAAAAGAAATTTTGTACACCCTATAGATAGTAGATAGAATTTAAATAATCAGCAATTTTCTTTCTTCTTTTCATAAAAAAAGGTTTACGTTTTGGGAGAATGTATACGGAGAATTTTCTTATCTTCAGAAAAAAAAATCGGTAACTATGCAAAATAAATCACGATTTCGAAGAAGAATTTTATAAAAGAAAATATGTCTCTTTAAATTCGAAATAGTTTTTTTTCCTTATTGTGATTGTTTTCAATGGAATTTTTATAAAAGAGAATACTTTTCGGCTGAATGTAAATTTTTAGCTCAATAGTTAGAATTTTTTTTTTTTTTTTTTTTTTTTTTTTTTTTTTTGTTAAATTCTAAAACAAAGTAGATTATGAATTGGGGCTTAGTACAATTCTATATATTTATTATTTGGATCAAAAACGCTTTTACGTAAAGTATAGTCTCTGTAGATATAAAAATATAATACATAGATTTGTAGTTATTCTATAAAAAAGAATTCAGTGAGATATTAAGTTAATACTTTAACTTAAAACATTTTTAATTCAAACAATTTTTTTATTAAATTCACAAGTCTAAAGGAGCATCGTTATAATAAGTAAGACTTTTCAGAAAAATAAAGAACTTTTCAGGTATTAATACAATACTGAAGAATGATTAAAAATTTTTCTTTTTAAATCTTATAATATAAGGAAAGAATTTAAAGATTTGTGATGATGTTTGATAATAAAAATAATGTATGCGTATTTTACATTTAATTCTGCAGCTTACAAAATAATTACTAAATCTAACTTACAAAATAAATGTAAATAAATATTATTCCAAGACTATTAACATTGTCTCTTTGGATATTAAAGAGATTTCTTTTCAGTTTACATTGTAGAATATGATTCATGAACTGAAAAAATTAAAAATTTGTCATTTTTGAAGCAAGTTTTGTGAAATTTCTAAGAAAATATTATCTGTTATATGACATGGAAAATAATGTAAAATAAAATATTTCTAAAGCGCAAAAAGCAGATAAAAAATTGTATTAGAATATAAATATGTATTTGAAAAATTCTAATAATTTTCTGAAATGCTCTGCATATTGAATAAAGAGAATTATGTTCAGTTTATATTGTAAAATGACACACTAACAGAAAAAAATTATATCTCAGCAATTTTTGAGTAAACTTTCACAAATTCCTAAGATAGGATTCTATTAAAGATTCTATTAAATGACATAGAAAAAAATAATCTATTTCTAAAACGCAAAAAGAAGATTAAAATCTGTGTTAAAATATAAAAATATATTTTAAAAATGCAAATTATTTTTAGGAATATTTACAGTCTTTACCTGGATTATAAAATGACACTTTAAACTAAAACAATTAGAATCTTATCAGTTTTGAGCAAATTTCCTGAATTTCGCAATTAAACTTCATCAATCAACTAGTGGTGTAAATAAAATATAATAACCTATCTCAAAGATGCAAAAATCATATAAAAGCCTGTGTTTAAATACTAACATAACAATTATAAATTATTTATTTGCAAAATACTCATTATTTTCAGAAATACTTACAATCTAACTCTCAATATTAAAGAAAAGAATCCTGTTCAGATTACTGTGTAGATGTAGAATGATAATTGAATCGGAAAATAAATAAATAAATAAATAAAGACTTGGCATTTTTTAAGCAATTTTTTTAAAATTTCCCTAGAAACTGTGACTTAACATTTAATAAGACCGTATACGGAGAACATTGCTATGCTCATTAAAAGGTCGGATCTATGCGAGATGAATCAAGGTTTTGGAGAGTTGTAAGACTATTTTTATAACAGCAAAGAACTTCTTTAAATTTTAAACAGTTTTCGTTTTCTCACTCTGGCTGCGAGAATTTTTATAAAAGTAGTAAATTTTTCTTCTTTAGATTAAAAAAAAATTATTTTAATGATAAGTTTTTCAATTTTCCGAGTAAATATTAGATTACAAAATATGTAATTTTTAAAGATAAGCACGGATATCTTTGTAAGAGAGAAATGTGTTGTCGAATATGAAGTAATTTTCTAATTATTTTGTCATAGAGGGAATTTCTATAAAAAGTAGTGTATTTTAGCTCCATATATATACATATATATATATGTATATATATATATATATATATATATATATATATATATATATATATATATATATATATATATATATATATATATATATATATATATATATATATATATATATATATATATATATATATATATATTAGGTTGATTTCGTAACAAATAGACGTTCCTAGAATTAACCTTTCTTCCTAATTCAAAACTTTATATATACCGGCCATTTTCAACATAGTGTCAAGTCCGTCACCAAATGTCAAGTCTGTTACCACACGTTTTTTTAATTATTACCACTCTACTTTTATTTGTTATTCAACTAAGGAACAAATATGCAATTTCCTTAAAATTTAATAATTTACATGAATATACACTGTAATTATTAGAAAAAGTTCTTATATAATTTCTATGTTATCAAAATCTTGTGGCTAAAACTGTCTCTCATTTTAATTTAATTTAAGTATTATTGATAAATATCATGTTTTAAAATTTAGGGACATAAGTCACTTTAAAGTAAGTTGATTTTAGGGGAGTAAAGCTTTAATAAATTTAAAGCTGATTATTTTCAGTAATTTTGTATAATAACAGACTTGACAATTAGCCTTACAAGCCAACTTTTAATAGCATTTACATATTATTTTATAGAGCAAAGTACACAACCAATTTTTTCATGTTCCTAAAACATTTAGTTTAACACCTGTCTCCATTTTTAAAAGAAATTACTAAGTTTAAAAAAATAAAATAAAATAAAATTCTGAAATTTAAGCGAATGGTGAAAATGGCCCATTACACTATATGGCCAAAGGTAAACGACCACTTTTTTAGACGTTTTGTTAAATATCTAGAAAAATACATAAAATAAACTAGCAAAAGCCATGCTTTGTTTGGATTCGCGAAGCATTATTTTATAAAACAGATATTTGAAAGTAACAATATTTTTTTTATTATTATTTTTGCATCTTTATTAAACAAAAACGTTATTTTATGTTTTGGCGCATTTTAATTTTTTATTAGCACTTTCCAACAAAGTTGAAAAGTGCTTATGCATTCGGTTTGTCTGGACGTCTGTCCGTCTGTCCGTCTGGCCGGATGGCCGTCTGTCCGTCTGGCCGGATGGCCGTCTGTCCGTCTGTCCGCGCTCTAACTCCCGTAAATATACTCGGATTGCTATGAAATTTTTATACGTTATTGAGGTTTACCCTAGCACGAACCCTATTGAAAATGAAGTATCTACCATGATTAGTTTATCTACAGGGCGAATCAAAAGTTTCCCATTACATTACGGCCTATAGGGAAAAATCGTTAATATACTCTTATTGCCATGAAATTTTTGGACGTTATTGACGTTTACCCTAGCACAAGACCTATTGAAAATGAAGTTTCTACCATGATTAGTTTATCTACAGGGAGAATCAAAAGTTTCCCATTACATTACGGCCTATGGGGAAAAATCGTTAATATACTCAGATTGCCATGGAATTTTAGGACGTTATTGAGGTTTACCCTAGCACGAACCTTATTGAAAATGAAGTTTCTATTATGATTAGTTTATCTACAGGGCGAATCAAAAGTTTTCCATTACATTAAGGCCCATGGGGAAAAATCGTTAATATACTCGGATTGCCATGAAATTTTAGGACGTTATTGACGTTTACCCTAGCACAAGTCCTATCGAAAATGAAGTTCCTACCATGATTAGTTTATCTACAGGGCGAATCAAAAGTTTCCTATTACATTACGGCCAATGGGGAAAATCGTTTCAAAGGAATTTTAAAGATGTTATACCCTATCAAACATATTAAAATATGCATTCTATAAAATATAAGGTGAAAATCTAGCTAATATTCATTTACAGGGCCACACAAAAGAATTCCATTAGATAATGGTAAAACGAGGAATTGTGTGTGAAATATTTTAAATATATTAAGCTTTTTCATGTATAATAAAATTGATATATGTCACTGAAGCTTAATATAAATTATACGCTACTGTCTTGCATAATTTGAAGTACATAGCATTTACAGGGCCATACAAAAGATTTCAAATAGTATATTCTTTCCGAAGTACCGTATATGTGTCCGATGATGGCTGATGGAGGTATGAAATGCATTTTAATTATGATATGCGCGTTTATATTTCGCTAAATATATGCACATTATGTGGTGTGTATAAATGTTATAGTTGATATACAGGGCTACCCAAAAGAGCTCACCAACGTTACTGAATATGAGCGTAAATTATTTAAACGTGGTTCTTAAATAAGCTATGCATTTTTACGCTGAACTGCATTCAATTTACTGAGAAATGTTTGCAGAATATAGATAAAGAGATATACAGGGCCACGCAAAGAATTCGGTACATGGACGCCTATGAACGATGATTTATGAGAATGTGATTTCAGTTGTTTTAAAAGTGTTTTAGTTTACAAAAAATTTTAGCCCAATGCTGACGTTTAATAAAGATACAATGTAAACTACAGGGTTGAACAAATGTTTCCATCTAATAGTATGAATTGCTGAAAAAGAAATTTCAAGCTACTGGGTATTTTCTTGCTAAGCTAAATTTTCCCATTATATGAACTGACATATGAAATACAGGGCTGTTCTAATGTACTGGAATACATATTTGGGTATATTTGGCTATACACTATTATTTCCCTAAATGACAAAGTTTTGTTAAAGATTTCATTAAATGTTGGAAAGTGCTTAATAATCTATGCTTAACGCATGATTTTTCGTACTTGTTTATGATGTAAAACTGGCATAATAAGATATTTTCGAAGCAAACTTTTACAATTTTTTTTTAAATTTTCAACTAAAAGCTCTTTTAAAGATGTTTTTACAATTTCAAGTAGCCACTGGTGTTTTTTAATTGTTTGAAATATGCATGTTTCCAATCTTTGTAATCAACATCCGATAATCTTCGAT
Source organism: Maratus speculifer (assembly GCA_964019185.1). NCBI lineage: Eukaryota > Metazoa > Arthropoda > Arachnida > Araneae > Salticidae > Maratus > Maratus speculifer. The sequence continues at coordinate 147,344,938 of OZ025296.1, forward strand.
AGCTATTTTAGAATAATATATTTGAAGAAAGCTTGAAGAAAGTTACTTCTTCAAAATCCTATTTTCTGGAAAAAACATTTGAAATCTGCTTTCGTTGATACTATGAATTTTTAACTGTAAAACATTTTATTTTAATTCCTTCGTTTTTATACATGTTAGCGTATGAGAATTGCTGTAATTCTCTCCGCGTGGGAGAACTTTTTACTTTCTGCGAATGGCAACTCAATTAATGGAATTACCTTTTAACGAAGCGCTCTCTCATTCTCGCAGTGACGTTTTCTCGAATAATTATTGTTGTGTTTGCGAACTTATTAAAGTCTTATTTTTCTATAAAATCCTTCTGATTAATGAGTCGATATTATTTAGCCACAATACGACCTTCGCAAAAATATTTATAAAGAGCTTGAACCAACAACTTCACGCAGATCTTTTAATTTTTCATTTATATAACAAATTTAAGAATTAATTTTATTTGTTTACAATTATTTTGTTGCCAGTTTATAAAAAAAAAAAAAAAAAAAAAAAAAAAAAAAAATCCATAATACAATTCTTTTAAAATGTTTAAGTGTCATCTGTGCAAACGATTTTGCGGGATAATGAAAACATGTTTTATTTAATAAATTAATCATGATTCTATCTATAATTATTTACTCCATGATTTAAACTTTTTTTTCTGAAAATATACGCGTTTCATTTTTTATTTATTTGCTAAAATGCGTCCGTATTGGAAATGCATGTAAAATAAATTAATTAAAATAATAATTTTTTTAACGTTTTACTGTAAAAAAAATTATATTCTGCAAATCTACAGATCATAATTTATTTTTGTGTTTAATTTGAAGTTAAAATATTGAATAGTTTTTTTGTAAAGCGTACGACAAATTGTAATTTGAGTGGACTAGTAGAGGATTCGCTTCGCTCATCCTAATAAATACATAAATCCAAAAACTCTAAGTGTGTAAACATTTCTGCGAAGATTTTCCCCCTTAACACTAAAGGGGACAATCAACAAATTAAAATAGAACGAACACCTTTTGGATAACCCTGTAAAAACTAATGTAGCAATATCTTTGAAACTGTGAATTATGATTCAGTGGCTTGTTGTAATAAACTGTGTTCATTTTTATATGGATCGTATGCATATTCGTAGAGAAATTAAAGTTTTTATAAAAACAGTCCCATATTTTGCCTATTTTTGGGGGGAGGGGCTTATAATTTGCAGAGTTCTTATTATAAAAAAAATGTTCGTTTGAGAAAATATGCCCATCAACATTGTACACAATGACCTGTAATCAAAATTAAAAAATAATAAAAATTGTATGAAAAATGAGCAAGGTTTTCTAAATAATGTATCACTACGCATGCGAGAATGGAATCAAAATATAATTTGCATAATGCGTTAGATAAATGTTTAGAGCAACTTTTGTGAAAGTCTCAAAAACGTAGCTTGAAAATCCTGAAAATTATATTCGATAGAATAAACTCGAAATACATTGTTTCAAAAATAACGCAAAAAAAGGGCTGAATTCAAATATAATACGTGCAATATTTTATACTAAGTATTGACAAAAATTCAATTGATATATGGATAATTCTTTTCATCTTTTTGCTTTATTTTGAAAACACCGGATTTTGTGCTTATTCTATCGACGATAATTTTCATAATGTAGTAATAAAGTAGACATTTTTTTTCAATAGTCGAAGTCAAAGTCATTTGTTCTATAGAGTTCCTACTTGGGAATTGTACCCACGTATATTTTGACTCTATGCAGAGGTGCGGTAAACTATGCTAAACGGGAATCATGAAGATATAATGTTTTTCGAAATACTAAATATTTGTTTTTCTTTCAGCAAATAAGAACACTATGCAAAAGGCGAATTTTTATTGCTCTAAGGCTTGGCCTAAACAGGTTTTTAAGACCAAAAACGAAATTTGAACTCAATTTCGTCTATAAATTATGCAGTTTCGAATATAATCTTCCTATTTTCGGCTGCTAGCGAAAATTTTCAATTTTTTTTTTTTTAAAGTAATTAATATATACAGACGATGAGCACGACCTAGGTTCCAATCGAGTACTTTCCATCTAACAACTTTCATCTCAGAAGCTCTCATTGTGATTTTTGTAGATATAAAACAATAATAATTAGCTTTCGAGTTGCCCTATCAAAATTCTACTGCGAAATAAATCTCGAAATGCAACGAACATATAAATTGTATTTTGTATAACAAATGCACATTTCTTTAAATCTTAAATGGTTTTCCCTTTATTATTATTAACCATTTGGAAAATAATTGTTTCTGTCTGTCAAATAATAGAGATATCTGAAGCGTATTTGAAAACTTGTCATGCCCGGATTTCTTAGTTTTCTGATTGATCTATGTTTAATGTCCAGAAATGGAATACCTCTGTTACCACAATGACACAAAAAGGATTAAAAACTACAAAAAATTAATAACTCAAAAACAAATTGAAATTCAGCTTTCAAACAAATTGCATTTAAAAGTACATTTTTTTTCTCTATACGACGGTGTAAAAATTGAAGCTGTGCTATGTTTAGAAGTTTACAAATTTGCTGTGCCGAAAATTGTAAAACTGAAATTTTATTTAAAATTTGTTTGTGATTGATCCAGGAATATTTATGTTTAATCCATGGCGTACGAAATGTATGACACTGTTATTACGTAAGTCACGTTTTCATCATCATAAAAATGATGTTTATTATTATTATTATTATTATTATTATTATTATTATTATTATTAAAAATCCATAAAAGTATGTCTTTAAAAATGATAAAAATTTATATTAATAGATATTTTTATTTTAATCCATAGTGTTCTTCAAATTTAATGCAATATATTTTTATTCTTATTAAGTGTCAATCCTATACGTCATGGCGATTGAGATTGAAATGGCTCGTGGATTGAAATTTTAAAATGATTTGTTAATGCTGTACATCAGGCCTGTCCAACCTTTTACCGAGCAGGGGCGCATCTCAGCTTTTGGCACCATTGAAGGGCGCCATTATTAACAAGGCTCAAAACATGCCACAAAATCATCTAAGAGTATTAGTACCGAAATACATATGCAAATTCACTTCACTACATAAGATATAAGACTCCCATCGATCTGGAAAAAAAAATCAAAATAACTATAAATTGTTGTAAATTTTGAATTATACGTTTTTCTACAAGAGGGTATACCAAAAACATTTTTATTGGAAGAAACCTTAAAATTAAATCTAGCCAACTATATTAAAATAAAATGGTAACCAGTGATATTGTTATATTTATTGGGGACGCAAAAATATTCCTTGATTTATTTTGAAGATGTAAATTTGCTGGTATAAAAAGTACAGAAACAAAGACAGGCATGATATAGTGACCAAACCATGGGTGTTTCTAAACAGAGCCTTGGGATAGAATGGGAACAATTTCACACGTTTTTTAAGAATTAAGAATTACCTAAATTTTCAAAGTTCTGAGGGAGAAAATAACAAGCCCTTTTATGACTTTAAAAGAGACAATGGGTTAGCGAAAATCCATTAATTTGTGATGCGTGAAATACATTTGAAGGGCTTCTAAAAATATCTCAAGCAAATATCAAGACTTTTTAATAAAAGAATTATTTAAAAATGAATTTTATTTAAAAAATGCTGGTAACGTACAACCTTCAAAAGGGAGCCAAGAAAACCTTCAAAGGGCGCCGCGTTGGACAGTCCTGCTATACATGTATATATATATATATGTATATTATATTTTATTTTTATTTATTTATTTATTTATTTATTTATTGCTAAATACACAATGTCAACACGAAGGCAAATCTCTATTAGTTTTATAAATTCAAATGAAATTTATTTTTATCTAGGCAAGAGTGTTACTTTAAATTAACAATTAACTCATATTTGTACATTACACTGTAAACTGTTCTTTTTGTCGTTATAATAAGAAAAAAGGATGTATTTAAAATTAATTGTTCTTATTTATTTATAACTTTAAGTTTGTTTTTAAGTTGTAAGATTAAATATAAAATACAAATATTATTAGTCATACTACATTCACATTAAACCGTTTCTTGAACGATGTTGATTCTACTCTAAAATAAACGGTCAAGTAACTGTATTCTCGCGCTCAGAGGGTTCCGTACAACAAACATATGTATTATTAACCCCTTGGGGACGAGCGACTAGTATACGCGACATTTAAAATTTTCAGAATCATTCATTAATTCCCAACATTCATTTTTTATTGTAGAGTATTTAATTGCAGCATTTTCGCAATTCAAGTACAGAAAATTTTCTGTTTGAAAAACTGGTGGTTAAAGATTAAAAATTAAGCATCCCGAAAGAGTTAACTGTACTATTAAAAGAAAATCATTGCTGAAAGAATAATAAGACTTTGTAAAAAAAAACTATGCAAAGTAGGGTTGGGTATAGCTATATATACTATAAAAGTATGAATGGTAATACCATAAAAGTTCAAAGAGATATGAAGCCTAAATAATATAAAATATTGCTATTCTGTACAACCCTTTTATTTAATCTTATCCGTATCTATTTATAAGAAACTTAACTCGGTACCAAAGTTGTTTGCTTTAAATAATTTTTTTTAATATGTTGTTGTTGTTTTTTCCTAATGTTTTGATTTATTTTACACATTATGCAAAATCCAAGTTATGCAGAAGCTACAAGCAAAGTGTTAAAAAAACGATAAATTAATAAATTTCTTAAATGACAAATATATTTAATCAACGTAACTTTTCGTATAAACTATAAATCTACATAGCCGCATAACTAGTTTTTCTAAAATTAACTGGTTAGAAAAAAATTAGTTAATTTTTTATTCTTCCTCTTTTTTAAAGGCTTTAAAAAATCCAGAGTGGCAGATTTGAGCTAAAAATGCATTTTTACTACACTGGTGAAATAAATAAAAAAAAATTTGCATATTTTATCGAATTTCATGAAAAAAATTAAACTGAAGGGAAAAACACTGCTTCTAGATAAAAATGCAAATCCTGTACGGCAAATTTGTAAGTGTAGACGTGTGTATAAGTGGAGCCAGCAGAGAAACAGGGTTTATAAGCGTGTGGAGGGTAAGACGAATTGCACTTGCTAGGACACTTTGGCCAATTTCTTTGTGTTATCTTGCAGCAATCGGTTAATTTCACATTGGAACAGTAAAAATAAGTAACCACTAACGTTCAGATGATGCAATGAAATGGCCAATTGTGAGTAGGATAGGGACAGGCCAATCGCAAGTCCAGATATACAAAGAGTTTAACGCCCAGCGACTTGTGTACCTATGGTAACACTTCCAGGATATTGAATCCATCAAAAGAAAGACTGGACAAGATCGCCATTTGTCCATTTTAGCAAGGCATAACAGAGAGACTGCATCTTCTCAGCTCGCCCAGAATCTGTATGCAACCACAGGAACCCGTGTAACAAGAGTGACTGTTTCTAAAAGACTGAATGAGAGAGGTTTGTTTGCCAGAAGACCGCCAGGTTGTGTCCGGCTCATGTCTACGAGCAAGAGTCCGATTAGCATGGTGCAGGCAGCATAGTGATTGGAGTAAGGATCAAGGGGGGACGTTCTGTTCACCGACGAGTCCGTTTTAGCCTAAACGCCGATTCTCGCCGCACTTTCATATGGAGAGAGCCAGGGACCCGCTCCCTACTCTCCAATGTCCACGAAATCAACAATTATCGTGGTGGCGGTGTAATGGTCTGGGCAGGTATCATGTTGGACGGCCGCACACCTCACCTCGTCTTTCAAAGAGACTCTGTGACTGGTGTGAGATATAGGAATGAGGTATTGAGCACTATGTTCGCATTTTCCGGGGTTCATTGGGCTCCGAGTCTATCTTACAGAACGATAACACGAAGCCGCATAGAGCTTTTCTGGTCAACGAATTTCTTGAGAGTGAGGATATTCGCCGGATGGATTCAAAACTGCATATATATTAAGCGTTCCAAGATAATGCTGGAATATGTGGTAAATTAACATGCTGCGCCAGCTGGTGGCAGGGGTGCAAATGAATGCGCGGGTTTGACGTCATATATACGCAGATGTGTATCATCTCCGCATCTCTTGCGCATATTTTCTGAATTTTCTCTCAATCATGATAGATTAATCAAGTATACGAGATTTATTGCAAAATATTTTTGTTACAGTTTGTTTTAATAAAATCATGTACATTTAAAAAATAGTCACAATATCATTTTAATTTTGGGAGAAAAAGTACTAACTAGTACACTGTAAAAAAAATTCTGTAAAGGTACTAAACATTTTCTAGGAAACTGGGATTCCTAGAACTTTTCCTGTAAAGGTAACAACAAAAATTCAAGTTTCAGAATCGGTTACAGGAATTTTTCCTGTTATCGTTACATGAAAAGTTCTTGGAATCCCAGTTTCCTAGAAAATGTTTAGCACCTTTACAGAATTTTTTTTATAGTGTACTCATAAGTACCATATAATGCTACGAAAAATATTGACTTTTACCCTAAAATTAAAATGACAATGCGCCATTTTTTAAATACAAGATTTTTTTAAATTAAAAATATGTATATGTAAAAAAGTCTCATTGTTATTTTAGGATGAAAGTCAATATTTTTCGTAGCATTATATGGTACTTATGAGTACTAATTAGTACTTTTTCTCCCAAAGTTAAAATGATATTGTGACTATTTTTTTAAATGTACATGATTTTATCGAAACAAACTATAACAAAAATATTTTGCAATAAATCTCGTAGACTTGATTAATCTGTCATGATTGAGAGAATAGCTTGAAATTTATGATTGAATTTTTAATATGAATTCTCGAAAAAGCTCTGTCTGTTAAAAAAAAGGAAAAAAAAGAGAGAGAGAGTCTAATCTACGATTTTAGGAAAATTATTGTCTAGAATGTTAAATATTTAAACAAATAAATTAACAATATTTCTTTGTTTAACAAAACAACATTTAATACATACATTTAAAATTAAAGTTATTCCGAATATACGTATAATGAAATAGGTTTTTAAATTAAAAGAATGAAATGTTTGCAAGTTAAATAATAAAAGTCGATACGACCTAGGAAACATTTAATTTTTATCGTCTGCAATTGATAAATGAAAAATGGAGCTAAAGTTGAATGTTTTATTTAGTATTAAATTCTATACATTTCTAAATATTGATAAACATTATATTATCGTAGGAAATACTGCAGTGTATACCATTTTGTATAATTTAGCTCATCAAGAATTTAGTAAAATGTGACACTATTTCAAAATTCTGCATTTATATAACTACTACATACTAAATTTAATGAGTCATCTTTCATTACATTAAAAACATAATTAAAATCGAACATATTTTAATCAGCGTTATTTGTATCTCATAGTTAAATGATATTTCATCTTAGTATATTTTATGTTAATATTTAGTCGTACTACACTTATTTATTCTATATTTATTTACAACATTTCAAACCTAAAACTTATTCTACGCAATATTTTAAAGTAACATTTTATAGAAACAAGACAGTTTTTTTGCCATTCACACAAAAGAAACTGCAATCTACTTAATAATCCTCTAGTTATGCACCCCTGCCGCTAGATGGCATATGCCTTGAACCCGCCTTTAATCTTGCGGACACCTCTTCCATAGGAGTTGTAACACTTGAAATATATGCAGTTTTGGATGGATTGGCCAGCCAGGTCTCCAGACCTCAACCCTATAGAGCATGTCTCAGACGTTCTGGGGAGGGCAATTGCAACTCGCAACATCCTTCCGAGAACCACGCAGGAACTGAAAACTGCGTTGTTGAATAAGTGAGATCAATTGCCACAGGTACTGAAAGACTGCCTTATTTTCAGTATATCACGCTGCGAGGCTTGTATAGCTGTAATAGAGGACCATACCCGTATTAACCCATTTCTTTTGTGTATTCTGCATCCGCTGTTTCAGACCTTTAGATTTCCATGAGTATTACGCACGAACGTATGAGTCTATTATAACTGTTGAATGTTTATTTTGTTTGTATTATATTAACCTATGTTCACTTCAAATTTTATTAAAATCTGTCCAGTAGTTCTGGAGATCGTAGATCAAATATGAAAATTCTCTTAATTTCTTACACCAGTGAACTTAAATTGCTTGATTAGTTAAGATTTACTAACAATTACATCATTCCTCAAAGCCTCAATGGTGACATAATCTTAAATAATTTTCTCCATTTATTACTTTTTATTATGTATGCAAATGAATAATTAGCTATGGTTATTTTTTTTCTCTCTCTATGGTTATTGTGTTTAGTAGATCTTTGTTTTTCTTGCATTCTTACATTGGAATTGGGATTTTTTCATTCAGATTTTATTATGTTAACAGCAGGGTTGGCACAGTTTAAAACAGTTGTTTCTTAAGACACGTCTAACATAATATTTTCTCATTTTTGTAATTTAAGTTTTTCAAATTATTGAAACTAAGTAATTTCTACTTTTAACAGTCTTATTTCAGCAGTCACCATCAGACATAGTGAGTCTCGTCTAGGTCAAGTTAGTATGCATGTAGAATGTAAATTTCATGCGTTGAGGAAGTTATCTAAAGTTTTAAAGAAAGCACTTAAATAATGTAAATTTAGTAAAGATAAAACAGATTAAAAGTACGCAATGTTTAAGGAAAAAAATGTTTTGCTTTGAGAAATGCAGATTTTCAGTTAATAACATAAAATGACCTTTAATCCGCGAGAACTCGCGCATGAGATTTTCTTTCTCCATCGTACCCTTTTTAAGACTAATTTTAAGACTATTTTTCATTTTATTAAAATTTCAACATGTGATTTCGATTACTTTACCTCTTTTTTGAATAAAAGTACTAAGCCAAACAAAAAATTTGATATTATGTGACTGTAAAGCGAAAGAAAAGAATTGAGCACCGTGAGAGAAATTCTCATAGCGAGTTCTCCCTGGTTAAGATTTGTATCAAGTTTAAAAAATAAATTTTCTTGATTGGGGGAATTATCTTTTTAAAATAAAAATTAAACTCAAGATATGAAGTTGAATAAGAAGACAGTGTAAAACTGGGTGCTAGCGAAGCGCTGGTTTACATTTAATTAATCTATGCAATAAGATATACACTACATGGCCAAAGATGACCGTCCACTTGCAATTTTTGACATTTTGTTAAATTCAAGATGGATTAAGAAAAAAACCAAAGTTTTTTATCTATAAAAATTTTTTAATACCTGTATTAACAACTTTATATCCACATATTTACCAATTATATCAGGTATTATCGTAAGTTCAAAATGGGGGAGTTTTCTACGTCCAACTACCAAAAAATTCAAAATTCTTTTTCAAAAAATAGCATATAAATATATACACATATAAGCACATACTCTATGTATATTTCAACATGTTTATTTATATTATATCAGTTATTAATATAGTATTCTGTACAATTTATTACATACAATAAATCCAATTCACAAATCCTTTTTTAAAAAGTAAGCATATTGCATCGAGTCTTTTAAAGTGTTTAAAAATGATGATAATGATAGTTCGAAGTTCAAGTTAAAAACCTAGATTTGTCCACAAAAATTGGTCCAGAGAGTCCCAGTATTTAAATACATAAGTTCATATAAGATTCATTACCTTTTTAATTTTCATTACTAGTTCAACGTAGTTCATTTCCTCCATTTTTTTTTCACTTGAAAACGCTTTCGCCTATTTCTAAGGCATCTTCAGTCAAGAATAAACAACTCATTCAGTTTTTCGGCAGAGATTTTCGAAATTTTCCTCCTTTTCTTTTTGCTTGAGATATCAGCTGGCGCCATCTATTATCAATAATTGCGTGTGTCATATCATTACATACTATTTTCTCATTTTCTTTTTGTAAGGTTTTTATTTCTATTGCTTCTCTGATCAAAGCATTGTGAAGGCATCCATAATTTGCAATTTTTTCAATCTCTATTGTCTTATTTTTAATCGGAGTTTCTATGTTTTTCCTTACCAATGCTGTTTTTTGATTATTGTATTTTAAGTCTCGAATATGCTCGCTTAATCTTTCCTCAATTTTCCTTTTGGTCATCCCTACGTATACAATATCTTCATTATTATTATTTTTACATGTAATTTTATAAATCCCAGCTGTTTGTAGGTCATCGTATTTTTCTATATCGTTGCGTATTAAATTGAAAAGGGAGGGATTTGGTGTTAATGGTACTTGTTTTCCTAGTTTTTTTATTTCTCTTTTTATTTTAAGTGAGATGCCGTTTAAGAATGGAAAGGGGGGTGTGAAATCATTTTTCTTCTTCTGTGCTGGCTGGATTAGGTCAAATTTATCTTTAGTTTTCTGTATTAATCTTTTAATCGTTTCTTTTGAATGTCCTGCATTAATTCCTATTGTTTCAATTGCTTTTAGTTCTTGATTTAATAATTTTTCGTTCGAACATACATGCAGTGCTCGATTTATATAGGTATTTAACGCTGATAGCTTATAGGTGAGGGGGGTATTGGCTGCATTTGAGATTATGTTTAGGTTAGCTGTGGACTTTCTGTAAACGGTCGTTTGTATTTCGTTTTCGTCGTACAAATTAATAAATTGTACAGAATACTATATTAATAATTGATATAATATAAATAAACATGTTGAAATATACATAGAGTATGTGCTTATATGTGTATATATTTATATGCTATTTTTTGAAAAAGAATTTTGAATTTTTTGGTAGTTGGACGTAGAAAACTCCCCCATTTTGAACTTACGATAATACCTGATATAATTGGTAAATATGTGGATATAATTTTGTTAAATATTATGAAAAATACTTGAGGAATTAGCCTGAATTCTTAAGTGTGTAAACATAATAGTACAGGTAATACATTTCCCGTGAAGTCTTTCTCCCGAAACTCCATAGGGGAACTCCAAAAATTGAAAAAGAACGAAAATCTTTTGGATAACCCTGTGTAAACGAATATAGCAAAAGCGTTCAAACTGTAGATTATGATTAAATAGCTTATTGTAATTAACTGTTTCCATTTTTATGCTGATAGCATGGATACATGTAGAGACACTAAGGTTTTTATAAAAACAGTCCCAATTTTTTTCGAGTTATTTGCTTATAATTTGCAGATGAGGGATTGTACTCATTTCTCCATTGATTAGTGCCAATACACAATATGGCACACGTACTACTATACTTAGATACAACCCCTTATTTTTGTGCTTCATTTTGGGAACAACGGATTTTGTGCTTATTTAATTGACGAATATTTTCAGAATTTTTAAGCTATGCTTTTGAGACTTTTACAAAAGTTGCTCGATACATTTAGCTAACACAATATGCAAATGAAATTTTGATAACTTCGACGCATGCGCAATGAAAAAATATTTAGTAAAACTGCTCATTTTTCCTACAATTTTTATTATTTTGTAATTCTGATTAGAGGGTATTGTGTACAATATTTTTTGTGATATTCGCGTATTTAAAAAGAAAAACATTATTTTATATTAAGATTTCTACAAATTATAAGCAAAAAAAACTTGAAAAAATTTGGGACCGTTTTTATAAAAACCTTAATATTTCTACAAGTATCCATGTTATCCGCATAAAAATGAAAACAGTTAATTACAATAAGGTACTTAATCATAATCTACAGTTTGAACGCTTTTGCTACATTAGTTTTGACAAGGTTATCCAAAAGATTTTCGTTCTTTTTCAATTTGTCTTTTTCGGGAGAAAGTCTTCACGGAAATATATGTCCTGTACTATTATGTTTACACAAGGGATAATTCTTCAAGTATTTTTCGAAATATTTAACAAAATGTCAAAAATCGCAAGTTGACGATCATCTTTGTCCATGTAGTGTATTTAAGTCTTCTATTGCATAACCGAGCCCACTACTTAAATAAGCCAAGAAAATTGGGGGGGGGGAGAGGGGGGATCAACACAAAGTTTACTTGAAACATAATATAAAAAATATCTCATAAAAATACTTAAAATCATATAATTTTTAATTTAGACATTTAAAACTACTAAGCGTTATAATATAGCTTCACTGTAAAAAATTTCCGTCAATATACAGAAAGTATTCCGTAAAATTTTACGGAATTGTTTCATTTTTCTAAAAACACAGAACAATTTCCGTAATTGACATTATGAGCCTAAATTTTACGGACTATTTTTGTTATTGCTTACGAATCAGCAATTATTCCGTAAAATGGTGTTCAGAAGTAAGGGGCTGTGCATATATAACGTTATCATATTAGGGACGAGGGAGGGTTTGGCACATGATGTCGTAAGCTACCGTTAGGGGGAAGGGGGTTGCTTTTAACATCGATATCATTTTTGAACCAATCAAAATTGCCTCTTTTTTATTTGTAACACGGTCTTTTGTTCAAAACTGTATATTGCTTTTTTTAGACTGTTATCTATTTTTATGAAAATACAAAGTTATTATTAAAATCCTTAAATTATTATTAAATTATAAAATATGGTATACCCCTATTTTTGACATTTCTATTCATCTTCATATGTGTATGCATATATAATCACTGTTCAAGAAACCATATGTAGAGTATATTTGAAATGAAGCTTGTGTTCACTAATAAATAAAAGAGAAAGAATGTTGTCCACATGGTTTGTTGATAAAAATTTATATTCACCCCCTCTTGCTACCTTTCCTCATTCGGGGGGGGGGGGGGAGTTCAATAAGACTTTATTACTGTTGAATGCATTATGTAACAAAAAGCTATTAATAAATACTTTTGTATAGTAATTGTTTTTTTTTTTTAAATTACATTTGAATAAAGTTATTTTTTATTGACTTCTCTTCATTTGAATCTATAAAGTATGCGCAAAATAAATTTAACCAGATTTGTTACTCCAAACAAAAGAACAAAATTAAAAACAAGTTGGATGTAGATTTTGTATTGCAGAATTCAGTTTCGCCTCCGATAAAAAATAAATAAATAAATAAATAAATCAATAAATAAAAAATTTCGATAGAGGTCTTTTAGAAGGGCGACCCCGTTTAGAATGCAATGAACTAACTTCATTTTTCTTGTGTTTATCAATATAATAGCAAACAGAGCGGCGTGAAATACCCAATTGATTAGCAGTTTCTCTCTGAGACATTGGAATTGCGGAATAATAAAGAGATATAATTTGACGTGCTACTTCTTCATTGACTAGATTCATCAAAAACGGATTTTTTCTTTAGTTTAAACGCTTTTTTTATAGACCCTGAGAAAAATAAATTCATTTTAAGAATAAAATTGTATGAATGTCTCGTTTTAACGGCCATATTACGAAACTAGTCGTTAGGGGCCACCATAATACTTACCCATCATGGATATGCATTATATAATATGTGAAAATAAAATATGTGAAAACTATTTATAAAATGCATTGCAATTCGAAAACAAATTTTAAACGTATATTTAAATATTCTTAATATATATAGTGATGCTCCATTAATGAATTGTTGATGAACCTATTTCGACAAATTATGTAAAATACCAAACTACACAAGTAGTACCGGATTGCGTAAAATAAACATCCTTATAACTCCAAAAACAATAATCATATTAACTAACAATTTACTGTGTCAGATTAAGCGTCTCATTCCCAATTAAAACATATCTTTGAATTGAAATTTGAAGAAAATACAGGGACATGAAAAATCGAAGAATGTGGAAAACAGGATTACAAATATCTCGGCAACTATTAATCCGACCAACTTCGTTCTTGATGCAAAATTTGTGTTATTTTATTGCCTTTTACGTCCTTTCCTTAAACAAAAAAAATCGAAAATTTTTATATACATTTCATTAGAACGAATTTTTCGAGAGTCCGAAAAAAATAGTTCGGGATAATCGAGGTCATTGATATTAAATAGGCTTCATCCTATTCTTACTTACTAAGTGCATAAAAAATTTTAAGTCTCTATATCCATTTGTTCGTGAGATAGAGCGTTTACAGACAGACAGACGGACGGCAATTTATTTTTCTAAAAATATGTTTTTCGGAATCTCCAGTATCTAAAACGTGTAAATCCGTCAAAAAATTTATTTCGATTTTCAAAACGATTGCAAGATTAACCCATACTGCATATGATAGGTAAGTAATAGTGGGTTACAATTTTTCACACGACACTTTTTAGCTTGTCTGAAAAAAATAGCATCAAAAGCTAAAAAAAAAAAAAAAAAAAAAAAAAAAAAAAAAAATTACACATTGATAAAGATATTCTTACCGGAGGGGGGGGGGGGACAGGAATACAAAATTATCAAAAATTGATATCGTTATATTAGGCCAGTCAAATTGTCATAAATAGATGCAAAAATTCTGCTAAAAGATTTTATGTTTTTAAACTGTTTATGGGGATGCTAGTAACAAGAATTAATGTTTTTCCAACAAAGTATCTCGAGGCTAAATTTTGTAAAGTCAAAAAACCACAAAAATTTCGGAATTTTTTCAGTTTTTTGCCAATAACTCAAAAATTATAACATTTTTGCGTACTATACTCAATTACAAAAAGAAAGAGCATTACATTCTCTACAAATTTCACTGCAAAAATGTTTTTCTAAAGCCATTATTAAGCGCGCTACAGCTTTCTGAAAGTGACTCTTTTTTTCTAACTTTATAGAAAAATTGCAAAAACGAAAATTTGACACAATTTTTCATTATTTTAGCCTCTTTAATGTAACTTATTTAAATTATAGGTATTTGCATGATAAAAATCGTAATGAATTACAACGGTAACATTGCAAAAAATTAAGAACATTGTAACTTTTTTTGTATTTAGAGCTTTAGTGGAGAACATTAATATTAGGTATTTAACTGATTGTAAGTAAAAAATACTTACGGTGACATTTATACATCCCCTCCTTCTGGATAAATAATTTCGTTAACATTTTCGTAGTTGATCCCATTACAGGTTTTAAAAATTGTCGAGCATTTTAGTCTTAATTTATCAAAAGAACATGTTTTGCTGCACCTTTTATTACAGCTACATGACATAGCATGAAGCAAGGATTCAGGAGCTGGGTCTTGGCACATTTGAACTGGCTGAAAGAGATCGTCCGACCTGTGAGCCCACCCCCCTTCTTCAGGAGGGATGTTGTTTCCTAGCCTAGCTTGTACCTGATGGAGAAAATGATGCTGCGCAGCCTCTTGTATTGGTGGTAGTCTTGCAAGATGAACTTTGCTTTTTGTGGCAGATTTAGCAAATAACTGAAAACTTAAGATGTTCAATTTCTGTGTAGTATCTATGCATCCACTGTATAGTGCAGCATGGAATTTTTCTCCAAACTTGATGATTTCTTGACGGGTAGAACCTAATTTATTGAACACGCAAGCTATTTCTCCAAGCTGATCTTGTTTTTTCAAAGTGTTACAAAACTTTGATTTTCTTTGCCCAAAAAGAGCGGATGTTGTATCGCATCCGCTGATTGCATGAGTGAAAAGAACATTGTTGTAATTGTAATTTGAACGACATGGTTGAAATATATTTGGTTTAGATGTTACCTTATCCCGGCTTTTGGGAAAATAGATTTTTGTGCTGATAGCTTAAGCTTGTCATGATCACGAGAAGGTCAATATCTTCTCCGACAATTACAACGCTTTCAAAAGATTCGGCTCTTCAAATGGCTGAGATAACTATCATGACATCAGCTTCTTCTTTTACCTGCTCAGCTTAGATTCTGTTATTTTGAAATTTTTAATTTGTTTTAAGCAATGAAATGAAGAAGCTCTTGTTTATGTCATTGGCTTCGTCAACGGATGGTGCGAGTCGACGCTCTTTTTTCTCTCCACTTGTTACAGATTGATTTAATTTTACACGACAAAAACTATGATACCATGCATCTGCAAGTTAGGTTCGCATCTGCTAATCAGGTTCGTGCTGAATACGTTCAATTACTTTCTAAGATCATTCATCTACACGTTTTTCTGCAGCTTTCAAAAATATAATTTTCGCTTCTAACTTCATTACTTTGTGAATCAAATTTCTCTTTGCTTAGGGCTTTTTTTATTGTTTTTCGTTGAAGTCACCGGGATTACCTTTTTCACATAAGAAGCAATTATCTTGAAACTTGAAAGAAGTGCTCGATCTGAGGGATAAATTATAGTCTGTGTAGAAGCTTCAACCCGACGAACATATGCTGCTATCATTCTCCCATTCGCATATGTTTTTCGGCAACCATCCTGTATTCTAACTTCCTTGCTACTTTCCAAAAAACTCATGAATATTACTTTTGATGAATATTATTTTGACGCTGAACGCTGTGTTCAAAGAGCTTGGCAAGTCCTTTCTTTCTCACAACGCGAGTATCACTATTTGAAGTCGTTTGGTGAGTGAAACACAATTTTGGGTCGAGCTCACTCATTTTTCATTACTGCACGAGAAGAAATACAATAAACTGAATAGCAGCATATTATAAGAATATGTCTTTATAAAAGAACACTTGCATCTAAATGATTACGGCTCGGGAAAGGCACGTGGCCGCAATCTTCCACCTACATTCCCTTTTTTTATCCCTGGATCTCCCTCCCTTTGTAATTGTTTTTCTTATAGGGTTTCCAGAATTTGTGCTTCTTCTGCCTTCCTTTCTTAAAACTTTCACTTCTCATCCATCAATAGGTGTATTTAATTTTCATTGTTAGTGATGAAAAAAGTTTTTTGGGATGGAAGGGGAAAAATAGGTCACATTTAGTTAAGTTAAAAAAAGCAACATTTTCAAAAAACCATAGCGCGCTTAGTAAAGGGTTTAGAAAAACGTTTTTATAACAAAATTTATAGAGAATTTAATTCTCTTTCTTTTTGTAATTGAGTATTTTACGCAAAAAATTTATAATTTTTGAATTATTGGCAAAAAATTGAAAAAAGTCCGAAAATTATGTGTTTTTTTGGCTCCACAAAATTTAGCCTCAAGATATTTTGATGGAAAACCACTAATTCTTGTTACTAGCATCTCCATAAACATTTTAAAAACATAAAATCTTCTAGCAGAATTTTTGCATCTATCGGCCCTTTTTTCTGACAATTTGACTGGCCTATATTTGCACAGCCCCTAATTGCTATAGTTGAAAAGCAAAGTGATTAATTGTTGTATACAGTGGAATCGATTCCAACGAAACTATGAAAATATATACAATTATTTTCCAAATGATAACATAGCATTTTCTTATGGGGTTTCAAGTTATGTTAAAATATAAATAATGTTAAAATTAAATTTTGAGGTGGCGCCCTCTATGAACTTACTAACTTACTATAGAATTTTCTTTCTTCCTTTCCTTTCCTTTACTTTACTTTTCGTTCTTTTTTGTATTTTTTTCTCCCCCCCCCCTTTCTTTTCAAATAAAAAGCTATAAAAGAGTTTTTATTATTTACGATTTTTAATAAATTAAATCTTATTCATTCTTTTTGTGTGTTTGAAAAAGTTGAAAAAAAAAGTGCTGTAATTTAATTTTCAATCTGATTTTTAAAATAATGTTTGGCTTATTATTATTATTATTATTATTATTATTATTATTATTATTTTTAAAGATATCTAAAATGTGTTTTAATATAAAAAAAATCTATATTTAATTTTCATATTTTTTAGTATCCATCCACTTTAACAGATTCGCCCATAAAACTTAATAATCCGAAATTATCCGAAAGAAATTATTATAAAAGCGGCGTTTATTAAACTTTATAATCTTATAATAAGGAATAAAGGAAATTTATTTTAATACCATGTAATAATTCCTTATTTGAATTTATACTAGACCATCGCACAAATATGAAACGACGAGTGTAGGGAAATAAATGTTTGTATTCTTGGAAAAATAAATTATTATATAGAAAATAATAATAATAATAATAATAATACAATATAATTATAAAAATCTAACTAAATAGAAGAAATTATAATTATTCCTTCTTATTGTCAGATATATCGTACTTTTTTTCTGTTACACGTCACAAAGAAGTTCATAAAGCTAGGAGGTGTTACTATGATTGCTACGAAGCAATGTTAAATTTTTTCCTGATAGTATTTTTAACAATTTATGTACGTGCATGCACAGAGCTCTGTTATTATAGCCGCTGTATTTTTATATTTTTATTTATTGTTTCCGGAAGACTGCATGGTTAATACAGGCAAAACCGTGTACTCCTGCTAATTATTATCAATAAACAAAAGTAATTTATGTGTAATAAAAAGCAATTTTTTAAGCATTACATAAGCAACAGCCATCAGTTTCAAAAGTTTACTACTTTTTCTTATTCTTTGACACAATTTGGCAACGAATATCCCTAAACAAAGATAATTTATCAAATATATGTAATGAGAAGAAATTTTTTTTATTAAGTACACTGTAAAAAAAAAATTGGGAGAATTACAAAAATTTTTCTAGTAGAATTGTATTCCAAGAACTTTTTATGTAACGGCAACAATAAAAATTCATGTAACAGATACAGATTTGCACTTTGAATCAAACAAATTTTAAGGTTACTAAGAATTTTTTTGGGAAATCGTATTCCAAGAACTTTTTAAGTGACGATAACGAGCATTATAGATAAAATTTTAGTAAAGTTACCAAAATTTTAGTAAATTCTTTTGTAAAGTTACAGATGGTTTTAGTTTTGCTTACAAGTTTTGTAGATTGACATCATTTTCTTGTACAGTGTACACATAAAATTTTAGTAAGCATAAGAGATTTCGGTTAATTTAAATTACTAAGGTTACAGATTTTTTTTACAGTGTACACAAACTAACATCAGTCTTGAGTTTCAAAAGTTCACCACTTTTTTCCTAAATTTTGATAGCGTTTGGCAACAAATCTCACTTTTTTAAACTTGAAATATGCCACGTCTTTTTAAGATGGGCCGATGACCCTATAAAAATCTATATACTTTTGTAATGTACTAAATGAAAAAAATTTCAACGGTGACAATAAAAAAATATTTAGAATTTCTAACATTATTGTTATTTAATAAAAATTACTTTGCTTCAAAACAGTGCTTTATTTTGCGTTAGATTTTCTACAAAATAATTATAAAAATAAATATTGAATTAAATGTTACACTCTTTAAAAAAATAGATAAATCTGCAAAAATTCTCTTGATCACAGCAAGAAAAATAAAACTATTTTGGACTTGACGGTACATTTTCCTTGTTACTGAAAGAATCATACTTTTCCTCCGAAATGATGATTTATTTTGCATATATTCTGAATCTGTTCCCGAATACAACGAAATTCTCAGTAAGCATTCTCCCAAAACCTTAAACCCCAGTTTCTTTGGAATTGCATGAAAAAATGCTGAGCTTTTAATTTCTTTCGGTTCAAATTTCATTCTATCATGTAAGATGAACAAAAATTTCCTTTTCAATATCCGGAACTCTTTATTCATGGGAAATAGAAAGTATTTTGAAAATTCATTTTAAAACACGAATGCAAGATTTTATATCCTTTTTTGCTCCCTTTGAGATGGCTTATGATATACATATATATATATTATTTAATATTTTTGTCGATACTGATTTTGTTATAGTCTTTGTTGAGTTTGGTATGATAACTATTTTTTAAAAGCTAGGAAGTTGGAAGTAAATTAAATATTAATAATTTTAATATGTTTAAAAAAAATCTAACGCATTAAACGATATTATATTATTAGTCTATTAATAGCATGATACTATTTTGTTTAAAAAAATGTCTTTATCATGAAGATTGTTAAGTGTTAGGAGCAGTTTTTCAGGGGCAGTAAAAGTAAAAGTATGCTTATTTCTTCATGCTCTGTGACTCTGTCGCTTTGTAACTGAAAGAGAAATTCAAAATGACTAGTTATTGTTTTATTTCTCGGTAAATAATAATTTCATTTATTTATAATTATACAGCCTCAGTTTTAGTGATTTGTAGTATTGCAATAAACTATTTTCACTTAGATAAAAGTTACATTAAAAAAAACGGAAAATAAATAAAAATAATGCATTTGAAATTTAAATGATCTTAACTTAAGATTTGGTTACATTATAAACAAACACACATACACACATAATATATATATATACAGTCGAGCCTCTATATAACGAAATCGATCGTTCCAGTAAAAAATTCGTTATATAGAGAAATTCGATGTATAGAGTATGATGTTAAAAAAAAGTATTTAATGTGTAAATTTTGAACAAATATTATTTTTGATCTTTTTAATTAAGAATTTGAAATGTTTAAAAGTATATATTAACCTAACATTTTATTTCTTACTTATTTAAGCAGTTTCAAAAAAGAGAAAAGATATTTATTTGAAAGCTTAATGAAAATCAAATAAGGAAGACTTACATAAATTTCAGAGGAAGAAATCTGTAATTTTTTGTTGTTTTGATTTTAAAATTACAATTGTTCTCTCTCATTGTTATCTCTCAAAAAAAATTCTCAAATTTTAGCAAGGAATGAAAAATTGTAGTTGATATTTTCCTCCATTTGAAGGTCTCTTTTATGTGCTCTCATTGATTCCTCTCTTATATGTGTAACAATTCAATTGACTGTGTTTTGAGAAGGATGTTGAAAGGTGTGTGGGAGGTGGGATGAACTTGTTAGATTTAAAGAATAAGGAGAGAAGTACTATTTATATAAAAAAAACCCTCTCCACTGAACGATAAATCAAAAATAAGTGATGGAAAATTGATTCCATATGATTTCGAAGCTTTTTTAAAACTGAATAAATTAAGATCAATTTATGAAAAAAATCGTTATATGGAGATATATATTTCGCTATATAGAGTCTGTTTTTAATGTAATCATGCGAAAAGGGGACCGTTCTTACTAAAAATTCGTTATATGGAGAAATTCGATGTATGGAGTTTCGTTATATAGAGGTTCGACTGTATATATATATATATATATTTATATAGATAGATAGATAGATACACACATATACTATTAAATTAAATGATATACTCTTCAAAAAGATAGATAAATCTGCAAAAATTCTCTTGATCACAGCAACAAAAAGAAAAAGAAAACTATTTTGAACTTGACGGTACATTTTAACTGTTGCGCAAAAAAAAAAAAAAAAAAAAAAAAAAAAACATATTTTTCCTTTGAAATGGCGATTTATTTTTGCATACATCCTGAATCTGATCCTGAATACCATGAAATTCTCCGTATGCATTCTCCCAAAACGTTAAACCCCAGTTTCTTTAGAATTGCGTGGAAAAATGCTGATCTTTTAATTTCTTTCGGTTCAAGTTTCATTCTACGATGTAAGAGAAGCAAAAATTTTCTTTTTCAATATCCAGAACTCTTTATTCGTGGGAAATAGAAGGTAGTTTGAAAATTCCTTTTTATACACGAGTTCAAGATTTTATTTGCTTTTTTGCTCCCTTTGAGATAACTTTACATATTATTTAATATTTTCGTCGATACTGATTTTGTGATATTTTTTTATAAGTTAGATAAGATAACTCTTTTTTAAAAACAATAAGATTGGAAGTAAATTAAATAATTACTAATTTTACTATATTAAAAATTCTAACGCATCAAATAAAACGATATTATACAGAGTGTTCACTCTCAACGGTGGCCAATGACTAATTCCTAAACCGGTAGTCCAGACATATAGTTCAAGTTACAAAAGTGTTTTAAATGAAATAAAAAAAAAATGTTTTAAAAGTGATTTGTGTTAAAAAACCCATTTCTTAAAAAATTAGGATATTTGAATTTTTATACAGTCCCTAGGAACTATAAGTTATATCTAATAAAATTTTCTTGTTATACTGAAATGAAAGACAAAAAAAAAAGTATCGTTATTCTATTAATATAACTGAGCGAGTAATAGCTGTTAAAAGTTGAAGCATATTTTTTTATGATAATTAGGGGTCATTCGCAAATTTAGTAGAAATATAATTTCGTCAGACGTTATGATTAATAAACAATGACAAAAATAAAATATTTATGTAAAAAATGTTGACATTCCTTCAAAACAGTGTTTTCTTTTGCATTAGATTTTCTCAAAATAATTATCAAATTAACTGTAAAATTAAATGATATACTCTTCAAAAACGATAGATAAATCTGCAAAAATTCTGTTGATCATAGGAAGAAAAATAAAACTATTTTGAACTTGACGGTACATTTTCCATGTTACGAAAAAGAAAAAAAAACTTTTTTTTGAAATGGTAATTTATTTTGCATATATTCTGAATCTATTCCCGAATACAATGAAATTCTCTGCATGCATTCTCCCAAAACTTTAAACCCCAGTTTCTTTAGAATTGCATGAAAAAAAAAATGCTGAGCTATTAGTTTCTTTCGGTTCAAGTTTCATTCTACGATGTAATATGAACAAAAATTTTCTTTTCAATATCCCAGAAATCTTTATTCATGGGAAATAGAGGGTAGTTTGAAAATTCATTTTTATACACTAGTGTAAGATTTTATTTGCTTTTTTACTCCCTTTGAGATAACTTATTACATATACATATATATATATATAGTATTTAATGTTTTTGTCGATACTGATTTTTTGATATACTTTGATAAGTTTGATAAGATAACTCTTTTTAAAAACTATAAGATTGGAAATAAATTAAGTACTACTAATTTTGGTATATTAAAAAAATATAATGCATCAAAGAAAAAGATATTATACAGGGTGTTCACTCTCAACGGTGATCAATGGGTAATTCCTAAACTGATAGTCTAGACATACAGTTACAGTTACAAAAAGATTTTAAAATGAGATAGAGAAACATTTTAAAAGTAATTTGTTTTAATAAAAGCATTTCTCAAAAAAATACGAAATTTAAATTTTTATACGGTCTCTAGGATCTATAAGTTATATTTAGTAAAATATTCTTGTTATATTGAAAAGTAAGACAAAAAAAGTATCGTTATTGTATTATTATAACTAAGCAAGTAATAGCTGTTTAAAGTTGAGCATATTTTTTGCTGATAATAAAGGGTCATTCACAAATTTAGTAGAAATATAATTTCGTCAGACGTTATGATTAATAAACAATGACAATAATAAAATATTTAGAATTTCAAGCGTTATTGTTATCTAAAAAAATGTTTACTTTCCTTCAAAACAATATTATCTTTTGCATTTGATTTTCTCAAAATAATTATCAAATTAACTGTAAAATTAAATGGTATACTCTTGAAAAACGGTAGATAAATCTGCAAAAATTCTGTTAATTATAAGAAGAAAAATAAAACTATTTTGAACTTGATGGTACATTTTCCCTGTTACGATAATATTTTTCCTCTGAAATGGTTATTTTTTTGCATATATCCTGAATCTGTTCCCGAATACAATGAAATTCTCCGTATGCATACTCCTAAAACGTTAAACCCCAGTTTCTTTAGAATTGCATAAAAAAAAAAAATATGCTGAGCTTTTAATTTCTTTCTGTTCAAGTTTCATTCTACGATGTAAGATGAACAAAATTTTTTTTTTCAGTTTCCAAAACTCTATATTCATAGAAAAAATGAATAGTTTGAAAATTCATTTTTATACACGAGTGCAAGATTTTATTTGCTTTTTTGCTCCCTTTGAGATAGCTTATTACATATATCTATATTAGTTAATATTTTTGTCGATACTGATTGGGTTATATACTTAGATAAGTTAGATAAGATAGCTCTTTTTTTTTTAATTATGAGACTAGAAGTAAATTAAGTATTACTAATTTTGCTATATTAAAAATGCCTAACGCATCAAAGTAAACGATATTATACAGGGTGTTCACTCTCAACGGTCGCCAATGGCTAATTTCTAAATCGGTTGTCATAGACATACAGTTCCAGTTAGAAAAGTGTTTTAAATGAGGTAAAGAAATTTTTTAAAAGTGTTTTCGGTTAATAAAATCATTTCTCAAAAAATTACGAAATTTAAATTTTTATACAGTCCCTAGGTCTTATAAGTTATATTTAATAAAAAATTTCTTGTTACACTGACAAATAAGACTAAAGAAGTCTGGTTGTTCGACAATTAAAATTGACCGAGAAATAGCTCTTTAACGTTGGAACATATTTTTTTGCACATAATTAGGGGTCATTCACAAATTTATCTTTGACATTTGCGATTTAGAAAAAAATTCTAATGTGATGATAAAAATGAAGATTATTTTCAGATGCTAAAAAGGTTATTTTCAGATGCTAATATTCAGTATTAAAGGTATACAAAAATCAAATACAAAAAAAAAAAAAAAAAAAAAACAGTCATTTTCTACATTTTACAGTATCAGATTTTTGTTATTTTTCAACATTGACAGTTCAGGATTTACGAAAAATCCTGACATGATACTTAAAATTTAAGGTAATTTTCGGTTTCAGTTATAAAAAATACATAAAACGTTAAAGAACACAAACATCATGTTCTTGTCTTTTTCTTAAACTTCTCGGCGGTAATCTGTCCGAAATTTTTTGGTTCTATTCTGTAAAGTATAAATGGTAACCACAGAAAATCATAATAACATTAGATTAAATCAGATTTACATCAGTATGTAAAATTTAATTTCGATCGGATCGATCGTTGAAGTTCATTTACAAATTTCGAACTGAAAAAAATATGCATACGATCGTTTAAGTTAAATAAAAACTTATAAAAATAACATTATTTTTGTTAAAAGAAATCAAGAAAAGAAACAGTCTAAAATCCTTGCAAAATTAAACGTATGTGAAAATACAATTATTTTGGACAATCTAAAACTAAATAAAAAGTGAATTCAATCGTAATATTTGTACGATTTTTTTCAAAGCGTAGGTACGCATGAAATGAGTTCTTTGAATGCTGTACGAACTTGGTATATTATCTCTCAAATCATCGTCGAACTCATTTGTTTGTTTTCAGATGCAGGAAAGGGGTATACATCATGCATTTTTAAAGTTTCATAACTCAGTCAACTTTTTAGTGTTATATAAACGGGTCTTTTTTTTTTTTTTTTTTTTTTTTTTTTTTTTTTTTTTTTACTTGTCAGTGTAACAGGAAAAAGTTACCAAATATAATTTATAGAACCAAGAGACCGCATAAAAATTTAAATTTCGTAATTTTTTAAAGAATGTTTTTATTAACCTCAACAGCTTTCAAAATATTTCTTTCCCTCATTTAAAACATTTTTGTAACTGGATATATATGTCTATGACTAACGGTTTAGGGATTCGCCATTGGCTACAGTTGAGAGTGGACACTATATATCTTGTATTATTAGACTTGATAGAACGATAATATTTTGTTTAAAAACAGTCTTTAACATGAAGATTGTTAAGTATTCGGAGCAGAGTTCTTATGGGGCAGTAAAATTAGAAGTACACTGTTAAAAAAATCTGAAATTTACAGATATATTTTTCCTGAATTTCACGGGAAAAGTCCTTTTCACGAAAAAACGGCATTTTCCGTTAAAAGTCGGAAATTTTCATCATACTTACTGAAAATAACGAAACGGATAAAGATGGAAGTAAATAACGGAGGTACTCCTTTATCTATCGCAAATTTATTTTCAATGTTTACAAGTCAGGCAACATGTTGCACAGAAGTGAAAAAAACCAATAAAAGAAAACTGGCTCTTTTGTAAATTTTGTATTGTGCTATAGAATTGCACCTGTACGTAAATCTTTGCACCATTTTTTAAGCATAAGGGACCTAGAAAATCTGCCCCAGTCACTTCAAACGATGATTGCTTCTTTAATTCTATCTGGAGGAAGGGGTGCAATATCTTGGCAGTAAGGTTTAGTGCCAAATTTTTTACACATGATACATCGCTTTATTATACGTCTTACTTGTTAGCTACCCTTTATAATCCATTATCTTTCTTTTAATTGGACAAGTATTTTGGAAACTCCAGCATGAGCTATCACCTCTTCATGAGCTTTCCTGATTTGAAGACCTGTTAAATGACTTTTGCTTCGGAAAATACTTATGTGGGCTTCTGAATAATTTAAATTTGAATACTGGAGTATTCCTTATAATCCCATGATTTCATCTTCATCGGAAAACGTGCTTAAATTTAGATTTTTGGATTTTCTTAAGCCTAATTTCTTCTATACTGGAAAGTATTTTTCTTGCGCCCGTTTTATCCAATATTGCTCGGCTTTCAACATTTCTTCAAATTCAAAGGTCCTGAAAGTTTATTTACATGTTTCTTTGTATTATTCGTAAATCTGAATATCCAGCAGGTGATGCGAAGTAGTCTAGTCATTGTACTGTAATTTGCATTTTAAAAAATTGTAATTCTCTTCCTGAGTCACACAGCTAATTTGGACAATTTTTGTTCTCTTTGATTTTATTTTCTCTACTTCAACACATTTTATATCAATTACTTTCGTTTACTGAGGCCAAAATGTTTCATTTCCATGCAACCACTTGAGTCCGTTAAACCCTGTTTTATTTTTTAAAAGTGATTCTGCTTTTTCACCACTGGTTAACAGATCAGCTAGATTTTCTGAGCCAGGAGTTTGCAACCACAAGTTTGGATTTGTTTTTTGCTGTATTTCTTGAATTCTAGTCTGACCAAATGGCTTCCATTCTTCGACATTACTTCTGATACAATATATGACAATTACTGAATCTGTCCTAAAATGTAGACTAATTTTCATTTCAACGAAAAGCTGTTGATTAACAAAGGCTGTTAGTTTAGTTCCTACTATTGCGATCATCAGTTTTAATCTTGGCAGAGATAAATTCTTGATTGGAGCAACTCTGACTTTGGAAAGTCAAAACTAGTAAATATTTGTTCATTGACAAGATATCTTAAATAAACAATAGATCCATAAACTTTGGAACTTGCGTCGTTAAAACAGTGTTGTTGTAAATCTTGAATTGCATCTTTTAAATGTGTTCACCAGAATGATGTCTGGCAATCTTTTAAGCTTGAATAGAACATAATTTCTTGCACCACTTAATCCATTACTTACTATATCTTCATTTAATTCATCTAATCAATTCAGACCTTTTTTCCAAATTTCTTGCACAACCTTTCCAAATTTCCAAATTTCTTGCAGTTCTCTTTTCTTGCAGAACTTTCTAAATTTCTTGCAGTTACTGTAAAAAGGTTTAGAATTCCTATGGGATCATATATCTTTCCTATCATCTTTAAGACTTCTCTTTTGGTTATATCACTGTTCTTATTTTTATAATTCAAAAGATTCTGCAATTGAACTTTTAAATAATCATCCTGGGTATTCCATTTATAACCTAAAACTTTTGTAGAAGCACATTTTTGATGGAAAGTTTTTTTCTTTTAAGTCAAATTGCGATTGAAGACTTCTGGAATTCGTAGTCCACTTGCGCATATTAGTATCTTAAAAAATGCTCTTAACTTCAACATATATCTTCAAACCTTGAACTTCTTCATTCACACCAGTGAATAAATCATCGACATATAGCATTTATTTAGTATATCAAATACTTCAGTAATTGTGGATTCGTATTTACTAATATGATGTTTTATCATTGCAGATAACAGAAATGAACTAGTCTTCTCTCCGAATAAAATTCTTGTCATTTTTAGCGTTTTCTACTGTAAATCTGATCCTGTATTAGGGGATTTTCCAATCCATAAAAATATAACAGTATCTCTATCTGCAAGATCTAAACTTATTTACAAGTATGCCTGTTCAATATCTCCAGTAATTGCAACTTTATGTAATTGAAACCTAAGTAAAACATCAAGTATATCTGGATTTAAATTTGGACCCACATGTAAGCAGTGATTCAAAGACACAGATTCGACAGAATGAGAAGACGCATTGAAAACGACTCCGAGCTTGGTAGTTATTTTGTCTTCACGTATAACTGGTTGATATGGCATATAATAAAATACTGAGTTTGGCTCAGAATTAACAACTTCTGCCATTCCTTTCTTTAAATAATTATCTGTAATATTGACATCTTTTTCATAAAATTCTGTACATTTCTCAAATTTCTTACTTAAGCTGTATAGTCTTTTCCTCGCTAACTCATACTTATCTGTTAATACAACAATTCTTTCATTCCAGAGCAGCCACACTTCATATACATTATTCTTAAATTTAACAGTTTCATTATAATTATCTATAGCAGATTGCTCCTTTTCTAGTTTTATTCCTATAGCTTCTAACTCCCAGAAAACCTTTAAAGTATCATTTACATCTGTATTTCTCTCCAACTGAATATGCTCCGAAAGAGTTTTTATAACACTAATCGAAGTTTGTAAAACATTATCATTAGACGCATTAGAACAATTAACAATCCATCCTACAATTGTTTCTGAAAGGACAAGATCATACAAAAGTCTACGTTTTGTATGATTGGCTTCCCTGTTATAATTTTTCAATAATAATCACTTCCGATTAAAATTGATAATCGAAAATATTTTGAATCGCCATCATAGAGCAGCTATCAGTTAATTGCAATTTACTTCTGTATACAAAATCTCTAATTCTCTTCTCTTCTCGGGTACGGCAAGTAAAGTTTCACTGATTTCAGGTATCTTTAACATTTCAACTGTAATACCTTTATTTTTCACTTCGGGATTTTTCAAAAGAACCCAGTATCGCTTGCATTTCTGATTTATCACATCTTTAAAACGGAAAGCGTGAATCGTAATATCTTCCTCACCCATTTCTTTTAAGCTACTTCTTCTCAAGCGTTACTCAATATAAATGATCTCTGCGACCCTAAGTCACATAATAAACGCAATTTCGACTTATGTTGTTTTCCGATAACTAATACAGTAGCAGTTTGCAAATAAATATCTCGTGTTCTGTTCGCATTTTGGATTGTTGAAACTATTGTACTGTTTATTTCTCTTTTAACCTCGCTTTCTTCACAAATCAAAAAATTAAAAACAAATTTTACATCTATTTTTAGACTTACAATGTTTAACTAAGTGAAATCTTTACAAACATAAGAAACATCTTGCTTGACTCTTTATATACTTTTCCTCCCTTCTATAGTTTTAGAACAAGTTTCTATATCATGGCTTTCTGAACAGAATATTTATTTATTCTCAACGTTTGCATTCAAAGTAGCTATCGTAGGCATTTTGAGCTTAAATGATTTACTGTTAACAATATCTGTATCCGAAAATTCTACTTTGATTTCATCTACTTCTGTCTTGCGAAACGAAAAGGTGTGCTCTCTTGTTTCTATTTCTGTTTATAAATTATCTAATAGCTTTGAAACATTCCATGATTCTGTTTCATTTTTTCTTTCTCTATTATAATTCAACATTAACTTACTAGATATTAACTGTCTTATTATAGGGAATAATCAACTTCCATAACTTTCTAACGCGGTTCCCAATGATTTTAAACTGCGAATATGTATTTCAGAGGTATCATACAAATTGCAAATTCTTTCAATCTAGACGAATTATGGACAGGCGGCAAATTTTATAACTTGTTAATGTGAGATCTGATCAACATCTCATTTTACCTTAGTGGATCTCTAAAATATTTATAGCCATATTATAATTTTCTTCAGAAATTGATAATACTTGGATGGCAGTCTGCACCAATGATTTTAGGAGACTTTTTAAATATGTAAATTTATCTATTTTACTTATTTCATCGTTTTTATGAATAGCTGATTTAAACTGACTATA
Source organism: Maratus speculifer (assembly GCA_964019185.1). NCBI lineage: Eukaryota > Metazoa > Arthropoda > Arachnida > Araneae > Salticidae > Maratus > Maratus speculifer. The sequence continues at coordinate 147,374,495 of OZ025296.1, forward strand.
AAATTCTTGCCACTTTTCTTAAATTATCATCGAATTTCTCAATATTCAACTTAGGCAGGTTAACACGAATTCTATTCTCAGCTATCAGAGGCAAATAGGTATTCATATTACTATAGGCAGTAGTCAAATTTGAAGCGACATTATGTTCTCCCTTCTGTAAATCTTTCATTTTGCGATTCAATTAAGTTTTCATGGAAATAAACTTCTCCATGTAGACTTTTTTTGATTCAAAGCCGACTCTAAATTTTCTAAATTTTTTATTTCTCCTTCAATACATTTACACAGTTCAAGAAATTGATTTTATTTATGATTAATTTGCGCTAACGACTCTTCTAAATAAAGCATATTAATTATACTTCAGGATTTTCAAATACATCATTGACATTATTCATGAACTTCTTTGCGCTAATCTTAATACTTTTCTGTCCTGATATTAAAGCATCTAAACTTTCCATTTTAATAATATTCCCAAAGAAAATAAATAGTTAAAAAACAATAATATTTAAACGAAATAAAAAAAAACGTATGGTCACCACAATGTCTGTAAAAATACTAAAGTCACGGCAAAGCTATCTTGTCAATGGGTATTATACTGGAGAGATGTGTATGTCCGCGTAAAGAAATAGTTCCTTACTGATTTTTAAAGAAAAACCACTTTAAATTTGATTTTTTTTAGATTTTTCTATTGAAAAACGATTGACTGATTAAACAAAATTTATTTAACCTATTATATGGTTATATATATGGCGAATACTAGTAATTTTCAAAGTAAATGTAATTATTCGCGCATAGGAGTTCTGGCGAGAATCTTGGCGGCAAAAACAAATGACTAAGTAACCCTTATACCCCGTAGAGATGAAAAGAGGGGTGACTTGCCACATGAAATTCCCGTGTCATTTTTGGAGAAAGACGATTTTTCATGTCTTATCAAATGTTTTACTTTATAAACTATTAAATATAGAATAAAAATTTCGATGGATTCGAATTTTTCGTAAAATTTCACCTCAAGTACATACTAAACATGCTGATGGAAGTATGTAAAATAGCAATAACTATCTTTAAAAATAAATAAAACGAGTGAAAAAAGTTCTTTACGATTTTCTTAGAGGATAGACAATTCATGATATAATTTTCATGTTTCTGCATACACAAGGCATTACTACTTTAATTACGAACAGTTGATAGGAAGTTAAATTAATTTATCTTTTAATCAATGGTATAAATTTAATATTTCAACAGTATGTAAGATTGAAAAATAAACAAAAAAAAATCAGTTATTGAGAATGTATATTTTAATTTTATACATAAATGCGAGTTAATATGAGTAAAATTAAAATAAAATTTTAGATCAATCAGTTATCTGGAAACGAAATTGCAAATAAATTATAGGAATGGGTTAAAACGTTTAAACAATTTTTTCAATGTGGCCTAAAAATGTAAATTTGTAATTACTTAAGAACGCTGTGAGAAAAAAGTGGTTTTTTTATTCTATTGTGATAGGCATACATTTTTTTTAAGTGATATTATAATTCTGTGGCGAAATTCATAATGAATGTGAAATTGGAATGGAATTTCTAAGTATATAATTAGAGTATGGAATAATGCTAAATAATAAAATTTTTATTTTTATTAAAAATGATAACATTTTGCACAAAACGTTTTATTTGGCTTCATAATAAAATATTGCACATCTTTTTGGTATTTAGTATTCATTTCTAATATGAGCTTCTTGCCCCGCGCTGTTTAAATTCTATTATTATTATTTTAATATTCTACATTATTATTATAATGTGGCTTTCGTATCAGGAACTAAATAATAAAAGACTTACAAAAAAAAAAAAAAAAAAACAGATATTATTCTGCATAAATACGCATAAAGACAGCTTTCCGCACAGGCAAGAATGTTAGAAATAAATGCATATGACTAACACAACAGTCCTTGTGATGACTAAAAAAAGGCCTTTTAGGAACCAAACCTTGCGCAAAGCAAAAAATAAAATTATATGAAAAAATAAAGAAAAAAAATACACTAAAACACATACTTCACAAGATGCCTTTTCTGACAGAAAGGTGAAAAACCGATTGTTACGTCACTAAAATCGTTTTTAATTTAATAATTTTTTTTTATCGAGAAATGGAAAACTAATTTTGATTATAAATCGCTTCTATAATCAATCCTGTCAAATATGGATAGCCGAGGTTTATCTTTACATCGCTCCTTTTTTACTTTTTCGATTTTGGTTTCGATTTTTTTTTTTTTTTTTAAATGACGCTTCCATTTTCGTAACTGGTTTCGAAAGTGAAAGTAACTTTATACAAAATACTTGCAACCAAAAACGAAAAAATAAAAAATGAGAGTTGTTGAGATGGATCTCAGCTATCTAATGCAAAAAAGAAAAATATTAAAAATGTCAAAATGCAAACAAGCTATAAGAAAAAAAACCTCCCCGTAGGATTAACATTAGCTCTCGAGTGTCTTCACCTGCAGGGACTGGAGTTTTAAGGCTTCCATTCCGACAGATGAAGTCACACGTGAGTTAATGTTAAACAAAAGGGAATGTTATTTTCTTATGTCTCATTTGCATTTCCACACTTTTAAATATTTTGTTTTTTGCATTATATGGCTGAGGTCAATTATCACCCATTCGCCAGACACAGAAAGTAGATATAAAATAATCTAAATAAAAATAAATAAATAAATAAATAATGACCGAATTCTTCATTTAAGACAATTTTTAAACATAGTCAGAAGCAATGCACAAAAATAACATTCAAGAAATATTAAATATTCAAAAATAGATTTCTACCAACATAAAAAAAAAGCCAAAAGGACTTACAGTTTTTTTAAAATCCCCATTTAAGATAAATTGGAAACACGTGAATGTAAAAATAAAATTAAATAAAAATAATTAAAAATTCTTTGCCATGATAGGGATTGGGGAATAAAAGTAATTTTTTTTTTCATTTTTAACAATCAAAAAAGAAGAGTTTCGTTTAAAATTCTTTTACAAAATTCAGAGAGGGGCGGTGACTCCTTCTTTTCTCCTCCCCAGCCGGCATCCCTAAAGGGATTTTTTTCTTCTTTTTGTGAAATAACTTTATTCTAAATGTACTTTGTGTCTATCATATTCATTAATTTTTTTTTTTTTTTTTTTTTTTTTTTTACATCACGTATTTACTAATTACTACTTTATGGGGAGGGGAAAAAATCTGTCTTTTTTTATGAGTAATATTTATTCGAATTCTCTCCTGCACAACATTGCCCGAGCCCATTAAAATTAGCATAAAACGCGAAAAATTAAAAAATTTCACGAATTTCAAATACAACAAATTAAAAAAAAAAAAATGCATACTGTTGGAAGATGTAAATCTGATTACTTTTACTAATGTGAAAAATAACATCAAATCGAGAGAAAAAAGGGGTAAAAATGCCATTAAAAATGACAAACTTAAAAAAAATGCTGAAAAATAATAAAAAAAATTCTATATTGTTTTAAAATTATTGCACAAACACGAAAAAGCTACAAAAATTGCATAAAAATCTTCAGAAATCATTTTACTAATTCCTAATAAATTTTATCGAAACGATTATAACATTTCTTGTATTGGACTAAAAGTTTAAAACTGGATTTATTTTTTATAATGTCGGAAAAAAGACCCCGTTAAATCTCATTAGAATCGAAGAAATTCAGAATTCGCAGATGCCAAAATTTAGTACAGGCTATTTCCATGAGTACTTGTAGTGTAAGTCACAGGCTACGATTTTTGGCTACCAGTATTATAGAACGAAAAAAATGTGATTAATTTTATTGGCACATTCTCATTAATTGAATAAGGCCAAGCAGACTTTTCTAAAATAACGGTGGCTAACAAGTATAGCAATTAATAAGTTATGTGACTTACACTACAGAACCCATGGAATTAGCCTACAGTATTTACAATTAATGCAACCGATATTCTTTCAGGAATATAAAAAAAAAAATCTCCATGGAACGGGAAAACAAAAGAATTGGCAACTCGCGCAAATTTATTCCTCCAACCAACGAGTAACAGCTAAATCTGATGATCCAAGAATATACTTCCGTAGTAAACAAATAATATAAATTAAATCCGAAAAAGAATTTTCTGCGCGCCAAAACTATCGCTATATCCCCCAGTATGGAAATCCTAACGACACTAAAGTCCGTAAACAGGCTAGCTCAGTATAATCTCCATTGACAAGTTAGGTCTTCCTTGAGTGTAGTGTCTCTACCCCACTAAAAGTAATCCTAAGATTATCTGAAGAAATCACCCCTTTCTCCAGAAATTCTACAGAAATTTAAAGAAAGTTTGCAGGTTTAGCTTTATCTTAAAAATACCTGCAGAATTTTTAAAGATATTCTTAAAAATATCTGCATAGTGAACCAAATACTGATGCATTTCCTGCAGATTTTTGGGCCAAGTACCTATAGATTTTCTACAGATTTTTTTTGTCGGGTATTAATCTAAACTCTCTTCCTTAGAATACAAGTTCTTTTCGCTTTTATTTGGATTATCTCATCTTAAATGCAAGTATTTTTTTAAAATAATATCCATATTGCACGAAACAAACTTTTAATGGACAAAAACGATCATAACAAGCTACGTAATTTTTTTTTTTTTTTTTTTTTTTTTTTTTAACAACTCATTCAAAAATGCTTGCATCTCGCCTGGAGAAAGAGTGTAGAACAACAAAAAACATAAATCAAAATAAAACACAAAAGAGATCTTATCAGTTCTCACAGCTTGGACTTTTTCGTGCATCAAGGGGTTTTAAAACTGATTGTCGGAAATGACAACATGAGTTGAATGCTTTTTGAAAATACTCACAAAATTCAACACAATTTGGAACATACACAGCTCGAAAAAAAATGGCTCGCTAATAGTTCCCAAGTTAATAAAGACAGCATTTTTATCGCACTTTAAAAATATTATTTGAATCAATATAACGTCAAAATAGAGTGGCATAACACACCTGGGATTCCAATACTATTTTCCTTAATATATGAATTTTAATTTCTAGCCATGCTGATGAAATTCTCAGTTGTAGATTCTTGTCCGAAGATGCTAATAGTCAAATTCGGTTTACAAATAACAGTGGGAGAACTCACTACAAATACTACAATACAAGGACTACATATACAAGAACAATAATAAAATCCAAAATAAGTTACCACAAAGGGCAAGATACGCTAAATCCTTCGAATTTAATTTCTACCGTCATCAATATAGAAATTGCACAATCGCAGATACCTAATTACCGCATCACTGTAAAAATAACTGTGACAATCAGATATAAGGAGATTCAGATATACTTTGGAAAATTTAAAGAGATGACAGACTATATATATAGACGACAGAACAGGACCGTAACTACCGCCGGGGCATCCGGGGCACTGCCCCGGGGCCCCCAAGCCTGAGGGGCCCCAAACTGATGGTTAAAAAAAAACTATTGATTTTAGTTTCTAGTCTAAGTTCCTATAAAATGCCCAGCACATACCTAAAAGTTAGTAATTAAAAAAATCAAAGTGCTAGAATAGATGTTTTTGCTTGTCTGTCAATCCACTCCTTACGCTTCGCATGCAAAAGGAGTTCTACAGCAGACAGCAAAATGTCGAGTCGAATGTGTCATGTCGCGCCAGCATGTTTGCTGATCCCACCGAAGCTAGTATAAGGTAGAAAATATGGACTTCTAATCGACTGAATACCGTAAAATACCGTTAATCCGCCCCCCCAAACGAGAAGAAAAATCGTACAATAGTTAGAGGGGGGCGCTTATACGGGATTTTTGCGCGATCGTTCAACAAAATTTACAGGCATGAATCATGATGAGATGAATGAATCGTTGAGTGAATCATAAATTTTGATACTTTAAAAAAATTGGTTTTTTTTTAAAAAAAAACGTAAATTCTGTCGAAAAAAAGGAGAAATTTGTAAAAAAAAAAAGCCAAAACAAGCATGAAATCAATTAAAAAATCTCGAAAAAATGCACATTTCATCAAAGATTCATGATTCATTCATTTCATAATGATTCATCACATACTCAATTGCCTTTGAGAATGGGGAGAGAGGGCGCTTTCTCGGGATTTTTTGAAAATTTCAAATTCTTTATAAAGTGGGGAGGGGGCGTTTGATCGGGAAGGGCGGATTAACAAAATTTTACGGTAATATAAAAAGCATCTAAAAAATTCTAGAAAATCTTTCTTCTTATCTATACTAATAAGTTAACAAAACGCTCTGTTTGTGTATGTCTGCGTATGTGCGTGTGAGTGTGTGAATGCGATGGTTAACAAAATCTACCGCACATAGAAGTCTGAAATTTTTGGTGAAGATAGTCCAAGACAGGTCCTGATGCACCTGAGGCTCAGACTTTTAATATTTTAAGGGCCAAGGCCGTGGGCCTCTTACAATTTTTATGCGCCAAATTGTTAATAGCTTGACTCCTTTTTATCTAATCTTTTCCGTTTTGAGGTACTTTTCTCCTTTTAGATATTTTCGCCTTTTTACTCTTCAGTTATGACCTTGGACTCTTAATTGTTAATAAATTGCTTCCATTAATTTCGATCTTCATTTTTGGGATACCTGTTCCATTTAGATATTTTCAAATTTTTATATTCCATATAAGACACTGGGGCCCCCTAGATAATCACAGGGCCGACCCAGGGCCCCTTGATCTTTTTGTGCGCTAAACATTTTTCACTCCCTAAATTTCTCACCTTCTTAGTACAAATTTTTAAAGCTGAATCTTGGACTCTTATGTCAGGACCAACATCCTGATATTTTTATTTGGGCCCTGGGGCCCTTTTTTTAATTCTTACCCAAACAATTGGTGCATTTAAAAAAAATATTATTCTTGCAAATAATTCATACTCTATGCTTAATTTTGACTAATTAAAGGTCTAAAGCGTTATGTACTAAAACATTTTAACATGTTTTCATATTAGGGCCCTGATTGTATTTGACAGTTGGCCCCTATGGGGCCCTCTATCATAGCTCCCTTAAAAATGGTCGGATTCACTAGCTTTTTTTTAACTTTTCAGGTCCTCCAACTACGACATGAACAACAACAACAAAAAAAAAAATTTTAGACTTCAGCTACCACTATTTATGAATATTAATCGCTTTCTTGGAGCCCTTGGTGCAGCTTCTTTAAAAATGATCCAAATTGCTTTCAATTTTATTCAACATAGTTTTAGCGTCTTCCCATTATTTTAACAACTACACAAATATTTTCATACCCAACTACATGCGAAATAATTTCCTGGCCCTTTGGGGCCCGGTACAGGCCTCCTTGAAGTTTTTGTAATAATAAATTTTCAATAAATTGCTTCCTTTTAATCTGATCTTCATTTTTAGGATTCTTTATTCATTTAGATATTTTAATGTTTTGACATTCTATACAAGACACTGTGTTCCTCTGTGGAATCATAAGGTCCAGCCCAGGGCCCTCAACATTTTGTGAAATAAACATATTTCACTTCCTATATTTCTGATCTTCTTAGTGCAAAATTTTAAAGTTGCCTGGGACTCTTCTTTTAGGACCAATCCAGAAAACCTGATGTTTTTATTCGGACCCTAGGGCCCCTTTTTAAACATTTGCCCAATCAATTGGTGCATTTAAAAAATTATATCATTCCAAAAAATAGTTCCTACTATATGCTTAATTTTAACTAATTAAAGATCTAAAGCGCTATGTACTAAAATATTTTAATATGGTTTCATATTAGGACCCTGGTTTTAACTGTCAGTTGGTCCTTACAGGGCCCCATATTATAGCTCCCTTAAATATGGTCCAATTCACTAGCTTTTTTTTTTCTATCAATTTTTTATGTCCTCTCTCTACCTATTACATGAACGACAAAAGAATTTCTCAGACTTCAGCTACCATTAATTTTGTTTGTCAATTGCTTTCTTGAGGCCCTTGATGCATCTTCTTTAAACATGAATCAAATTGCTTTCAATTTTATTTAACATAGTTATAGCGTCTTTCCATCATTTTAATAACTACAAAAAATATCTTTATACCCAACTACATGCAAAATAAATTCCTGGCGCCTTGGGGCCCGTTGAAATTTTTGTAATAATAAATTGTTAATAAATTGTTTCCTTTTAATTCGATCTTCATTTTTAGGATTCTTTATTCATTTAGATATTTTAATGTTTTGACATTCCATATAAGACACTTTGGCCTCCTGTGGAATCACAGGGCTCAGTCTAGGGCCCCTGAACATTTTGTGAGGCAAACATAGTTCACTCTTTAAGTTTATCCCCTTCTCAGTGCAAAATTTTTAAATTTGAGTCTTGGACTCTTCTTTCAGGGACAAGATTCTCATATTTTCATCCGCGGCTAGGACTCCTTTTTTTAAACATTTTCCGAATCAATTTGTGCATTTCGATAAAATATTATTAAAATGAATAATTCATACCCTATGATTAATTTTGACTAATTGTAGGTCTAAAGAGCTAAGTACTGAGATATTTTAACATGTTTTCCTGTTAGGGCCCTCTTTATAATGGTCAGTTGTCCTTTTTGGGAAATTATTATAAATCCCTTTAAAATGGTTCAATTAACTCCTTTTTTTAAACAGCTTCTTAAATCCATCAGCTACTAAGAAACCGCCATAGTCTAGCTACCACCAATTTTGAATATTAATGGCGTTCTTGGGATTGTTGGTGCAATTTCTTTAAAAATGATCCGGATTGCTTGCAATCTTCTTTCACATTGCTTTAGCGTCCTACCATTACTTTAATAACTACAAAAATATTTTATACCCAACTACATGCGAAATAAGTTCCTGGCCCCTTGAAGATTTGTACCATAAATTGCTATTAAACTGCCCTCTCGTAATCCAATCTTCATTTTTTGAACTATTTTTTCACTTAGTTATTCCCATGTTCTCACATTCCATTTAAAAGCCTGAGACTCCCTATGGTCTAGGCTCAGGCACCTTGAAATTTCTGTCCTCCATGCATATATCACCCACTTATTATCAAACCTTCTCAATGCATAAATTTAAAATTGAATTTTGGACTCTTATTTCAGGACCTACACCCTGATGTTTTTATTGAGGTCCAAAGGCCTTTTTTAAAGCATTTACTCATTTTTTTATGCATTTCTTTAAAATATTATTTAACGAATAATTCATATCCTATGCTTAATTTTGACTAATTGTAGATCTAAATTGTTAATTGTTTGCTTAAGGTTATCATAACGTGTCCCGGGCAATGCCGGATGGGTCAATTAGTCCATTAATAAAAACATAAAATCGAAAAAAAAATTATCACAATCCATCTTTCAAAAGGTTTTTAAACAGAAACGCATGATTAAGTTACATATACTCAAAAATGAACCTAAATAAAATGCTCTTTAAAGTATTCAACCAATCAGAAGTCCGTATTTTCTTTCCTATGCTAACTTCAGTGGGATCGGCAGAAATGGCGTCGCCGCCAAGTGCCTGCCAAGTAGAGTTGTTCAATTCTACAGTTTTTAGTCATTTTTGGGCTTATCATACTATGTACATTTAAACAACGGTCTGCTAGAAAAGAAACTGTGCCCGGCGCAAAGTTTCAATTTGCCCTCCCTGGGAGCCCCCCGGATGTTTTGCCCCGGGGCCCCCAAGTTTATAGTTACGGCCCTGCGACAGAATAAATCATTAATACACAAATTTTAGAATTCAAAAACATCAAAATTCACTCAAGCACAGAATAGCTTGATAATGCACCAATTAGGTATATGCAATAACTTAAGGAACTTTTCTGTAAATATTTTTGATAAACCATCTTTTTATAATTTTTTGCATAATTTCTATAATGAGTGCTTTTTTATAGACCCTGTTTTCCAAATGTTAAAGTATTTATGGTGAAGAGCCATTTAATCCCAACTTTTATATTACGTTAACTATATTCATTCGAACTAGACCTTTATTATCCTGCGAATATCCATCTTTACATTGTCTAAATATTTATTAATCATTATTAGCAGCGGTAGAATTGATAAAAAAATCGTTGGTCCCAAGGACCAGTAGGCATGAGAGGTTACTGGTCCGAAGTCATTATTGCTGGCCCGTTTCATAAAAGTCTTTAAAAATTCTTTTATTCCTTAGAATGACGCTCTCCCACTCCTCTTAGAATATAAATAAAACATCTTTTTCAATAACTCAAAATCTTTAGCAAAATGAAATGTAAAATTATAATTTACTAAAAACTGAACATGAACAATAGATGAACAAAAACTGTAAAATTGTTAATAATTACACATTTTATTTATGATTTTTTATTACAACTGTTTGTAATATATTTGTAATACATTTATAATATGTTTAATATATATATTTTTTAATTTATTCTTATTTTTTAAAATAAAATAAAATTGTGTGGAATGTGTTTGGATATGACTTTCTCAGACACGGCAAAATTTACATTTTTTCTGCTAGAGTGGGAGAAAATGTTATTGATTCTGCGGACGACTAAATTTTTCAAATTAGTGATCCGATTGAATTTTTCGTGGTCGGGACCAGCGGACTACAAAAGATTTCGAATGCTGCTATTACTGAAAATAAAATATACCCAATAAGATATTTTTCAAGGAAAAACATTCTTTTTCCTTGTTTTAAATAAAAAATGAAACAGTTGCCTTTTTACGAGAAGGAAACTTTTAATCAAGAAACTTTTCATAATATTTGTTTTTATGGAAAACTCCTTTAATTGCAACAAAAATAAATCAAAGCATATTACATTATTTAAATGAATCTTTCATAAAAAATAAAGTAATTTCCATTTGATAAATCAAATAATTCAGCGAAATCCATTAAGTATTCGAACTGCAAAACGACTTTTTAAAAGATTTCTGTTCTTTTCATTCGACATATCGTTACCGTTGTTCAATAGCATTGCATTCTCTATTATTGGAGTGAATTACTTTGTTTCTTGGCCCCTGTGATTTGTCTTACCTCAAGAATGTGCATCCATTTTATTCTTTGTCGCAAGAAATCTTATCTCTCTACATCCTAATCATTATCCGAGGAACGAATTCTCTTTTTTTTCTCCTGTAAACGAATTCTCTTTCCATTAAGTTTTGTCTTTATAGCTCCATTAAATGTTTACTTCATTTCCCAAAACATTCAAACAACTATGAGCAACTGTGAGCTAATTTATTAAAAAAAGTATCTTAGAATGATATCTTTTGTTTTCTACTTTTACTTTGGCTGTCATTTTCCTTTTTTCTTTTTTTTTCTTTTTTTTGTTTTGAGAAAAGATGCAATATTGTTAATAAATACAAAAGAGATATTTTAAACTAGTAAAAAAATCTTTGATATTATCAGCTTTTTAAAAAATGTAAAGATCTTTAAAGTAATCGATGTAGATAATACTGTGATTCCTTTCGATAAATCCTTACTAATATTATAAATCGGAAAGTGAGTTTGTTTGTTTGTTTGTTCCACTTTCACGCCGTAACTACTGAACCGATTGCTTTGAAATTTTGCAGATGTAAAGTTAGAAGTCCGGATTAAATAATAGGGTAATTTTTATTTATTTTATTCAAATATTTTCCTTAATAATTCAAAATTTAATTATTTTTCATACAAAATCAATAGGCATTTTTCAGATAAAATTTAACCATTTTCCTTTCCTGTTGCCAAGAAAATAAAAAATTGGAATAATAATTTTTCAGCGGCAATGAATTTTTAATAGAAAACTATAATACGAAAAAGTCCTTCCGGCAATGCCGGGAGGAAGAGGTAGCTTTCATATACTTATACATTTATTTATTTATTCTAAAGTAAATTACATTGTTCAAAAATACTAAGCTCAAATTAGTGGAAATAATCTTATAAAATTAGTGATTTTATAAGATTGAATACTAGTTTTTGTCAAGACTGAATATTAATAGGAATTTTTAGAAATTAGTCATCTTTTATTCAACCTGGTTATATTTTAAGCGATTTAGAGAGTCACCAAATTCCGCGATATCATAAAGTGTATGACATTTTAAAGCAACATGATGGATCGTTCAGATCAGACCGTTTCAATATGTCAGCCATAAGCAAAATTCAAAGTGCTATAACTCAATCATTTTTTAAGATATAGACAAAACAAAAAGTGTTCTGGAATCATTGTTTTAAGTTTTAACACGTAAAAGAAAAATATTTTTCAACTTTTAATTTTTTCGCATTTAATTTAAAATTTTAAATTTTTAAAAAAATTTAAAATGGCCACCATTTTGAAACAAAATGCTGGATGATGCTGGCCAACGAACTCGGTCGAGACATTTGTATGTACTATGTACATACCAAGTTTAATTGAAATCAGTTCATAAATACGCGTGTTATCACGTGACAAAATCAGATCGTTTCAAAATGCCAGCCATAAGAAAAAATCAAAGTGCTATAACTCAATCATTTTGTAAGATATAGACAAAATAAAAAGTGTTCTGGAATCTTTGTTTTAAGTTCTAACACGTAAAAGAAAAATATTTTTCAAATTTTGATTTTTTCGAATTTAATTTTAAATTTTAAATTTTTTAAAAAATTTAAAATGGCCGCCATTTCGAAACAAAATGGCGGATGATGCTGGCCAACGAACTCGGTTGAGACATTTGTATGTACTATGTACAGTACATACCAAGTTTCATTGAAATCGGTTTATAAATGCGCGTGTTATTACATGACAAAAATCAGATCGTTTCAAAATGTCAGCCATAAGAAAAATTCAAAGTGCTATAACTCAATCATTTTTTAAGATGTTGAAAAAATAAAAAGTGTTCTGGAATCTTTGTTTTAAGTTCTAACACGTAAAAGAAAAATATTTTTCAAATTTTGATTTTTTTCGCATTTAATTTAAAATTTAAAATTTTTTAAAAAATTTAAAATGGCCGCCATTTTGAAACAAAATGGCGGATGATGCTGGCCAACGAACTCGGTCGAGACATTTGTATGTACTATGTACATACCAACTTTCATTCAAATCGGTTCATAAATACGTTAGTTATCGCATGACAAAAATCAGATATATATATATATATATATATATATATATATATATATATATATATATATATGGTTATATATATATATATATATGGTTATATATATATATATATATGGTTATATATATATATATATGTCAACATTTGAACGGAGGGTGGTTTTGGGGTCTGGGGGTCATGATCGGTGAAAATATACCAAAATTTTTCGGAAGTACTTTCCTCCGGACGGCTGCAATAGGTAGCTTTTTACTTTTTGTAATGAAAGCTACCTAAAACTATACACGCGAAAAACTATAATAAAATAATTTAAAAGAAAATAAATATGACGTCATGTTTGAAATAAAAATAAAAGGTGTATTTTTATAATACATTTAACAAGGATATTTGTTTAGTTAATGGGAATTTTTGTGTAAAATATGGTGACATAAATTAAAAGTAAAAAGAATGAAAAAGAATTATATTTTTAATAAAATGGTTCACTCATGAAAATGTGACGTCATAGTTGAAATAAAACAGGTACTTTATAGCAGTCGTTAAAAATACAAGGAATATGAATATCAGTAGCTAATGGAGCGAGATAAATAATGACGTCATATTTAAAATGAATCAGAAATATTTTTTGCTTATACTAATTAATAAGTTATAAGTTACATATAAATGAATATTTTTATTCAAAACTCATAATTATCAATGGAAGAAATTTTTTGTGGGGAAAAGGTGAAAAATAAAATCACTGATTAATATATTTTTGGCTCGATTTTTTAACACTTTCGAATAAAGTTGAAAAGTTATTATGCTTTCGGTTTGTCTGTCTGTCTGGCCGCTTTCTAACTTTCGTAAATATACTCCGATTTTCATGAAATTTTTGGACGTTCTTAACGTTTACCTAGCACGAATACCTATTGAAAATAAAGTTTCTACCATGATTAGTTTATTTACAGGGATAGTCAAAAAATTTCCTTATATTATGGCATTATGGGGAAAAATCGTTTTAATTAAATTTAACGATGTTACAGCCTGTAGAACATATTCAAATTTATATGCATTTACAAAGTGCACTAAAATATGCATTTTGTAAAGTATGTAGTGAAAAGGGCACTTACTATTCATTTACAGGGTCAGACAGAACAATTCCATTGCATAGGAATAAAGGGAGGAACAGTTTCCGACATGTTTTAATTATGGTAAACGATTTCATGTATAATCAAATTGATATATGTTGCTGAGGCTTAATGTAAGTTATTTCATGCATAATACGAAGTGCATAGCATTTACAGGGACACACAAAAGATTTCAAATATTATATATTCTATCCGAAGTACTGTATATCATGGATGATGACTGTTGCTTGGATGAAATGCATTTTAATTATGACATGCGCGTTTATATTTCGCTAAATGTATACATATTAAATGGAGAGTATAAATGGTAATAGTATAAATAGTTAAATTTAGATATACAGGGTTACACAAAAGATCTCGGAAAGGTTACTGAATATGAGCGTAATTTACTTAAAGGTGGTTTTTAAATAAAATATGCATTTTTATTTTGAACTGCATTTAGTAAACTAAGAAATGTTTGTAGTATATATATAAAATGATAAACAGGGTCCCGCAAAGAACTGGATACAAGGTTGTCTTCGGATGATAATTTCTGAAAATGTAATTTAGGTAGTAATAAGAAATATTTTTGTTTGAAATAAATTTTAGAAAGATACTTTCGTGTATTAAAGGCACTTGGAAAACTACAGGGCTGAACAAAAGAATTCAAGAATGTTTCTATCTATTAGTATTAATCGCTGAAAGGAAAATTTTGACCAGCAAACAAATTAGCAAATAGGGATTATCAAAAGTTTTTTTACCATAAATTCGCGATAAAAAGTTAATTACACATGCTTTTCATCATCGAAATTTTTTGCTTGATTGATCAATTATTTCTTCTTTAAATGTTATGTGAACGAAGTCATGGGTAACTGCTAGTAAAGTAATAAATAAAAATTATTTGTAACAGAATTGATTGAATTGATCTGTTTTTATTAGGAGGAATTTATAGAAAAATCAAAATTATCATTTCAGGCTTCCAAATATTCTCGAGCATTGAAATAATTGCAAACAACTATAACCTATTCACAACTGAGAGAAGAAAGGTATAAATAAAATAAGTGAAAATCGGTTGGTTTTAGAATATTTTGGTCAGAATCAATTTCAGTCAAAATTTTATGGTGGACATTGGACATTAAACATCCACCATAGTGAAGAGCTTGCTTTGGGGTCTATAGCAACGTTCACTTTCGTTTAGAATTATCCTTGTTATACACAGAAACAACAACAAGCCACAACATTATTTTATTTCTTTTTTCCATTACATATTTATATAACTACAAAGTAACACTCACAATTACCACCATGTCTTACCCGAGGATTCGGATCCAAACCCCACCGTGACAGTCTGTCGCTACTGACCGCGCCACTTGGCGACAATTCATCGTGCTTTATGTAAAAAAACATATAAATAAAAAAAGTGCAAACTGGCGCATTTTGAAATACTTTGGCTTCAATGAATGTCATCCAAGCATTGACCGTGCTTTACATGAAACAAGAATGAAATTAACACATAGAACTGCGAGTATTACTCGCGCTCAGAGGGTTCTAAATAATAAATGTATGAATTATTAACTCCTTGGGGACGAGCGACTGGTATGCGTTGTACTTAAAGAGACTTATCGGATTTCCTCCTTAATGTTAAGTTCTATGGACATTTGATGCATTCATATATTTAAAATATTTCTTGGAGAAATTAATATTTTTAACTTCATTTTTCTGTGTATTCTTCTTAAAAGATATTTCTTTTTTTTTTCTTAGTTCTCAAAATATTTCTAAAATCTATGCTTAATTTATTTTTTTATTTGTTAAAAGAGACTGTGAGTAAAATTTCAACATTACGTATAAAACTAATTCAAACATCAGAAAATGTTTTTAAACTAAGAAAAACACAGACATCTTTTGAAAAGTGCATACAAAAAACACAAATTTAAAATATTAATTTCCCCTGGGGTTTTTTAGGTGTGTTCGTAATTATGTAAGTACGTAGCACCTATAGTTGTCGCTCAGTCCGTCCGTCTGTCTGTCCGTCCGCATATAACAACGCAAAAACTAACCAACCGAATTTTTGAAATTTAAAATATATAATTATTACATAATTTTTTCGAGTCATTTCAAATTTTATGAGAATCGGATGGATAGATCAATTACAGGGACGATCAAAAGTATTCCGTTACATTAAGGTCAATGGGGAAAAATATTTCAAATGCATTTTAATCGTTTGAAATTTAAAATACACACTTATTACATAATTTTATCAAATCATTTCAAATTTTTTGAAAATAGGATGCATAGGTCAAATACAGGGGCAGTCAAAAGTACTTCGTTATATTACAGTCATGGGGAAAAAAAGGTTTCAAATGCATTTTAATGATATTACACTTATTCGAACATAATAATATTGATATCCATCATAAAATACATATTATAATGTACATTTTGCACAGTCTGTTGTGCAAAAAATATTTATTATTGATTTACAAGGTGATACAAAAGTACTCCATTACATAATGAGTATAGAGAAAACATTGTTTGGTGCGCATTTTAATTGTAATTAACTATTTACAATTTTATGAGATTGATATATGAGAGCAATATTTTTAAAACTTCATTATCGTACGAACACACCACATTTGCTACGCTTCACGTGCAATTTCCAACTTGTTTAAATATTCAAATGCACTAAACGCTTATATATTTTATATTACTGAGGGGATTAAGAAGCTGAGTGACCGGTTCCCTCAATATTCTCAGAATCCATCATTATTCCCACCATTTATTTTTTATTGTTAAATTTATGTTATTTTATTGGAGCATTTTCACGATTTAACCACAGAAAATTTTCTGCTTTGAAAAACCGGTGGTAAAAGATTAAAAATTAAGCAAAGTGATTTCGTCACGAGGAAGTTAATTGTATTATTAAAAAATATCGTTGTGAAAAGATTAGTAAGCCTTTGTAAAGAACTATAAAACGTAGGGTTGGGTATTTGTTTATACTAGAAAAGTATAAATGGGTATCCTTCTATAGTAAAAAAAAACTAGCCTTAAAAGGAATGACTCCTGGAATGATGCTGATGTGGAAGATTTCCGGAACTAACGAATCCGGGTTGTCCACTCCTTCCATGAGCCGAATAGACCAATCAGGAAAGGGCTCCGTCTATGCATCGCCGTATGGGTTACCATAAAGAGAGGAAAGGTTACCATCGCCAACAATCGCCAAGTTTGTAGCCAACTTGGCGATATATCGCCAAATTTGGCGACCAAAATTAGTTGTCAAAAGTGACGCCAACTTGGCGATAACTAATATTTCGCCAAATTTTTAATTTCTTTACAACACCAGTCGTTTGATACATCATTTGAGAGGTTTGCAACTGCTTATTCATATAATGGATGTCTTGTGTGTTATCCCCCACTCTGCTCTCCAGGGGGGACACATTTTTAATTTCTTTACAACACCAGTCGTGTTACACAAGATTTGAAAGGTCTGCAACTGCTTATTCATATTATGGATGTCTTGCGTGTCACCCCCACACTCTGCTCTCCCCAGGGGGGGGTCACATTTTTAATTTCTTTACAACACCAGTTGTGTGACACATCATTTGAAAGGTCTGCAACTGTTTATTCATTTTATGGATGTCTTGTGTGTCACCCCCACTCTGCCCCCCAGGGGGGCACATTTTCAATTTTTTACAACACCAGTCGTGTGACATATCATTTGAGAGGTCTGCAGCTGCTTATTCATATTATAGATGTCTTTTGTGTCGCCTCCCACTCTGCCCCCCAGGGGGGTACATTTTTAATTTCTTTACAACACCAGTCGTGTGACACATCAGTTGAAAGGTCTGCAACTGCTTATTCATACCATGGGGTATTGGCGAGCGCAGCAAGCAGGGGTAGCCAATAATTTGGAATCGCGAAGCGATTACGCGGGGGGTTGGCGAGCATAGCGAGCAGGGGGGCGGCGCCCCCCTAGTACCATAAAAATTTTAAGGTATATGAAGCCTAAATAACATCAAATATTGGGATTCTCTATAACTCATTCTTTTATGATATTCTTATCTATTTATAATGAACTTAATTCGGTACTGAGAATAGAAAGTAGCGCATACTTAAAATTCATTTGGTACTAGGCGCCTTGGCGACCAGTTTGGTTTCCCTTCAATGTATACTAAGCATTAAATCATATTGCTTTTATTCATAATTTATTTTAATTGCTTAATTTTTTGCCAAATTAGAAGATTCTTTTAGAAAAATAGATACAGATGTCATATACGCACCAGATTGGCGCGATTGCAACAAAATGGCCATTATATGTGTCTCGCATGGTAACCCGGCTATTGTTATTTATTTATTAATAAACTGTTCGTTTACTTTTATTTTCTTTTTTTATGATATAAATTGATTTAATCTACAATTATTAAATAAACTTTTTTGGTACTACTTAATTATCTCGTCGACCAAAAACTATCGCCAAATTGTAAGATTAAATGCCAATAATGTATGATTGCGAATGTCACATTCAATGATATTATACACTGTAAAAAAATGTCAGATGTTTCTGAATATATAAAAATGCAAAAAACGAAAATATACAGTAACTTCTTCTAACTTACCCAAGGTTTCAAAAACCGTTCCTTTGCCTTTAAAAATCCTAGAAAACTATTTGTTTTACAAATTTAAAGAAGAATTTATAAAAATTAATTTTTATTAGCTGCCCGTCCTTTTCGAAAACGTTTCTAAGTAGCTTTAACAGTACAATAATTACTTTTCTCAAATCAAAATATCACTTTTTCTCATGCTACTAATTCATACGAAAATATTTTGATATTCAGAGAACATGTTTAATAGACAAACATACAATTTTAACAGTATTCATATTAATATGAAAATTAACATTATTTTGCTACAATTGCACGCCCAAAATCAGTTATGCAGCTGAAAATGTTTACTTGAGAATTGATAGAATCCGAAAAAGTGATATTTTGATTTGAGAAAAGTGATTATTGTACTGTAAAAGCTACTTAGAAACGTTTATGAAAAGGACGGGCAGCTAATAAAAATTAATTTTTATAAATTCTTCTTTAAATTTCTAAAACAAATAGTTTTCTGGGATTTTTAAAGGTAAAGGAATGGTTTTCGAAACATTAGGTGAGTTAGAAGAGGTTACTGTATATTTTCATTTTTGATTACAGTGCATTTTTATATATTCAGAAACATCTGACATTTTTTACAGTGCACACATGTTTAAAACGTCATTAAGTGGTTTCTTATTCCACTTTTTATTTGTATTTTTATTTCTGTTTTACTAATTTATTTGATTTTCCGTTATTTAAAATAAAAATTATGTCCATATGTATAACTTGGCTATTAGTTTGGCGATTTTTATAATGTGGCGAAAATGGTCGACGGGATAACCAAGTAGTATAACTTTCTGTCATTTATAATTACTTCCTTCTTAAAACAGTAGAAATTAACTAGAAATATGTAACTGGTGTTTGAAAACGAAGTTTTCGCCAAATTGGTGTCAGAAAAATAACGCGCCAATGTGGTGCATATATGACATCTGTGCTGATAAGTGAAGAATTCAGTATTTTTATGCAAACCAGGTGCAAATAATAAATCGCTAAACATTATACCCGTGGCATTTTTTCGTATTTCATTAACTATTTAAAATATAATAATATAATCCTTTCACTCATTTCATTTATAATACATAACTTTAATTTGAAACTGAAAAGTTGAAAATTCATGACTTTTACTTATATTTTTTAAGCAAAAAGAACAGAAAAAATAAAAATTATAATATTTTGAAACTTTATAATTGCAGCGAAGGAACAAAACATAAATAAATCCGATTTACCATTCATTTGGACGTTGCCATTAAACAGTTAACAAATAATCGTGATTTTTGTGCCCCATATATTAGCGTTATATATACAGTGGAAGTCAAAAGTTTCCGGCCAGCAAAAATTTTTCAGGTAATTTGTAAATATAGCCATATGAAGAGGAATCTCAAAGCGATACTTATTCATTATATTGACATATTAGTTAGGAACTTACTTACAGAAGAACGTGTAAATATCAATAAATTTTATTGACAAAATTAAATATAAAAGACAACGCATACTCTCAAAAGTTTCCGGCCACTTATCATTTTTTAGTTTTTTTTCTATCCATAAAGTGTTTTTTGGTTGTGCTTATGAATGAATCAACGTGAATAGCATAGTTTGAATTCAAATTTGAAAAGTTCAACAACTATTGTTCATAAATGAGTGATTAGTTTGTCGTTAAAAGGCCAATCTAAGTTATCGATCGGTAAAATCGACTGTAAACAATATTTACAAAATTATATAAAGATAGTTATGGCTTTCAGGACTTTCAGAGGTACGCGAGACCCCGAAAAATTACTATTCCTGAGAACAGAATTATCAGGAGAAAAACCATTGATAATCCGTATGAAAATTCCGTTGCAATATACTGCGATTTACGGAATGAAAATATTGCTGAAATAAGTTAGTCTACCGTGTTATGATGCTGACGTAATACAGAACTTTATGGAAGAGTCGGTGTTAAAAAATTTTCAGAGGTAAAAAAAATACAGACGTACTCTACTTTCATTTTCCAAGGAACACAAAGTCTGGTCAAGTGAAAACTGGAAAAAGTTCTATTTTTCCATCAATCGAATTCGAAACAGTTTTGGAAGCGATGGCAGACACAACGTTCGATGACCTAACAACAAAAGATATGATTCGACCTATGTTATTCCTACAATGAAGCATGGCGGAACACGTTATGCCGTGGGGAGTATTTTCCTCAAAAAGTGTCGGTAAGTTATTTGAAATCCACAGCC
Source organism: Maratus speculifer (assembly GCA_964019185.1). NCBI lineage: Eukaryota > Metazoa > Arthropoda > Arachnida > Araneae > Salticidae > Maratus > Maratus speculifer. The sequence continues at coordinate 147,395,448 of OZ025296.1, forward strand.
AGGTGAATTATACAATGTATAAGGATATCTTGCAAGACTATTTTCTGCCTTATTAGAGAAAGAAATTTGGTCGCATCTATTTTCTTAACAGGATAACAACATAAATAATGTTTGCAAACTTCGATAAGCAATGGTTTTCGCACAAAAAATTTCGTTTTTGAAATGATCAGCCCAAGCGCCCAGCATGAATCCAATAGAAAATCTTTGAAAAGAAGTTGACAAAAATCTGCGGAACTATAAATATTCCAACTCAGCCGAAATTTTGCCAAAATTGCAAGAAATGTGAGAAAAACGTACCATAGACGATCTTTAACCGTTGATTGTATGAATGTCACGTTGCTGCGCCGTAGTACTTATTGCTAAAGCTAATAAAATAGTAATACGATAAAATACTAATCGTAAATGTTGTTGATCACTGTAATTTTCTAATACAATACCACTTTTTTACAAACTTGTGAAGGTGGCCGGAAACTTTTGAGAACATGCGTTTTTCTTTATACTTAATTTTGTCAGTCAAATTTATTGACATTTACATATTCTTCTATAAGTATGTTCCTAACTATTATGTCAATAAAATGTATAAATATCACTTTGAGATTCCTTTTCATATGGGTATATTTACAAATTAACTGAAAAATTTTTGCTGGCCGGAAACTTTTGACCGCCACTGTATATAGATTCCATAAAACTAAATTTAGCGTAATGGCAATCCTTCCTTTTGACAGTGTAGGTAACACAAAACCCTATTTCAAAGTTTAACTTCGGCATTGTGCTAAGCACGCTTCGAAAGGACGTTGAAAGTTGCAACGCCGCCTTTTTCCGGGCTGCATTTTTTCAGATTTTTTAAATTAACTTTTAAACGCATAGTGTATTGAGAGTTCCAACTCTAATGCAAACAAGCCGTGAATCCCATTGTATTTATGTGATTAATTCTAATTAAATTAGTCTGTTTCAACAATTTGATGTTTATTGCTTTATTACTGCGATTAGGCATTGCATTCACAAATACATCTTTAAAAGTTATTATCTAGGCTTTAAGAGTCGATAGTGCATAGAGTACGCAGTCCCTGTCATTATGCATGTCCAAACTGTCCGTGTCTGTAAGGGTTAATTACTCGGCTAATTACCGACCATTTCTTTCAAAAATCATTATCAATGATTCTTTTATACTTCTGCTATCATAGGTACCTCCAGAACTCCTCAACATCTTTGCCGAATGCCCTCAAATTGAAATTTGCGTGTAACAAAAAAATGCGCTTTTCTCAAAAACTATTTGGTCTAGAATAATTACTATATTTTTCTTGCAAGGTTTAAAATAATATCTACGACCTCTCTTTTTTTTTTTGCTTTAGTTTTAGTAGAATCGGAAATAGATTGAGAGAGGAGCAGATTTTTACAGTACATTTTCGAGGATATCTCTATTCAGCGTTATAAAAGCTTCCACACGATATACAAGAAAAGATTTTTTTTTTTTTCAAGTAACTTAAAAAGCTCCTCGACATTTTTCCTAAGTATATGTGTGAAGGTTTAATAATCTGTAAATAAGTCGGTCAACAGACTTTATTTCTTCCCCCAATTTGAACTTTCCATTTTCCATAGTTTGAAAATAAAATTTTAGCGTGAGACAGACACAAGTTGTGATCTTATATTCCTTCCATTTTCACTTTTTAAGTGCAGAATCCTAAAAATGAACTCAAAATGCGAGTGTCTTTGAATGGAGTTTCCGAACAGCTTTTTGAGTTAAACATGTAGCAAATTCCATTAACAATTGCTCCTGAGTCGAAGTTCTGTACAATGGTTCATGTTCGGGTAAATAAAAGAAATATTGCGAGAGAAAAGTTAGTAATATAACACATACACACATATAGTATAGATATGCACTACATATACACTATATTGCCATTGATTATGGGACACTTGCGATTTTAGACATTTTACTAAATATCTAAAAAAATACATGAGGAATCATCTCGAAACTCTTAGTGTATAAATATAATAGTATACGTCATACATCTCAGTGAAGAGTTTTTACCGAAACTCCATAGGGGACCGTCAACAAATTAAAAAAGAATGAATGTCTTTTGAATAACCCTGTCAAAACTAATGTAGCAATAGCGCTCAAACTCTAAATTATGATTGAATGCCTTATTTTAATACACTGTGTTCAATTTTATGCAAATAGCATGCATACTCGCAGAGTAATTAAGGTTTTTATAAAAATGGTCCCAAATTTTTCCAAGTTTTTTCCTTATAATTTTCAGAGTTCTTAATATAAAATAATATTTTTTTCAGAAAATATGACAAACAACATTGCACACAGTACTCTGTAATCAGAATTAAAAAATAATGAAAATTGTATACAAAATGAGTTGGTTTACTAAATAATTTTTTACTGCGCATGCGTCAACGATATCAAAATTTCATTTGCATATTATGTTAGCTAAATGTATAGAGCATCTTTTGTGAAAGTCACAAAATCATAACTTGAAAATTCTGAAAATAATCGTCAATTGAATAAGTTGAAAATCCGTTATTCTCAAAATGAAACAAAAACAAGAGGGGTTGTATCCATATATTCATTGATTAGTGTGAATATAGAATACACAATACGGGATGTTACGACTACTTTTGGATAAAATCCCTCATTTTTTTGCTTCATTTTGGAAACAACGGATTTTGTCCTTTTTCTATAGATGATTACTTTCAGAATTTTCAAGCTATAATTTTGAGACTTTTACAAAAGTTGCTCTATACATTTAGCTAACATAATATGCAAATGAAATTTTGATATCTTTGACGCATGCGCAGTAAAAAATTATTTAGTAAACCTACTCATTTTTCATACAATTTTTATTATTTTTTAATTCTGATTACAGGGTACTGTGTGCAATGTTGTTTGTCATATTTTCTGAAAAAAATATTACTTTATATTAAGAACTCTGAAAATTATAAGGGAAAAACTTAGAAAAATTTGGGGCCATTTTTATAAAAACCTTAATTACTCTGCGAGTGTGCACGCTATTTGCATAAAAATGAACACAGTGTATTACAATAAGGCATTCAATCAAAATCTAGAGTTTGAGCGTTTTTGCTACATTAGTTTTGACAGGGTTATTCAAAAGATATTCATTCTTTTTTAATTTGTTGACGGTCCCCTATGGAGTTTCGGTAAAAAATCTTCACGGAGATGTATGACGTATACTATTATATTTATACACTAAGAGTTTTGAGATGATTCCTCATGTATTTTTCTAGATATTTAGTAAAATGTCTAAAATCGCAAGTGTCCCATAATCAATGGCAATATAGTGTATATATGTTACTGGCCAAACCCGATTTTAGGCCAAACAAGATTGGCCTAGGCCAAACCGGTCTATCCTAACGCCCATCGGATAAACTTGTTTTTCCTAGGCCAAACCGGTCTATCACCCATCGGATAAACTAGTTTTTCCTAGGCCGAACCGGTTTATCCTAAAGCCCATCGGATAAACTAGTTTTTCCTAGGCCAAACTAGTCTATCCTAAGGCCTATAGGACAAACTAGATTTTCCTAGGCCAAACTAGTTTGGCCTAACTCTTATAGGATAAACTAGTTTAGACTGCTGTTTATTGGTCTGAACTAGTTTATCCTAGGCCAATTGAATTTGGCGTGATTTTATTGAATTCAATGACCGCCTCAACGCCAACATTCTTGTTTGTCCTAGGCTGATCTAGTTTATCCTAGGCCAATGTAGTTTTACGTGTTTTTAAGCTCACGGGCGACAACGCCAGAGAAATAATGGGCTCACAGATTCTGTGTGTATGTATGTACGCATGTATGTACACATGTATGTACGTATGTGCGTAACGCGATAACTCTTGATAGAAATAATGTAATTTGACATGTTTTAACTCATAAGGCTACTAAAGCCTGAGAACTAATCTGCCCGTAGGTTCTGCATCTATGTATGTACGTAAGTATGTAACGCAATTATTCTTTATAGAAATAATCAATTTGCATCAAACTTTCAATATAGGTTTATTCTTATAAGGAGTTTTTTTAATTACTTTTGGAGGTCATTGGAGAAGAATAAGTGTGGGGGGGGGGGACGAGAGGCTGATTCGCCCCTTCCCTTAATTCAAATAAATGGGTTTCTATGCATTATTAACATATTTTATTCAAATTTTAGATATAGGAGCATTCTCTTGAGGGGCCTCCATGATTAGTTGTGAGTGTTCATTGTTTAAGTATAAAGAGCGGGGGGGGGGGATAGGAGTAACGCCCCATAATTTATGTAAATGCTTTTTTCACGCAGAATTTACTGATTTGCTTCAAATTTTAGAAATAAATTCATTCTAGTAAAGCGCTTCCCTAATTAGTTTTGGGGGTTAATTGAATAAAAACAACGAGAATAACGGGGGATCCTGCCTAATTTTGGCAAATGTATTTTTCATGCAGAATTAACCAATTTGCTGCAAATCTTGGATTTTTTCATTCTGATGAAGCGCTTCACTGACTAATTTTGATGTTCTTCCGTTAAATATAAGGGGAAAAGTTACAATTTATTTCTTTACTTATAAATTGGTTATAATACAGAATTATCCAATTTGCTTAAAATTTTGGACATGAATTCATTTGATCAGGTGCTTATTTAATTAATTTGAGTTTTTCTTTTGTTTAAGTATAATGGGATAAAGACGTTTTATCGTCTTCCTTAAGTTAGATAAATAGGTTTTTATGGGAATTTATCCGATTTGCCGTAAATTTTGAATATAGTTTTTTAAGGCGAATCCCTGAACTTTTTGAGGGTTTAATGATTGAGTATAAAGGGAGGGATGGAGGATTACCCTCCTTAAATCAGATGAATTATTTTTTGAGCAGAAATATATGATTTGCTTCAAATTTTGGATAATTGTTTAATTTTATAAAGCGTATCTGTGATTAGTTTTGGGGGTTCAATGGTTAAGTATAATTGGGGGAAATAGGAAAAAGTAATCCAACTTACTTTATTTTTTGAGGGTGTTATTCTTTTAAAAAATAAGGCTGTAATACACAATTAGTGTAAACAGCCTGTGAATGCAAAGCCATCGCTTTAATTGGGCAATATTCTTTTTAATATTGATCCCGACTACGGCTCCATAGCTAACGTTGTGCAAAGTGGTTTTTTTATCACCCTTATATAATGCATTTTATTCGAAGGGTTGTAGAATACTGTCAGAGGTTTGCACGGGCTGGAATTTCCAGGCCAGGGCCCCGCCTGACCGGGCCGCCGGGCCTCTAAATTATGTTATGTTACCTACATTGCCCTTTCTTTTAGAGTTGTGGATTTTTATTGTTTAAGTCTAAAATTTAGACTTAAACAATAAACATCCACAACTTATCACGGAGGCGCCTTGTCACAATGATCCTATATCTAAAATTTAAAATGAAAACTGATAATTCTGCATGATAAATCCATTTCTCTAAACTAAAGGTGAGAGATTAGCCTCCCGTTCGCATAGAGCCTAATGTTCGAGATTATGAGCGTCCCCCAACTTTTTTTTCCAGGACAACACCACTGCGTTCGCCCCCCTTTATTCCTATCCAATGAATTCCCAAAATTAATCAGAAAAATATTTTATCAGAATGAATCTACATCCAAAATTTGAACCAAATCGGACATCTCTATCAAGAGTTATAGCGTTACGTACATAAGTACGCACATACTTACATACATGCGTACATACATAAATACAGAACCTGTGAGCCCATTATTTCTCTGACTTTGACGCCCGTGAGATAAAAACACGTAAAACTACATTGGCCTAGGATAAACTAGATCTGCCTAGGACCAAGAATGTTGGCGTTGAGGCGGTCATTGAATTCAATAAAATCACGCCAAATTCAATTGGCCTAGGATAAACTAGTTCAGACCAATAAACAGCAGTCTAAACTAGTTTATCCTATAAGAGTTAGGCCAAACTAGGAAAATCTAGTTTGTCCTATGGGCCTTAGGATAGACTAGTTTGGCCTAGGAAAAACTAGTTTATCCGATGGGCGTTAGGATAAACCGGTTTGGCCTAGGAAAAACTAGTTTATCCGATGGGTGTTAGGATAGACCGGTTTGGCCTAGGAAAAACTAGTTTATCCAATGGGCGTTAGGATAGACCGGTTTGGCCTAAAATCGGGTTTGGCCTGTAACATATATATAACATCTTTGGCGATAACTTTTCGATTTAAAGATACAAAAAAGTTTTCTTTTAAAATCGATCATGTCAATTTTTACAAACATTTCCATTGGAATAAAAAATGGCTTTTCACGATACTAAACCCTTCTTTTTGAACAAAAAAAAAAAAAAAAAAACACAAATATAAATATTAATTTTAAATTTTAAATTAAAATATTTACCAAGGTATTTTATTATTTTTTATATATAGAATTTAACCGTAGATTTTAAAACACCCTGTTATATATATATATATATATATATATATATATATATATATATATATATATATATATATATATATATATATATATATACAAGGTGGCCCAAAAATGGTGACCAAATTCTGCACAGCCAGATTCTTCGTTGGGAGTAAATAAGAACTGCGACAAGACCTGTACCTGTACGATCCACAGTTTACGCAAAATATACGAAAAACAAAGTATGACGTCACAGCTAGGGCAAGGGAAAAATAACATATTGAATATATCATCAGCAGTATTTGCGTATCTTTCCAGACGAAGACGTTCAAAACGTTCATTGCACGTATCGCGTCATGCATGCGCACATGTGGAATGAATGGCTGGATGACGAAATGCATGATAGCCATGCAAAAAATACCGGTAGTGGCAAGATGTAGTCTTTTAAATTCGAGTTCAACGGCGGCCTGATGTCATTCCACAGCGCGCGCATGCATGACATGATATGAGCAGCAAACGTTTTGAACGTTATCGTCTGAAAAGATATGCAAATACTGCTGTTAATGTGCCAAAAAAAAGTGCTTTTTATTTTACACCAACTGTGGCGTCATACTTTTTTTTCGTATTTTTCTCGTAAACTATGAATTATACAGGACATTTCTTTGGACATTTTTTATGTATTCCCAATGAGGACTCTGGTTGCGCAGAGTTTGGGCGATATTTTTGAGAGACCCTAAGTACACATATTTTATTTCATTTTGTCCTTTACAACACAAAAATGTTAATTTAAAACTTTCAAATAGATATATTATAAACTATTTATTAAAAACTTAAATCAAGGATTTCAAATAGATATATTATAAACTACTTATTAAAAACTTAAATCAAGGATTTGGTTTACCTTTTATTTAAATAATATTAAATTTGGGAGATATATGATAACGATGCAACATTTTTAAAGAATACAAAAAAAAATCAAATCAAATCAAATCAAATCAAATTCTGGTGACTTACTGACAATAGAAAAAAATATTAAAAATTTTTTTAATTTTAATCTTCCTTAAGCCATATTATCACACTTTATAACTTGAAAACAAAATAAGTTAATAATGACAGAAGAATATTAATTTTCTTACTAAGAAACAAATAAATTGAAAATTATAAGTTAAAATTTTAAACTTACAATATTTATAAAAGATTTCTTATTATTGGATACTGCAGTCATAAATTAAAAAAATTAATAATAATTTTACTGATTTCATACTGTCATGAACAAATATTCCATAAGATAATGAATCCTTATCAACGTCAAAGTATTTGATATATATAAAAAGACAGCATTATTAATTTTTTTAATCAGAAACTGCATATTTTTAAGTAAAACTAAACATTTCAAGAACATCTGGCATTTTATGATTTTTTAATCTTAAAAGAGAATAGTTAAAGTCATTTAATTAAAATCTGAAGTACGTATACTTTATTTATTATAGATACTTGCGTCATTATTTCAATTTTTAGAAGAGCATTTTAAAATTTTAGTCTAATTTTATGCGAAGATGTTGTAAATAAATATATAGACACTGTACTATTGAATTTTAAATATTCTGAAATGAGTTTTAAAAATTACGGCTGAAAATTTATATTAACAGAAATCACCCTATATTAAACCCTCAATAAATAAATATATAAAAAATCAAAATCAGATTTTAAAATACAGTCTAATAAGTTAAGTTAAGAACTGCTATAAGTTCTAGAGTCCTGCAACCCGAACCCAAAAAATTCTGCTTAAAGTCACATTGAAACCGATTCAAACCCGAAATATTCAAATCTCGTGTGCATAAATTGAAACTTAATCTGAAATGTCTGTAAATAAATTAAAATAAATAAATAAATTTATGTGTTAATGGTGCTTCGTATATAAAAATAGATACGTATTCTAGATACGTGTTATTTATACAGAGTGTTTGTTCTCAACGCTGTTTAATGACTAAGTCTTTAACCGTTAATCATAGAAATATAGCTCTATTTGTATGACGTAAAGAAGTGTATTAAAAGCTATTTGGGTTAATAAAAACATTTCTTAAAAAATTACGAACTTTAAATTTTTATACCATCCTATAGGTCTATGTTATACTTATTAAAAATCTCCTATAACTCTAAACACTAAAAAAGAAAAAAAAAGTCACATTCATTTATGTTTAAAAGTGACCGAGTAACAGTTGTTAAAAGTTGAAGATCTTTTTTCTTGCTAAATGGAGGTCATTCACAATTTACCAGAAAAATAATCGTCAGATATAAAACAAAAAATGGTTGAGAATAAAATTAACATAATATTATAAATTTGAAATCCATTTTCCCCTGATATATTAAAAGAAAATATACAACTTGTATTAAAATTATAAATGAAAAAAAAAATAACAAAATTTTTCTGAAATGAAATCGCAAAAAGAACAGTCTGAATTGTTTAGAAAATGAAACATATATGCTAAAATACAATTATTTGCATCAAACTGAAACTTAATAAAAAAAATACTATCATAATGCTTGAAGGTATGTCTACTTTCAGTTAAAGTGTAGATACACGTGAAAGAAATTCTTCTAATACAAAACAGTTTATGTACGATCCCTTAAAACATGGGCCAACTCCTCTGGTTCAGGTGAAGCGAATTATTTTAAGTCCTGCAATTCAAAGTTTCATATCGTGATAAATTTTAGTATTAGAAGAATGGGACTTTTTTTAGTCGTATTTGTCAGTGCAATCGAAAATTTTTATTTAATATCACATGGGACAGGGGGTCGTATAAAAAGTTAAATATAATAACTTTTTAAGAAACATTTTTAATGATGCAAATAATACTCCCATATCCTATCTTTTATAAATATATAAAATAGTTCATTCTAACTGACTGATAATCAACGCACAGCCCAAACAACTGAACGTAGAAACACGAAAAATGGAAAAAATTAACTTTTTAAGATGTAAAGGTGCACTAAGATGGGATTTTTGAAAATTCCTCTTCTTAGGGGGGCAAACGAGGGGGGGGTCAAAAATTCTGGAACATCTTCCTATATCTCAGCAGCCGTTTAAGGTAGCGGAGTGGAAATCCAGAAAATAAATCTATTAAAAAAAATAATGAAACACGTATTTCAACGAATTAAGAAATCGCCCACCTGAGATGGTTAAAAGGAGGGTCGAACAATTTGGAACATTTGACAGATCTCTGCAGTCGTTTTAAGTAGAAGCGTGAAACGGCAGAAAATAAATATATTAAAGAAATAATTATAAAACGTGTTTCAGCGATTTTAAAATTTCCAACCGGAAGGTGTAAAGAAGGGGATCAAAAAATTCCAAAGTTTTTTAGACTCGTCATGTGACATATCATCGGAAAGCCCTCGGACCGCTCTTTTATATTATAAACTTTTTCTTGCCTTCCATTTTGCCCACCCCGGGGGGCAGTTTTCGAAATTTTTATAAATTGTATCATTTTATCTTACAGATCGGATTTTTTTACAAGGTCCTTTAATAAATATTATTTATAATACAGGAAAATTTCAAAGAGTGCGGAAGATTTTATACCGGGGAGGCGTGATAATTGGAAATGTGAAAGGGAAGTAAATCTCTAAATTTGGCCTACAACCCCCCCCCCCCCATGTGATATATCATTTGAAGCTCTCTGACAATTATTTAAAGTTATATGCCTCCAGCGTCTCTCTCCCCACTTTGCCATCACGAGAGGTGGGCATTTTTCTAAATATAGCCGACACACTAATGTGATATATTGTTGGAATGGCCTGTCACCACTTATTAATGTTAGGCACTTCTCGTGTCCTTACTGCCAATTTGACCAATTTTTTAAATCTTTATTAGATGTATTTTTCATTTGATTCAAGATTCCTTTAGAGAAGCTGATCAGTGGGGAGGGCGAAGACTGCTAGTTTAAAATATTTTTGTAACTGAAACTATTTGTCTGTGAGTAACGTCCTAAGAATTAGCCATTAGCCACCCTTAAAAAAGATACCTTGTGTACAAGAGATTAGTTTGAAAACGATATTAAACTTAATTGTTCACCTGTTTGCATCATTTTAATTTCCTTTTTTTTATCATGATCTTGTTTGTAGGTAATCCGCTCCTTTTCGTATTTAGAACTTTCGATTCATCTGAATTTATTTCATTTTATTGAGTCATCCGGATAATTCCGCAGTTTTTGCCCGCTTTTGACTTTTTATATTTTGATACTGCTGATAAGGAGTGATCTTGAATAACACAAATATGTACATTGGGTCTTTTCTCTTTGCTCTGTATAGTTCTCGTTTGTATTGTGTTAGAATTTGTTTCAGTTCAGTACAAAAAATGGACACCCAAAAAATCATTTTCGTCATATTCTGTTATTTCAAGAAAAGTTGAAATGCTACTCAGACGGCTTGCAAAATTTGTTTTGCATACCGACAAAGTTATCTTTCAAATTGTAATGTTCGAAAGTGGCTTAAAAATTTAGCGCGGAAATTTTAATCTCGAAGATGATGCCCGCTATGAACGACCATCATCATTTGTTAATAAAGACCTCTTAAATATAAATCTCAACTACCACACTCTACACTTTTTGGACTACTTTATCTGTGTGATAGCACTGAACTATGTAACGTAAAATTTCAGTTATAGCATCTTTTAAGGGGTATTCATTTACAGATGATGGTCGTCCAAAGCGGACTCATTTTTGAAGATGATATTTCTGAACTTAAATTTCTCAAAATATCTCCGAACTTTGTCATTTGAAACAGCATATTGTCCATATACAGTACAAATTTTACGAGCAGTCTGACTAGCATTTTTACTTTTCTTGAAATAACTGCGAATAATATGGAAAAAATCACCTTTCGCTATTGATGATTCTTCATTCTTAAGATAGCACTGGAACTAAAATTGTGCCACAATAGAAGCGAAAAATTTGCAGCGTAAGCAGAAAGACAGAATTTACATATCAGGTTCATTCAAACCCACTTCGCAGAATAACAAAATAATTTGAGGAAACCGCATTTCACTTTGAAAAACCACAGAACGTCTTAGATGATCCAATCAAATTTTCTGGCGCACTCATTCTACTTTTCATTTGTATAATTGATCAAAACTTGACAAGAATCTTTAGTCTGTTAGACTTTTAAGCATTTCAGATTCATATTTGTCCTCAAGACAACTGCAAAAACAATTCGAAATATCGATACTATGTTTTATCATTAATTTTACTTGTACAATTTCATATAAAAGTTCTTATTGATGTGTACCAATTAGCAAATTTATGTGTTTTTAACATATATATCTTATTTATCATATTTTATTGTATAATCGTTCTGCTTATATCGATGAAAGAAAAGTCATTTATTTAATAAATTAACGTTTACTTGTACAAAGATGAAAATAATAATGGATGAACAATCAGTCCTTAAAAAATAATTTATTCACCAAATTCAAAATTTGATTTATTACAATGTTGATGCTTTTGCGACAAAAATCCAAATGATTCATTCTTTTTCAAATTGTTATTTTCAAGTGTTTTCTTAAAAAAGGGTTAGAAAATAACGGATCAGGTACTGTGAAAAATACATATATCCACACACCTCTATTTCAAGTATTTAAAATTTTAAACTGGATTTTTAATAATATAGTTTTGAAAATTGTCATACATATTAACTTTATCCATTTTGTAAAAATACTGCAAAATAAAATGAGCTTTCAACCATTGCATTTCTTCAAAAATCTATTTTAAAACAGATGCAGAGAAATGCACTTTTTTTTTTATGCAAATGGAACATAGTTTATATTACACCATTTATTTAACTAAGTGAAAATTATATAAACTATATCAATATTTTTTATCCTTAGTTCACTTTATTGTGATAAGTCATATAAACTATTAAAAAAAAATACTTAAAGATGTTTTATTAAGACCTATACATTGTACAATTAAAAATCAAAATCAAGTATTTACGAACATCTGGTGTCATCATCTGGGTTTAAATAGTTTATAGCTGAAATTGAGTTGCATTTATACTTGATGGGCTGTTACAAAATTCAAACTAAAAATGGGTAAGAGTAACATGCGTAATTTCCAAGATTTGACATTATTTACTATGAATATCATGAAATCCTTATCCGCTTTAAGTTTGGAACTATCCAAATAATTCATTTCCCATTTTTAGTATGAATTTTGAAATAGCTCAACAAGTGTAAATGAATGAATTCCACTTCAGGTTTTTAATGATTTTAATCTCGATGATGAGCATGTCAGATGCTCGATCTACTTTGGTTTTGTTATTTTAGTTGTGGAATGCATACATTTTAATAAAGCAAAATTTAGCAATTTAAATGTTTTTTTAACTAAACAATTCACATGACTGAATATTAATTAAAGTTACCAATGGTGAAATAGCGAAAACTCAATTATAAATATAGTTTTTAAGAAACACAATAAATTTACTTCGAATATGGTCTTTGATTTTGAAGTCTAGCACTCCGACGGTTTAATGATGATAAAACAAGAATAGAAAGTACATTTTGCATATATTTCTATTTTTTTAATGTAAAATGAAATATTTTTCTTTCTATGTGATGTAAAATGGTGATATCTGCGATATTTTTCTCATATAGTGAATAATTCAGTATATAATGAATCTTTTAACCATTATTAACAGCTTGAATAACAAACATAATCACATTAATTACAACCTTTACAGCACCCTTGTAGTAAAGCAACATTGAGCCGATATTGTTTAAATTAGTATGAAATAGCACGTCTTCACAACATTGCGTTGTTTACACTTTGGAAATATTTCACCAATGTTGGCAACATAAAAGCCATTCTAATTAATTTTAAGAGTTTTAATAATAAACAAAATCACGCCATGTATAACCAGAACCCTAGTCCTTCAACAATTTACTAGTAAAACAACATTTGCAAGTACAGTTTTTATTGGTGTAGAACATTTCTCTAACATTGGGGTGCTTATATATTGGCAGTATTTCAACCATATTGTTAAGAGATATATTGCCATTTCATTCTCAATATCCCTATTGGTAAGTCCTATAATTCTGCAATAATGCCATTTCACCTGAAATATTTCTTATTCAAATCTGATTTTTAATCCATATTTGGATTTTACTGGAAATATTTCTGATTAGTACAAGTTTGGTGAAATATCGGTGCCCAGTATAAAAAATATCAGTCTGCTACAAAAGACACTTTAAACTTTAAAAAAATGTTTGATGAGACATTAATATCTCATTTGGCTAACATCTTTCATGCCCTGTAGCAATGTAATTAAGTTTGGTTATCATCACATTGTGTGCAACACTTCTTTAGAACCTCAATGTTAAGGTGACTTAAATAAAGCTTGACGATCCCGGATGGCTTTTGCAATTTCTCTATGTATCATACCATCTAGACTACTACCCATTTGTGAAGAAGGTTTCAACATAGTTTTATTCCACAGTTTATTTCCACTACTGTATCTGTTGTTGGATGTTGGTCTCAAAGTTGCTAAGTTGCCAGTGCTTTTGCTATTTCTGTTGTTTTGGAGCGATCGAGGAAGTAGGGATCTGCTAGCTGACAACGATCTTTTTTTCTTAGGTGTCTTTGTAGTCTTCATAGTTTCAGGGCGAGGAGGCAGAGGCGGTGGTGGTATATTCTGGACACCAAGGATATCGGCACATTTGGTTTTATTCTTACCTGGAGGTAAGACAATAGCACCAGGCGGGATATCTAGAAATTGAAAAAATAGATATGTCAGTTCTAATCATTTTCATAAAATTAAAATTTTCGAGAAGAGAAACGTGGGTTGAAAGAGAGATAGAATGAAAGAATTATGATCTTAAAAGTAAAAAATAGTTTAATAAATAATTATGTATGATTATTGAAATTAATACTACATTGAATTTAAAATTCACTTTTTTTAAAGAAAGTGATCTTTATATTATAATACTAGTATTTAAAGTACCTATCACCATAATTATTATATCGTATTACTTTACAATAATTTTACATGATCAAATTTTAAGATAAATATCATTTACTAATTGTTCAAAATTAAACAATTGTTTTCCGCTTCATTGACACTGATTAAATGCTAAAAATCTTTAAAATTTTCATCCGATTTTAAAATGCTGTCCAGACATTAAAGTGAACAATACAATTCAACATGCAAAAATAACTGCAATTATATAAAGTTTTCAGCAAAATGTTCAATATAGCCTTAGTTTTTTAAAGATTCAGCATGTGTGTTTTTTCTACCGAATACTTTGAATGAGCTCAAGGCACGTCAAATGTTAATTTTGTGACAGTAGGTATACTATATAAGTTATGGAAAATGTGTAGTCACCAACGAGACAGCCCGCGATATTCTCCCCCCTACCCCAATCATTAATGAGCAAGTTCACTGTAAAAAAAAAAAAAAAAAAAAAAAAAAAAAAAATAGTGTAACGTTACATTCTACAATTGTTGGCAGCGTTGTTGCCTCCAGTTTATGGAGCAATTTAACCGATGTAACTGGTATTACGTTTCACCATAATAATGCGATTTATGATATCTTTACATTATTATAATGTGCTATTACATCAGTTATATCAGTTTAAATTACAACAATTATATTAATTGAATGACTCCACAAAATTGGTGGCAGCATGCTACGACCAATTTTATGGACTAAAGTTACACTAATTTTTGCAGTGTACTAACTAAAGCCTGTCCATTTCGTCTTTCAATTTATGCAGCCGGATGAGAATACATCGAATATTCGTTAACAGTTCGTTGAAACTTTCATACAATTGCATTTTTTTTAATTATATTACAATAAGGTCATTACATCTTGTTGATATAGAACGAAAAATTTAGAAGCACTTGAAACTTTGTATATATTAGTTTATAAATCATCTTATATACATTGCTTTTTTTAGTACATTAAATAACCCATATTTGCTAATTTAATACCAATAATAATTATTCACCAATAAAATATTTTTAGAAACATTGTTTATTCTTTCATTTTGTATGCATGCAGAATGTTTACATTACATTCTATCCCATTAAGTATTAAATAGCAAATTTACTACCAAAATTTCCCAAATTTTTACTCAGCAAATTTATTTTACGAGTTGCAAAGTCCATTCTTTATCGTACGAGAAGCGTTATTTTTCACAAGCGATTGTACATTTTCAAAAAATCATTTCTACAAAAATGAAATGCAAAAGAAGAAGTGTCTTTTAACGTTTCCAAAATTAATCAAAACAACTGAAAGCTCTCTAACGTTCAACACATATTCTTAATTTTTAAAAAAAGCTTTGTTTAGTGTAACGTTACATTACACGAATGGTGGCAGCATTGCTGTTTCTAATTTATGGAGTAATTTAACCGATATAACTGGTATTACGTTTCACCATAATAATGTGCTTCAAGATATCTTTAAATTAGTATAATGTACTTTATACAATTATATCAGTTCAAATTACAACAATTATATTAATTAAAGGACTCCACAAAATTGGTGGCAGCATGCTGCCACCAAATTTCATGAACTAAAATTACACCAATTTTCGCAGTGTACCGCAACCTGTCCATTTGGTGGTGCTGCAGGAAAAATCGATCGCACTATTAAATTTATGCGGGCTGTACAGCCGGATTAATCTGCATTGAACGTTGGTTAATATTTCTTTGAAGCTTTCATGCAATAGCATTTTTAATTTGCATTATTTACATTAAACCCATTACATTTTAATAACACAGAACGAAGACTTTAGAAGTACTCGAAACTTCGTATTTTTAGGTTTGTAAATAATCTTGAATATATTCTTTAGTTGCCCCAGTGGCGGGGTCAGTAGAGGTAGCTGCTGCCGCACTGAGGGGTCCTGGTTCGAATCCGGGTACGGACATGGATGGTATGTTGTCCCATTGTAGTGTAATAAAATATGTAATGGATGTGTGTAATAAAAATTGTTCTGAATTGTCTCTGTTTCTTCATACAATGGATCAATCGATTCGAAAGCCATAGCTGCTATAGGCCTCAAAGTAATGTCAAAATCAAATCAATTATTATTTGACTTTATTTTATTATTATTATTTTTAAAGTTTATTGAATAACCTGTATTTACTAATTTAATACCAATAATAATTATTCACAATTTAAATATTTTCACAAACATTGTGATTATTATTATTTTTTAAGTTTATTGAATAACCTGTATTTACTAATTTAATACCAATAATAATTATTCACAAATTAAATATTTTCACAAACATTGTTTATTCTTACGTTTTGTACACATGCTGATTGTTTACATTATATTCTATCCCATTAACTATTAAATAGCCAAATTTACTACCAAAATTTCTCAAGTCTCTAGTCAGCAGATCTACTTTACGAGTTGCTAAGTCCATTCCTTAAATGCAAATATTAATTCATCTTGTTTAAAAGAAATGGCACTTAATTTGCTAAAGTGAAACTGAATAGAAATAAATCTCGTTTTGTAAAAATGCTTTGTCCTTTACTGTTTTCTTTTCTTTATTGTCTTTGTTGTTTTAGAAGTTAATTCTGAATTTAACTTTTTACATTTAATCTCTTTACAGAACTAATCTTACGACAAGCGTTATTTTTCACAAGCGATTACACATTTTCAAAAAACCATTTCTGCAAAAATGAAATGCAAAAGTAAAAGTGTCTTTTAGCATTTCGAAAATTAATCAAAACAATTGAAAGTGCTCTAACGTTCAACAGATATTCTTAATTTTTTAAAAAAGCTTTGTTTTATAAAAAGGAAAAATGTTTTCCGAGACAACAAAATAATGAATGGTATTAAATTTTGTAATTAGTTTTTCCTTTGTACATTAATTTGGAAGAAATTCAAAAGACCTCTTTTAAAATGTTGAAGTGAAACGGTTAATTCAATTAAGTGATACCACTTAACTTTTTACACAAATATCCGTATTGGAAATAACTAGATGTCCATTATTTTTATTTTGAAATTTTTGCACAGCTTTTGAGATTGTTCCAAATTCTAGTCAAACATTCCAAATAATTTGTTATTTTATATAATTTTTTACTCGTTTCAGAGTATAACTGTTATTGAATAGTAAATCAATATAGGAGGGAATGTAAAGATATATATTATGTTAATTCAAAACATGAAAGTTACATCACAGGAAATAAAAAGTTTCATAAACAATAAATTCAGAAACTTTTCCCTAATGGTGAAATAACATGTTTCTAGAATTCTTAGAATTCTAATTACGTATAAAAAGTTAATGTTTAAAAATATTTCGAATATTTTTCTGTTATTCGGTTGAAGGAAAAGTTCATAACGTTTTTATTTTCTTCTATATTGAGACGAAGAATATGTTGGATTTGTGAAATTTTTCGACTTTGCGTCTTTGATGAATTTATAAGTTTTTCAAAGTTAATTTTAGATACGCATTCAGAATACGATTTCGGAATTGCAAAAAATGTATCAATTGCTTCTGATAATGAGTTGCAAAAATTTCTGTGATCATTTTAACTCAAGAATTAACATGATGAATATTATGAAACTGTGTATAATTAGATGCAACATAAACTGTTGCTTATTAGATTTTGGTGTATTAATGTGCGAGATGCTTATTATGAAAACCAGGCAGATTCATTTTTGACTTTCAACTGACCGTTCAACAGCGAGCGGTACTGTGCGATGTTTATTACAATGAACTTTACGGTTGTATTTCAATTTTTACTTGAAATAAAAATATTAAATTTAATATTTAGAATTATTAATTAAACATACTTATGTGTATATACTTGTACAGAATTGAAACCCAAATATTAAAATTAACTTATTGAACTAATATTTAGTACATTGATGGACCCAAAAATTGTGTAGGTCAAACCTGTTGGCATTCAAAAATACTTACAGCAAAATTATAATACTAATATGTTGATAATTATTCTACTGGCAAATTGTTTAATTGCAGAAATTGTGAATTTTATTGACACTAAGAATATTAATTGTAAACAACTGACTTTAATTTGTTATCGTTGAACTCAGAATATAATTGTAAATATTTTTCGATTGGTATCCTAACATTGTTTGTAATATTCACGAACAATTGATGATGCCACCCCTTGTTGGACCATTGGTAGCTTAGTTTAATAGCCTATAGGACTATTGATAGCCAGCTGCAATTTGCAAATTAATTTTAACTTGAATAAGTTTTTTTTATGTATATATTTTTGTAAAAGATTGGTGCCTTCTCTTTCTGGCTGAACTGGGTTTCTGCCTTTGAGCCCCTGCGTGTCGGAGAGACTCCGAGAAGCGTGTAAAACAAGTCTAAGCTGAATCTCTGATCAGGTGATCTTACTCTATTCACTCCGTCAAACTCTAAATGCATATAAATTAAGGCCCCACACTAGGCTCAGAAAAAGACCCTAATGATAATGTAAAATCTATGGGGGCGTTCTTTTCAAATATCTTGCTCAAATTTTAATATTTTGACGTGATTTTTTTTGGCCGGAACGGAAACCGGCCTAGTTTTCAGTTTTTCAATTTTGCTTTTATATTTTTATATTACGATAGTTTCAATTTCAGAGCCGATTTAAACCGGTTTCGAAAGTTAAAGTATTTTTTTTTTTTTTAATCTGAAACCAAAATTGAGAAAGTAAAAACTAGGCCGGTTTTGGATCGTCCTCAGCTATCTTGGGCAAAACAGTCATGTGAAAATATTAAAATTTGGGTGAAATATATGAAAAGAACGCCCCCATGGACTTTACATTATCATCCGGGTCTTTTTCTGTGCCTAGTGTTGGGCCTTAAGAAATACTTTTTATAGTGAAACAAAATCTACATTAATTCTTATAATTAATAAAAATCTGTTCAAATAATTTTTTGTTAAAAATACCTTTTAAAAATTGAACTTTTTTCTTCAAAAATTATACGCGGACATGCAAAAACATGTACGTGGACATAGAAAGACAAAGAGTAAGACAAAACCCTTATAGACGAATAGCATAACTTCCGTCATTAAAAGCTAGTTAAAAAATAAACTTAATCATTATGCGTATTACAAAAGATTTTAAAATTAAATGTAAAACTAGTTTTAAATTAAATTTGTTTAATAAAGACAAAATTTTATTGAAACTTTTCAACTCTATATATATATAAATTAAGAAACACTTTTTATAGTGAAAAAAATGTATATTTATTCTTACAAATAATGAAAATGTATTTAACTAATTTTTTTTTATTAAAAATGCGTTTTATGAGATTTTAGTAAATGAAAAATTGAAACCAGAATCTTTTACTTCATTTTCTCAGCCTAAGAAGAATTTTTTGTTTGTTGTTTGATAATTAAATGATTTATTATTGATGGGAAGTACTTTTTTAATCTGTTTGTAATTAAAAAGCAAAAGATTCACAATTTATCTCTAAAAGGTACAGTATTAGAAGTCTCGTTTGTGAAAAACGACAATATTCTTTTATTGGAAAATACATACTTTTGAGTATGCTGTAACAACCACATAAATAACAATAAAATATAAATAAATAAAATTTAATGCATCTATTTGTCTTACTGGCAAGATAAATAAATAAATAAAATTCAAAACATCAAAATTTCACAACGTTGCATAAGTTTACGATGCCTTGTAGCAACTGAATACATTTCTATCAAGATATCCGTATAATAGTTTTAGAAGATTCATGCATGCAAATTATTAAGAGAATATTGTTTCAGTGTGCAATGAATACTGCTGTGTGTGTTACTATAACAACCGAATAAAAACAATGTAAACACATTGAATATCAAATATTCATATGTTTTATGAATTAATATGTGTCTTACTTAGAGGCTAAATAAATTTGAAGGGTTAAAAATGTGAATATTCTTTTGAAGTTTATCTAAGTGTTTTATTCATCATGAGTGATTACGGTAGTTTTAGAAGTTTCGAATAGTGAAATTGTAAAAGAAGTATTGCTTTATCGAACAACGCATTCCATATACTGTATACTACTATATTAACCTAATAATAATAATAATGTATATATTGGTCTTACTAAAAAGATCAATAAAAATAAATCATTAAAAACACGGAACTCGCTTCATTTAAATTTTGCATTTTGACTTGAAAATTGCTAAAGAATAATTGCTTCAGTACGAATGCATATTGAAATGTATGGTACAATAACAACCAAATAAAAAACATTACATAACAATAATGTATTTGTTTCTTTTATTTTAGAGGGTACGTAAAATTATCAAAAGAATTACAAAGACACACATTTCTTAGATGTTGCCTAAATTTTGTGTTTAGCATGACTTCTACAAGTGAGAAATTGCATGTCAAACGAAGCAAATGAGGTACTATAATGAAGTTTTTAAAATATTCAGATCTTAGTGTAATAGTATACGGTACTTTGGATACATTATAGTATCGGAAATCTTTTGTGTATCCTTGTGAATACGACATGGTTTCTATTATACAGGAAATAACTTATAGTAAATCTCATCAACGCATATCAATTTCATAAAATGTGAAATAGTTAAATGTAATTAAAACGCGCCCCATACAATATTCCCCCATATATCATTATGTAACGGAATACTCTTGTATGATCCTGTAAATTAATAACAAATATTCTCTTCATATCACATTGTATCGAATGTACATTTTAGTATATATTTCATATATTCATATCTATTTTATTATGTTCAAAAGAGTGTAACATCATTAAAAAGCACATGAAACTATTTTTTTCTAACGCCGCAATGTAACGGAATACTTTTGATTACCTTTGTAATTGAACTATACATCCGATTCTCATAAAGTATGAAATGACTCCGCAAAATTATGGAATAATTATATATTATAAATTTCAAACAATTTGGTTGGGCAGTTTTAGCTCTGTTACATGCGGATGGACAGACAGACAGATGACAGCATAAACGACGACTGTAGGTATTTCATATTTACATAATTACGAACACAACTCAAAACAATAAATAAATTCTCATAAAATATGAAATGACTCTGCAAAATATGCAATAATTACATATTTTAAATTTCAAACGATTCGACTGAATAGTTTTTGCGTTGCTATATGCGGGCAGACGGACGGACTGAACGACGACCATAGATGCTACGTATTTCCATAATTACGAACTCACCTAAAAATTTTAAAAGTCTCGTGTGTGAAAATTGTTAAGGAATAATTACATCAGTGCGCAAAGCATATTGTGTGGTACTACAACAATCAAATAAGGAGTCGGAAACTGCACGTCAAATGTAGCAAATGAGGTGCATTCGTATTAAAACGAAGTTTTAAGAACATTCAGATCTTGATGCAATAGTATACAGTATTTCGGATACAGTATAGTAGCCGAAATCTTTTATGTGTCCCAATAAATACTATCTGTTTTTGATTATACAGGAAGTAACTTGCAGTAAACCTCAGCAACGTATATCAGTTTTGATAATTTAATATAATTATAACGCACCCTAAACCATTATGTAATGAAATACTTTCGTGTGGCTCTGTAAATTAATAATAATTATTCTTTGCACCACAGATTACACAGAATGTTTATTTTAGTACATATTTCATAAATGAATATCAATTTTATTATGTTCAAAACAGTGGCGTATCTAGAATTATTATTTCAGAGGGGGCTGATGTATAGTAAAAATTTCTGAGGAAAAAAAAATCACAAAAACGTTAACATTTTCGCTTTAAACAGGTTTCTATCATATCAGATAACGCATACATTATACAATCAAACATGCTAAAATGGAACTGTATGGGACTGGATTTTCGTTTTAAGCAGGCTTTCGTCTTAATTAGAATTAATTTTTACTGTGTGTAAAAAGAGTTTGTATATATCGGTCACTTGGCTAAAATTGTTATTTTGTAGTCTTTGCAAAAAAATATCTTTTAAAACAAAAACGTGCATAAAACTGAATGTTTTTTCAGTTCCTTTTAAATTCCATCTTAGCAGATTTCAGTACATTTTAACAAACATTCGTAATTGGATTTTTTTTCTCCAGAAATTTCGGTGGGAACTTTAGCCCCACCAGCCCACCCCCTGAATACGCCAATGGTTCAAAACATCATTCAAATGGACTTAAACTAATTTTTCTCATTCGCCGTAATGTAACGGAATACTTTTCATGGTTCTTGTAAATAAACTATAAATCCGATTCTCTTAAAATTTCAAATGACTCGACAAAATTATGCAACAATTATATATTATAAATTTCAAATAATTAGGTTGGGCAGTTTTAGCTCTGTTACATGCGGATGGACAGACGGACAAATGACAGCATGAACGACGCGACGACTGTAGGTGTTTCATATTTACATAATTACGAACACAGCTCAAAACAATAAATAAACATTAACACGTTGAGTGCCATGTCAATCACCAGTAGCTTACACTGAACTTTTCGTTTTTGGCCGCGCAGTTACAGGTGACTGAAAGTCTAAAATAGCATATAAAACTAAACGTTTTAAGTAATTACTGAAAATTTATTTAAAATTTATGTAATATCATATTTTATAATGTCAATCATCGGTGATTCGGCGGCATAAAAGGAACGTTCAGTGTCAGCCACCGTGCCACTCAACGGGTTAAATAACACTAACGTATTTATTTGCCTTACTTAGAGGCTCGAAAAAAAATTTAAAAGAATTTTGAAAACATAAAAATAGCTTCGACGTTGCCTAAATTTTGTAATTAGCATGACTTGTAAAATGTGAGTATCGACATTTCTTTCGCAACTTATCTTCAATAGGGTAATTTTAAAAATATTGTGTATGAGTATTTTAAAGGTATGATTACTTCAGCGCGCAATGCCTATTGAAATGTATGGTACTATAACTAGACTTCGATTCTACATTCTATCGAAAGCATATTTTAGTCAATCTCAATTTGGCATACTGAATTCCCGATGCATGTAGTATCATAACATTGGTAAAATACACTACAAACAATTTTACTAACCGTAGAAAATAATCCTAAGAAACTCTTTTGTGTTTCTTTGTAAAAGAAATGCATGTGCTGTCCCTTCATTTTCGATAGCAATTATTTTGAAATTCACTTCAGTGATGATATCAGTTTCATTATATGTTTGAAGTGGTTTAACATTATTAACCCGGGAGAACGCGTTCTTACCCAGGGTATGGATGGTTTTAACTTTGCCACCAATAAAATAAAATTATAGCAGTCACTTTATTAAGACGGAGACAATTTTTACATTTTTTGCGATACAATAAGTTGAAGATTACTTTTATAAAATTAGTGGTTACAATTGTAAAAAACCGTACGTACTCCGGGTCTTTTAGGCCCTGCGCGCGTCCTCCCGGGTAAAAATACATTGCAAATAGTTTTTCCTCGCATTTCAGTATGTGAAGTACTGTAATTTCGGATGTATAAGCCGCGGAACAAACAATTCTTTTTCGACCCAGAATTTTTTAAGAAACAAATGTAACTACTTAGATCGACGTAAATATTTGTCTTCAATCACTAAATAAGATTTTTGGGTCCAAAAAGAATTGTTTGATCCACGGCTTATACACCCGAAATTACGGTAATTGTTTTGTGTTTAACTCTTTCAGGTCTGGTGTGCAATTAATAATACATGTCCTTTTATAGAGTATTACTTTGTCTTAACAATTTCTTTTGTTATTTTCTACATATAGAAATGATAATATATGGTAATGCCTTTCCTATTATAACTTCATTTATGCTTCGACATTTAGTAATAACAATAATAATAAAAGTTTGTTTAATTCTCTTCGCACCATTGACGATTCCTTTGTTTTATACATACATTTCACCCTTTAAATTAAAAATATAGGTGACATTTCTGAACGAATAATGTGAGAAAAACACAAAAAACATTAGAAAATTACAATATCTGTTAAACCCTGTTGTAATACGGTATTTTACAAACGTTTCCATAAACTCTCCCTTGACCTATTATGATATAAATATGAATTAAATAATATACAAAATAAGTACATCTGTAAGATTTCAGACAATGAAATAATGTTTAAACATCTATAAATCTGTTTGAATAGCTAAGATTAACTTTATGAAGGTAAACGTAAATTTTTAATTCTCAAAATAGAAAAGAATCCGAAGTCGAAAGGGTTAAACCAATAACATCAGCTACAATATATTGTCAAAATCAGATTATGAACACACTGACTGCCAGATAGACAGACATGTACATGGACGATCAAACATACAAGTGGAGGTTATAAATTATTTCTTTTTGACAGTTTAAGAAAATGTTAAAAAAATAAAATACATTATTTAAGAGAATTAACTAAAATTATAACTTTATTAAAGTAAATCTTTATAAAAATGATTGTTAAATGTTTTTAAAACTTAAGTAACTTTTAAAATTTATATAATTTTTTTACAAAAAATACTCTTATACTATTATTTTATCAACAACAACTATTATTTTATGTCCACAGTATTCATTTTATTTTATATATATCTTTGTCAAAACATTTTAAAATGTTACCTGTTCAAGAGAATTGATTAAAATAAAAAAGTTCTTCAAATATATCTTTATAAGTATTGACTTTAAAATAATTTAGCTTGTTACTTTTAAAATCTTATGTAACTTTGTAATATTTGGCTTTTCTCTGTCATTGCACAATAATACTTAATTTATTTTATCTACAAAATATTTAAGCTACAAAACTGTAAGTTCGAAAACTTTCAGTTATTTGATTATCAATTTATTTCTTTTATATATTCATCTTATAAATCTATGAAATATTTATTTTAAACTTATATAATATATACGGGTATATATATATATTTCCGTTAAGCAATTTCTTTTATGATTTGAAATGTTGGTACTTTTTTATGTACTTTTGATTTTTTTTAATTTACATTTCTTTTTCGATTAAAAAATTCTAAATAATGTTTTCAGAAAAGAATACAAAATTTACTTTATTTATTTATTTTTTTAAATGTAAAAACAGATTTTCTTTATATGTAACGATTAGAAGCCACTTTTTCAAGATTCATTACATTTGTTCCAATTTAATTATTTACATTTACGTAGTCCTTTCCTTGCTAGCATCCTAGTAACAGTACATATCTTTATTTTCTTTATTATTGTGTTCTTACAAAAAAAATTATTATTATTTTGATGTAGCAATGATTTTAGAGAAACGTAGGTTTAAACTGTATAGTTGTGCGAAATCGGATATCTGAGCTTTGAATCGATTTGAGAAGCCCACTATCGGGTGATGATTAAAATACTTAGTTTTAGTCAAGAAGAAAAAGCAGTCATTACAGTGTCTCTGTAATGGCATTAGTAAAATTTCTTTATTGGATAGTTTATTATGTATCCATACTAATAAAAAAAAGTTCCACTTTGCCTGTATGCGTGTGCGTGTGTCTGTCTGCGATGGGTAGTGAAATTTACAGCACGTACAAGGCTTAAAATTTTTGTGAACAAAGAGTCTCATGATGCATCATCTAATAATTTTGCACTAACATGCAAAAATTCAAATTTGTACGCCCTTAAGTAATACAAAAAAGGTATTTTAGAACGTTTTTTTGCTCCTGCACCCTCATTTGCACCTTGTGGCGCCATTAACACAAAATATGTCTCTGTTAGAACAGAGACTGTGACTGGCAGTTTGATACCATTATTTTTTAAATCAGTTTGGTATTCATGGAGATTACATAAAAATCGTAATTAGAAAGTTTCTAGCTCACGTTTAGAAAATGTTTACCCTTTTTTAAATAACAATTTTTTTTCTAGAAATTATTTTTAAAATGCATTTCTATCGTATAATTAAATATCGTGCGAATATTCAAGTTTCTAGGCACTTTAGTAACAGATAATTGCATCTTCAACGTATTTTGCTCTTGCACCACTTTAGGTGTGGTGGCTTTGACATAAAATATAGCCTATGGTGTGATAGGGACTATCACCATCATTTTGCGACCATTAATTTTGAAATCGGCTAGATAATTCTTGAGATTACCCTCTGCAAGTAAATACAAAGACAGACACACAAACTACTTTATTTATAATATTAGTAGAGAACAAATTAAAACAAATATTAGTATAAAACAAATGTGAATTTCATTTCGCAGCCTATAATTTGAGTTCTGTTGAATGGAATTTGTTCGGATTTGCACTGTTAATTAGATAATTTTTTGGGGAATTATTTTTGTATAGGTATAATTGATTGTTTTCATAGTTTAGACATAAAATTATGGGAAAAAATCTATAATCAGAGAACTCGATTATGAAAAGATTTTTAAAAGATCATGCTGAATAAATTTTGATAGAATATGAAAAGTTTGATAGATAATTTTTCAGGAAAGGTTTTAGTGTATTACTATACATTGTTAGGTAGATTTCGTATGAATACTACCTATTGCGATCGCTCCCATGTTGGAATTTCTGAAAAATTTTTGCAGATCTACACCGATCACGACCCCTAGACCCCAAAACTACCATTAGTAAAAAAGTTTATCCATCTATCTATCGGTGTATATCACTTTCTTCTGGACACGATAACTTCCATGATTATGCTCAGATCTTCTTCAAACTTTTACATAAAATCAAGGGGCATAAAATCTCGGTTAAGTTCGTTAATGAGCAAAATCGGACCAAGGGGGTGGAAGTTAGGAGGGTTTTTGTGAAAACAGAAAAAACGCGATAACTTCTAAATTAAAATAGATATAGAATAAGTTTAAAGGTTATATTACTACTAAAAAATGGGCCAAATGTTTATGCATGACAGATTTTTGATAAAGTTAAAAATGGGCTCAAGGGGCGAAAAAAACAGGGTTTTGGGAGGAAAAAAATCATAACATCGTCAATTTATTAGATATATCAAATCCAACTAAATTTTTTTAACTGTTCTCAAAATTATCTAAAACTTTTGTATTTACAAGTTTTTGATGGGAACAACTTTTGCCAATGAAAAAAATAGAAAACGAAAAGAAAAAGGGGGGGGGGGTGGAAAAAGAAAAAAATCCATAACTTAGTCAATTCTTAAGCAATCAAATCTAATTTAATTTAATTTACATCTTCTCGATAATATCTAAGACTTTTATACTAACAAGTTTTTCATAGAACCAATTCTTGTAGCAAAAATAAATTAAACAAAAATAGGAGTTGGAGAAAAAACTCAAATCCAAACTGCTTATATTCTGAATCATTTTTAAATTCACTTTTGATTTTAAACGCATCCAAATAGCATATCCTCCCATTTAGGAACTTCATAATGTGACGTATTAGCCAGTTTTTTGATAAAGGCAGAATATTTTTCAAAAAAGACTGCCAAACACGGTATTTTGAACAGAATTTCCCAAAGTGATGGTGATTGAAAAATTGAGGAACTATAACAAATTGCATTTTTTCTGACTCATTTTTAAATCTATTTTTGTTCTCAAACGCATGCAATTTACAGGTACTCTTATATAGGAGCTATATAATGTGACGGATTGGCCAGTTTTTTGATAAAGACAGAATATATTTCAAAAAAGGCTGCAAAATGGGCACTTCCCTCAAAATTTCCCAAAGTCATCATGATTAAAGAATCGAGGATGTATTCAAATAACAAATTGGTTATTTTATTACTCATTTTTAAATTCAATTTTGCTCTCAAACGCATTCAATTGACAGTTTTTTATTATTTAGGAGCTATATAATGTGAGAATTCGTCGATTTTTTGATAATGGCTACATATATATTTTTAAAAAGCTGTCAAAGTAGGCATTTCGCACAAAATTTCTGAAAGCGATCATGATTTAAGAATTGAGGATGTATTAAAATAACAAATTGGTTATTTTATGACTGATTTTTAAATTCAATTTCGCTTTCAAACGCATTATGCCGTATTGGTCAGTTTTTTTGATAAAGGTTAAATATATACATATTTAAAGCTGTCAGAGTGCACTTCGCACAAAATTTCCCAAAGCGATCATGATTTAAAAATTGAGGATGTATTCAAATAACAAATTGGTTATTTTATGACTCATTTTTAAATTCGATTTTGCTCTGAAAAGCATTCAATTGACAGTTTTTTGTTATTTAGGAACTATATAATTTGCGTATTGGTCGATTTTTTAATGATAAAGTCAGAATATATTTCAAAATATGTTGTCAAAATGGGCATTTGAGCCGAATTTTGCTTAAGATAATTTTGATAAAAACTAGTTTTTACATAAAAATAAATTAAAAATATTTCAAAAGCGGCCAAATAAAATTGTTAAACTGGATTTATCTCTAATCATATTTTATTTTTTGTTGTTAAAATGAGCACTCTTCGAAATCTACCTCCGCCTATAGGCCAAGCCGACAGGGATTTTTTATTTATCGAACTATGTCGAAAATTTCTGCAATCAGATAAACCCAAACAAGGAAAATTCAACCTTTTTAATAAGATCTACAGGACGAATTTTGTTGAGACATTATTAATTGGATATATTTATAAAAAGGTTTTCTGTACATTGCGTATCGTTCTATGATCGTTCTTTGCCATATCATACGATAAATGATCAATTAAAAGATTTAGTTCTTAACATCCCAAACTTTGTTTGAGACTATTAGAAAATATGACAGTTTTATGGTGTTTGTATCCGTTTCATCAATGCTGAAAGACATTCCAGGAAAAGTTGTTTTAAATTATGAGGACAAATTCCACGAAATATTTCGTTTATATCAAGTTTCATTAGGAGAAACCGATCAGCGTAGTGAATGAAGACTGCAAGTTTATTTATAAGAATATAATGGTTTATTTAATCATAAATTTAATATAAAATTATGGTGCAAATATAAGTGCAGAACATCTACGCAAATTTACATTACTTTCTATTGAAAATTTGGCTTCAAGAAAGAGCTTATAATAAATAACACGGTTTTACCACCATATTCACTTACATGAATTTACTTTCACTTATATGGGTTTACATTATTACTTTGTTTATGTTAATATTTAGTAATGAAATACACATAAAAGCTCATCTAAACATTTATAGACCACTATTGAGACTTTTATTTCAAACAACTATTTGATTCTTTTTTATAAACAGTAGTTATGAATCCAAACTAATAAACTTATAACGAAAGTAACGGCCTAGAATGACTGCATTCTTTGTTCATAACACTTCACAAAATGCTTTGCATTCTAATAAACAGTCAAATAACAAAAAATGAAAACTCAGAATCTAATTTCCTAAAGGTTAAATATTTGAATTGGTGGAAATGACATCTTGTTTTAAAGTAACGCGCACTTTCAATCGTAAAGCTTAATCGTTTTTCTAATGATGTAATTTACAATAAATTTTCCTTTCACCCGTCAAGAAATTAAGGCCAACAAATTTTTAAAAATAGGTAAAACTATACTAAATTAATTCACGTTTTGATAAAACATAATTGTTTCAATATAAGATGAACGTGAGCAAAAAACTTAATATAATAGAGATGCAACAGAAAATGTTTATCAGTTATTCTCATAGATTGGTTGGAAAATTATTGAAAAAAAAAGGTTAGGTACAAAACCTGTTAAACATTCTTTAGATGCTTTTGTAACTGTGTAAATACGTAAGCACCTATAGTCATTCATCGGTCAGTCCGTATGTCTCTCTGTCCGTATATAACAGAGCAAAAACTATCAAACCGAATTGTTTGAAATTTAAAATACATATTTGTTGTATAATTTTGCCAAGGCAGTTGAAATTTCTTGAAAATTGGATGCATAATTTAATTACAGGGATAATCAAAAGCACTCCGTTACATTACGGCCAAAGGAAAAAAGTAGTTTCAAGTGCGTTTTAATGATGCCAGACTCTTTCACACATATTAAAATTGA
The DNA here is from genome assembly GCA_964019185.1 of Maratus speculifer. Lineage (NCBI taxonomy): Eukaryota > Metazoa > Arthropoda > Arachnida > Araneae > Salticidae > Maratus > Maratus speculifer. The sequence goes on from OZ025296.1 coordinate 147,425,702, forward strand.
TATGAATCTATGAAGTATGTAATAAAATATACATTCTGTATAACCTGTGTTGCAAAGAATATTTGTTATTAATTTACAGAGCCACACAAAAGTATTCCAATATACAATGGTACAGGAAGGGAAACATTCTTTGAGGGAGGTGTTTTAATTATATTGAACTATTACACATTTTATGAAATATATATACGTTGCTGAGGTTTACTACAAGCTACTTCCTGTGTAACGGAAAACAGATAGTATTTACAGGGACATCCTAAAGATCTCGGCTACTATACTGTATACTATTACACCAAGATCTGAGTATTTTTGTAACTTCATTATAGTACAAATTCACCTCATGTGCTACGTCTGAGGTACACTTTCCGACTTGTTTGGAATATGAATACAGCTATTGAGATAGTGGTATGTAACCAATTCATCAAATGGGAACTCAATAGAAAGAAGCATACACTTTTGGACATAGTTAAATTCATTCGCAAACACACATGTCATCATTATCTAAAAATTATCAAAAATGAACTATAGAGGCCTGAAAGCTTAAGAAAATTCTGACAAATGCAGTGTGATTCATAAAGATCGAAATAATAAGCTATCTCTTGTAAAGTTTCGTAAGAAAAGGGCGCAAAAATTTTGATAAGTTGTAACACTATTGGGGGTCTATTTCAGAACATAAGAAAACTTAATGTTTGTACGATCCTCCCCCGTAGGATATAATGTTCAATTAGGGAAACATTTCTTATCCATTCCTGATTTAAACACAGAAAATTCTATCTTCATATCAATAAAAGTCACAAAGTTATGTCCGTTTAAATAGCTAATTAGGTTTTAAGGGATTAGACGCAAATTGAAATATGTGTAATTAAAGAAAGAGTGTTACTTTAAGTGTTAAGTGAGAAAGACGTAAAAGATACATTTATTAAGCTATTTTTTGTGATGGTTAACATTATAATGTGAAAACAAAATCACATTCTAAAATTTCTCATAAACTTTTAAAAAAAATATTAAATGATTATTATTTTTTTAGGTGTAATTTAAAATCATTTTAACTTGAAGCATTATTTGCCGAATTTCATATCATTTTCATCCTTATAATTAAAGAGGACAATATAATTTAATTTTGTTTCAAGAACATTTTAAGTATTAATTTTTATAATATTAAAAATACAAAGAAATTTTTTAATGACCTAAATAAAAAAAAATTAATATATTTTCAAAAGTAAATATATATATTTTTTTAATTTGCAAAAACAATGTTTATGTAAAATAATAAAAAAGACATGTTCCACATTTGCACCATTTTACTTTATTCTTTCTCATAACAATTTAAAGGTGAAAAATGGTTTCTTTCCTATGTGATTCCGTCTTAGAAGATTTCACTGTATAGCATATCCAGGGTCTCCAGTATATGGAATATAGGTTAATGATATTAATAATAAATAGAACGTTTACATAAAAATAGAAATTCATTAAAAAAATAAATATCACAGCCTAAGGCGCTCCTCAAATATGAAGAATATAAATATGAAGAAAAAAAATTAATGGCAGTTCCTTTTAGGATACTTCCAAAATATCAATATTTTTATTTGCATTTTTTTAATACTTAAAGTGTCCGTAATAAACCCACAAATCCTATAATAATTTACCCCAATACTTAAGTAATGACAATAAAATTAACAGACCGCTGTCTGTCACTACAACGGATAAAAAAGCCGCCCAAAAACTTTAAACACGTTTTTTTTTGAGTTGGTGTGAGTTCGGACACTATAGCTTTTTAAGCTGTCAACATTTTGCTTTTTGAAAATTAAATTAGATTTTTAAAATTAGAAGTCAAAACTTTAAAAAATAAAAATAATTAATTTGAATATTTTAAAGTTTCGAAAAAGAAAACTTAGTACCCAAAATTTTTCTTGAAATTTAAACAGTCGCCATTTCATAAAATCATTATTTATATTATATTTTTTTTTATTTGGCTTCATACTAATTTAATGTATTTTAAAAATTCATGTGATTTCTTTTTAACTGGATCATAAATAAAAGCGCAATCATTTATGCTGATTTAATGACCACACTTTATATAATAAACTTTAGAGGAGTTTTAATTGATTGAATCATAATGCAAAAAGTACAACAAATTACATTCAAAGTATTTTCTTTTTGTTCATCATTTAAACAATAACGAAAAATCCCTAAAAATCAAATTGTATCTAAACTCTTCGCTTAGGAAAGTTCCGTTGAAAAAAAGGATTTAATTACAATTCCTTTTCGAGTGAACAAATCACTTAAAATTGCAGAAATTTAATGTTCTGAAACAATTTACAATTCCATCCTTTAAGAGGCTTTAAAAATCAAAAATCTTTATTGCTTCGTTGCATATAGTAATTAGAATAAATCTGATTGATTTAAGTAGCTGAAAGTTGTTTTTCTTTAAAATCAGTGTTTCGTATTAAATACAAAAGCACAATTTCGTTAATTAAATAACTATGTAAAATGTATGTAACTTTGTAAATGTTTAATTGGGTTTATATTCAAATGTAGTAAAAGGCATTTCTTATAGGTATTATTTGATGAAATCCAGTTACAAATCAAAAGTACTGAATATCTGGGGAAAAACATTGACATAAAATCTTCTTTAAAAATTTTATATAACAATAAGAGAAATTGAAAAAATTAAAACTTCTTACAAATAAGATATGCATAATTTTATAAAACTTTTAAGGGAATGTTAAATATTGAATTACGAATTTCAATAATTTTTCATTGTGAAATTTTATAAATTTCTCCAGACATCTAGATATTTTTATATAAATAGAACATATTTTAAAATAAAGTTGAAATTTGATTATATTAACAAAAACAGCATTTTAAAATTGAAAGATTCATAATGAAATTATACTTCAAAATACACCACGTAAATCTCCTAACAGCAACAATTATTTAAATGTAACTTTAGTTTATACACATATATATATATTAAAAAATATATTTATGCATTCATTTCGTGTACACAATTATTGTTAAAAATATAAATATATTTTTAATAAATTTTATACAAACATTACAATTTTCTTTTAGCTAAATTAAGGTGGATACATTACACAATAAATATTTAAATACAATTACTTAAAAAAAAAACCTTGAATGTCTCTACTCGACTTTCCGAACAGTTTACAGAATACTGTCGATTTGAATAAATAATCATATAAGAGTAAATAAAAACTTAAACCATAATTTTACAAAGGTAAGCTCTAAAAAGGAGAAAATATGGGAAAATTTTAATATACATCCATACAATTACATGCACATATATATATATATGAAATCATTGGGAAAATAGCGAAAACCTATTCATTACACCTACTTCAAAATGATAAAAATTTACCAATATTTTCATAACTGCAGGGCTCCCAAATGGTCCGCGAACTGAATATCAATATTTTCTTAGAGAGAATTTCGTTTTATATTTTTCTTGCAAATTGCGCAGAAAATGCCTTTGGAAGTTCATTTTAGCACAAATGCTGTAGAAACATACTGTGAAATTTTCTGTTAAAAAATATTGGTGTTCAGTTCGCGGACCATTTGGGAACCTTTAATTGGGGTTTTATACTCGAACTTATAGTGTGCTATTTTATTTAAAAAATTATCTCTCTGGCAATTTTTCTTCTTTTTTCTACTGAATACTTAATAGTTTATCGATTAAAGCCATTAATGTTAATTAATATTTCAACAATTCTTATTTGTTATGAATGTAGATAAATATACAATACATAAAAGTAGTCCCTCTTTATACTTCTTTTTCATTATGCATGTATATGTATTCAATCTTCCGTAACAATAATCTGTATTCAATTTTCCCGAAAAAATAAGCTGTACTTTAATCACATTTTTACATTCCGTACATATGTAGTACAAGAAAAATATTGATATAAACTGATATAAACTGATAAAACTCCGATTATTAAAATATTGGTATGTTTTTTTGCATTTTGAAGTAGGTGTCCTGAATAGGTTTTAGCTATTTTTCCAATGATTTCATATGTATGTGTGCATGTTCTCATATGCATGCACATCGAAATTTCCCCTCCTGAGAGCTCACCTATGTAAAATTATGTTCTAAGTTTTTATTTATTCTTATATTATTATTATTTATTTGAATCTACAGTATTCTGTAAACTATTCGGAAAATCGAGTGGTGTCACTCAAGGTTCTTTTAAGAAACTGTATTTAAATATTTTTCGTGAATTGTATGTGCCTTAATTTAGCTAAAAGAAAATTATAATGTGAGTATAATTTAAAATTTTGGTGACAAACACAGAACATTTGTTCGTATGCTATACATATATATACATATATTATTTTAATGACCGTGGATATTTTACAACTATTTAATTGCATCTTAAAAGACGCGGTATAACGAACGATCACAATTTACCCCGTGATTACAGTTTCGAGTATATATGAATCTTTTAACAAAATCTGAAAGCAACGAAATTGTAACTACTTTTAGAAGATAATTGCCTTGTAAAGTACTTGTAAGTGCAGAAAACAACATTTACGATAAATAATTAGTTATAATTGTAGTTCGCTACACTAAAAAAGGAGTTCTTTCATCACTTAAACCGAACTTTTTTGAATAAAAGTGTTTTAAATTATTAACTTTCTATAACAGTTTAATGTTACAAGTCAAAAAGTTGTATTTTAAACAGTAGATATGAGTAGATATCCGAAATAGAAACTTTTGTGAACTTACCTGAAATTCCTCCGCTGGAAAGGGATCTTCGACAAGTGGTATCCATGAACCTCACTCTTCCATTGATGTGCCTGTCGGTCGTTCTGATGTCTGGATATCTCCATTCTGGATCAGAGTCCGGCTCAGCGGAGTGACTGCTAATCCCCGAATCCGAGAGTTTAGGATGATCCGATATCCGAGAATTTCCCGGATCCCTGTCAAGAATCGATGCGGGGGAGATGGTCGGGATGTCGATCAAGATTTCGTCAAGCTCGGAATCGTTCGTAGGTGGATCTGATGGATAGAGGGGGCGGAGTTGAGATGCAACAGGCGTGGCCGGACGGACATCTTCAGAAGATGAAGAAGATGAGGATGAGGAAGTAGCGAGCACACGAGACTGAAATGATTTGTTGCAGATTATTGAAAAGGCGTGAAGTGAAAATTATGTACAGGTAGAATATGATTTGCATAAATTATGAGGTCCCTAGAGAGGAAATTTATTTTCATAACATGAAATTGAATGTTTCTTATTGTTATTTATGGGAAAATTTATGCATCAAAAGAGCAAGGAGAGTTAATGAAGTTGGTAGAAAATTATCATTAATTTCGTGATTACAATGAAGGATGAAATCAATGATTTCGTGACATCCAATTGCTTGACATCAATGTCTTTAGTAACTTGCTACAATCTTCATACATTATTTACTCGATCTTCACAAAAGAGTTTAGAATTTAACTTATTTATTTGTTTCATAATTATTTAGTTCTTTAATTGGCGAATTTCGAGAAATAATTTCACGTTTTTATATTTTAAATATTTATTCTGCATTTAAAGGTTTTAATAAGATTACAAAAAAATTTCAAAGATAGCTTGAAACATAGCCTAACAGGGCAATAGAAACATGTTCTAGAAATAAAGTAAAGAGTCGTACACGATTATATTTTTTAATAAAATTTTTGTTCCTATTAGGATCTGCTTTATGCTACCTTTAAAATTTTCTTTTAATACTAAGTAAAACATTTAAGCGTTGAATAGAGCATTTAAAAAATATATAAACTACTTTTTTAAAATTTATCTCTTAAATAAAGAAATAATAATGAAATAAATAAATAAAAACCCAAACTATTCTTTGAATATCTGGCTAAATAATTTAGTTGTAGTAAATTTATAAAGGCTTTGGGATCAAGTGACTTGATGCCACGAAATCCTTGATTTTGACACTGATATCCTAGAATACGAAGCAATGATTCATATATAATTGAGATACCAATAGCGAAATGGTCAGCACGGCCTTCTGCTCGGCTAGAAGCCCCAAGTTGACTCCCAGCTGACAAGATTCACTCAACTTTCCATTCCTTGGGAGTTAATAAAATAAAAACCAAGCTTCCCTGGGAACTAAATATTAAGTGTCGCACGTTAAACTTCTTGTCCCTGCAGGCGAAGATACGAACTAATACAAAAACTATGAGGAGGTTATATTCTAATATCTCATAAGCATTTCGACATTTTTATTTTTTAATTTTTAATTAATTAATTTTTATTTGTTTATTTACTTATTTTTGCATTGGATAGCTGAGGTCCATCTCTACATCTGTCCTTTTTTATTTTTTCGATTTGACTGCAGTTTATAAAATTACTTTTAATTTTGGAACCGAATCTGAAAATGAAAGGGTCTTTCTAGAAAATAACTGGCATAAAAATCTAAAACGTAAAAAAGAAGCAATGTATAGATGAGCCTCAGATATTCAATGCAAAAAATAAATAAGTTTAAAATGTAAAAACTAAACTAAATGTTGAAATGCAAACGAGATACTATAAATTAACATCCCCATAGGTTTAGTTTTAGCTCGCGAGTGTATTTGCTTGTAAGGACATGAGCTTTAAACTGACCATCTTACCAGGAATTATGTTAAATAACAAAGAGTCAAGTGAACAGAGTGGGCACTGTAGGCCCAGATCAGTGGCCTAGCGTTATTGGGATCATTTTAGTACCAGTATAATTACCTAGAATATTTGGCTTTATTAAACAACGCAAAATTTAGTATACAATAATACTGATAATAAAATGATCCACCCGCCTCTTCTCAAACGCTATGACACTTTCCCAGATCCTACATAAAACGTGGAAACACAGGTTTTTTTTTTTTTTTTTTTTTTTTTTTTTTTTTTTTTTTCTTATGTATAATTAAGATTCATGCTTCTGGAATATATTTGTGATCAAACATGGCAAATGGTAATAGGAATATCAAATTGGAATAAATAAAAAACTATCATTAGATGGTAAGAAGCTAGAATAAATTATATGAATTATTAAAAAGAAACGTAAATTCGTAAATTAAGTGCACTGTAAAAAATATCCGTTAATATGCACAAATTTTTCCGTAAAACTTTATGGTATAGTTTAATTTTCCAAGAAAACAGTTCAATTTCTATAGCTGATATTTTGAGATTACAAATCCGTGTAAATCCAGTAACATTTCCGTCAATTTAATATACAAGTTCCATGAATAATGTTTAGAAATAATTGTTCTGTTAGGATAGCGAAGTAATTGTTGTAATACTTGTCTTACAGTGATATTATTTTCAATGAAACTTCTACATATTAGCTAAATATAGTTCTATGTTGAATACATTCCAATCATTTCTAAATACTTACCAAACAGTTTTGATTTTAAATTATTATTTTTAACAGATAAGTGTCATGGTGCCATCTATATCAGGAATAGAAAAAAGTTATTGCGAGTTGTTTATTGAACAATTGAACATTTTTTATAGCATATTTTTTTAAAAGTGCATAGGAAATTTTTAAATGGAAAAAAAATCTAGTTTTAATTTTAATATATGTATATATATATATATATATATATCTTTTAATCTATACACATTAAGAAGTTCGCACACAAAATTTTAAACATATCTGAAATACATTAACGAAATTATTATAATATTGATTATCTAAGTTATAAAAATCAATGTATGAAATTTATTTTAATAACCTACAGTAATTATCTTTATTGAGTTTTCGGAATATAGTCATACAAATAATTTGTTAAAATGCATGCGTTTTTTTTTAATTATGTTAGTATCTTTTCTAAAATAAATAAATAAATAGAGTAATATTACAATAAAATTTTAAAACTCTTCCAAAACAGAAGGAAACAAAACTCTTAATGTATTCTTTCATGCATATGATATTTTAAAGGCTAAAATTTATTTTTTATAAAGCTAAAATTAAAAAGCTAAATATTCGAAGTTATGGAAAAATTGTAGAAACCATTTATTTTTAAAGAAAATTTTATCTTCTTTGGCCTAAAATTCACTTAATTTTTTTAAAAAGGTCTTTTTGGTAAATATATATATATACATACACACATACATATACATATATATATATATCACGTTTAGGATTTTTCGTATTATAGTTATTAACTTTTATTAAGTTTTGAACTATACGCATTAAACGCAATTGAAAAAAGTATGTGAATAATAATAATAATTCAATAAAAGCGACGAGAAGAACCTGCAGGCGTACACCGTGAACTTTCAAACACGCGAAGTTAAAAAAAAAAAAAAAAAAAAAAAAAAAAAAAAAAAAAAAAAAAAAACGAGTTTGGTTATCAAATTATGAAAACGCATCAACAGCTCGGAGTCTATACCGAAATGTTCTAATAGATGATTTTTGAGAATATGGCCATTTTTCTTTCTAATCTTCTGTCGCTCTCTCTCTTTCTCTTGTTTTTTCTGAAAACCTTTTGAAGCACAAGAAAAGAAAAAATAATAATCATTCAAAATTATTCTTTTAAGTAGTACAAGATCTAAACAAATAAACAACGAAAGAAAAACAAGAAAAACAAGGTCGGTCGAACATTTTTCGAAAAAACAAATGAGCGCCTAGTTGGAAAAATAGTGTTTCGAGAATGGTTTCTACAATGAAAAAAAAAATACGTTTATTACAAAATTACAGAAATTTTCTGTAAGTTAAATGATTTTTCACTGTTGTCAAAACTGGCACATTTTTTTCTGTCAGTTTGAGAGTTCTTTTTTTTTTTTTTTTTTTTTTCAGTATATCTACATATTTTCTTGACGCATTTTCGACATGGTTTCGAGATGTATTTTCGACATGGTTTTCGAAAAGCATCAATTTTCGATCGTACATGGAAGATTGCGCGTAAAATAGCTGTTTTCTAGGAACAATGGTATGCTCAACGAGAAAAAAAAAAAAAAAAAAAAAAAAAAAAAAAAGGTAAGAAATTAAAACATCATGAAATCTTTTTAGGGCAATAATGTACACACCTAAAAAATGAGAAACAAAGCGAAAATTTTGAACCAAAAAAGTAGATTTTTCTTTTAAGATTTCGGATTGCATATTTTCTTATACTTTCTGAAAATATGAGAAAAAATTTCGCAATCGGAGAATCTAAATGCTTGTATGAAAAAAATATCAATATGTATTGTTTTAATTACCTTCAAAGCGAGATCTTCTAGTTTTTGCTCCATATGATTCCATTGACCTTTTAACTGCAAATAAGATTATAAGAGTTTGAAACTATTAAAATAGAAAGACGATAAAGGTATTACAAAAGTGTAAAAAGAATTTAAATACACAAATTCGCAAAAAGTATTTTTATCAAATGAAACAAAAAATAGAAAATTTAAAATTACATTTAATCAAATTTTATTTTGCTTAAAAAACTTATTGAGTCATTATTTTTACGCTTCTCTTGCCTTTAAGAAGTAGTAATAAAGGAATTAAAACAGTGGTTACAAAAATATCGGAGGAGATTCGCCGGTAGGTCGCGGATGATGTTTTGATAGATCGTGAATCATATCTTCAAAAATATAAAATTAATTTTATTAGCTGCAAAAATATAAAAGAAAAAAATATTTCACAGCTTTTATGAAAATATCGAAAAAAAAAAAAACTTCATGAAAAAGCACAGTAGATAAGCGTGTCCAACTTTTCAATAAATGGGGCCGCCTTTCACATGGTCACAAACAATGAAGGACAGCATTAAATCACTCCTTATTATATTAACCTAGCCGGACTATCACGCTGGCAGCGAAATTTTAAAATGGAGGGCCAAAATCACAGTCAGGTGTGGTCCAGCGACCTCATTGGTCGTGTGGTATAGGTGAAAATCACGAACGTGTTTCTCCATTTGAAAAAAGAGTGAGGGGTAAAGTAATTTTGAAGCAATTTACCGTCTGTTCTTATTTACGATAAACCATCGAAATTAACTCAATTAAGATATTTTGATGACAATATATAAAATAAGAGTGAAAAATAGACTATAAATGAAAACAGATAAGATTTACATCGAAATTGCCGCTATGATTTTTTTTTTTCAAAAAAAGGAGTAAAGCAACATTTTTTCTACCGCTAAGAGATTGTTCTCTGAAAAGGACGCGACTCAATGACCAATGAGGTGTTTGGATTTCACCGGACTGTGATTTTAGCCCTCCATTTTAAAATTTCGCACACTGGCAATCAAACGTCAGCATTTTTAATTAGACTCATTTTTTGAGGATTTATTTCAGCATTTCGAGCGATATTTTTTCCAAATTTTAGAAAAGAAATTTATTTTAATTTATTGCCAACATTTAAAATAGCTCAAAGTGTAAAAGTTCCTTCATGTTAAAAATTTATTGACACGTGACTCTTGCACATAGAAAGAACTTTCAAATTAAAATTAAATGAATATATTATGTAATAAAAGAAGGAAAATATTGAAAACTTTATTTGCACGTAAATTTAAAAATAAAAAGAAAATTGAATAATTATAAATTCATTAATATGCGTTTACAGATGCGAAAAAGATGTCATATTTAAAAAACAAAATAAGACAGTGCAAAAAACAATATTTTTTTATAATGATAAAAATATTTTTATTTTAATATTGAAAAAAAAAGTTTGGTGAAAATTACGTCAGAATTAAAACGTTACATTTAAGAATGACTTATTTAAAACCATTACCTTATAGCATTATTGAAAAATACTGGGAAGCTAAGAGCCCATTGACTAAGCTCATTTTATATTAATTGATTCAGAAATGTTTAAATAATCTTTTAAATCAAACGCGAAAATAGCAACAACAGCTCATTTGGCTTTAAACCCACTCGGTAAAACGGAAAAGTATAAATACCCATTTATAGATCAATCGCCGCTGAATTTTTTCTTTTAAGTTATAATTCAGTTTTTCGTAATTTTTCTAAAGCCGATTAAATTAACTAATTTTTAGAGGCGGGACAAGGTATAATATTACTTTTTTTTCTCAATCCAAAAATCCACAGGCCAAAATATGTAAAATAATATACAAAAAAAAAATATTACTTAAAAATGTACAAAAGAATTAACGAATTTAAAGAGCTTACTTGCTGGTGTAAACAAAGGATCCCTTTACGTTCATCTCTCAGCCTCTGAAAAAAAGGAATTAATACTTAAATATATTTTTCACTTGTATTGTTTATGTAAAAAATAATTGTTGTGATTCTTTTTTATAAGGTATTTATTATTATTATTATTATTAATATAAGAACTTTTGAAGTTATATTATATTAGAAGAATATTAAATACTAGCTGACCTACCAGCGTTGCCCGAATCGTGATAACTAAGATGTATAAAAAAAATCAATAATATTGACAAAAAAAAATCGATTTTAAAAGCAAAAAAATTCGAAATATTGCTAAAAATTACTACGAAAACTGCAATGAAAATCGCATTAAAAATCGATAAAATTCAAAAATTGTAACAGACAAAATTTAGTAAAAGTTCGTTAAAAGTTTCAAACAACTTTCCTTTTATCAATGTTAAAAAATTAGATGAAAAATGGTATAAAATACTAAATATCGCATTAAAAAAATTCAAAAATCGCTGCACGAATTCCGAATAAGTTTTTTTTTCAAAAGAGAACTAAATTTATTATGTAGGGTTAAAAGAATAAGAACGTATTCCTTTCATTAATGTGGAAAAATCACCTCGAAACATAAAAATCATGCTAAAAATCGACTAAAAAGTTAAATTATAAACATCTAATCAAAAAATCGAAAATTGGGCTTCGAGATGCATATACGGCATATACATATATCTCTACATATACGGAGGTTCCTTCCCTTTAAATTTTGTAACTCTATGTGCAGTGGTCTCTTTTGAACAGCGCTGACACACTCACAATCTTCTCTCTTTATTACTATAGAAGATAGATTAGAAGAATTATTTTTCTTTAGGTTACTTTGAGTACATAAAATTGAATTTTTAGAAACTATGCTTCAGAATCGGCTGTTATACAACCAGTCTTCTCCCTTGTTTAAGGAAATCATTTAGTGATGAATTTAGTTAAATTGAACTTATCTTTAAACAATCTTGCGATCTTCGATGAAATTCGAAAACCTAATTGGAAAATTAAAAGCATATAATAAATGTACTCATTTGTAAAGCTTCTGATCTTTTCATTTTGTATTATACACTTTTAAATAAAAAAATTTAAACTTTCAGATGTTAAGTTACAGAAATCTATATGTTTACTAAAATTTTATCTGTACATCGTACAAAAATAGATGTAAATCAAGAAAACTTGTTTTTTGTAATGCTACAGATTTCCGTAGCATTACAAAAGAATATACTTGAATTACAGTAATCTTAATAAACTTTCATCTGTAACCTGGCTTGCATTTATTTACATAAAAGTTCTAGGCATCCCAGTTTCTTAAAATTCTTAGTAACCTTACAGATATTCTAATTTGTAATGTAAACATGTATCTGTTACATGAATTTTTGTTGATTATATTACGTAAAAGGTTCTAAGAATCCCAGTTTCCTGGAAAATATTTAGTAACTTTACGGATATTTTTTTACAGTGTATATAATAAGTTCTATATCAAAGCACTTAGAATTAAATGAAAATATATCATAAAATACATCACAACATTTTTTTCCCTTGTGCTTTGGAATACCATCTATGACTTATCGTGTTAACAGCAGCTTTTATTTTTAAAGACATATTTTAGAGTTTTCTGTGGTTTTTCCAATAGAAAATTAGTTGAACAAACAGTTAGTATTAATTTTCGCCTTTCAAACAAACTTTTTCTTTCCAAACCATCGAATATTCTGTAGAAGATCTATGGTGAATTGTGCAATATGCATGTCGAAAATACAGGATGAATGGTATAAAGAAATAAAAGAAGGTCGAAAAGTTATAGATGTTTTGCTTTTTCTAATCGATTTTTAGTGTCTACGAGCCGCATATCGATCAAATTTAGAAGCTGCTGCTCGAAAATCATCGTATAATTCTTACAGAGGTTCCTGAGGTACCTTGTAACACGTTTTGACTAAATTTTGATCATGAAACGCATCATCGAACTACAAGTTCCGAAAGGACTTACTTTTGTCCTGTTCTTGTGCAAGAGTTTTTCAGTGAAATTGCAATAAAAGTCATCAACCAAGTCCAGTACTCAACTAAGAAAAAACTGTAAATCTACTGCAATTTGTAATCTAAACGTTGTCCTTCAATTTTTGCGGACAACAGCCTTATTTGATGAAAAAAGGTGTGATCCCCTAAATAAGCGGTCTTATTCCTTAGATATTTAGAAAAATAAGGGCAATCTACGTATTCTTACAGTTTTAGTTTATCTGTTAGCAAAATTACGGTGAGACCACGTACATTTTCTTTCACCTAGAGTGTAACCATTAATTTCAGTCGTGTCCCAAAATAAAATGTCACTTAACCATAACATATTTTTTACCCGCCAAAAAAGCGATTTTGTGGTGGTTATTAACGTGCTATATACTATGTAACAGTAAGTAAAATCTTAGTGTGTTTTAAAGTGCATTATATTCAGTTTTAAGGGCTGAACAAAAATGGTGGGTATGGATTTGTTTCTTATAAGGTATGAGTGGAATCTCTGGGGCCGACCTGTGCCCGTAATTTTTTAACAGTGCACGGTTCTGTGCGACTTTTCTCGGTTCCCAAATTTAAAATTGCAACTCCCCCCCAAAAAAAGATGTTTTGAGTCAATGGAGAACATAAATGAAAATTCGTTGAGGGAGTTATATATCAAACCCCAAAATCTTTACGGGAATTGTATGGAGGATTGGGTTTTGCTTGGGCGTAGTTGTATTGAACTTGATAGGGTCTACTTTGCACACAATTCAGTAAATTCGATGGATGTATTTAAAAGAAAGACCCAGCGAGAAAGAAAACTAATAAATATTTTTTTCTTTTATTTTAATTAGCTTATTTTAAAATAATCAGACTTTTATATTCCAAGTTATTGTTCTATATTTATTTATAAACACATATTTCTTTTTATAAATTAAATTATATTAATTTTATTTTACTTGATTTCTTTAGTTTTGGAAAGCTGATATAATTGCAAATATTTTACAGTTTTGTAAGATTTTAAAATATCTTTCGGAAAATTCAAAACTATAGCTGTTCAACTTTTATTTTATTATTTATTTTTTCAATTAAAAAAAAAGCAAATTTAAACCAGAAATTTTACTCTGTTAATGAAAACAAATAACTACTACATACGAAATAGGTACATTCAATTAAGTAAATTTTCAAGTTAGAAACATATTTATTTGATTTCGGAAAAAAGCATACAAGTTTGCAATCAAGTTTAAAACTCCATTTTATAAGCATTAAAAAAGAAAAAAAAAACTTGTTAATAAAAATCTACTGGTTGAAATGATAAGTCATAAAAATAAATAACCACAAAAAACAATTCCACTTTTACATAAGAAAAAATTAATATTTTTGAAAAATGGAATGTAATTTACATTTTCTCTCTAAAAGAAGAAATGATATATAATTAATTTTACTTTTTATACCAGTTAATTTATCTTTTTAGAAGCATTATACTCATCTGTTATATGTATAGATGGCATGTTTTTATGCATCAAATGGATACATGAAATTAATAATATATTTCGGCATTCCCAAAGACCAAATAAAGATGAAAGTTGTGACATTAAAAAGAATGCTCACAAAATCAACGTAATAAAAACTGTACAAATACCCGAGAAAAAATGAATATAACTAACTGATCTTTGCAATGACAGCAATTTTCCCCTTGAGATACGACATCAGTATCAATCTTTTATATTCAGAACTTTGGCAAGATATCAAAATCTGGTATGGCAGAGCAAAAAATATTCATATGCTTATAAAATATGTATAAATTTGTCAATTTATTTTTATCCTTTTAGACTAAAATAAGGCTTTTTCTCTTGCTTTTGTTTGCATTTCTAACTGAAATCATAAAAGCTTTTTATTTCTTAGATTAAAAATTTAAATAAAATTCCAAAAATGAAACCTAATTTTCCTTATTAACATACCAATTTGAAGCATTAGTTTAGCTCTTAAAAAAATAATTTTATTTATCACTAAATACATCGTCATTTATCATAATAAAAATATGCAATAATAAAATAGTGTATACATTATAAGTGATATTTAAAAAATTAATTAAACCTAAAAACGTTTTCGTTCAATCTTACACATCATCAGTTAGCATGTTCAGAATTAGTGCACCAGTTAGCCTGTTCAAGATTGAGCGAAAACGTTCTTCGGTTTAATTAATTTTTTAAATGTCACTTATAATGTATAAACTTTTTTATTACTGCATCTTTTTATTATGATAAATGACAATGTATTTAGTGATAAGTAAAATTATTTTTTTAAGATCTAAATTAATGCCTAAAATTGGTAAGTTAATAAGGAAAATTGTGAATGTAGGCATTATAAATGTAAATGTAGTTATCTACAGATCTTGCTATGTAACTTAATGCTTCACTAAATATTTCATCAATTAATTTATATCATTTGATATGCTATTCTCGCCAAAAGTAATACATTACATTTTAGATTTATACTGGTTTTTAGCTCACAGGCTATCATAGCCTGAGAGCTTATGTGCCCGTCCGTTCTGTATGTACGTTCGTACGTGCGTAACGCGATAACTCATGATAAAAGTATCCTATCCACTTGAAATTTTGTATACAGGTATATCCTGATAAGACGCTTCCCTGATTAGTTTTTGGAGTTCATTTGATAAGAGGGGGAACGGGGGGCTCATGCCCCTCCCCTTAAGTGATATAAACGGGTTTTTCATTCAGAATTATCAGTTTTCGTTCAAAATTTAGGTATAAGATCATTCCAATGAGACGCCTCCGTGATTGGTATTAGGAATTCATTGTATAAGTAAAAACAGGGGGAACGGGAGTTCTAATGCCCCTCCCCTTAATTGATATAAATGGGTTTTTCATGCAGAATAATCAGATTTCTTTCAAATCTCTGAATAGTTTTGGAAGTTTAAATTTTAAGTATAAAAGAGAGGGGATTACTCCTCTTAAGTTATTTATATAAATGGGTTTTTATTAAGAATTTTCCGATTTTCTCTGAATTTTGGATATAGATTTTTTATATGATAAAGCATGTCCCTGATTAGTTTAGGAGTTCAATGATTAAGTATAAAAGGTTGAAAGGGGGAGCTGTTTCCCCTCCTTTGATTTGTTTTTCGATCGAAAATAACCCTTGAAAATATAAGGCTGTAATGTGCAATTAGTATGCGTAGCCTGTGAGCTCAATGCCATCAGTTTAACTGGGCAGTATCCTTTTTATTACTTTTTCAAGAAGAAAAGGGGCACTCTTTAATGCTGAAAAGCCTCAAATCAGTGTTTGAAGGAGACACATGCATAATTGCTCATTTACACTTTTTACTAGTAGTATGTTTCAGCACAAAAATTTGTCTTTATTGATCATCGAAAATTTAGGATAAATAAGGCAAACTTTTCTGTTCAATTTTTTTTTTATAATTTGCAGCCTTATGAACAAATGAGTGAAAATGCCTGGCTTGGCATCATCCTCGTAGCTTAAATGGTAGAACATTTGGAGCGTTGTTCCAAGGTTTCCGGGTTCGATCACTGGCATGGACATTTTTCACTCTATTGATTCTATTGATATTGCCTAGAAATATGATGATTCACGTATTAAATATTCAAGAAAATACCCATAAATTTTATGTCACTAATTTCAATTAATTTCATTGTCTGTTGAGTAATAATATTAACAAGAACGAACAATTTGTAAAACTTAAATTGATACATGTGTTCACCGATGCTGGGTGCATTTGCTTTTCATGTTTGTGTACTCATGTAAACGCTCCCATCTTGTGCTGCAGTTGTAGCCTTACCAACATATGTAAGTGAGAAATGACAAGCTAGGCATCGTCCTGGTAGCTTAAATGGTAAGAGCACTTGGAGCGCTATTACAAGGGCTCGATCCCCGGGTTTGATATTTTTCACTCTGTTGATTCTACGCTTAGTTAGCAATGTGATAGTCAAGTATTACACTGAAAAAAATGGTTTCTCAAAATTAAGTAAAAAGTACTCAATTTTAAGTATTTCACATACTCAAAATAGCTCCGATCCAAATGTACTCAAAACTGAGAAACACGTGTACACAATTTTGATTCCATGGTTGTGTTCAAATATAAATCCCTATGAACTTCTTCCTTAACTTATAAATTAAAGTAAAAATATACTGGCATTTATGTCTTGCTCAAAATTATTAACAATAAAAGTTTAATTAATTATTTATTAAGAGAAATAACAAAAATTATTAGCATAATACCCAAATCGAATATTTTTATGGCAAGACCACTATTTGCAAACCCTTTTAAATTATTTCAAAATGGTTTGTATAATTTAATATTTACATTAATAAGCATCTTTTATGCCACCATGAATGAAATAAACCATTAAAGGGTACAAAATTATCGTTAGTTTGTATTTGAGAACATGTGATGTTTCAAAATTGAGAAAGCAATATGATCATTTCTTATCCAAACAATACTCAATTCAGTATGAGTACATCAATGTACTCATTTTTGAGTATTTAATTTTTTTCAATGTAAGTATTCAATAATTTCAAGCGCATTTTCACTGCTGATAATTAATTGAAAAGAAATTAATTATAATTAAATATGTTAATAGAAAACATGTTAAAACAGAGGCGAGGGCATTACATTAACTTTTCTTACACGTTTCTACCAGGAAATATATCTTTAGTTTTTACTGTATAAAATATAAAAATTAAACTTTGGAAAAATATTAAATAAAAAGAACAACCTTTTATACTCATGATATAACCTGTAATTTAACAGGTAATTATTTAATAAACTTTTGAAATTCAAAGAAATTTTTGAAAGAGTTTTAAAGTGTTACGAATCTTTCTGATTATAATCTCAGTTAAAATCGTGAAATACTAAAAACGGCATAGTCTCATAGGTACAGAAATTATGTGGAATATTTATAATGGTAATGCTTATTTATTTTTGAGTAAAATTATGTAACTACTGTCTACAGTATTCTAAGTTACATGAGAAATAAATGAATGTTTCCTTGAGGAAATGAAATCACTGTTGTAGTGCTTGAAAATGCATTTACTTAATATTTTGTTACACCGATTTTTACAGATTTAGGAACATTACGCAAAAGTAAAAGGAGATAAATTCTATGCGGCAATTTACCTAAATATAGCGCTTCCACAAATGAAACAAATTAGAGAATTCATTTTTTTATACAAATTACTTAGTTTTAGTAATATAATAGTAAATTTTAACATTTTCCAATGTAGTTGAATATATTCTATGGTTTCGGTTTGTATATATGTTTGGTATTTATATATCATAGTATGCATTTTTGTACTTTATCTTGCTTATGCTTCGATCGCTATGAATTTTATATATTTTATTGTCATCATAACATAGGGGAGAGTGGCCAAATTTGGACCACTTCCCCTACTTTCAGATCTAACTCACTTCCTTTCTGGAATGTCTGCAAAATATCGCTGCACATGTTCAATTTATTCATCTACTAACTAAATATATCTTTAAAAAAATCCCTTTTGAAAATCTTAGATTTTATTTTAATTTGAAAACACTGTCAAAAGTGATATAAATTTAGCGACTGATCGCCTAAGTTTAACCCCCAGTCTCATAAATTAGATCAAAAAGGATTTCATTAAGCCATTAACCTTATTAAATTTCTTATAGGAGTCATACGTTAAATTTCATTATCACTATATTGCCAATAAAATAGACGCAGTTGAAGCTCCGGAATTCCAAATCGCGCACATGTGTAGTGTAGTTTACGGGATAGTTTGAGACGGGTTACTCGTGAATTTTAAACGATGTTTTCCGCAACGAGTATTTAACATTAACTGCTGTTGGCGATTGCTGCTCACGGATTACAAAATATTCAGTTTAACTATAAATATTTGTAAAATTTTGTTTCGTTTGGAGCTTTTACTAATATTAGAAATTCAGAATACGAGATTTTAAATTAAAATAGCCCGGTAGATAAGTTTAGAACAGAAACTGTATCCTATGATTTAATGAAGATTTTCATTTATTTTTCTTCAAGTGGCCTTGGAGACCGTTCACAATAGCTTTGCGGCAATATCTGTTACAACATTAAAAAGTTAAATGATTTTTTTGGTCTGATAAATTGGCATGTACGAAACGCATTGTTACATTTAAGGCCGGTCCTAATATGGCTACTCTCCCCTACTACACATTTAACATGTTATGCGTAGCATTTATAATTATTTTACAGAAACATACATAAGAATTTCAGCACAATACGATAGTGGTGAATCATAAAAAGCAAATAGGCCAATATACTTCAACTTTTCCTTATATTTTCTAACAAATAGTTTTTCTACAAATATGGGAAAGTTATTCATAATCTACAAATGATGTATGATTTTTTTCTTCCTTACTTACTTTTAAAGCATCTTTCAATAGTTCGACCTGTAAATAAAAAATTATAACAATTCAGAATAAAAAATAAAACGAAATAATTAAATAAATACAATCCGAATGCATACAAAGTAGTTAAAACATAAAAACTTGTGTGCCGGTGTATAATCTATGGATCAAACAATTCTGTTAAAAAAAATTTTTTAGTAATAGAAGCCAATTATTTATCGAGATCTAAAAAGTTAAATTTTATTTTAAAAGGTTTCTGGACCAAATATTGAGTGTTAGATTTGCGAATTATATACCGGAAATTACAGTATATATATATATATATATATATATATATATTTCGTGTTATATTTGAATATTTTATGAATATAAACTTCTAATAAGGTACCCTGGGTTAATAACGCTACATTAAGGTTCTACCAATTTTCACAGCTCAGTTTTAGATTGTATTTTTGAAAACAAATATATGATTTGATACAGCAACTCATTGACTATCTATATAAAAAAATAATTTAACAGATATGTATTCATAAAATGTAATGGCGTGATTTCTTGACCAATACTATTTGGCGTTATTACTAACCTATATGGGTAATAACGCCATGCAAACAAAACTATGAAATAAGATGGAATAATTGCATGTAGATTGCCCAATTCTAAAAATACAAACTCTACAAACTTAGAAATTGACAAATTGCATTCTAAGCTATTGAAAATGTTCATTTTTTTTTGTGAAAGTGTAAGAAAAATAAAGGTGGTGTGTGTGTGGGGGAGGATGAGGCAAAAGAATATCAGACCGTGAGCTTCTTTCTGCTTAAAAAGGACCGCTTAAATAGAATTATTAGAAACATTTCAGAGTTTTAATTGTGTTTATTTGAATCAGAATTTAGGATGTAGCCCGGACACTGTAGAGAATCAACCGGGGTATTAATGCCAAGGATTGACGTTATTACCTGTTGTAGTTATTGCGCTGTACATTTTAAATTACAAATTATCTCGAGAAGATATCCAAAATCTTCAACAACATTTTAAAAGTCCATGAAATGTACTACAAAATTATGTAAATAACAAAGTATTTCCGGATAAAAAAAATATTCTTCACATCACAAAACGTATCTCTCAAAATTTAGATCAAGCGTTAATTTTAGTTGCTTGTAAAAACAATAAGACCTAAAAATGAAAAAAATTAACTTGAAGCCGGTTTTCGCGATTTATATGACTCAAAACCCTTCTGCGCACAGCGTATGGGTGTCATTTACCAGATTATTTCATAAATAAGCATAATATTATCACTTGGCGTTATTACCCCGCCTGGCGTTATTACACCAGACCACCTTATAAATAAATAAATAACACGATGTTGATTTTTTCTATAAAAGCATTTTTAGTTGCAATATAAAAATAAATTTTTACAAATCAGGCATTTATTTCCTTTTGAATTAATATAAGGAAAAAATATAGATTTATATTCACTCTATATAGTTTATCAACTTATAATAGCTTACGTCAAACATTTGCTCGTAATAGATATTCCTCCAGATGTCTTTTAAAAATTGTTTACATTAGTTAAATATTTCTAGAAAAACATAAAAATATCTCACTTCTTTGCGTAATTTTAAATTTTCTTGATGTTTCTGAAGAGCAGACTGCAAATCAATATAGAGTTCTCGCCATTTGTCGATTTCATTCCAAATTCTATGTGTGCTGTTGCCAAATTTTAATCTCAGTTGCTAAAGTAACAAAAACACATGTTAGATTAATCCCATAATAGTGGCATAAACTTTACTTTAGTCATAAATTCTATATATAGGTATACATATATACGTGTATATATATATAACCATTATAAACCAGTACTAATGATCATTTACAATAATGAAACTACAAATTAAAAATAAAGTTTTATCCTTTATAATTTTTTTTAACATAACAATTGGAAATACAAAAAACATTGAAAAATTGGAACTAATAATTGAACAAAGTCTAAATATTCGAGTCTAAATTACCCTACGTTCCACATAAAACATGTACGGTTTCATCCTTGTATCCACTATAACAGGATAAAAAATGCAAAATTTGGCCTAACGTATAAAATAAATCCAGAAAAGAGTAAAAAATAACAATGAACAAAATATAAAATTAATTAAAGAAAGCATTTACCTATTGAGGATCCAATGAAGCCAGCAATGACACAGCAATTTTAAAAAGTGTGCTAAGAAGTGATTTACACTACATTAAGTATTAAAATGATAAATGCATTAATTTGCGTTTAAACTTCATCTTAAATTGAGGAAGTTACGTTATATGCCATATAATAATCGTGCCAAGTAGTTTAAATTTAAAAACATGTTTATACGACACATTTATTACACATTTCTGGATAATCTTTTAAATGACTGTTTCCAACTTTAAGGCAGTGCAAATAAAAATATTTTACTTTCTAGCAGTAAAATTATTTTCGTATGATTTTTAAAAGAGAAGTAAAAATTTAAAATAATAAAATGAATATGTTTAAAAAGCAGTAAATAGGGAAAATCATGTCACATTTAAAATTACCACACAGTTAAAAAGTATATTTACACGAGACATTTATTTCCTATTTTGGATGGTCATTTTAATAACTGTTGTGACTTCTAAGAGAGCGCAAAAAATATTTCCTTTTGAACGAGAAAAGTATTTTTACATGACTATTGAAAAAAGAAAGAAATCTTTTGGTATAATTACGTCAGAGATTTAAAACTATACATTTAAAATGTCTTATTTAAAGCCACCTTTTTTGCGGCGTTGTTGTTTAAAAAACTGAGACACAAGAAGTATGTTTAGTTAATTCATGCTATATTAATTTCTTTGCAAATGATTAACTGATATTTTTTTAATCAAAGACAAAAACAGCCGTTGGATTTCTTATGCAAGAACTAATTCGACCTTACATTTTCCAAACCAAGGGTGAGGTGAATGGAAACCCGTTTACAAGAAGATCGCCACTGATTTTTAAATAATAATTCAATTTTCTGTAATCTTTTTAAAGCCGATGAAATTAGCATGTTTTTAGAATCTGCTGTGTCTGAACGGGGGTTGAAGAGCGTAACTCGTAGCAGGCAAAGCCCCTAGTATTATGATATAGATAAAGATTTCGAGAACTTTTGACTTTCCTTTTCCTACTAATTGAAAAAAATATATCCATATTCTTTTAAATCATTTATAATTCAAAAAAAGTAAATAGCGCATTTAAATACTTTATGTGATGCAAGTCTTACCTTTTCTAGAAATTCAATATCAAAACCAGCTTCTTCAATTTCACTCTGAATTCTAACCCTGTCTGAAAGCTTTGTACATTGGTCAAGAATTGTATTGAGGAATATTAAAGCTACAGTCTAGAAAAAAAATTATTAACTTATGATAAAAAGAAAATTAATACTACTACTTAAAAAAATATATATATATATACATATAAATGATTAAAAAATCTGTTCTACACCACTTTCATTAACAGCGAGCCGAAGGTGAACTATTTTACGAAAGGGTACTTATAAAACAATTAAGAAGCAAAAAGTATTTAATTACATGCCAAGCAATACAATTAAATGTAGTTATTACGGAATGTGAATTTTTATATTCATCATAATTAATTTAAAAATCTTTCTGCATTTAGAAAATTGTAAACAATTGTGCCCATAAAAATAATTATTAATTGATATTATGATAATCATTTTCAATAGCAATAATTTTTTAATGCCTTAAAAATTAACAGCATTGGTTTTTTTTCTTTAATTTTTTACCCACTCAATTATTTTTCAGATTTTTTCTACTAATATTTTTGTATGTCAACACAAATAAATTCTGCAACTGGAAACACATAAATAGAAAAAAAACACATTTTAATTTTTTATGTTGAATAGTCTGTCATTCTTATGTTATTATATTTATATTATTTATACTTACTGTTAATGATATATATGTCATGCATATATATATATTTTCTCTCGGACCTTGACTGTTTTTCCAACCATAAACATTTTAATTCAAGAGCCGACAGCACAAAAACCTATGTTATCGAGCACAAGAAAAAAAAACTTTATTTTATGGAAGAATAGTAATAGAGGAGTTTAATGTCTGCCGAAGTGAAACGGTGCATAACCCAAAATTTTATTCCCCTTGTGGCTCACTCATAGGTTTATCATTGTGTTTTCCTGCTCCCAGTTTTCCATGTTTTGATATCTTTGATTGTACGACAAACACAATGTTAAACCTACGAGTAAACCACTAGTGGTATAAATAGTGGACAGAGATCACATGAGTCTGAGCTTGATATTGAAAGCACTCTGTAAACAATTATTAATAACATTCGATAATTGTTTCAAGCTCAGTTTTCTCATTTAAAATATATTCTTACATAGAAATGTGCTTATTATCTAAATACTCTCTTCACTGCAACTTTTTTTAATTTTCATGTCCCTAAAAATCTATCTGTTTAAATAAAAATATTTACACCCAACCACTCACTGCAAACGCATGAAATATTTTTGCAACACCAATTGAACACAAAAACCAACACTTCTAACAAAAATCGTTTTCGATTGTGTTGTGAATGCGTTGCGAATGTGTTGTACAAAATAAAAAAATTGTACTAAAAGTATTGTAAAAAATTACAAAAGCGGAAAATGTGTTTTCAAAGCATATTTCAAAACATTCATTATTAAAATTGTATAATTTTAAAGTCACCATTTTGAAAATATTTTGAAAGTGTTTTACAAGTGTTGTTTTATACATTATTTACCAATAAGTGCTTGAAAAATTTCGATTTTTGACATTTTCTCAAATATTTAAAAAAATACTTGTCGGATTCTTCTGAAACTTCAGGATTATGAAGATTATGTATGACCTCATATTTATCAACATCCATTTGATAAGCAGGGCAATTGGGGAGCCGACAAAAAATTAAAAAATAACAGAAATATTTGGGATCACCCTGTACATGAAAATGCACGAAACAATTTATCGCCGCAGAATAGAAATATGTGGATACTGCACAACATGTACACTGATTTTTGTAAGAATAGCATTTTTTTTCGTGGAAAAAGAGTGATTTTTTTAAAAAAATTTAAAAAATCTGGCATGTTTTTTGTTTATATCATGCAGGGTTTTTAACCAAATTTAACGCAAATTTCAGAAATATTGGCAAAATCTATTAGAAAAATACAGCGCAATCGGAATATAAATATATTAAATGTTTTATGAAATATGAGTAGTTTTATGAAATAATTTTTATCTGCGCATGCGCGAACAATAAAAACGATTCTTTTACATCATTTAATAGTCAATTCTATAAAGAAACTTATAAAAAAAAATCCAATCAAATATCATGAAAATTCAAAAAGATATCACTATTATAAGTAAGCTGTTTTTACATTGCTCTCTAAAAACGGCTGAATGATAAGGGATTCTCCCCAAATTGACATTTTTTATTAACTGACTTTTAGGAAAAAATTGGTACTATTTAATGAATACAATATTGATGCTAATAAGTATCTTGACACTTGTGATAGAAAAGGAAAAGAGCTTTTATTCTTTTCTATCACAGATGTCAAGATACTTATTAACAGAAATATTGTATTAGATATTGCGTACATTAAATACTAATTTTTTCCTAAAAGTCAGTTAATAAAAAATGTCAATTTGTGGAGAATCCCTTATCATTCAGCCGTTTTTAGAGAGCAATGTAAAAACAGCTTACTTATAATAATGATATCTTTTTGAATTTTCACGATATTTGATTGGATTTTTTTATAAGTTACTCCATAGAATTGACTATTAAATGATGTAAAAGAATCGCTTTTATCGTTCGCGCATGCGCAGATAAAAATTATTTCATAAAACTACTCATATTTCATAAAACATTTAAATTTATATTCCAATTGCGCTATATTTTTTCTAATAGATTTTGCCAATATTTCTGAAATTTGCGTTAAATTTGGTCAAAAACCCTGCATGATATAAACAAAAAACATACCAGAATTTTTGAATTTTTTTTAAATCACTTTTTTTCCATGAATATACATGCTATTCTTACAAAAATCAGTGTATATGTTGTGCAGTATCCACATATTTGTATTCTGCAGCGATAAATCGTTCCGTGCATTTTCATGTACAGGGTGATCCCAAATATTTCTGTTATTCTTTAACTTTTTTGTCGGCCCCCTAATTACCCTGCTTATCAAATGGATGTTGATAAATATGAGGTCAGACATAATCTTCATAATCCTGAAGTTTCAGAAGAATCCGACAAGTATATTTTTAAATATTTGAGAAAATGTCAAAAATCGAAATTTTTCAAACACTTATTGGTAGATAGTGTATTGTGCTAAATTGCGTAGTTAATTTGGGGACAAAGTGTTGTGGAGCATAATACTATTTTAAAAAATTATTTTCATCAATACCATTTACAATACAACATTGTTTCAACAAAATTGACAACACTATTTTTAGAACACATTTCTAGATAGCAATACTTTTGCAACATATTAAGAACAGAATCACAACACATTAATGTGATGTGAATTTTAGGACAAAAAATATTCCGAAATGCGTTTATTTTTGTTCTTGAGAATTTGCAGTGGTGATTATAAAAATTGCAAAAGTCATTGTTATTATTTTAAAATATTACTATACAACTCGTCACCTGAGAATAATAAAGTTCTATCTGTGTTTATGAAAAAAATGACTTATCGAATTAGATAGGTTCTATTTGTATCTATGAAGGCATTTTTGCATCAACATGATGTTATATATAATTTATATATGACTTTACAATCATAATTTGACATTATTCTAATCCAGAAATGCCTTCATAGATACAAATAGAACCTTTCTATATCGGTAAGTCAAATTTTTCAAAAACACAGATAGAACCTTATTATTCTCAGGCGACGAACTATGGCAGAAAATCATGATTTTTATTTTACAAAAATTTTGGAAAAAAAACTTTAAATTGCATTAGATAAGGATTATGACATAGGGGTCCTTTTTGTTACCAACACTGAAGGTTCAAAAGCTTCAGAACCAGACAGAATTTCTTCTTATACCCGATCATTAATCATTCCAATCCCTTTCAAACTGATTGCTTAAAAATTGTAAAACACTATAAGAAACTAGACCACATTCTTGCTTCGTAAAAAAAAAAAAAGGAAAGCAAACAATTTTTTTTCTTTTTTTTTTTTTTTAGTTTGAGCCAGTGTATAAGGACTGTTATATATGTATATATAAAAAAAAACTTGGGCCGAGATCGTCTCACACAGTATTATACGACGGTAAATAAGTTTCCCACGGCCCGTAAAAAGATAAAAACATAATTACCTGTAAGTATTTTCTGCAAAAGATACATCAATGTACAGTCGGCTCTCGTTAATTCGAACTCATCGGGACCACAAGAAATGTTTGAATTATAAAAAATATGAAAAGAAAACATGCTATATGAAAACATATGGCATTATTACAAAGCAATTAATGTTATAGTGTTTTAAAAATTTATTCCATCTGTTATCATTAGAATGTGCCTTAATATTAAATTAGAATGTATAAATACATAAACTAATTAAAAGATTAGAAACAAGCACAATGGAAGAAAAATTTTGAGCGTCACTGATGAACAGACGTGCACTAAGAAAGTGGATATCACATGCCTTGGATTATATGTATACTCGTTCGGAACAATTCTCACAAAAATCAAAGAAAGAAGTTTATTCAAATGATCTGAAATCCGTGAGAAACAAAGAAAAATGACAAATGGGTATTATCGTTAGTTCGAATTAAACGAATTCAAGAAAAAATGAGTTCGAATTAATGAAAAATTTTAACGTTATTCTGCCATTGAAAATTTCGAGACTTCATGTTTAGTTCGAATTAAGCAAAGACTCGAATTATCCGATTTCGAATAAACGAGAGTCAACTGTATCAGCTACTTGATAACATAAGGAAGTTCGGAGCTGTAACACTTGTCATACCGCGGGAAAAATTTTTTGCAGTCCAGTCTCATGGAAGTCTACCACCTGGGGATGGAGCCAGTTTGTCACAGTTGTCAACCCATGTCTCATCACGCGTAATGATCATGTTGAGGTACTCGTTGCGTTTATCATGGTATCTCTGCGAAAATGTCCATGCTGCTCCCATGCTTTTTGTTTTATGTTCGGATGTAAGAGTCTTCGACACTTACATGGCGTACAATTTCTGGAACAATAACTGTTGTGCGATGATTTCATACATCTTCGATTTTTTTCTGCACTTGAGACGACGATGAGAACAACAAGTACTTCAACTGCATCGTTATGTTTGATAAGACGTAAATTGATAACGATGAGAAGCTGGCTCCACAACCATGAGACAAACCACCATTACAAGGGACTTCAAAAACCTATCTACCCTATAAAAAGCGTTGGAATTCCTGTGGTTCTTATGATGAGAAATATCTGATACATTGCTGTATCTTTTGCAGTAATTAAAGATAATTCTGTTTTATTTCTTTTTACAGGTCGTAGGAAACTTATTTTATGGATGACCCTCGTACTTACAAAAAATAACAATAATCATAGCAAAAAAAATATTTTTGTTACTAGTAATAATCCGTTATGCCGCTACGATGGTAACAATTTACACATAATAAGTCGGTTTAGCCTGTGTAAACCGTTATGTAAATACACAAAATAATATCACAAATTCTTATAATTGAACTTTGCAGTCGAGTTTATAACTGATGAAGGAAATTTTGCATTTCAAATTTGGAAGAAAAATACCTTCTGTTTAAATATTTATACCATTTTCAAAAAAGATGCAAGAAAAAGCATGGCAATACGCATTGCGATTGTGATTTATTTATTTATTTATTTATTTATTTACTTATTTTTACTTTCTTCTACCTTCAATAGAAGAAAGTATTATAATTGAAATATTTTTTCGACTTCCAGTTTTCGGCGGATTTACACGTTTTTAGAGGTCAGAGATTTTAAAAAACATATTTTTTTAAAAGTCTCTCTGACCGTGTGTTTGTGTGTGTGTGTGTGTCCGTATATCGCTATTTTAATATCAAATAATGTATGAATTGAACCAAAATTTTTGAATATTTTTTAATTTGGCAACCAAGTACCCCTTTAATTTTGAAATATTCCACCGGAAGTGGGTGCTGCAATAACGATTTCTGAGCCATTTTCAATAATGTACCACTTAAAAGTATATGAAGTTATGCATAGAATTGAACTAAATTTTCTGTTTAAGTATTTGGCTACAGCTAGTTGGTTCTCCCTGAATTTAAAAAAAAAAAAAAAAAAAAAAAAAAAAAGAAGAAAAAAAGAAAAAGAAAGAAAAAGAAAAGTAAAGAAAAGAAAAGAAAAAGGTCGCTGGAAAGGAGTGCTGCAATAGCGATTTTTTGTGCCATTGTCAATATTGTGTCACCGAAAAGTATGAAGTTATGCATAGAATTAAACAAAATATTTTTTGTAAGTGCTTGCCTATGGCTAGTAGGTTCTCTCTGAATTCGAAAAAAATCCGCCAGAAGAGGGCGTTCTAATAGCAATTTTTGTGCCATTTTAAATATTGTACAATCGAAAAGTGTATGAAGTTATGCATAGAACTGAACCAACTTTTTTGTGTAAGTGCTTGGTTGTTGTCAGTAGACCCTCCTTGAATTTGAATAAAAAAAATCGCCGGAAGGGGACGCTATAATCTCGATGTCCCAGGTATTTTCATTATTTTATAATCAAAACGTGTATGAAATTATGCGTAGAACTGAACTAATTTTTTGTGTATGATTATTTTTGGGCATGGCATGAAAAAATCTTCTGGAAGGGAGTAACAGCGATTTCCGTGCTATTTTTATAATTGTACTATTGTAACAGTATTTTTATAATTGTAAGTTTATAAAGTTATGTACAGAATTGACCTATATTTTTTGTGTTTGTTTTTGGCTAAGGCCCTCAGGTCTTTCTCAAATTTGGAAATATTTCGTGGGAAGGGAGCATTGTGATAGCGTAGCGCTTTTTGTATCATTTTTTCGATTCTTCGTCGTTCTATTGTCTGTCGGCTCGTGCAGAGACGGGAACTGGCATCCGGCTAAGCCAGCTATTTGCAAACAGCTGATGATAACAGAATAAAAGAAAACTATTGATTTTAATAAATATTATGATCCACATTAAGTCGCTTTTACTCTGATTAATTGACTGAAGCAGAAATTTAAAATGAAAATCAAAGTTGGTATAGTACTGAATTTATAATATTGTTACGAATTTTGTAAATAGTTAGTGTTTGTACTGTAAAATAATGTAAATAATCTTATTAAGCTCCATTTCTTTACTAATATTAGTTTTTGTTACATTGTCTCTGTTATCAAGCAAACTTGTCTATTATTTTCAGTGAATGTCTATGGCAGCTTTGCGAAATATTAGAGATATCGCCAAGTTGGCGTCACTTTTGGCGACTTCACCAAATTTGGCGATATATCGCCAAGTTGGCGACAAACTTGGTGATTGTTGGCGATGGTAACCCTTCCCTACTCTATGGTAACCCCCCCTATTGATATACTGATACATTGAACGTTGTTCCGTGGATTTTTCGAGATGGTTCTAGAAATTTCCAGCACCTGCTGCGAGCCTATATAAGAAGAGCGATACGAGCTGTTGTTGTTATTATTTACCAGTCAATCATTGAGTGAACAAGGCGTTTGTTAGCAAGTTTGCTTGAGTTTCATTTATGTTGTTTTGAATGTTATTAAGTGTTGATACGTTGTATAAAGAGTCTCTGCGACCTATATTTGTACTTGTACGATAGATTTGAGCAGTTATTTTTGAATATCTGGTAATATTTGTGAGTTTCGAAGACTCTGTTGTTCTGAAGATCTATAAATAAATTATTTTCTACTTTTCTAAGAGACAAGAGTTTGAAGTTCTCTAGCCATAAGATCGAAAGAACCCCATATACGCTGCAACAATATTAAAGTATTAACATGCGTAACTACTTTTTGAAATATTAAATGTACACATAAGATAGAAGAAAGTTTTGAAATTGGCACACCAAACTAGTTTATTATTATTATTATTATTATTATTATTATTATTATTATTATTATTATTATTATTATTATTTTGAAGTTACTTATCATCAATGAAGTGCACTTTCATAAATTTAAAATGAATAAGACTTAAAATTAAAACTTCACCAAATTACCTCTAAATTATCAAAATGTTAGCTATTTTTTATGGAGTATTTTCTTTTATTGACACACAAAACTTTTTAACGTATTTTAAAACGAAATATTACCATTATGACCCGATTAGAAATTCAGATTGATAAAATTAAATTAAATTAAATTAAATTGTAAAAAAATAAAGCTCTTTTCTTGGATACTATAGTATGCATAATAGATTCCATCTTATAACAATAATCAAAAATGATCACATAAAAAGAAAATAAATTTTATCAGTTATACTTTATTTTATTTGTTTTTGTTTTACTCTGTTATGAACATTGCATTTATATTACACGGTAATAAATTACTAATATTCGAAACAGATAATTACAGTTGACTTTTTAATTAATTTTTTTTCTGCTGAAATATTTCGATACAATGCAGCAACATCCTGCCTCAAAGGCTTAAAAAATCATTTTAACAATTGTGAATTATTTAAAAATAAAACATATATAAGGTGCAGAGTTTAAACTTTACGAAATCATTTGTAAATATTATAAAGTTAGCTATTGATTTTATATTGCTTTGTAATAATTTATTATGTACAAAATTAGCTATTTTTTAAAACCGAAATAAGTGAGAGCTATTAATTTTATACAGATTAAGTTTTTTTGGTGGAAAACAGTGATTAAATTTCAAAAAGAGAAATAAAGCTTTCTCTTATACTGTTTAAAATACAAAAGATTTCACCTGAAAAAAAAAAAAAAAAGTTTGCAAAAATAAATAAGCACATAAAAATAATATATTTTATCCAATATCCTGAATTTTATTTCCCTTTATTTAACTTTGTTATGAACGAATCACATTGTATTTATACTCCTAGGTAATAAATTGGTAGTATTCCTAAAGAATACATAACATCAGACGACTTTTTATTTTATTTTTATCTATTCAAATATTTCGATACGATGCAGCCAACATCCTACACCAAACTCTTAAAAATTCTTCATTTTAACAACTGAAAAATATAAAAAAGGTGAAAAACTCCATTATCAACGGTACCTTCCGCATACTAATAATCATCCGAAAAATCTATTGAAGCGAGGCTACCTCATCCGTCAACTGTAAAATAGTATTAAAAAATAAACTACCATCAAACGACTGAAGGAAAATGGGTATAAAGGTACGCTTTTTGCATTACAATCGATGTGATTATATCTTTGTATCGATTAATATCGATCTCACAAAGAGGAAAATGTTTATTTCACACATGTAGGACACAGAATGTGAAGAAATTTCGACTATCTAATATTTTGCCTGATTGATTTTATGATTATGTTACGAAGAAGGACGATATGTTTAAAATTATCTATTGTTCTTTTTACTCTCTATAAAAATGTAAAAAAGTTAGAACTTTATTAGGACTTATTTTAATATAGTGACAGAGTCATTTAGGTATAAAAACTCAAATAAATATGTAGAAGTAAAACAATATTGACACAGTATTTGTTCTATTGGTTTTTATATTTTTCATTATTAGCAATATTAGAATTACTTTGAAATTTAATTTTAATATAAAATTACCCATAATGGTGTGTTTACGTTTTCCCAATATTAATGCAATATTTACAAGAAAAAGTCACGCAATTTCATTTTCAGTATTTAAAATGCAATGTAACTATTAATGCTATAGTATTATTCCATTGTTAATATTTCTAATGGTATATCTATAATCAATTGTATTCAATCCTGTGACTAAAAATTTTTCCAAGTAAAAAAAAAAAAAAAAAATTAACCATTATAGTATTTTAAGGGATATACCATGAATAAAATATTAGAGGAATTTGGTCGCAATATAACCAAAATTGGTTTGCTACTAAAAATGTAAAGACGGTCAATAATAATAATAATAATAATAATAATAATAAATAAATAAATAAATAAATAAATAAAATTTGACTAGTAATTAATCCTGTAACTAGAATTTTTTCCAGGTTAAAGGCAATATTTAACCAATATAGGTACTTCAAGGAAAATACTTCTCATGAACTTAATGTTAGAGAATATTGGTCTCAATTTCACAAAAACAGGTTTGTTATTAAAAATGTATAGTTGGGCAAAATAAAAAATAAAGATGGAAAATTTCCTTAAACTTAGTAATTCGTTTGAATCTTGTTCAATTTATGCGAAGAAAAGTTTTTATTTATTTATTTTTATAAAAAATGTTTTGTGCCTCCCCTCAAAAACATGACTTGTCTTAATTGCTATGTCAGTTAATTATATGAACTATTTAATAACCTTGTATCTGAAAATGTTAACGGCCACTATCCCCTTAAGAGTGTTAATTTACCAAGGAATAAACAAAATGCTGCATATGAAGTTGAAACACACAGTTAAACCATTGCAGGAAACTTTGGGATAGTATGGAGCAAAATTATTGTTCCCTTCAAATTTCGTTCGCAATATATAAAGGGCAAGTGGGTGCAACAAACATAAATTTTTGCTCTTTGAAGATTATCTGTAATTTTGTTTGGTTATAGAGATCCTATATCTGTATATATTTGAACCAGTGCTGGTCATGGGCGTTGTCAATGAACAAAACATCACGAGTTTAGCTCATTTTCTGTGAACATTGAGTTGAACTTGACTCACACTTTTTGATAAACAAACGTGAGCTAAACGAAAGCTCAAAAAATCCGCATTTGAACGGAAGGGTCTAGCCCAACCATACTCAATCTTTTTTTTTCGCACATTGTTAAAACTAAAGGTTGCATATGGCATTCCTAGGGATGAAACGCTTGTTCCGTCAGTGACTCGCCTAAGGGAGCTTGAATTGCACCAGTAGGGGTGCAATAAAGCACCCCATAACACCACATGGCACCCCAAGACCACCCCCATGGCACCTCATAGGGTGCCATGGGGTGCCCTAGGGCACCTCTAGAGGTGCAATTCTGGCTCTATATAGGGGTATCGTTCACGGGGCAAGCGTTTCACCCCTAGGAGTGCCATATGCAACCTTTAGTTTTAACAGTGCAGGCCGAAAACAGAAGATTCCGACTTGACTTTAGGCGGGCCGCAGCACACTTATAAAAAGATATTCAAAAAAATTTAAATAAGATACGTAGTCTAACATTGCAATATAAGAAAGTTAACATTACCACTCGTGTAGAACATTTGTCGCTGGAGAAATATCATAAAAAATTTATCACTCTTTGCAAATAATAAGCTTTGCTGTTTGAAATTAGTACTGTAAACTTTTTTCGGAGCCAATTATTTCAGCGACAAAAATTCAACTCTAAAAAATAGTAATAGCTACATCATAGATATGAAACATATAATTTTAACAATGCAGAATTTCCAAGGAGATTTTTACTAATAAATCCATATTTTTCTCAATG
Organism: Maratus speculifer; assembly: GCA_964019185.1. Lineage (NCBI taxonomy): Eukaryota > Metazoa > Arthropoda > Arachnida > Araneae > Salticidae > Maratus > Maratus speculifer. The sequence continues at coordinate 147,459,770 of OZ025296.1, forward strand.
AAAAAAAATGTAGAAATATATAGTGCAAATTTAGTTTGGAATGATGTTTTATTATTTTAGAAGATTAAGAAATGTGTACATTACTGTAGAACAAATAAGACTAAATACAAGAATAACTTTAGAATAAGGAAATGGCTTTTAACACATTTTTTAAGTAAAAATCTGTCCTGTTATATATGATTATCTTTCCATAAAAATACATAAAGAGACGCTGAAAATCATAATTTTTTTTAATGTGTATCTCAATAATTTCTATAAATATGGATTAATGATTGTATGCTACGGGCCACACATAAAATGTCGCCGGGCAACATGCCGCCCACTGGCGGCTGGTTGAGTATGGCTGATCTAGCTGGATAACCGTCGCGAAATGGCTTCCACGGACGATGTTTGAAATAATATGTGTGGTAATAAGTCTCACCACGGAGAATACAAAATACAGTGGTTTCAGCACCTGACCTTGAACTGCTCTTGAGATAATTGCGGAAGTATGTGCCGGCGCTACTATTTTTCAAATTACATTTTCTCAAAAAAGTAAAAAAGTTAAAAAAAAATGAAACCAACGCAAATTATTGAAGAATATAAATTAGTTCACATTACATTTTTTTTATATTTTTACACACATTTCAACATATAAAAAAGTATTTTTTCTTTTAATTATTAATGTAGTAATTTTATACCTACACCAATCAAAAAATTACGACAGTAAAAAAAACTTGTTAAAATTGAAGATGCGATTTTTGAGTTATAACAAAAATAATGCTAGCATTTTGCTAAAATATTCGTAATTTCCTCTATTTGTATTTCCAGAAAAACTTTGCTATCAATGCATTGGTCAATTCCAGACATTTCCATTCTTGTAGAATGCGCAGTACGCCAAATTAAGGGAATGGTTCCATACACTCCTTTCCTGAACTGGCCATAGCCGTGCCGGTCCAATATTTTTCATATGAGCTGGTTGGAGCTGGAACTGAAAATTGTTGCTTGTTCAGACCATAGGAGAAATGCAGTCCTGCTCCAACTTGGGTTAGAAAATAAATCCAGTCTCAGCCCATCTCGCTCAGAACCGTTAGAAAAAGTAATCTCTAAGCCAAGCTGGGACCGTGTGTCGGGAAGGAAAATTGAACCGGGCCCATGAAAACTCTCGCCCCTTAACGAAAAGGTTAGTTCACAAATTTTTGTAAATTTGGACGATAAAGTTCTATAATATATTTATAATAATAATAATAATAATAATAATAATAATGTTTTTAGTGAATTTTGCTCACTTTCGTAAATAAGTTTGAGTTGAGCGAATTCGTTTTGAAACATTTAAATTTTAACTTAAACTCTTTTTTTTTTGTTGTTGTTGTTAACATGTCTAACACTGTTCGCATTCTTTTGAACACTGTTTTGAACTGTCCCAAACTGTTTCCAACACTGTTTTGAACATATTAGCCTATATTAAATTATCCATTTCTCTAAGTGTTCAAATGTAAGAAACTATAACAATCTTGTGGTGTAAAATGAAATGAGTTTATTCTTTCATTTATCGACTTACAACAAAGTTATCGTCAATGAACAAATTTTAGTTCATATCACCGTGAATTTACAATTTTTAACACATCTTTTACAGTTACTGAAAGTTATAATAAGAGTAATAAAATTAAACGAGTTTCAATTATTGTTCATGTAATTTTTTTTAACAATATATAACTTTTCACCAATTTTAAATTTTAAAATACAGTATAACCAAGATTCCGACCATTCAAATTATTTAATGAACCCGCATATAAGCTTATTTTTTTTTATCGTTGAACTGGATTCGCTGGCCTAAGTCTTACTTGGATAAACACTTACATACCGTAATTTCCGGCGTATAATCCACAGATCAAACAATTCTTTTTCAACCCAGAAATTTTATTTAGTAATTAAAGTCAAATATTTACCGCGATCTAAAATGTTACGTTTTATTTCAAAAATTTTCTGGGTCAAAAAAGAATTGTTTTATCCGCGGATTATACGCCGGAAATTTCGGTAATGAAAAATGATTAAATTAGTTTGCCCGTTTAAGACTTCTAAATTTAATCTAAAAATTATACTGAAGAACAATCCTAATGCAAAAAATATTTAATGTCTAAAATTTTATTAATGAAATTATAAATTTGAGAAATAAATATCATGAAATACATTTTTTGTATTAGTAAATTCCTTGAAGAATATACTCCACCATATTCTTTGAAATTTATGCGCATTGTTAATTTAGAAATCTAATAAAATTTTAATCCACGAAACCAAATGCAACAGTCTGCTATTTTCATAAAGGGTATACTTTCTACGATTACATTTTAAATTTATTTTGAGGTAAATTATATAAAACGCTCTCAGGAAATTTAGCTTCTTTTCGTATTTGATCGATATAATGATATTTCAGAATATTATTCGACATTTTAATATTCGTTTACATATCTCTGAAAATTTCGTCTGACTGATTACAATAATTCATTCAATATTACGTTATAAATAAGTAAAATAAAAAATTTTCTTCAATATAAAATTTTCATCTGACTGACAAAACATTCCAGGAAATTCTCGTTCCCGAGATCCATCGGAAAGAACGTATTGAAGCGTGACTGCGCCATCTGCCGATACAAAAAAATAATAAAATGATGAGAACTCTTTTTGAATTACAATTCGAGTTGATTACGTTTTCGAGTCGAATCCATTGTTATGAAAAATAATGTTCAACTTGGATGCAAAAATGCGTTATGGAAGTTTATCGAATTTCAGAATGGATGTTAACTGATATGATTTATCGATATTTTGGAAGCGATTGTTCGTTATATTTTATAAATAGTCTATTATTTTAATTTTGCATTCTGTCATTTATTGTGGAACTTTTTCCGTTTATAAATATGTTCTTTATGACATTAAAAGTTGATTATTATGCAGGTTTGAAAGATTTTTTTTATTGATTTTATTGTTTGAAAGAATGGATTTTTATATCTATTTAGTAAATCAGAATCTCTAATTCTCAAGTAAAAGTAAAATCTGTGTGAAAGCTTTATTCAAAACTTTTACTTTAGCATATGGACATTACACAATATGTAAATGTGTAGGAAAATTTATGAGAATCGATTATTTTATTTTTAAGAAACTTATTTAGAGAAACGCTTTTAACAAAGCATCTGAACTTTGACATGAATGTATTTATTGCATATTTAATCCTAAAATAGCACTGCAAAAACTGGGACAATAAAAAAATAATTATGAGGGTTTAAATGCAATATGCCATTTTTACCAGCACTCGATTTTTTTAATGCAATTTTTGGATATGCTTATTTGAGCATGGAATGATTTTTAAAATTTCTTTACTAATTTGGAACATTTGTAAATTGTAAAGCAAGTAATTAATAATTTCTGTACTAATTTGATGACGTTTTGGCTATTTCATCAGCTGATTGGACTTTTTTTTGCACCGACAGCTAAATTGCAACTAAATCTTTAGCACACATATCCATATCCAGAACCTTAGCTAGGCTCCCCCCCTCCCTTCCACAAATAAAATAAAATGAATAAATAAACATTTTGAGCTCCCACACCCCTGGAAAAGATTCCATGGTCACTAAAAGAACTCCTGTTCCAAAAATCCAAGTAAAATTCTGTTAAAAAATCTAATTTAGTATTGAGGCCCTTTTATAGTTTTGCAGAAAAAACTTAATTGTATTTAAAATAGGAATTTCAATATGCGCACATACTGTTAGCAATTATGAAGCTTACATGTTTAATTTTGCACTAGTTATGCACTCGAATCTTTCATTCTGCATCACATTCTTTTCTTAGCATAAAATGAAGTTATTACAAACAGTTTAATAAGAAACATAGCACCCCACAATGTGAATATGCACTAATTTATCTTTCTGTGTCACGGAGAGAGAGAAAATAGGACCCCTCCCCCACATTGTCTTGACCACCCATCCCCTCCTCCCTATTAATCACTTCTAGCTACAACCCTGCATATATATGTGTAGTCCAGTAAATGCTCAATGTTTATATCATTTTATTATTTGATTTCTAAAACTAGCTAGAAAAAAAGTCACTTTTAAATGAGTCGACATTTCATTTAGTACATGCTCTTGTAAAAGTTTTCAGTTACCTCTAGGCCAGAAGCTGTTGATAAGTTACTATTTAGCACAGATACAAGGAACTTGAAGCGCACCGATTCACCAAAAAGAATTCTAATTGTTGTCATGGCATCCAAAACGCGAGCGTTTCCATATTCAGCATTTCGGCACACGATGGTGAGAAGCTAAAAAAGAATGTCACAATAATAAGAATTGCATGTATAAAACTCATAGAAATGCATTCTAAGTTATTTCATTTATTACCATCTATTAGTTTTCGTAATTAAAGGATAACTTTCTTGCAAACTAATTCATTACTTTAATTTCAGTCTTAAAAAAATTTCACTATAGATTTTTCAGAAATCTTGAAAATAATGCGATCTAGAAATTATATACTAATGAAGAGCGGTACATTTTTATTTGAGTTAGATAAATTAAATTGGAAATTGGAGCAACATAGCTAAGATTTATTTCAACAAAGCAAAAATGTCCTAACCAGGACTCGAACCTGGATACCCTGATTTATCATGCCTATTCTGTACTTTTTATCTATCCGGATGGTGCTTGGCCAACATCTCCTATAATGACCATAGGGGGTGTTGGCCTGGCTACCATAATTCACTCTTATTTATTAGACGTAGAACTGCAGCAGTAGTTTCATTCATACGAGCTATGATTGTAGCATTTACATAATGCAGGGGTTCTCAACGTATGGTACGCGTACCACTACTCGTACATGAAGTTCTGTTTACAGGTACGCGGAAGTGAGATACTGATACATGAAATGAAGTAAAAAATACAGCATGCAAAAAAATAAAAATAATAAAAATAATAATAAAAAAAAATAAAAAGCTTAATCCCCCGCTTTTATTTTTTTGATTTGTCACAATCTCAATGTTGCCTTCTCTCTATTGTTTTACTGCTTAGACAATAATTTGCTTTCTCTTATATCAATCAGCGATGTAGTGGAGGGTATATGAGGGTACACGCCATATATCTTCTGGATATTTTCGAAGAAGCTCTGTGTATACTCCCTGTTTCTGAAGTAAAGCTATAGCGTATACACAAGGCGGTATGACATATATACTCTCTGCCTTTAGCTTGTACCCTCTGGATTTTTTTTTAGGACTACATCACTGATTTTAATGTAATTTCGATTGGAATTTTTAGACAAATGAAACTAATAACTAATGCTTAAATAGATTTTGAGTTGAACTTTCTTCCTCCCTAAAAAATGAAAAGGCTTTTTTCTATTACTATATTGTATTTGTGTATATTATTTACTTGAAGATTTTCTATCTCGCATTAATAAGCAGTTTCTTTTTTTCTTTTTCAAAATGTATAAAATTTCTTAAGCAGGTTATTCACTTATTAAATTTTCTTATGTATTTTAATATTAAAATAAACATAGTTTTTATATAACCAAAAAAAAAAAAAAAAAAAAAAAGGACGAACTAATTTAATTGACTTTACATACATATTTTTTTTTCCATGTTTGACAAAGAGTATTTATGTTCTCTATTTAAGTGCTCTATATAAGAAGATATATTTGTCAACCAACAATGATACACTTTATAATGGTTTTTCTTCTTTAGATTTTAGATTTTCTTTTAGTGGTACGCGTAAGTATGAACTTTTATTTAGTGGTAATTAGGTCTAAAACTTTGGGAATGCCTGACATAATGAAATTTTGTAATAACACAGAAAGTCTTGTATACCATGTAATTAGATCATAATGAAGAAAAGGAAATTTTTAATATCCAAGAGCAAACTTAATAGAAACTGAATATCTTAAGCAGGGGTGCAAAAATATAGGCGTCAGTGGGTAGTCTCTCATCACTAAAATTAAAAAATTTTTGTCAATAAAAATTTAATAGCATTTTATTAAAATTTTTACACAAGTAGATAAAAAAAATAAAAAAAAATAAATGCATTTAGCGGGGAGAGACTGCCTAATAGCTCTTAAATTTTTGCACCTCTAGTCTTAAGGAGTCATTTATTTTCAAACTGGCAAATTATGCTTAAAAATAAGTCCTAGACAGTCGATTTCTGAATTCCCTTCAGTGAATTAAAACTATGGGCATTTGATGCATTTTTATATTTAAAATATCTGGTCTGAAAATTAATATTTTTGATATATTTTTATTTAATAATATTTACTTTTACGTACTTTTCTTCGAGGTTGCCTCTTTTTTCTTAGTTCACAAAATATATCTAAAATCAAAGTTTAGTTTATATAAAGTGTTAAAATTTTACTTCAAGTTCGTCAGCATTTTACAAATAACATGTTAAATTAGAGATAGATTATGGAAATATTTTAACAACTAAGGGAAAAAAAAAAGAGTGATATCTTTGAGAAGATCACATAGAAAACAAAATTAAAAATATTAATATCCTGAAGGGCTATTTTAATTATAAAAATGCATCACATGTCTATAAATTTAACATTACCATATGGTATTCGGAAGCTGACTGACTAATAGACTTGATGTGTATTTCAGTACCAACTCCACATCTAATTAACTGCTAAAGATGAAATTTTATACACATAATAAAAGAGATATATTGTAACAATTAATGTTCAGAAAAAGAGTCTATATGAATAGGTTTTTTAATTTAACTTGAAATTTAAGACTTTTTTAATAAATGAACGCACATCACATGCCTTATGTGTAGAGTTTTTTGTAATAAACTGAGCCATTTTTTATTCAGTAAAAATGTAGCATGTGTTTCAAATGATTAACATGCTATAAAATGTATAGATTAGTTCTCAAAAAAAATTTTAAATCTCAAAATTTTGAATTTTTTAATAATAAAATAATTAATAATAAAATAATAATAATAAAATAATAAAATAATTAATAATAATAGCTATAATTTCTGAATTTCTTACTTGATGATCATAATAGTAGGTTATTTTGTGCATCTGTAAGGTTTATAAAATTTCGTGAAATTCTATCCATTCATTTCTTAGCAATCAGAAAATTGAAAATTAGAAATGTCAGAAAGTTGATTTTAAAAGTAAAATTACCCATTGATCATCGATAAAAATGTTCAAACTATTTTATACATAACTTCCCTATTAAAGCCAATTTATGCAAGGGGATTCTTTAAAATGTTCCTAAAGATATAATTTTTAATAAAAATTGTATTTTTTATTTATTTATTTATTTATTTCATCACTATAGAATCGTGCAATGCATTTGGTTGAAGATAATTCCCCAATGGTAGACCAAAAGTACAGTTTAAAGTGCAAACATTACAACTGAAAAAATATTAATAGTATTTATTAATATATTCATTCGTTTTCGTAATTTGTAGAATAAAACAAGATCAATCCTGTATTTTAAAGTTTTTTAAATGTATTGTTTAAAAAACAGCAAATATATTTCATTATTTACTAAATTGTTTACTTAAAACCTGAGCAATCAATGATTACCTTTTTTCCGTTCATAAAAATAAAATGGATTGTACAATTTAAAATTACAATTAAAATACAATATTAAGACAATTTAGGATTTGATTAATATTCGATCAATAGTCAATACTGAAATTTGCATTAACGTAACCAATTTATTGATTAATCTGATAATCAATTATCGTCGACTTCTACATGGATAAAAAACATATCTTTCACAATTAATTTAAACTGTCAATAATTTGTTTATTTTAAGAAATACAAATACTTAAATTTATGTATTCAATTTAGTACAGTCAGTCAGAGTAACTTTGCGTGAAATCAAGGTAACTTTGCTCTACCTTTACGAAACTTTGATCCATTCTGCCATGGTGGAGTCTTGACGAATTATTTCCAATGAGCTGTCAAATTCACACTAGTACTGCTATGTATATTTTGAGACATAAATTTTGCTGTTGTTAACGCAAGCGATGTAGCCGATTTAATCTTTCTTCTATCTTGGCCCAAAGTTACCCTGTTAGGTCAAAGTTACTCTACTAAATCAAAACTCTATCAACAATACCTTATATTTAACAAGTTTAATTAGTTTTAGTCTTCTCATTGTTCATTGAAAATTTGTAATGTTGAATTTCAGCAATTTTTTAAAACTCTAAATATTTTAATATCATATAACAAAGAAGCTTAAGTAACTATGGAGATAAATCTTGAGTACAATAACTATTTCTGAATGTTTTGAAACTAAGCAAAAAATTTTAAAGTTATATGAACGTATGTAATACATATATTTCATTGAAAAGTTTATCTAAGTATACACTCGGACGGAGCAGTGAGAAGGTTTTATCATAATGATAAAGATTAAAATTTTTCCGAATCAAATTACTGATTGAATTACGAAAAATTATAAAATCATATGTAAATATGTGTTTAAAAATAAACATTTTTATTAACAATAAAATTATATTTCCACATGTTAAATTGTTTCATTTAATCAACAGCAAAACAGGATTATAAAACTTTCAATTTTTTAATAGACTTACAAGGGACTAAAAGTTACTGATTGAATCAAAACAAAAGATCAACATGAAATATTACCTTTAGAAATAAATACTATTATTAACAATTAAATTATACTTTCAAAAGTTAAATTGTTTTGTTTATTAATAATCTAGTTATATTAGAAAGAAGTAATCAATTTCTAAAAGAACTACAAAGAATTAAATTTATTTTAATCAAGTTTCAGATTCAACTAAGAAAGATTAAGAAATAAAATATTAATTTTAAAAACAAGTAATTTTATTAATAGTAATTAAATTTTATTTTCATCGGTTAGTTTTTTTTTTATTTAACTAACCAAAAAATAAGATTATAAAAAAAATCAATTTTTGATTAAATTTTAAAGATTAAAAGTTATTGATTGACTAAAAGAAGAGTTTATTATAAAATATTATCTTTCTAATCAAATATTGTTATTAAAAATTAAATTATAATTTCACAATTTAAATTGATTTGCTTATTAACAATCTAATTATATTAAAAATATTTTTTTAATTTTTAAAAGAATTAGAAAGATCTTAATTTATTTTAGTCAAGTTACTGTTTGAACCAAGAAATATTAAGAAATAATATATTACTTTTAAAAACAATCAATTTTACTTACAATTAAACTGTATTTTCATTGGTTAAATTATTTAACCAACATTTCATCAACATTTAATCAACATTTAACCAACCTTTAACCAATACATTTAAAAAACAGTAAAATAAAATTATAAAAAAGTTAATTTCTAATTGAATTACAAAGATTAAAAGTTGCTGATTGAATCAAAGAAAAGTTTATCATAAAATATTACCTTTAGGAACAAATGATATTATTAACTGTTAAATTATCTTTTCAAAAGTTAAATTGTTTTGTTTATTAACAATCTAGTTATATTAGAAAAAAATCATTAATTTCTAAAAGAATTATAAACATTTGAATATGTTTTAGTCAAGTAACTGATTGAGCTACAAAATAGTTTATTATAAATATTACTTTTAAAAATACTTAATATTATTAAAAATTAAATTTTAGTTTCAACGGTTAATTTGTTCTCTTTATTAATAATTAAATTCGATTATAAAAAATTACCTTTAACTTTTTTTTTTTTTTACGAGAATTACAAAGATTGAAATTTGTTATAGATTTTGTTTGTTAGATTTAAATATTTAAATTCGTTTGTTGCTATTAATTAATTTTGCTTTCAACAACCACATTTTTGTATAGGACTGAATATTATTGAGTTATTCAGTACGTACCTCTAATGCAACTATTCTTGATTTTATATGGGAACTGGTAATACAGGAAGCGACGGTAGTTAAGCCAGTTTTGTGTTCCGATATTTTCGAAACAGCCGCCTAAAAATCAAACATTAAAGTAACATTAGTAGGGTGAATACTAAACATTAGAATGCAAATAAATGAAAATATTCCTTTTCCCTGTCTTTCCGTCCTGATTTAACTTCAATACATTCAACTTTATGTTTCATGATTTAAATTCTTCCAGAAATTCTTTATTTCTTCCAGAAATAAAGATAATTATAGTGTTATATAAAAATATACTGAAACAGTTAAAAACATAACAGGTAAATTATTATATTAAAAAAAATCTCTTAAAATCATTCATAATAATCTTTATAAAACTGAAATAATAAAATTAATATGCATATCAGTAAGAAAAAATCTGTTCAAAATAATAACAAACATTATGATAAGTATAAAACATACTGTATTAAAATATTGTAATTAGAATTAGGGGCCATCCACAAATGACGTCATACTTGAAGTGAGGGAGGTTCCTGAAATTGTGAGAGTTTGTAACAAACGGGTGGAAGGGAGCAAGAAGAAGCGTGACATCACACACTTTGCTTAAAATAAAATAATTAAAAATCAGCCGATTAAATTTTGAAGTTATTTTAAAATTAAAGTATTTTGTGTTCATAAAGTAAAAATAGGACTTAAGGCCAAATATGTTAAATTCAATTTCAAATTCCAAAATACTATTGTTTTCAATTATTTTTTCATATTAATATTTTATTACTATTGGATATTAATTATGTTTTTTGTTGTAAATCTTAATCTTATTTCATACAAAATAAGTGAACAAATCATTTTTATTGTTATGCTCACAAATGTCATTAAAACACATTATTAAAATTTGAAATATGATCTATAACGCAGTGCTTTGTTTCTGAACTGCAAGTATATGTATATGTAATATAGCGTGACTTGTGACAAGGAGGGAGCGGGGGTGTACAAAGAAGTGTCACACTATGTGACAAAGTTAAAGGAGGGAGTCCAAATTATTGAAAAAAAGGGGTGACATCATTTATGAGTAGTCCCTTATGTATTAAAATATAATTGTTATGGAGCACATCATCTTAAAAAGCGCTCAGAAACAGGATGAAACAAAAAATTGAATTGAATAAAGTGAAGTACTACAGTATAGTTTTATTTTTATTTATCTTATTTTTTCGGGGAAAAGGAGGAAGGGCATTTCACTCTGGATTTATTTTAGAAAACAAAAAAAGTGTATATATGTATCCAAATATTATACGATGGGCTCATTGTTTGTAAAATTCAATAAATTGCAAACTACGAGAGCTATCAAAAAATTGTTGCAGAGGTTTACGTAAGATGTCAGGAGTTTGCGATTTCTGAATAATCTCTGAGCATTCTGTATTAGATTAATGTGATCAAGGGAAAAAAGGAAAGCTAGTAAAAGCTTGAAATTTTGGTTTGTATCTAAGAAAACTCGGTTCCATGCATAATTCAAAGTTTATGTCTTGCCTTTGCATTAAATATTTAAATTTTTTATCCATTCGCACATTCATACGCTGTTCTTTTATGTACTCATATCTGCAAAATTATACTGTTTCAGTTTAAAATGTGTGTGATTTGCATTACTCATAAAGAAAAAAATCAAACTTACAATAAAAATATGTGGTGTACACTATGTTTTATTACATAGTATTTTTATTACACTATATTTTATTACACAGTATAGTAGTAATACTTCAGTGATCTTTTATACGTTACAAGTTTATGCTAAATTTAAAACTTTTCTAATGTGTTTCACTTGTACTTTAATGTAAATGCACTTCTTACACTTTTTAGGCAAACTTTGGGAAGATAATATGGAAAAACAAATATTAATAATATGCACGATATTTAAAAAAAAAAAAGGATTTCTAATGTGAAGTAAGGCTTTTTCTTTAAGAAACCATTATATGCATCGTAAAAGTTTAGAAAAATTATAATTTCATTGATAAAATAAATTGAAAAGTGTTATAAAGCTATACAGGGTATTGCAAAACTTTAAGAGGGTATAGTACACACTCAAAACAACTATAATAAATGTACGGTCGGAATTAAAACGCAAAGGTGCTAAAAGACATCGAAGATGATATTGTTACACAAGACAAAGATACATAAAGAACGATTAAGAGCGCACAATAGTCACAGAAAAAGTACGCAAAAAGACCCGGATGATTATGTAAAGTCCATGGGAGCGTTCTTTTCTAATATCTCGCTCAAATTTTAATGTTTTTACATGATTTTTTTTTGCATAGGCTAGCTTAGGACGATTTACAACCGGGCTAGTTTTTACTTTTTCGATTTTGCTCATATATTTTTTATATTATGATAGTTTCAATTTGAGAACCGGTTTAAACCGGTTTTGAAAGTTAATTAAAAAAAAAAAAATCTGAAACAAAAATTGAAAAAGTAAAAACTAGCCCGGTTGTGGATCGCCCTCAGCTATCTTGTGCAAAAAAAATCATGCAAAAATATTAAAATTTGAGCGAGATATTTGAAAAGAACGCTCCCATAGACTTTACATAATCATCGGGTCTTTTTACGTACTTTTTCTGTGACTATTGTGGGGCCTTAAGTGACAAAAGCAAACTGGGAAACCATTCTTCGTAAAATCGTTAAGCCCCTGAGCCATTTCCATTTGCAGTACCATAGTTAAAATGTATATCAGCCTTTTCCCTAGTTCGAGGGAAATACTTCCGATACTTTCTTACCGTGATTAACAGTTGCACACTCGGATCAGCAGCTTTAAGCAAAAATCGAGGCGAAATTTCGTACATATGTTCTTCGTTTTCCCTGTATTGTGTTTGCGAGCTATTAGTCGTTCTTTTCCTGATAACTTGCAACAGAAATGGAGCATTTAAATACGCCAGCACGTTTGTGTTTTACTTCCGAGCATTCATTTTTAAGTGCGTTCGTAATTATGTAAATACGTAGCACCTATAGTTGTCGTTCAGTATGTCCGTCCGCATATAACAACGCAAAAACTACCCAATCGAATCGTTTGAAATTTAAAATATATAATTAATACATAATTTTGTCGAGTCATTTCAAATTTTATGAAAATCGGATACATAGATCAATTACAGGGACAACCGAAAGAATTCCGGTACATTACGGTCAATGGGGAAAAAAGTTTCAAATGCATTTTAATCGTTTTAAATTTAAATTATATAATTATTACATAATTTTGTCGAGTCATTTCAAATTTTATGAAAGTCAGATGCATAGATCAATTACAGGAACAATCAAAAGAATTCCGTTACGTTACGGTCAATGGGGAAAATTTTTCAAATGCATTTTAATGGTGTTACACTCATTAGAACATAACAAAATGTATAACCATCTATGAAATATGTATTATAATATACATTTTGCACAATCTGTGGCGGCAAAAACATTTTTTTTTATTTACAAGGTCACATAAAAGTATTCCATTACATAATGGTACATAGGAAGAAAATTTTTTGGTGCGTGTTTTAATTGTAATTAACCATTTAATATTTTATGATATTGATATACGTTGCTGTGGTGTAATAAAAGTTATTTCTTGTATATTTACAGGAACACAAAAAGGATTTCGACCATTCCGAAGTACTGTCTACAATAACAGTAAGATCTGAATATTTTTAAAACTTTGTTATCGTACAAACGCACCTTATTTGCTACGCTTAACTTCTAATTTCCAACTTGTTTTCATTAAAGTTCTTCAATTGCTTGTATCCCATCTCCCCTTAAAGTTTTAAATTTCTTTTACAAAAGACCCTGTAGAATTTAACCTCAAGATGATTCTTTTAAACATATAGAAGCTCAAAGTATTTTTATTATTTAAAACAATTTTGACACTATTTTGGGAAAAAAGAATTTCAAACATCGAAAAGCTTAAAGAAGGATCCAGGTTTTGAAAACCTGGAAATTTTTTAAATAGATTATTTGTTTCTGATCAGTTTTATCTTCTAAAAATCTTTACAGAAGCCGATAAGCTAAAAAATGAACAGCTTAAACTACAGCTTAAAAATATTTTAAAACGAAGCTCTAGAAAAAATCATTTTATATTTATTTTACTTTAAGTACGATATTAAAAATTAAGAAAGTATATCGCTTTAAAATATTATGCATAACGTCAATTTAATTGTGCGATAGTTTAATTTCCAGAGTCATTTAAAGTTAACAGAACATATAAATCCATCTGCTTCACAAGCAAGCATTATGGAACATTTAAAAGAGTATTTAGTTATTTATATTTCTTATTTATTGCAAATTCCGTTTCGTTTGAGATTTTAATGCCAAAGGAGTTTTACGTACATTTATAATAGAATGGCAGAATTATTTTGAAAACAGACCATTTACAACTCACGATAAAAGTTTACACCCATGTTTTTCTTATAAATATTTAATTGATATTCTAAAAATAAATCATATCCGTTGCAAAAAAGTATACTTAATGGATCAGAAAAAAGATAAAAAGTAGTAAATGAAATTGACGGAATTATGGGACACCATTTACATTTTTATTTGTAAATCAGCATTAAAAAAGTTGATACATTACAAATTGGTAAAGTACAAAATTTGACTATTTCTTAACACGTTTTTAATACATTTAAAGTAGGGAAAAATCACATATACCAATATATAGATTTTTTTAATGACACTTTTCGGGTAATATGGACTAGTCGGGAAATGTGAACGTGTAATAATATTACAAAAAATATTAAATAAAACAAAGCCGCGATTTACAAGAATAACCAATACTATTCAATGAATAAACAGTAATATATCATCTACAAATCATTAGATTTTTTTGAGAAAATGTTGTTTTAATTTTTACAAATATCATAAATGTAGTCTATTGTTTTGGCTTTAGCATAGTACACAAGGGTCCACATCGAATGCACCAGGTCTTTTATCCACTCCTGTTCTCTTCTATCTTCTAAATATTTTCAATGGCAAAAGAGATCTTCCTGATCTCATGTACAACTTGGTAAATACCTCACTTCAGATGATCATGTATGAGTGGAATGAATGTTTATCTTCACTAGATTGGTTTTGAAAATTTGCTGATGTTGTTTGTATTGGAATGAAAGCCTTTCTTCATGAACAATTTGTTTACAAAGTGCGTACGAGATGGCGACACTACAAAGATGTTTTGAAGAAAAAGAAATAATTTCTCAAAAAAAAAAAAAAAAAAATTGATTTGACGTCACAGATACTGCGGACTTAAAACAATTTATCGCGCGTTGTTGACTGTCTCTCAAGCTGACATTCGGAAGCAAAAATTGTGAGCTCCGAAATTACTTTCTTTTTAAAAAAAAACTTTAAAGTATAAACTTCTGAAACTCTTTTTTTATGTTAAACATACAACTGTTCTGTGTTACGTTATCTTCATATGTTTCATCGATTTTGTGTCAATTAAAAGAAGATATTATTTGAATCCGGAAGTCTTCATATTTTTCTTCTTCAGCACACAATTAATGCTCCAACAATCTATTAATTTTTCAAAAATATCTCAGTGAGTTCAAATAAGTTCTTCCTGTAGAAGAAATGAAATTCCTTTCAAGAAGATGGCACATAAGGTAGGATCTAATTTATATATATCCTTAGAACGATCATAACCTTAAATTATTATTCACGACCTTCAGCTTGCTTTATATTTCATATTATCTAATAATGCAATCTTGAAAATGAATAACCTCCTCACTTGCCAACAAGTCAGCATAGAAGTAAACTGATTAACATATCATTACATAATACAGAACTGTTTTCACATCACTGAGGAAGAGTTCTTAGAATTAAAACGAATTCAATTAAACTTATTTGCAAAAAACTGCAACAATGAGTATTAGATTTTCATTTACTGCCTTACCCCAACAATAAGTATCCAAACAAAACTAACCGAAATCTATCATAGGGAGGGGGGGGGGGTATTAGGAAGTCGTTTGGAAGTTTCACGTTTCACTGCAGCATCGTAGGAATAGTGCATATACAGAGTGTCTCAGAAATAATTAATCCCTTGCGGCGCGGTGGTTTCATAGATATACCACTTAATTTTAATTCCCAAAAGCCACATTGGCATCGGAATTTTGTTTAAGAAAATTACAGTTTATTAAATGCGTAAAATATAGCGTTTTCTTATTTACAAATAAAGTTGTTTTCAAATTCCGGTGTCAGTCATTAATTTCAACACTTAAGCAATGAATTTGTCCTGCGCCGCAAAGGGTTAAAGGGGAAATCGTGGACATCACAAGGATTCAGTTTTACATGGCAAACAATAGTCGGAAACGTTTTCCTGGCACGGTAGGAACGGCACAAAACACAAGAAAGACCGGACACGAATGAGAGGAAAAAACATGTTTATTATCATTAATGCAGCAAATATCAAAGAAAAAAGAACATTAAAGAGACAACGATCGTCATCAAAACAGATGTTCAAAATTACGAGCCCAGGCCGTGATGCACGGAGCGCATCTCTGGCGCATGAATTATCTAATGATCTCGAAAAAACCAAGAATGTCCCGAACTTCCCCAACAGCTGCCACAATGCATGTAACAAGTTCCAAAGCACTTCCCAACATTGTCTCAGTATTTTTGCAGCACTAAGAATAATAAACATATTTTCTTTCCCTGTTCGCTTCCTTTCTTTCTTGTGTGTTGTCACTACTGCACCAGGAAAACGTTTCCGACCATGGGTTGTTATGCAAAACTGAATCCTTGTGATGTCCACTACCTCCTCTTTAAGTTTGTCTCATTATTTCTGGGACACCCTGTATAGAAGTATTCTAGATTGAATGACCATTCCATCAGACCTGAACTTCAGCTATTATTGAAATTAATGTATGGACATTATTCCAGAGAGAAAATTCGCCTTGAATATAGCATTTCAAATTTTAAATTGCTTAAAAGGCGCAAATACCAACCTAGTGAAATTTAATTAAACCTGCATTAATACATTCAATCGATGCTGGATAAATTTGAGTTTCGTGTTTGCCCAACGTCGGTGGCTCACGAAATATATTCCATCTTGTTCTGCGTTAGTAGTAGTGCTCGCGATAGGATACGTATAGCAGGTATACGATTAAACGATATACGTATATCCGTATAATACGTTTTTCTGCTATACGGATACTTTCGAATATACGTTTAAACGTATCCGGATACGTATAAGGCGTATCAACTAAACGTATATTTAAGAATACGTATATTTAATGTATACGTATATTCGCCGTATCGTATCTAATTTAAATAGCGGACTTCACCAGTCTTATGTCGCTGAATGGAGAATAATTTGGAAATCGGTAGCGTTACGACAGAAATCCGCATAGTATGCAGGCCCGTAGCTAAGGGGGCGCTATGGGCGGCTCAGCCCCCCCTAGAATATTTTGAGCCCCCCCCCCCCCTGGAAAAAATTCCAAGGTCACTCAATTAATTTCTGTTCCAAAAATTCAAATGAAATTCTGTTCATAAATCTAATTTAGTTTTGAGACCCTTTCACAGTTTTGCAGAGTTACTAAATTGTATCTAAAATAAGTGTTTCAACACTCCCTCATCTTATATGTACATATGAAGTTAACATGATGTTTCATTTTGCACCAGTTATACAATCAAAATTTTCATCATCCTATACTTTTCTTAGCATAAAATGAAGTTAGTACAACAGTTTAATTAGAAACATAATACCTACAATGTGAATAGTTATTAATTTATCTTTCTGCGTCAGAAAGAGGAAAAAAATTATGAGCCCCCAACCCTACATTCTCTCTAGCCCCCCCCCCCCCCCCCTATGGTTCACTTCTAGCTACGGCCCTGATAGTATGTCTTATACATACGAGATCAAGCAATGAAAAGCGTATATTTTTTAAAACAGTTTGCAAAAAGTTCACAAAAGATCAGACTCCTGATTGGCTAATCTCGCTTCACTAACAGTGAAATATCTACTATCTGGATTCCAACCAAGATCTTGGTATTTCCCTTTATAAATATTTTAATCAACGTACATGTTCAGTGCAATTTACCGAATGACCCATGTTACCTATCGATTGTAGGACAGTACGAAACCGAAATGTGGCACCAATGAAAACTATCCTGTTGAACTGTAGCTGACGTCACAATTCGCCTTGATTTTCATTTCATACTACCCTACAATCGGTTGGTAACATTGGTCACTTCGGTAAG
The DNA here is from genome assembly GCA_964019185.1 of Maratus speculifer. NCBI lineage: Eukaryota > Metazoa > Arthropoda > Arachnida > Araneae > Salticidae > Maratus > Maratus speculifer. The sequence goes on from OZ025296.1 coordinate 147,477,809, forward strand.
TGACCGGTAAGTTACTCTAAACATACTCAATGTTTAATTATGTTTCTTCTAATTTTCATTAAATAAGTCATAAAATATTCTGGGAGGACAAAATAATTAAATTATTTAAAAAAGAAACTAATAAAAATTACCAAATATGTAAATTATTTTAAAATTCCTCCGCGGTAAGACAATTTACATATGATGAAAAATAAAACCATTGTGTCACGTGACGCAGACACTTAGTATAAGTATCTCGTAGTGTAGAAGAACGAGCATTTATAGACGCAGTTCTGCTTAGATTACAATTAGAAATGAATAGAAAATCTGGGTGTGGCGGTACGCTGAGAAAAAGAATGACAGAGCCTACTGCCTGCTATTTGATGATGATGATATTGCTGAAAACTCATTCTGTGCAACTGGTGGAACAAAATTCATGCCACATATTGACAAAGTCACAGACAGATATTTTGTAAAAACATATTTTTCGGACTATCTTCCTCTTAAAAAGTGTAAACCAGTCGAAAGATTTCTCGAATCCATTACTTTCTTCTTGTTAAGATACAAGAAAATATATAAAAACTAAGTACTGAGCCACAGCTCTTCCAAAGATTAGTTTGATTCTATCCACAACTAATGTAAGACAATTTATAATAAATAACTTAGTTTTTTGGGAAAGAAACCAAAATTTAAACTGAGAAACGTATTCAGATTTTTTAGGTACCTACATAACAAGTAGTAGTTAAGTAAACGCATCGTAGTTTTTTAAACAGAGAATCGCGATGGTGATACTCTACCGGATATTTCTCAATGTCTGTAATCCGCAGAAAAGCATTGAAACATCAAATTTCATATCTTGAATGAAAAACGTTTAAACGTTTATACGTTTAACCGCTTGGATAAGATCCGTATATACGATGTACCGTATATGTTGTTTTGCGCAATACGTATAAACGCCGATGCCGTATTATACGTATAGTTGATCCGTATTTCGTATAATACGTATTATACGTATACGCGTATAAACGTATAATCGAGAGCACTAGTTAGTAGCCTTGCCAACGTGTAATAGTGAGAAGTTCCTAGCTGGGTGTCGTTCCATTTGGTTTAGTCGGTAGAACGTCAGTGTGTTTTATGATTGCCCGGGTTTGATTCCTGGCATGGAATCTTTTTCACTAGGTTGGCATTTGAGCCTTTGAAATATTTTTGAAATATACCAAGTGCCCCAAAATTGAATGATGGATTTTAAAATTTGATAACTTGCAAACGGTGATAGATATTTAAAAAATTCTTGCAGAAGTGTTATGAATAATATGAGAGTTTTTAGGCTGCAGGTCTGCCACAGGCAACTATTTTTATAATCTGATGGTACCAGTATTTTTGAAATGTAAATTTTGAAATGTAATTTTTTTGCAAATGTTGTTAAAGTGTGTATTAAAGATTTCTATTCTCTGAAAGTGGCGCCAGTTAGAATTAAAAAATATTTGCTTGTAGCAGGCTTGATGCTGTGATTTCCAATTTTAATTACAAATGGCAGCGATAGATGATACTTCAAGCAATAACCGCTAAATAAAAGGCTCGATTTTTTTTACTCTTTTTTTCCCATGCGAAAAAAAGATTAAAATGTATTATATAGATCGCTAAGTACAAAAAATCGGGTCTGGAATGAGCGTCAACCGCTGTCAGGACCATCTATTGTTTGAAATTCGAACTAAAATCGAGAATCACAGTAAAAAAAACTCCTCTCATCATACATAACCCTCCTGCAAGAACTTCTTCAATGTATGTCATCGTTTGTAAGCTACTATATTTTAAAATCCATCAGTCATTTTTGGGACACCCGGTACGTATTAATATGAGAGTGTTTTTTGTTCTGGATTTGAAACGATTAATTTGTGCTGGATGTTCCAATCAATGTCAGACATAGTTCGTTTAACCCTAAAAGTACCTTAGCGGTTGAAATGACAAATGTCTTTTCTTATGAGACCGCATGCATCCCTGATATGGTGTTTTACTCTTTCGCTTCCATTGTTACATGTTAAAACTAGTCATGGCAATCCCAAAACTTATGAATGTTAATACTTCCTGAAAAATATAACATAGAAACGCCAACGGCTAGTGGTTTAAGCCAAAATCTATTCAGCAACAACTTATGTCGACTTATTATTTATTCTAAAGTTTGATGAAAATCCCTGCGTTAGTTTATTTAAATAGAACTATTGGAAAATATAAAACAAACCTGCATAAAAGCGCCACATGTTGGGTGATGTACACCAAAAGCTAATCAGAAGTATTTCTTTTATAAAGTATCTGCGTATTGTAAGTGAATCTGAAGTTTGATGAAAATCAATGCATTAGTTCTTCAGATACGTTTATTGCGAAATCGTGAAAAATGCAGCAACGTAGCACCATCTGTAAGGCGATTTACACCAAAAACGAAACAATACTAATCTATATCAGGGACTAACTGAATCTGAAGTTTTAGAAAAATTCGTGCATTAGTTCTTGAGATAGAGCTATTGCAATAATAAGGAAATGATGCACCATGGCAGTACCACCTGGTGAGAGATTTGCCCTAAAACGTATTCAGCACCATGTTATATCAACTAGTAAGTAAATCTATAGTTTTATAAAATTGCAGGCTCTAGTTCTTGAGATATAGCTATTGTGGAAATTGTGAATAATGCAGCATAGCACCGCCTGCTGTTAACCGATATATACAAATAATAATAATAATAACAATAATCAAAACTAGTTTATATAAAGGTCGAACAGAATATAATTTTGTGGAATTCTGTGCTCTATTTCTTGAGGTAGAACACCCACAAAAATTTTTGTCACATACAGAGACAGACATTTTGTAAAAACATATTTTTAGGGTTCTAAAACGTGTAAATTCATCGGAAACCGGATTTAGAAAATTTCACGAATCCAATGCTTTCTTCTTGTTAAAACTGAAGAAAATAAAGACTTCTGGTTTCAATGAAAAGTACAGTGCAAAAGTTTTAGATATTAAGGGGTCTTGAAAAAAAAAATCGTTTGTTTAATAAGCGAAACTTTCTAATATATTTACAGATTCTCTTTTAAATGTAAAAGCAGAACACTTGCAGGCATGGCTACTGAAGTGAATTGTAATCGACTATTTTTTTTTTTCATTTTTCAATAATTTTTTTTTAAATGTAAAAAAAAAATTATTTCGCCAAATTAGCCAGGATATTCGGTAAGCCGTTAATGTAATCGCAAAGTCCGTTTATATAGGAATGAAGTGCGGTTTTTTTTATGGACATTGTCTGGAATCTCTGCTGCAGTAGAAATACTGCAGCAATTTTTTACAGAGCAAGCAAACACCTCCGATTTCTGTACACAACAACTCTTCAAACTTACTAAACTCTTCAAACGTAAACTCTTTAAACTAAACTTTCAAGCATAGAACTGTTAACTATTAAGTTTCAGCCCACCAGGTATGTCCAAGAAGAAACTAAAATCGATCTCATAACGAAAAGAAAAAATAAAGGGGTGCGTTGAATTGAATGAATCGAATATCTACAATATGTATAGTGTAAGATAATATAATGGATTTATAATATTTAAACAAAATGTATACATGCTAAAAGTTACAGTTTTTACATAAAAAAATAATTTTAAATTATGTGACCAATTTATGTCTAAAAATTATAGTTTAATATAAAGCAAAAATCGAAAAAAAAAAGAATATAAATGATGTGAATTGTACTTACTGAACTTTTCGTGCAGGCTTTTAAGCATAGCAGGCTGTAGAATTCGTCAATCTGAAAGCATAAGTGATAAACACTTATTAATCAATGCATTAATGAGCAACTGGGGATAGAAATGTCCAACAGATATTTTTACGAAAAGTCAATTTAAAAATTACAACAGAATTCCTTAGGTTGTTATGTTTTTCTACATTAGAAACATTTCCAAAGAATAAATAAAGTGTAAATGAATGAAAAAATAATATCACATGCAAAATAAATAACATATAGATACATATATATATATATATATATATATACAGTATATACAGTGCGCGTAAAAACTATAAGGATAGTTAAAAATATTATTTTTTTATGTATTTCAAAACAAATGAAACTTTTTCCTTATTATATGTATCATCAAGATGAAAAATAAATAAAAAAGTCATCAAAATTCAACTGTGAGCATTTTATAATAATAAAAAAAAGAAAACAAAACAGAAGACTAATTATACCTGCGTAAAAGCTTTAAGGACAACAAAATAAATTCAATATAGTAATCGAAGACACAAACATTTAATATATTATGCACCTGTCTATGAGTTTAATGATTGCAAATATTCCGTCTTTCCTCCACATCGTTAATTTTTAAGTTCACGCACTGTATATAATAATGTGCATACATAATTTTTTCATGTGTTACATTATTCTAATAATTATTCTAAAGTTTGTGTAAGTTCTACTATATTTGTTTACATGTGTGTAACACTATTCAGATTTTACAATAAAGGTAAAAAATGTTCATGAACTCAGTTTGTCGATCTTGGCCATGATCTAATTCCCGTAAATATACTTAGTTTGACATTTAATTTCCATATGTTATTAAAGTTTAGTATACGTTTGGGTATTAAAAGTTTTGTATTTTTAGTCCGTTTACAGCGATGTATACAAGAATTGCTTTTATATTATGATCTATGGAGAAGATCATTTACGATGCATTTTGATGATGTTATGATACTTCAAACATAATAAAATCATTGAAATGGATCCCTACAAGTTTACTACAAATTATGGAGTGCTACAATTATCCTTTATTTACAGAGACAGGCAAAAAAATCAGTTACTTAATATCGGTAATTACTGAAGTGTGTTCTTCGCATTCATGTGGTATGCATTTTTAAACTGATCTAATGTTGAGTGTATTAGGTTACGTATGTAAATTCTATGGATATTATATAGTGCTATACAAAAGAGGTCGAATGCATTACCAGATACCTACATCAATTTCTGAAAATGAATTTTTACTGAGCTATATGATTTATTACAATTGTCTATTTTGATATCTGATTTCATTCTAGGTAAATATAAAATTTCTTAATGGCGTTGGAAAGTGTTTCATAATCAATATTTGAAGCGTACTTTTTTCGTTCTTGTTTTTAATCTTAAAAAATACTGTACAGTGTGCCAGAATACTTTAAAGAAATTCCTTTGACTTTAAAAGGCTTTTAGATAAACCTAAAATTTTGAAAAATGTTGCCTCTACTTTATATTACATCTCCAGAGTTTTTAAAATTTTACTTTTGAACCTTTGTTTTCTTTTTTAAAGTGCTTTTGGTTTGTTTATTTTTAAAGCAATTTGAATGCGTGAGGGAAAAAAGCTTAAAAAAGGATTATTGGGGATTATTTCAGACGTTTAAATTCATTTTAAACGCAGCGTTATTTAGTTACTTAAAATAGAAAAGTCCTTGGAAAAAACAAAACAAAACAAAGTCTGTCCCAGAGAAGAAAAAAGAAGAAAAAAAAATCAAACTGTAAAGTAAATATTAATCTTATACTTGAAAAATTTTTAACGATTTTTTAATTGAATTTTGCTTTGATTTGTATATATTAAATATTTGCTTCTTTTGAAATTTGTTTTAAAATTTGTACCGTTCTACAATTAATTATTCATTACACAAAAAGCATTCTGAAATATTTTTCAGATTGCAAATTGTCAAAAAAAACCTTTTTTTTCCTTCCGTGTTGAAAACAAATTAAGATATGAAATTGTTAGGAGATATTTCTTTTAATATGCATGAATTATATTAACATTATATTGAAGGTCAAATCTAAGTTACTGTCTAATCATTGTCGGTAAATTTTTACAGAGCAAGTTTGAGATTGGCTCTAAGATAGCAGTTGAAATCTTTCATCCCTAACATTGATCTGTATACCCCCCTTCCCTCATTGTTAATGATTGACTGAGTTCAGAATCATATATCACATCGCTTAGCTACATGAAAAGTAGGAAAACGCATAAATACTTCATTTCTACAAGAGAGGCAAAATAAGATTCGACATTTTTTTACTGTAACATAAAAGTACTTGAACAGCATTTAGATCTCCATGCAGATGTAAAAACATTCTTGCGATTCAAGACATAGAAAGGAAGGATTTAGTATATTTAGTATATTTATTAATTCCGCTCCCGCCCGTGATAAAAACTGACAAATTGCCATAGACTTCTCATATTACTTGCTTGAAACCCTTGCTTGAAAAGTGGCATACCTCAAAAAACTTCTTTTTTCAAGAAATGTTGAAAACTGTTTCCGGGCTGTGGAAGGGTCAATGGCTATCTTGCAAACAAAACCTGGAGGCTAGATTTCCAGTGCACTTTATTTAGTAGTTTGATTAGTAGAGACATAAAATCAAAGTAGAATGGCAGCCAGAACTCAAAAAATCCAAATTTTGAGTTGTGACATTGCACGTTATAGCATAATCTAGTGATTTTTTGGATAAGTGCACTTATCTCAGTTTCCTGTAGTAAGATCCAGCTAAATAAGACATTCCATTACGTAAAAGTTTACACAATGGATTTTTTTGAGCTGTAAACTTTGAGTTTTAAGTTTTTTGAGCTGTAAAGTTTGAAATGTATGATTTTTGAGGTCACTTTTGAAGCAAAGGTGAGATATGTCACTTTTTCTTCACAGAAGCAGGGGGTGGAGAAATTGCATTGGGGAATAAATTTACTCAATCCTCCCTGTCTTTTCTACGTTTGTAATTTTTTAAGGTACATTTTTCTTATAGGGGCCTCCAATTTTTTTTGAGCTGCAAAGTTTGAATCGTGAGTTTTTTGAGGTCACTTTTGAAGCAAGGGTGAGATATGTCACTTTTCCATCACATAAGCAGAGGGGGGAGGAATTGGATTGGGGAATAAATTTACTCAATCCTCCCTGTCTTTTCTACGTCTGAAATTTTTTAGGGTAGATTTTTCTTATAGCGGACCCCGAAAATGAAATGCCTAGTGACCAAGATGTACCAAATAATAAAATATTTGTGACATTATGGTTATATATGGTGTTAATTACTTTTTATGATGAAAATGTATAAATTATAGTCATGTATTATGCATGTATGACGTATATATTCGACGCGTGTATAAGACGCACATGATGTATGTCTAACATATGACATGTAAATATTATGCATACATAAGCGTTTGGGGCATAAATAAAGTAAATATAATGCATTTATAGACTTAGTAATGATGACGAAATCACAAGTGCAGCTGTAGCATAACGATGATTCTGAGCGCTTTTATAACAAAGAAGTATCCTTTTTTGTGGGTGGACGATAATATAGCTTTGCATCATAGTTTATCAATAAAAATCAATTACGCTGACAAATAATGGATTATTTCTTGAAAATATTGTGTGCAGTAACTATACTTTATCTCGTAATTAAAATCGATTTTTTTTTTTATTGCGTACTGATTATCATGCCACTAGGTTCTGTTAGCCGTGCCATTTGCTAGTAAAATATGTAAAAATCAATCCTCTTAAACGAATATTGACAAATTGCTTTTGCATTTTAGATTTAATGGCTGTACATATACAACGTTATCAGTTTAGGGTTAGAGGGGGTTCTAGAACTTAAGATATTGTAAGATATTTTTAGGAAAAGAGAAAGTTGTCTTTTGATATCGTTATCATATTGATCCAAACATTTATTATTTTTTGTTGTTGTTGTTGTTTGTTTGTTTGTTAATTTTTTCTTTACATCCGTTATTATTATTTTTATTACTATATAGTCTGTTATCTATTTTCAGGAAAATCCAAAGTCATTTTTTAAACCATCGGATAACTATAAAATTACTTTATTCCAAAACATAAAACTATTTTATTGTCAATGTTTTCCATTCCTATTCTTTTATGATACGTACATAAAATTTGTTGTTAAAGAACCCAGGTTCGAAATAATATTTCCTATTTTTATTTCTAAAAAATGAGAAAGATCATTGTCTATCTGTTTACTTAACCCTTTCGGGTCCGAAAGTTTTTTTCAGTTTTTAGAAAAAATTATTTTTACTTTAACAACATAAATACTAGCTATCCAAATAGATTAATCAGTGTTTAACGAATTCTTCATAGTCTGAAAGATAACAAGTATTTTTGTTTTGCACATTATTCAATTAATATTCATATGACAATAAACTAAGGAATAATTTTTTAAGATGTTTAGAAAATATTGTATTACAGTAAGATTTAACTTATATTACATCTTTCTAATATTTTTTGCGCTTTATTACACATTATTCTTTCACGATAGTAACTTATTTTTTAAATTTTAAACAATGAAATATGCGATTAAAATAAAAGAATCACAAAGGGCGCAAAGCGAATGAAGCAAATAATAATATTTATTATTATTACTAATGCCTAAACATAAATGAAGTCGTATAGTAAATTCCTAGACATATACTGACATTACTACATATAAATTGCAGCAAAAGTATTTATTAAAACAAAATAATTCTGCATTAAAAGGCATTTACTATTAATATTACACAAGTAATAGCATGTACTATTAATTGTACATAGCAAAAGGTTTAAAATAAGTTCTGATTATTCCCGTGCAGGGGGCAAGTGCAAGTAGACAACTCTACTGTTTAATCCATTATATAGCAAAAAAACTATTATTAAATAATTTTAAATATTAAGTACTTTTTCTTCTGTGTGTCCTTGTGAATATTATGTACATTCTATTATACAGGAAGTATCTTGTAGTAAACTTCAGAAAAGTATATCCATTTCATAAAATGTGAAATAGTTTAACATAATTAAAACACCCTCCAAATATTGTTTCCCCCAGATACCATTATCTATTGGAATACTTTTGTGTCGACTTGTATATTAATAAAAAACATTCTTTGCACCAGAGATTGTATAGAATATATATTTTAATACATACTTCATAGATTCGTATAAATTTTATTATGTCCGGAAGAGTTGTGACATCATTAAAATGCATTATTTTTTCCCCATTGGCCGTAATTCTTTTGATTGTCCCTGTAATTAAACTATACATACGATTTTCACAAAATTTCAAATGACTCGACAAATTTATGCTACAGTTATATGTTTTAAATTTGAAACAATTTAATTGGGAGTTTTTGGTCTGTTATATGCGGATAGACGGACAGACAGATTGATGGACTGAATGATGACTATAGTCGCTGGATATTTACATAATTACGAACACACCTAAAGAACTATAAAAATAAAAATGATTTTTAGACATGATAACGCTATACTAAGGGGGAAGGGAGCAGAGTGGTCTTTAATGTATAATAACATATGATATCATATGGGGAACGGGTTCCAAATTGTCAAAAAAATCTGATAATGTTGTACGTGTACATCCCCTTAATTTTTTGTTTATTTGTTTATTTATTTTATAAAATATTGTATAACTATATTACTGTAAATGAGATTTCATTGATTTTAAAATTGTAAGGTGCACACACTTCTTGGAATTTCTAATATATCATTATTTAAGAAATTTTCTATTTAATATTTAAATTGCATAAATCGCAATCACCTTATTTAGTTAGAGAATTTGTAATTTTTTTCTTCGTTTAAATGCATCGAAAAAATTTAGGAAAAATTTGCCGTAGAACTGTTCGCTCCCTGAAAGCGCTTTTAAATAATAATAATAAAAAAAATGTTGACTTTACTTATATAGTGCATCACTGAGGCTTTCCGAATTTTAATTTTAAACTTTTGTATCCTTTTTTTAAAGTGCTTAAAAAAAAAAAAAAAGAAAAGAAAAGCAATTTGAATGCGCGAAAGCAAAGAGCTTAGAGAAGGATTATTGAGGATTATTTCTGAACTTTAAATTTATTTTAAACCCAGTGTTTTTTGGTCTTAAAATATTCTCTCGTAAAAGAAAAGTCTTATAGAAAAAGAACAATTTGAATTTTAAATACAAAGTAAATATTTGACTTCACTTATACTTAAATTTTTTTACGATTTTCGTGATTCAAATTTTTGATATACTGTAAAAATGTTAAATAATTGAATCTTTTAGAATTCATTTTTAGAATTTGTATCTTTCTACAATTAATTTATTGCAGGAGAATCGTGTAATTTATATATATAATACATATACATATATTGAAATATTTTTTTCATACAATATTAGAGGAAATTTATTAAAAAAGAAAATGAAAAATAGCTTAGTTTCTAGAGGCTTAAAAACTGACACTTTTTTTAAAATATCTTTAAAAATTTTTAGTAGTACTTTTTAACAGAATGTTTTCTTCTTTTTTGTTCATTTAACCTGGAATAATAGAAACAAAAATAACAAAATCATGCTTTGTTTATGAAATATATTTTAACACATTCAAAATACTGTAAAAAGATTTCACATGTATACATATATAATTTTAACTAATTTTTCAATTAATTATCAGCAATAAAAGTACGCCCGAAATTATTGAATATTTAATATGTGATTTATAACATTGAAATCTAAGCGTAGAACCAGAAGAGGGAAAAATATACAAGACAGAACCGAACCCTGAACACTAGAAATAGCGTTTACATCAATATTCAATACTCAATTTGGAGCGTAATTTCACTGCTGAAAATTAATTGAAAAATTAAGTATGAGGACCCCAAAAGCCAAGGGGTATAAGTGAAAAAATTGGAAAATTATATTAACTATATTTTTCACTATAACTGAAATAAAAGTTCAAAGATCACAATGAAACAAGAATCAGTTTCCCACTTCAATTCAGTCAATTATTATTGATATTGAAATTCAACGTCAACTACCTTTTTTGAACTCAATGTACTCCAAATCAAATTTTTGTCATTTGTACCCCTTGGCCTCTGAGGACCTCATTCCATGGTAACTTACGTTACATTTAAAACAATTTACTGCAGTAATTTTAGTAATGTAACACTAAAACATAGTCAAATGTAAAATTAACATGATTTTTCAATAAAACCTATCTATGGGTCAATTTGGATGAAAATTGCCTAAAAAATTATAATGCAAATAACATTTTACATGATAACTTACATTCCTTTTTCAGGAATGTCAGTTACCATAATGAATATAACTACCAAATTTTAAGATATAACGTTAAAATTAGATAATTTTCATCTAAATTAGGCTTTGAATACGTTTAATTAGCAAATCCAGTTAAATTTACATTTTGAATAACTCTTTTGTGAATTTTATGTTACTAAAATTACTGAAAAAAGTTCTAAATCTAACGTAAGTTGCCATGGAATGACCCATGTATTTTTTTTTTACCAATGTTAGGTTTGTTTGTGCCTCATGCACCGCAAAATTTTGTGCACATGAAGACTATTCCATCTTGTGCTGCAATTGCAACCTTACCAACATATGTAAATTAGAGATACTAAATCTCGTAACTAAAATGTAGAGCACTTGGAGCGTATTCCAAGGGTTTCGGGTTCAATTTTTGGCTTGGACATTTTTCTCTTTGCTGGTTTTATACTAAGTTAGCAATGGGATAAATCACATATTAAAAATTCAAATCTTCCTTGTTTAATAAGTTGAAATAGAATGTCTGATAGAACTACAGTCAACTCTCGTTAATTCGAAATCGGATAATTCGAATCTTCGCTTAATTCGAACTAAACATGAAGTCCCGAAATTTTCAGTTGCAGAATAACTTTAAACTTTTTTCATTAATTCGAACTCATTTTCTTTTGACATCGTTTAATACGAACTAACGAGAATTCCGATTTTTCATTCTTCCTTTCATTCTCGCGGATTTCAGATCATTTGAATAACTTTCTTTCTTTGATTTTTGTGAAAATTGTTTCAAACGAATATACATATAATCCCATGCATTTGGTATCCACTTTCTAAGTGCTCCATCTGTCCATCAATGACGCTTCAAATTTTATTTCCATTGTGCTTGTTGTGATGTCGAAAGTAACATAACATCACATATTATTATTAGCTTCTTTTTTTAAATTTAAATTCTCAAATTTAAAATTAAAATTATCTTTCCCAATTTCAAATCAATTAAACATCATTTTTACTTTCTAAAAAGAATATATTTATCTCTTTCCTTTAAATTGCAGTTATGTATGTTTAACCGAGGCCGTTAATAAAATAAATCAAAATCCAATCTTTTCTCATCCTAAAATCATTTTCTGAGCCTGCATACTTTCGTTTGTTCAAAGAGTACATAGAATGATATTTTAAAAACCATATGCCCTTTTGCAGTTACTCAGTCACTTGTTTAATTCCTTTCCAAATTAACAAACATTACAACTCCTTTTTCGGCTTAAAATCTAACGCTCTGTTTATATTAAAGCGGCGTCTGACATCTGTGTTATGGATTTAGAAATATTTTTCTCAGCAATCAGTGTTGGCATGCATATTTGTACGCTGATATTTTAATCGCCAAATTAACGGTCCGGTTGGCATGTTTTTAATTTAAACTTTCTTTATGAACTATACGTATAGGGTTATTATAGTCTAAGGGCAACCACATTTTAGCTCGACGCATTTTGGCTACATTATTTGATGTCAGGAATCAGTCTATCTCTAACTGTTCTGCTGTAAGGATGTAGAGCTCCTGCTTCTGTATTTTTACCAGGGGGTCACCCCGTGAGAGTGTAAGTTTTACCTCTCTTTAATAAATGCCACATACATACTTGAGCATTTTCTTCATCGAGTCTCTCTTTCCTGTGTTATTGCAATTTTACGCAATGTAATTTTAATTTTGATTTTCACGGCTGATCTTCATATGTCTTAAGCAGTTATCAAACTTAACTTCCATTCTTTAAAGACATGAACGAAAATAATCGTTATATAAAATTGGTGCCTAGCACCAGTAGAGACTCATATGACTTAATGTGGCTAGGGTGACCCCTCTGAACTAATCTTTCTTGCTATTTGCGGACTATATTTTCAAGTGGAGACTATCTTTTCGTCACAAATTGAACTTTTAACAAAGCTGCGTTGGATTTTAATGGATTCTACACTGCAGTACGACAGAATGTTTGTGAAATTCACTATCTATAAGATGGAAATCTCCCGTACTTGCCATTCGTTATCATCACTGTGGATTGGTGTTATATGATATCCTTCATTTAGAGGAATTCTATTATGTGTATTATGCTTCAGTGAGACACTTCACCTATGGAGCGCGGAAAATGTTTCCGATTTTACTACCGGTGTAGGATTAAGATGCTACGTTGAGTAAAATGCTCTGCAATCATTCAAAACTAGTGACTCATGTTGGATCGTCCTGAATGTTTACGAGAATAAAAAAAAAAAAAAAAAAAAAAAAAAAAAAGTGCTAAGTCACTGTGTAACAACTGGGATCCTGATATGTTGATTTTTCCGGCAAACGTGAACTCTTAGTAGGATTAATGATTCTTTGATTCCCTCCTCCCGCATAACAGTTACCGAAAAAAAAAAAAAAAAAAAAAAATGAAATATGCTGTCTGTGTGTTGAACTTTGCTCTTGTGCGGTGTGTGATAAGCCGAAACACTTCGGTTCTCCTGCATCTCTCGTTGTTTACTTGTCCGCACATCGCGGCATTTGTGGAAATATCATCAACTTTCTATTTAAAAGCGTTTGCAAAAAAAAAAAAAAAAAAAAAAAAAAAGGGACAAGGAAAATATTTATACTAGTTATTGTCGACTACTGTATTTACTACGCTCTTATATTCATTTTAGTTTTATAAGAGATTCATTCAGCTCAGTTTTACAAAAGATTTTTTTTTCTCTGAAACATCCGTAAAAATGCAGTTTACATTTAATTAGATTTCCTTAAATATCATCAATCTATACTCGAGTATTGGAAGCAGCAAAATGATATTGGTATTATAATATCTAAAAGGCTTTATTTGACTCGAAGAATTTAAGAAAGACAAACAAAATGATTAAAAAGAAAAATAAAGTATCGCCAAAATCCAATAATATTAAAAAAAATCCTGATACAACTATTGAATATAAGTAACGTTTCGCATAAACCAGTGAAAATGTTAAAATACATTGTGGATGTTATCAACATGTGAAATATTGCGATATTTTCATTCTTTAAGGCTCATAATATTAATAATTTATATAATTTAATTTAATATATATAATTTAATAGATTTCTAGTGAATTTTGTGTGAAATATTATTTTGCATATTTTATTTTACTTTATTTTATACATTTTCAGTATAGTAATTTAGCTTTACTTATTAAGTGGGTTTTGTTATTGTGGATAGTGATGAAGTACATGAGATTATAATCCACAATAGTTGAAGGTGGATTGTATAATTATTTTTTTATAGTAGATTTTGCAAACATGTGTTTGATTATTTTAAGGAAATATACAAGGTAAGTTGTTTGACGTTACCATTGTGAATTACAAAGTGATTAAAAAAAAGGAAGAAAGAAAATCTACTTCAGGTAGTGTTGATAAATATTAAGTACATTGTTTTTTTAATTTTCTATTAATGTTAAGATTGCTACTACACTAGGAATAGTAATTACTTACTTATCTTATTAGTCATGATAAAAAAAAGGTACTTTATTTTTGATACTAAAATAATTTTACAAAGATATTTTTTTTTCTGTTTTGTTAAAAAAAAAGAGAGAGAGAAAATCAATTTTACACATGTTTATAGTTTAACTTTAGATTGTCCACTGAGGTAATTTCTCTAGGTAAGTCGACAGTGTTCTGAATTTTAATTTTTGGCACATATTATGAATAAAATTTTCTTTTCTGGATGAAAATTAATAAATTTTTAACATCATTATCAGTATCAAAAAAAAAAAAATCTATAAGTTAACCAGTTAGTTGTGTACAGCGATGCCTACTTATTTTTTTTTACACACATTTACATTTGACAAATATTTTTTGTAAGTTTCATCAATTTTACACGTGTGTTGCTGTACCCTCCTAACGTTTGGCATTATATTGATGTTTACACATTATGCATTTTCTCCCTCTACAATCTTCAATATTCACTGTACAGTTTTTTGCTTATAATATAACAGTACAAACTTTACTAGTACTGAAAAAAAAATTTCTTTGTTATATTTTTTTTCTTCTTTATCTCACTTACAATATTATTTTGCCAAAGAAATAATTTTATTTTAGGGTACACATACTTTGTTATAAACCGCTTAGGTAGACACATGGTATATCATTTATACTCATACACAAGTTGTGGCCTGGCAATTCTGTATATTGTAGGTGTAATTTTCCTCAGTTTTTTTTATCACCTTTCACTTTAGTTTTCATGATGCTGTTCAAATTAATTTACATATTGTTTTTTTTAAACCACACATTTTAATGATTTTCTGACGTAGAAATTTCATCTTATTTACAGTGGATAATTTATTGTTAAAATGAGATAACGGTACAAGTCATTAAACACATTTTTATTAACAATTCACAAATTACTTTTTGTCTTTTTCTTTTATATTGTTTTATTTACTTCTGCATATACAAGACTTCCGAATATTTTTAAAGCTAAGTTGACTTCATCATATATTAGAAGATGCATATTTCTTAAAGTTAGTTATATTTTGTCATTTGTTGAAGGTACTACATTACAGCTTATCTTTTTAATTAATACTACAAGTATAACGCAAAGTGAAAATGTTCATGTACACATATTTTTTTTAAATATACTACATGTTAGTTATGTACGTTTTTTTTAAATATACACCTAGTGTGCGCTAGAGAACATCTATTTAATACTTTGTTCGGTGTAGACATAAAGAAGTTATAAATATTTTTTTTTTTTTTTTTTTTTTTTTTTTTTTTTTTTGCATTTTCCACATTAGAGTATGCATACTATCAGTCGTACTATAAATATCAATAATTTGTTGATTGTAACTAGTTTTCGGCTAGAGATAAATGTATATTTAACACTAGAGGTTTTGACAGATTTTTTTTCATTCAGCATACAGGTTATTTTAAAAAAATATTACAGAAATACTTTGGAAGATTGTTAAACGTATTTTCAGTGCTATATCAGTTAACGAGGTTGACACATTTCATCGTCATTTCATTTTATTCTTTCACTACAACACAGAAGCATTTTCTATCATTCAGGCAATTAACCATGCATGTGTCATTATTATTACATATACAACTATTAATTTTTGAAATGTCAGGTTCACTATTTTACATTTAAAATTAATTTTCAAAATGCCTATTATAATGCACATTACAATGTAATATCTAATTTTTCAAAATGTTATGAACCCTTTCATCTGGTTATTTCACGGCCGGAAATAATTTTTTTGAAAGTGTTTATCTTTTGCACTTGGTTGTTACCATGTGGCGCTGGTCGCCAATGCTTTCCAAGTTAAAATGATATTGGTTTATTTCATTCTTTTCAATATTTTTTTTAATTTAATAAATGACACACGCTCATTTTTTTTCTATCATTAATTTAAATCACAATTTATCATCGTTATCATTTCAATTTCAGAAGTTATTATTTTGGTAAAGGGTAAAGTAGTTTTAATGCACTTATTCAGATGTAGAATGTACAATAATCTTCGTGATTTATCATACTATTTTACCATATCCTATAACCATTTTGGTAACATGCAACCGTGCCTTTTCATTTTACACACATTAACACTTAATATATCCATTCATGGTTATTTTTTACATGCGCACTGTTGCATATTTATATAGGAAATATAACTTTCTGAATCTTCTCTTTCTTTTGGAATCACACTTGTTATTAAAATAAACATATCTATTGATATCACTTTTTAAACTTTTCGAAAGGTTACAAATTTTAATTAGGTTAAGATGCCATTTTCTGTAATTTTCTGTAGACATTATTTGCGAATTTTGCATATCACACTACACACATTAGATATAATTTCAATTAATGTTATCATGGAATGTTACAAGTCAAGGTTATTTACACTAGCATTCATATTTTTATAACATGCATTGTGTGCTTTTGAAATTATACACATTTTTAGTAGGTGACATAAACATTTTTACACTTCACAATTAATATTTTCATAAGTTATTTCTTGGTAAAGTAGCTTAACAGTTTTTATTTTAACGAGAATACAAAAAAATCGTTTAGATTTTATACTGCTTTACCACAGCCTATAGCCATATTGGCAGTATGTAACGGTGTTCTCATTTTCATGTAATGTTTTCCTTTTTTTCGTGTGCGTCGTTACAGATTATATAGGAGATATAACTTTTTCACGTACAGTTTTTTTTTCATTTTAGGACATATTAAAATTTTACACATTTTCTTACATTCTTTTCATGGTTTTCCATAGTGTTTGTTAACTCTTATTTGGTGTAGACCAATTTAATTAATTTCTGTCGAGATTATAAATGAGTTACTTTATCAAACACTATACACATTTTTGGTCAATGTTACATACACTATAATTTATTCAAGGTGTTAATCCAAATGCGAATCATGGTTTACAATCAATGTTCCAATCAATGTTCCAATTAATGTTCGAATCAATGTTTCCAATCAAAGTGCTATTCAATCTTTTATTCAATGTGCGAATCAATGTATGAATCAATGTTACGAATCAATGTGTCAATCAGTGTACCATTTCTAGTACGAAATTTCAAGGTTTTCATTCAGGGGTATTAACATGATTTTTTTCATTTTTTTTCATCACGCATACTGTTTAACATGAACACTTCCATCTTACATTAACACCATCCAATAATCGCATATTCCTTGTAAGTACTAGTTAACTAGTTATGTTTTCATGACATTAGTTATTAACATCGTTAATGATGAACAATTGTACTTACTTACTTATTGCATCGCAGTAGTATGCGTATTGTGTAATGGTTGATTAATGTTTATTTTTTTACAACATGAAACATTATAATAACTTTCATTTGAATCTCTGTTTACACTTACTTGTTGTTGTTTTTTTATACAGTCAGTGACACTTATACACAATCCTTTTCTTTACATTACCTTTTTATTTACATTTGAAATATATATTTATGCATTACTGAAAACTTATAATGATCTTTAGGATTTCAGTTTAGCAATGGTGATGCATATTGCTGTCATAAACATATGAATACAGCATCTGATATTTCAATTTGTAAATTGTTTTGTACTCCTTTATTCATACACATTTATAATCGGCATGACACATATACATCAAAATTATGTTAATGGTTTCTTCTAAAATCTTCGCTTTTTGAAGACAAATATTTCATTACAATAAAATGACACTTTAAATAGTCTAAATTAAATCTTTATTTCATGATGTTTGTTACTTTATCAGGAAGTCATTAATTCAATCCATAGGTATTCTTGTATGCCTATTTAACACTTTCACTTAATTTTCATGTAAGTCTTAAGTACATTGAATTTAACGTAACTTCTTTTAGACATGGTGTAGTTTTATAAACATTATTCATACTTTTATTCCTTATCTTTTGGTTTTGAGAGTATTTTATAAAAAAGTTAAATGTAAATGCAATCTTGTTGGTGTTTATACCAGCCGAATCTTCAATAGAAGCCCAGTTAATGGTTGCATTTTAACTGAACATATTTACTCTCTATATCGCCTCTTTTTACAAACACATTTTCTACACATTGAAGAGAAATTTTATCTTTATCAATACTTGTATATTTCATCAGAACAAATGCTTTAGATTTTGCACATTTTCAGTTTTCATTTACATGCTACAGATTGTGACCAGATTATAAAATTTTTCCGACTCAAAAAAAAAGTGAAACTTTGTCATGATTGAGTAAATTTAATCTATTTACTTGTAATTGTTCTTGATTGTTGATGTCTCTAGCCACACTAGATATTTTATGTGTCATTTATATTTTATTATAGCTATGCCTTTATATGTATGCTCATTGACTTTTAAAATTTTCATAAAATATAGATTTTTATGTTGATATTTATATTTCAACATAACCTTTTGGTTGGTATGTATCCAACATGTCATGGACACCAAAATTTTCAGCTTGAGGACTTGAAATCAAGTAAGATGAAAGATCTGGAAATATAATCATTTAAATCACCGGTGCACAATACAATTTCCAGATTATGATCTCTAGCTTAATGAAGAGATTTTATGTAATATGTTGATCAACAAATGCATGAAAATGGTATACCTTATATATTTTATTTGAGAAATTAAATCTCAATATTTTATTAATTAATGCATATGCTTAAAAATATTTTATGAGCTCATTTATCCATATGATATACATTTTAGTTGCAACTTTATTTTCTATTATGTATGTGCTATTGTATTGTTATTCTACGTCACTAAATGTGTCGAGCTAAATGCATGTGGGTTATAATAGTTTTTCCGGGAAAGGGGGAGAGATATGTGATGTCGAAAGTAACATAACATCACATATTATTATTAGCTTCTTTTTTTAAATTTAAATTCTCAAATTTAAAATTAAAATTATCTTTCCCAATTTCAAATCAATTAAACATCATTTTTACTTTCTAAAAAGAATATATTTATCTCTTTCCTTTAAATTGCAGTTATGTATGTTTAACCGAGGCCGTTAATAAAATAAATCAAAATCCAATTTTTTCTCATCCTAAAATCATTTTCTGAGCCTGCATACTTTCGTTTGTTCAAAGAGTACATAGAATGATATTTTAAAAACCATATGCCCTTTTGCAGTTACTCAGTCACTTGTTTAATTCCTTTCCAAATTAACAGACATTACAACTCCTTTTTCGGCTTAAAATCTAACGCTCTGTTTATATTAAAGCGGCGTCTGACATCTGTGTTATGGATTTAGAAATATTTTTCTCAGCAATCAGTGTTGGCATGCATATTTGTACGCTGATATTTTAATCGCCAAATTAACGGTCCGGTTGGCATGTTTTTAATTTAAACTTTCTTTATGAACTATACGTATAGGGTTATTATAGTCTAAGGGCAACCACATTTTAGCTCGACGCATTTTGGCTACATTATTTGATGTCAGGAATCAGTCTATCTCTAACTGTTCTGCTGTAAGGATGAAGAGCTCCTGCTTCTGTATTTTTACCAGGGGGTCACCCCGTGAGAGTGTAAGTTTTACCTCTCTTTAATAAATGCCACATACATACTTGAGCATTTTCTTCATCAAGTCTCTCTTTCCTGTGTTATTGCAATTTTACGCAATGTAATTTTAATTTTGATTTTCACGGCTGATCTTCATATGTCTTAAGCAGTTATCAAACTTAACTTCCATTCTTTAAAGACATGAACGAAAATAATCGTTATACTTGTATTTAATCTTTTAATTAGTTTATGTATTTATACATTCTAATTTAATATAAAGTCATATTCTGATGATAACAGATATAATAAATTTAAAAAGCACTATAACATTAATTCTTTTGTAATAGTATCATATTAAGCATGTTCTCATTTCATAATTTCCGTAATTCGAACATTTCTTGTGGTCCCGACGAGTTCGAATTAACGAGAGCCGACTGTATTTCGAAACACAAAACACATTTGAAAACCCAAGTCCAGAAATTCCCATCTATAATCAGAATTCTTTTAATAGCCCTGTATATGATAGATAGATTTATTTCTATAAATTATATACATGCAATAGTTTAGTTCAGTTACGAAAGCCATTGCACAGATGAAAATTTTTCTGTAGCAACTTGTATTAAGAAAGAGAGTAGTAGGTAAATTACTTTGTGCAGCCTTGTATGCGAAATATAGAAATTAGCAAGTGCGTAAGAAATTAAAGACGTAATTCAAGCAATTTCTGTTCAAAAATAGTACTGTAACCAATTTATTTTGTGTGTCCTTGTAAATGAACGATAAATTCTATGAACGCCCTATTCTATGATAATCAACTTACAGTGAAATTTACTGATTTATATCAATTTCAACATTATGTGAATAGCAATATGATGCTAAAATATGCTGCAAACGATTTTTTCCTATTGATATAATGTAACGGAATTCTTTTGAGTGCCCATTTAAATGAAATGTTATTGATGCAAACTTTATATTCAATACCGAATATTCAGTTGCATAAAAATTCCAGTATACTTACACGAGCGTGGACAAACAGGCGGATGGTTAGACAAACTGAATTCATAAACAGTTTTAAACTATGCTGAAAAATGTTATAAGAGAAAGAAAAAGATTATAAACCTCTACTAATCTTGGAGGGAAATCATAATATAAAAATGTCATCTGTACCAAACTACTATTAATAATGTTTACTGATTAATGCTATGCTTACATTTTGTTTAAGAGGTCGTTTAAATATAGAAATTGCCATAAACTTTAAAATTTTCAATATTAACGTTTAATTTTTTACATTATATTTAATTTTTCGGTATATTTTATATTTGAACATTAAACGGAAAGGCTTTTTAAGCGATTGCACATTTCTACTTTGGAAAAAAGTCAGTTGTTTCTTAATCTACAAAAACATAATAAATACAAACGAAATTAAGCAATAACCTTTACGGAGTTATGTAACATTTCGAAAATCGTTTTTTATCTTTAGAAACTGCAAAAACCAATATATTTTAGAAATTTAAACAAAACAATTTTTTTTACTGCCACTGAATTTAGAAAACTTTATTTTATAGTGTTATCAGTTATCAGTTTCCAGATCCTAAACAGTAGGTTTTTCTGATGCCATTAATTCTCAAGTGAACATTTTCATGTTCAACAAATATATTTTGCGAGACAAACAGCATACGAGGGAAAGTCAGTAATAGACATGAAGGCGACAGCACAGACAATGCACCTCATCGAGTTCACTTCTGAAATTTCAGAATTAGTTAAAACTCGATTAGCATTTTACACCACTATCATTCTGTCAAGTCAAATCCTATTGGAAAACACCACAAAACCTAATTTTAGCGGCGAACTCATAGGTTTAGCATTGTGTTTTCCTACAAGCAAAGATATGAAAACATGGAGAACTGTGAGCAGGAAAGTCTACGAGTCCACCACTAAAATCGTGTTTTCATGTGTTTTCCATCAATATATCACTTTGCAGACCAATGCTCGGATCGATTTTTAAGTATTTATGGAATTTAACCCTTTACCTACCGACGGTATTTGTAAGTACCATTAAAATAACTTATTATAAAATTCTTTTAATACGTCAGTTAGTTGTAATACTGTTTAGAATGAATTACAGATACATTACTTTATCTAGTTCCAAAAGCATTATTGGTTACAGAAAACAAAAGTTTTTTTAAAGGGTGAATTCTTTTGCCTTTGCATCTTTTCAGCTTTCTTGGCGCTGAGGGAGGGGGGGTGGGGATTTTTTAATGCGGAAATATTCCTATATTTAAATTGTAAGAACAGCATATTTGTACATTTTATAATTCTACAAAATACTAAGAAAGTAATTAAATATAAACGATTTGAGTGGGGTTATAAAATTTTCACAAAATCCCTGTAAATTCAAATTTAATTAATTCTTCTAAATTCTTCAATCCTTCTAAAATCCTTCAAATATTTATTAAATGATTGTGTAAATCGTTTAATTTACTTTAAACAATTTGCGTAAAATGCTTTACAATGTAAAATTTTCATCAATTCATAACGTGGTAGATAAAGGGTTAAGCCGTGAAATCGGTGAGGTGATTATCCTTGTTATCGCCTCCCGGTCTGTAAGTAAATTACAAACTGATATGAGAGGTCAGAAATTAGTAGTAAATTGTTTCGAAGTACAAGTGGTAGAACTATCCAACTATAAGATGTTAATTTCGAATTTTTGAGACAACAGCTGTACAAGATGAGCAGGAGCATTCAAATGTTATTGACGGAGAACGAAGTTGTCGTTCAGATTACGATAGAAGAAACAGTGCGGATGGTTGAATAAATGGTCAGTGCTGACAGGCGAACAACAATAAATAGCATAGCAATTGCAATACTTTGTTCACGTGGTTTAACATTATAATCGACAGATGCAGACGTTGAATCTGAGATACATATATGGCTCAGTTAGCCGTCTAAAGACTTTTAAGCAACAGGTATTGGAAAACTCATAAAGAGATGGGAGAAATGTATCAATGTATATGGTGGTTATGTAGATAAATAAACACGCTTTTTAAATATACATCTTGGTTTCCTCCTTTTTTTATTGACTTTTATGACCTACTCACTGACTTGCCCCTATAAATTAACAGAATTAGCATTAACATTATAATCAGTAATATATGTTAATTTTTCAAATATATTTTCAATTACGCAAATGGAAAATTTTAATTGAGAATTTATAACATCCTAAAAACAACGTTCACGTTTGAATAATAATAATAAAAAAACAATTAATAAATTATAAAAAATACTCATAAACGTTTACAAAAATCAGAGACAGCAAAAAAAAAAAAAAAAAAAAAAAAAAAAAAAAAATTAACTACCTAAAATTGAAAAAAAAGTAATACTAAAGAGAAATGTTGGTAATTATGCATACATGCGTTAGTTTATGTGAATCATTGTTTATTTAAAGTATTATTTTAACATAATCAAACTGATTGATATAGTTATCATACGAATTGAATATTTCCAACTGAGCGAAAAAATGCTCAACATTATTGGTAATAAGATCTGGTCTGTCATGTAGACAGCTCAACAGAACAGACCGCAGCTAAAGTACGTCAGATTTATTCTTCTGGTGTTATTCTGTCTAAGTGACAGGCAAGATGTTATTACCATTAAGTTCCTTTGTTTTCGGTTTATTCTGTTGAGCTGCTTACATAACAGACCACGTGTTATTAGCAATAAGTTTACCTGAGCGAAATAGATTCGGTGGTTTGTCGGTCCAGTTATTTTAAATGGTTAGAGGTTTGACAGAGTAAGTCAAAGATCTGGGTTCGATTCCCGGGCTAGTCCTTTTTTCGCCTCAGGGTGAAATAGTATTCAATATATTATTTGTGTGTTTATTAGTTCCGTTGTGGCTACTTATAAATTTATATACAATTTTCTAGGAATATACTATTAGAAATATGATTAAAGTAACACATTAAAAGTTTCCTACTCATAAAAAAATATTTGCTTCTTTACTATCATTTTCCAATGAATTTTAATTATAGTGTCACCCTTATAATATGATAAAGAATTATTAAACATAATAACAGTTATCAAATTAAAAAGTGTCTAGTTGAGTCATAGCGATTAAAAACATCGTTATTCATTTTTTAAAACATGAAAAAATATCCTGCTGTTCCAGAACGTAATTTATAAAATGACATATAATTAAAATTTCATGCAAAAGAAGAATTAAAGTTTGTTGATGTTCCACAATTATTCTTCAAATCGTGAACAACTAAAACAAAAGCTGTTATGTTTGCAATGTTATTATTTAATATGTTTTTGCCTTGTAATTTACGTAAACAGATTTAAATTTAAATAGAGATATGCATTAAATGTGCAGTGAAATAGTAATCAAACTGCATCAACAAAACAGTAAGCAAAAAAAAAAGAACAGCAAATAAATATATAAATAAATAAAATGAAAGTCGAAATTAAACTGCATCAACAAAACAGTAAGCAAAAAAAAAGAACAGCAAATAAATATATAAATAAATAAAATGAAAGTCGCGATTAAACTGCATTACTGGCAGATTATATTTTTACATCAAAATGGTTAAGATTCATGAATATTTTAAAAATTTAGTAATTCATTTTTAATGCATTGCGTTCATATACTACCATTACTTATTACTTACGTTCACAAATTTACATATTTTTATTACATAAATATGTCCAAGTCCATATTAAAAAACAAATACATGCGTTTCTTATCTACGAAAATATCTTTTATAACAACAAACAAAATAAACAATAACCTTTTCGGGCTACCCATCTCCATAAAAGTCTGTAAAAAAAATTCTTTTTTTAAGAAATCTCAGAAACCAATGTAATTTAAAGATTTAAAGATACATTTGTAATCTGTAGAGACATTCTTTTGCTGTGTATTTGCTATGTATTTTCTTACTGAACTAAACACAGATCAATAGCTGATACATGTGACTGCATAAAAGAGTTTGACTATTTTTCATACTACAGACGGTAATTGATTATATCGAGTTTTCTAATGTATTAAACTATTCTATATTGTTTATTTATGCAATCGCTTCCGCCTTACTAAATGGTGAAATTTCGTTCCAATATTTTGCAAGTGTTGAGAAGCATTTCACCTCAAGGTTTTTCCTTTAATTCAAAAATGTTTATCCATTCGGTTTGTCTGTCCACCTGTCTGTCCATTCTCTAACTCGCACAAATATGGTTCGATTGCCATGAAATTGATACATGTATTTGGGGTTTAATATGGCATATTAAATATTGAAAATGAAGTGTATAGCATTTACGGTTCATCTACAAAGACATTCAAAAGAAACCAAGTCTATATGATGAAAAATGTTTTACGGTGTATTTTAATGATATTACATTATTTTTACATTATTCACATTACATTATTTTTTCGGATTATTATTTTTTTTCTTGTTAAAATTTCAATTAATCTATATATACACTGTTATGCAAAATTTAAGGACGAGTCACAAAATGCCAATTTTCAAGGGATTTTCAAGCTATAATTTTCACGCGAATATTCAAAAAGAAGTAATATAATTCGAATAATTATTATCCCTGCATAACAGCTAGTTGTTATAACATCTCATTCAGGTCACACATGGTCACAAGAGTCACAATCACTACGGCAAAACAAAATATAGGAAATTCCATACGTCTCTTTTATGATTCTCAAATGACTACTATATGTGACTCCACTGACAGGTCACTGCGATTGCTGCTTTGTGTCGAGTCACCAGGTGACTTTACAATGTCGTTTTATTGAGACTCTCGTGTGACTGTCATTTGGAGACTCAATTTCAAAATAATTGTGAATGTTACATTATGATAAATCACCAAATAATGTCACATTAAAATCACATGGTGACTTCCTGTCACAAGACTTTGTTATATGGTGACAGAGATCTTACTGTGAAATGTGGTGAAAAGTCACTATGTGACTTTAATGAGACATTATTTGGTAATTTATCATAATGCAGCGTTCACAATGACTTTGAAATTGAGTCTTCAAATGAGAGGTCACACGAGAGTCTCAATTAAACAACATTGTAAAATCACCTGGGGACTCGCCACAAAGCAAAAGTCACAATGACCTGTCAGTGGAGTCAAATATAGTAGTCATTTGAGACTCATAGAAGAG
This sequence comes from Maratus speculifer, assembly GCA_964019185.1. Lineage (NCBI taxonomy): Eukaryota > Metazoa > Arthropoda > Arachnida > Araneae > Salticidae > Maratus > Maratus speculifer. The sequence continues at coordinate 147,503,988 of OZ025296.1, forward strand.
AATTATGGAATTTCCTATTTTTTGTTTCGCCGCAGTGACCGTGACTCTTGTAACCATGTGTGACCTGAATGAGATGTTATATGGACTAGCTGTTATGCAGGGATAGTAATCAATCGAATCATATTACTTCCTTTTCGATATTCGCGTGAAAATTATACCTTGATAATCCCTTGAAAATTGACATTTTGAGACTCGTCCTTAAATTTTGCACACCAGTGTATATATGTATGTAGGTAGATAGAAAGACATAGTTACGCGTAATAAACATTATAATAAGCACTATAATTAAATAAACAATTAGGCATTAAAATACAAAAATCTGAACTAAAATTCCAGAGAATTTAGTGCCCAACAATTTAATTTTTACACTTTCAAAAATAGTTGAAAAGGGTTTATAAATTGAGTTTGTCTGTTCGCATATCTGTCTGTCCGTGTGTCTATCCTTGCACTAATTCATGTATATATAGTGCGATTACCATTAAATTGATGTATGCAATTGGCGATTACTATAGTATGTTCGGTATTGTAAATGAAGTGCTTAGCTCACGTGATTCCTTTATAGAAACCTCAAACGAATTTCATTATATTACAACCTTTCAATATATTACAAATTTGTTTGCGCTGTATTTTAAAGATATTAAATTATTTTAAACATATGGGAAATTATATGTATCACTGAGACGTACTACAAGCACTTACTGAATTTGGCGTGCATATAATTTATGGTTCATTTACGGGAACACGCAAAAATATTTTTCTACTGTACTGCCTACACCCCGAGATAAGTCGGGAGTAAAAGCACTGTTTCCCCATACCTGTCGCCGGTGAAATGGTTAAGAATAATTTCTGGCAGAGATTTTTTGTTGTAATAGTCATTTTAAAATTTAACTGGAGTTACACAAAGGATATAGAGTACATTTCCGTTTATTAACGAAATTTGCTGAGTGGGAATTTTAAACTGTACGATGCATATAATTGAAATAACTTTCAGCATATGATGTAGTTTAAATACAAGTCTATATAACATATACAGGAATAAAAAACAACAACAAAAATCTGGCTTTTCCAAATATTCACATACAGTAAATTTTTAATATTATTGCTATACCTATGATTTTTCTGGTTACATTTTGTATTATATTTGACATAGTAACTTTTAAATTTCGTTTTATTATATTTGACATATTTAATGACCTCGTTATTTACAGTTCCATAAAATTTAAGTTCGATTAAAATAAATGATGTTGATCCCTAAAATTTTTATATAAAAAAATCTTTAAACAAACAATAAATATTTCAAAAGAATTTACGGAGTTAAAATTTATTGCTTATTAAATTCTAAATCACACTATCCAACAAAATGACTAATATAATTTTCTGCCGTCTGCATTTCACAGATTAAGGGTAGGCGGTATAAATTTAGCACAGAACGATCTATAGGAAATGCTTCCTCTTTCGCATTAAGTCTTAAACGGATTAAAGAAGCTGTTTAAATAATGCCTTGAAGAGCTTGGGTTTAGAATTGACCTTAGTTAATATTTTAGGCAGTCGACTGGAATCATTTTATTTGAAGAAGAGCTAGTAAATTAAAACAGGATAATATAGACAAAGACAAACAAAATATTCATTAAATTTAAAAATACACTTTAAAAAATTGGTTAATATGTTTTATAAGGACTTTAAATAAATCTAGTCGTGACCGATTTAAATAAATTATGGGTGTTAATTTAAAGAATGCATAATTGCTTTGATTAGATATTATACTAAATATACAATTTTACTGGATGAACACAAAACTTTTTTCTTATAAATTTACATAACAGTTTTAAGTTGATATAGAGGAAAAAAGGCACAAGAAGAAAAAATCATACTTTTAAAAATTCTATCGTTTGAAAACTGGAGTAGAGCTTAGTAAACAAAATAGATTTAAAAATATTTGCTTTAAAAAAAGGTGTTTAGTTAAAAGCGCAATACTCAATAAACAGTTTTTTAATTGCTTAAATAATGTGTCTTCGCATATTACTTGGTGTATATAAATTTTATTAACCATATACAGGGTTAGACAAAGGATATGAGTATATTTCCGTGTCTTTGAGGAATTCACTGAATGAGAATTTTAAAATGTGCTATGCATATAATTGAACTAACTTTTAGCATACGAAGTAGCATCAATATCAATCTATCGAACATAGACAGGAATACACAAAAGCAGAAAAAATGTATGACGTTTTCCCAGCTATTTACTTACAGTATTCTGTATATGTTGGAAAATGTTTCATGATCTATGCCGGGCATATGACTTTTCATTTTGGTTACATTTTGTATTATATTTTAAATATTAACTTTTAGATTTCGTTTTATTATATTTGATATATTTAATGACCTCGCTATTTACAGTACAATAAAATTTAAGATTAAAATAAATCATGCTAATCTCTAAATTTTAAATATAAATAACGCTTTAAATAAATAATAAATATTTCAAAAGAACTTACGGATTTAAAATTTATTACTTATTAAATTCTGAATCACACCACCTATCAAAATCACTAATAAAATTTTCTGCCGCCTTGCATTTCACAGATTAAGTGTAGGCGGTATAATTTCAGCACAGAAAGATCTATAGAACATATTTCCTCTTTCGTATTTTAAATCTTAAACGGATTTAAGAAGCTGTTTAAATAATGTCTTGAAGAGCTTAGGCTTAGTATTGACCTTAGTTAATGTTTTAAAATGCTGACTGGAATCATTTTATTTGAAGAAGAGCAAGTAAATTAAAACAGGATAATATGGACAAAGGTAAACAAAATGTACCTTAAATTTTAAATGTATTTTAAAAAAATGGTTAATTTCTTTTTAAGGGCTATAAATAAATCTGGTCGTGACCAATTTAGATTCTTCCGGAGTAAAGCTAAACTGGAGTAAAGCTAATGGATGCATAAATGTTTTAATTAAGTATTCTGCTAAATTTCCAACTTTTCCCTTTTTCCAATTTTTCTCTCCATCAACAAACATAACTTTTTTTATTATAAATTTAAATAGCTGACTGAATTAATTTTAAGTTGAGGTAGCAGAAAAAAGACACAAGGAAAAAAAAATCTGTTTTTAAATAATTCTATCCCTCGAAAACCGGAGTAAAGCTCAGAGAAAAAATAGATCATTTAAACAAGCATCTCTGCCTAAAAAAAGTGTTTACTTAAAGCTTAATACTCAATAAATAGTTCTTTAATTGCTAAGTAGTGTGGCTTCGCTTATTACTTGGTGTGTATAAATTTTATAAACAATATACAGGGTTACACAAAGGATATAGAGTAAGGAATTCACTGAATGAGAATTTTAAAATGTGCTATGCGTATAATTGAACTAACTTTTAGCATAAGATGTATAATCAATATCAATCTATAGAATATGACATGAATACACAACAACAACAACAACAAAAATCTCACTTTTTACAGTGATTCACTAAAAGTATTCTGAATGCGTTGCAAAATGTTTCATTATCTATGCTTGGACATATTATTTTTCATTTTGGTTGCATTTTGTATTATGTTTGAAATATTAACTTTTAGATTTCGTTTTATTATACTTGACACATTTACTGACTTCGGTATTTACAGTACAATAAAATTTAAGTTGGATTAAAATAAATCAAGCTGATCTCTAAATTTTAAATATAAATAACGCTTTAAATAAATAATAAATATTTCAAAAGAACTTACGGAGTTACAATTTATTGTTTATTAAATTCTGAATCACACTACCCAACAAAATCACTAATATAATTTTCAGCCGCCTGCATTTCACAGATTAAGGGATGGCGGTATAAATTCAGCACAGATCTATAGGAAATGCTTCCTCTTTCGCATTAAGTCTTAAACGGATTAAAGAAGCTGTTTAAATAATGCCTTGAAGAGCTTAGGTTTAGTATTTACCTTAGTTAATATTTTAAACAGCCGACTGGAATCATTTTATTTGAAGAAGAGCTAGTAAATTAAAACAGGATATTATAGACAAAGGTAAACAATATATGCATTAAATTTAAAAATACATTTAAAAAAATTGGTTAATATGTTTTATAAAGACTTTCAATAAATCTAGTCGTGACCGATTTAAATAGATTCTGGGTGCTAATTTAAAGAATGCATAATATCTTTGATTAGGTATTAAACTCAATATACAAATTTACAGGATGAATACAGAACTTTTTTCTTATAAATTTAAATAACAGTTTTAAGTTGAGATAGAATAAAAATGGCACAAGAGGGAAAAACATACTTTTAAAAAATTCTATCGTTTGAAAACTTGAGTAGAGCTTAGTAAACAAAATAGATCATTTAAACAAACATTTTTGCTTTAAAAAAAGTGTTTACTTAAAAGTTTAATACTCAATAAACAGTTTTTTAATTGCTTAAATAGTGTGTCTTCGCATATTACTTGGTATGTATAAATTTTATTAACTATATACAGGTTTAGACAAAGGATATGAGTACATTTCCGTTTCTTTAAGGGATTCACTGAATGAGAATTTTAAAATGTGCTATGCATATAATCAGGCCCGTAGCCAGGATTTCCTTTCGGGAGGGGCTTAGTCTTATATTTTTTTTCATCTGACAGCAGTATTGAGCTTAATTTAAAGCACAAATATAAATTAAATAAGGCTTAACATACGAAATATTCCTGCATAATATGACCATATAAATGTTGACCATTCCAAAAATTGTTTTTTTTTTTTTTTTCAATTTCTATTCCCATTTGTGGTTTCTAAGAGCTCGTTCAATGCCTGTTTGAAAACAAAAAGTGTTTTTAGGGGGGAAAATTGCAAAGAAAATAAAAAAGCACAAACTACTAACTTTTGCGATGAACCTTGTGTATCTTTATGAGATTTCTTTTAAATATTGAAATACAAGCAAGAAATTTTAATGGATTTAAAATGCAGCATTAATATTAGCGTACACGCGTCTTGCATTGCAGGTGGAGGGTCTTAAAATGATTACTATGTAGATAAAATCAATTACACATATTTTTTTTTCAAAGAAAAAAAATAATTGTACCAAATTATATTAAATGATAAAAAATTATATTTATCTTTCGCATTCCTTGATTACAAAAGTTATAAATGCGGTACTCTTGGTGCAATAAATTTACAAGTGCTACAGAAACAATATTTGAGATCTTCTTCGCAGCCATGAGGCTGATTACTTTATGAGAAATGTAATGTCCCAACGAATAAATATCATTGCCAGGCTGCTCGGTCTCTCATTGGTAGCTGGTAGCTTTACAGCCTAATCGTTCGAAATTTGCCATAATTTTCTTTGAACCTGTTATTTAACTGCGTAGTTACGGGATAGGTTCTCTTTCAACGATTCTTGTGGAAGGCACCCCACATCCCTTTCGCCCTATATTCCTCGTGTAGATAACTATCCTTCATAAACAATATCTACAGTAGTCTCTCATCAGCCATAGTTCTGCGAGGCAAAAATTAAATTTTTCTCATTGTTGAAAAATACCTTGTAGCCTGGTTATTTTTACCACAATAGTAGCTGAGACTGTCAGCAAGTGTTCCGATGTATTGTAATGCATTGCATTAATGTAATCTAAAGCTTTTAGGACTTCTGTATTTCTATCATCATTACGAATTCTCACGTACCATACTTCATATTCAACTTTCACTTACGACATTAACACCTTATGTTCGAAATATTGAGAATGATTCTCTAATTTCCTTGCTTATACCGAAAAAGCACATCCTGAAAACAAATATTTGAAAATTTATTTTGTTAGGTGTTTAGGTTAGAATGTCTTAATTTGAAATGAGTTTTTCATTCAAATTTCATGCATTACCGCCGAAATTGTGTCGCAGAATTTTCATGAAGATGAACTAACAATGGCTTTTTCAAACTGAAATGCTTTTTCACAAACAAATAGGCTTGTGAAAAAAGTACTCTTTCTCATTCCATGATTGACATGAAAGATCTATAGCTGTTAAAGAAATATTTGATGTGTTTTCCCAAATATTTTCTAAGCTAATGCAAATTCATTCAAACAGCTTGACAAAAGTTACTGTATTTTCATGATTTTCTATAAATCTTTAGTTTCAAATACGAAGAAGTCATTTTCTTTTGTTTTCTGGGGCATGTGATGAAATTGCTTGTTAAAAAGGCCAAATTTACCTTAGGGTGATTTATAAAAGAAAACATTAGTTCATTAAGTGTTCCAAGAAAGATTTGGATGGCAAGAATCAGCATGTGTTTTTGAACAATGTATGGTTTAAACAGTGGCTTGCAAATTGGAGGTACTATCTCATTTTGGGACACTTCTGACGATTTGTAGATTGGATACTGTAAACATGTCCAACCATATTAGTCTCTCTATCAATACGCCAGTGTGATGCCTTTAGATATATCATTATGTAGTTCATTGCAATGTTGCGTCTGTTATGTTTCGGTGGACAAATCATTTACTTGAATGAATCTAAAATAACTACTAAGAATGCATTTACTAAAAGTACAACACATATTAAAATTCTTGTTTTGTGCACCATTGAGCAATGTAATGTATTTTTAATAAATACATTCTTAGTAGTTAAATTTTATGGTGCAATTGTCTAGTATATATTTATGAACCTAAAATAATTTCCCGAATTATTGGGTTTTGCGCATTTTATAAATACTAGTCCAAATATCTAACTCAAAGGGCAAGCTATTCTGTATTTGAAGTGCCCATAATTTCATCACTATTCAACTTAAAACAGATTGTGTTATTTATTTTAGTAATCAGTTCTTCAGTAGCTATATCCCAGAATATTTTAATGATTTCATTCTGAATGTCTGGGCAGTAAGAAGTAGTATTTATATGTGCATTTATGACATTTCAATTCCTCATCTCCAGGGTTTGTTATAAATCTTAAAAGAGTTCTTAGCCTACCGTCTATTTTATTTGTTCTGTAACGTTTGAAGATCGGTATTATAATTAGCTCTTAGTAGCATTTCTTGCTTTGCACAAAACAAGATTATTAGAATGTTAGATGTTGACTCCTAGAAGACTCAGGAGGCGCTCTGAAAAACTGCCAAAATATCCATCTACTCAGGAATATCCATCCCCGCAGTTGATAATTCTACAAAAGACAAAGATACTTTTCCACACAAACAAACAACTCTGTGCACATTCTCTTTCTATTAAAGATTCATATGCAAACAATTTAAATCAAATTTATTCAGTGAAGAATCGGGAATCGCCGCGCCGGCCGCTATGGCGCCTTTGAAAGTTTGTTGATATCCTGTTATCTTTCTTCGCACCATTTATTTTGATGTATCCTACTATTAGTATTATATATATATATATAAATTATTTTATAGTTAAATGTTTTAAAAATCATTATTTTTCACATAATTTTGCATTACAAAAGGTCCATTACAGTTTTTGGCTCCCTTTTCTACAAAACATTTTAACACTGTTGACTCTAAGTATTTCGTGATGTAGGAAGAAATTAAGAAGATCATAACATGAAAATAAATGGTTTAAACTTTAATCCTAAAGTTAAATTGTACACCATACGTGTATTAAAGTTATTTTTTCTAAGTCAAATTATTGCTATGATACATATTACTTATCGAATTTTACTGTACATAAAGAAAATTTTCGTTTTAAGAAGAACTGATGTTTTTAGTGGTAAATACGAATAAAGAACAATATGTCCGAATGAGAGGTATAATGAGGAATTACTATAACTTTAGCTGTATAAATTATTATGTTTACAACTAAAAATATATGTAGCTCTAATGAAATGAAGGAAAAAAGCAAGAAAGATTTGACATTTTTTACAATCTTTAGATCTAACTAATTTTTCAACCTTTCGGGAGGGGCTTCAGCCCCCTTAGCCCCCTCCCTGGCTACGTGCCTGCATATAATTGAACTAACTTTTAACATACGAAGTAGCATCAATATCAATCTATCGAACATAGACAGGAGTAAACAAAAGCAAAAAAATATATATGACATTTCCCCAACTATTCAGTTACAGTATTCTGTATATGTTGGAAAATGTTTCATGATCTATGCTGGACATATGATTTTTCATTTTGGGTACATTTTGTATTATATTTTAAATATTAACTTTTAGATTTCGTTTCATTATATTTAACACATTTAATGACCTCGCTATTTACAGTACAATAAAAATTTAGGATTAAAATAAATCATGCTGATCTATAAATTTTAAATATAAATAACGCTTTAAACAAATAGTCAAATAATAAATATTTCAAAAAAACTTACGGAGTTAAAATTTATTACTTATTAAATTCTGAATCACACTAACTCAAAATCACTAATATAATTTTCTGCCGCCTGCTTTTCACAGATTAAGGGTGGGTGGTATAAATTCAGCACAGAACGATCTAGAGAAATTGCTTCCTTTTTCGCATTAAGTCTTAAACTGATTTAAGAAGCTGTTTAAATAATGCCTTGAAGAGCTTAGGTTTAGTACCGACCTTAGTTAATATTTTAGGCAGTCGACTGGAATCATTTTATTTGAAGAAGAGCTAGTAAATTAAAACAGGATAATATAGACAAAGACAAACAAAATATTCATTAAATTTAAAAATACACTTTAAAAAATTGGTTTATATGTTTTAATAGGACTTTAAATAAATCTGGACGTGACCGATTTAAATAGATTCCGGGTGTTAATTTAAAGGATGTATAATTCTTTTGATTAGGTATTATACTAAATATCCATCTTTACTGAATCAACATGGAGCTTTTTTTGTTATAAATTTACATGACTGGTTTAATTTGTTTTAATTTGAGATAGAAGAAAAATGACGCAAGAAAAAAAAACTGGTTTTAAAAAAATACATCATTTCAAAACTGGAGTAGAGCTTAGTGAACGAAATAGATCATTTAAACAAACATCTTTACTGAAAAAAAAATGTATTTCCTTAAAAGTGTAGTACTTCTTTAAAAAAGTCTTTAATTGCTTAAATAATGTGTCGCTTTGGTTCAAGCGTACATAATCTATAAACATTTAGATTTCATTATCATATAATGACAAGCCTCTTCATCTATATACTAATAAAATAACAAATCGCTCTGTCTGCGTGTGTGTGTGTGTGTGTGTGTGTGTGTGTGTGTGTGTCTGCGATGGCTAGCAAAATCTATGGGACGTACGAAGCTCAAAATTTTTATGAGAGTAGCCCAATATCTCTCCTGATGCACCTGAGCTTCAGAATTTCGAAATTCTATTTATTAACTGAGTAATTAATTAAATTCCAAAGATCACTCTCATAAAAAATCGCCTTTTTTCTTCTTTTTTTCCCTTCATTTAGTTATGGTTGGTTGGTTGCATAAAATTTTGGCATAAATAATTAAAAAAGCTGGAACCGACCTTTAAAATTTATAGACTGGCAAGCTGTCAGTTTAAAAGATGATTTTTTATCACAGCGGTTGTAAACCATGGAGGAAAAAGATAGGTGGTGGTGAAGTAAACCGAAAAAAGGGTTGCAATATTAAACCATTTATCGCTCAAATTTTAATGTCCCAAACAAAAGCATGTAGAAGAGATTTTGTATTAATAAGACGAATTGAAAGAAATGAATTACAGCTGAAGCGTATTTTGCGAAGAAATAGTAATTTTTTAAAATGGTCTTTTTTCCATTATATTATTTATTTTTAAAAAAATGTTTGCTTTTAAAATAATTGGAATTGATAAATTCGAAATAATTAAATATCAAAATAAAATAAAAAAGAATATTGAAAACATTTGATTTGAACTAAAAATTGTATTACTAAAAGTTTTCTTTTTTTTTCAGAACTTTTTAATACTTTATAACGTAGATGAAAAAATGTTTTTAATTTAACAACATATTAATAACTCTATGTCAATATATAAAATATATTTATGAAAACAATCTTTTAAAATCATGCGCGAAAACTTAAATAACAAATATTAATCTAAAATCTAGATTTCAGAGTGCAGACGATTTTAAGACATTAATGAAAGAATGTTAACTTTTCAAGCAAAATCTTAAATGATGCTTCTATATTGGTATTTCAAAGTGACGGCTAGGTTACATTTATGTTATATTTAAGTTACGGTAGGGTAATGTTAAGTCGCAGTTAGGTTACAGACAGATTATGGTTATGGTACAAAAGTTTACGGTTAGGAATTTGTCCACAGTGTATACATTACGCATGCTTTGATTAAAAATATACACTTTTGTTAAATGGTTCTGAAATTATAATACTATATACCAATCTTTTATCATCGCGTATCGATTTCATTCACGGTATAGACGGAATTAAGAGTGATATAATTAGTTTGAAATTCAAAATATTTCACTTGGGATTTCTATGCGAAAAAAATAATTAGTTACGTGATTTAACAGTGATTTTTACGGGTAAATATCAACACTTTAACACGAAACTAACGCAATCGTTGGATACATGTTCCCTCCCGTGTTTCTCATTGCTCATTTTAAGTATTTTTAGAGCTCAATATTAGTTGTTCTTTTTAAAACCGATTTTTCACAAAGTCAGCTGCGACGTATTTCAGACAATGTATTTCTGCATGCTTCCAGTTAATGATAAAATCATACAAATTTCAAGTTCGTTTAATATTGTTAATACGGACCCGGGCAACGCCGGGCGGGTCAGCTAGTATATATATATATATATTTACAGAATTTTTCTCCAATTTTACTTATAAACTTTTTAATGAATCTATATATGTTTAATTTATTGCTATTATTATTATTATTATTATTATTATTATTATTATTATTATTATTATTATTATTATTTATTAAATTTTGAATCTCACTACCCAACAAAATCACCAATATAATTTGCTGCCTCCTGCTTTTTACAGATTAAGGTGAGTGGTATAAATTCAACACAGAACTATCTATAGAAAATACTTCCTCTTTCGCATTAAGTCTTAAAGGGATTTAAGAAGCTGTTTAAATAATACCTTGAAGAGCTTAGATTTAGTATTGACCTTAGTAAATATTTTAAATAGCCGACTGGAATCATTTTATTTGAAAAAGACCTAGTAAATTAAAATAGGATAATATAGACAAAGATAAACAGAATATGCATTAAAAACTTTTAAATAGATTTCAAAAAATTGGTTAATTCTATTTTTTATAAAGGCTTTAAATAAATCTGGTCGTGATCGATTTAAATAGATTCTGGATGTTAATTTAAAAGATGCATAATTGTCTTGATTAGGTATTAAACTAAATCTCCAACTTTACTGAATCAATACACATAACTTTTTTGTTATAAATTTACATAACTGGTTTAATTAGTCTTAAGTTGAGATAGAAGAAGAAAGGTACAAGAAAAAAAACCTGCTTTTAAAAAAATCTGTCGTTTCAAAATTGGAGTAGAGCTTAGTAAATAAAATAGATTATTTAAACAAACATCTTTGCTCAAAAAAGTGTTTGCTTAAAAGTGTAATACAATAAAAAGTTCTTTAATTGGTTAAATAATATGTCAGTTTTTTTACAGGGTGCATAGTCCATAAACATATAGATTTTCGTTATCATTTAATGATAATCCTCTTCTTCTTTTTCCCTTTTTTTACGTGATTCTTCTTTAATTTTATTTTATGTATTTTTAATGGATCTATATATGTTTAATTTAGTTATTATTATTATTATTATTATTAATATTATTATTATTATTATTAGTCATATTTTCATGAAATCTCACGAAAATTATTTTAATGTTGCATATAATCCTTAAGCTTATGCTTTCACTTTTCAAATACAAATGCTTTTAAAACAAAAACTCTGCATTAATACTCCAATTAGTATTAAACAAATTAATTATACATTTTTAAATATACATATATATATATATTTGCCATTTCAGTTAGACTCATTATTAACAAAGTTATAAAATTTTATTTTGAATTAAAATATTTCAATAGTCGATCTATGTATCTTAAATAGAAATACACAGGTCATATTTTAGTATATATCTAAATAAAGTGTTAAAAAAATATTTCATGACTATTTTAAATTGTATTTATAATATTTCGAAACATAATTTATATTAATAAAATTTGGAAAGAATTTCCGAATTTAAAATTTATTGCATACAAGCTCATACATCCGTTGCCATATCCCTGGTGTAGGAACCTTAAATAAACCTCAAATTTGTATGATTTTATATCTGTAACTGTATTTTGTCTGAATTTATATTTTTAATAAGAAAAAAAGTGAAAAATTATTTAATTGAAAGCATATGCTGTTTTGTGTTTTATTATCTGATAATTTGATTTTTTTAGCCTATACGTACCGGAAGCGAGGAAACTGCGATGAAACACTTAGATTTTTACTGATTTCGTCGAAATGGACACATTTCACACATTTTATTCTACAAAAAATATTTCATACTCGTCGAACGTTTCAAGATTTTTGTAAGTGATGCAGATCTGCCTAATTGAGATGCTCTAAAATGATTGTGTTAAGTATTACACATTAACATATTTAGTATTACACATTATTATATACATTAATTGAGATGCTCTAAAATGATTGTGTTAAGTATTACACATTAACATATTTAGTATTACACATTATTATATACATTAATTGAGATGCTCTAAAATGATTGTGTTAAGTATTACACATTAACATATTTAGTATTAACACATTAAGTATTACACATTTGTGTTAAGTATTACATATATTATATACGGAAGTTTAGTTAGTTTTAGCGTTAAAAAAAAGTTCTCATGATTTGCGGTAAGTGATCTGCTTTCGCCGGTGTATTTAACAGTATTAAAATTCATATATTTTTTTAAACCACTTATACCATTGCTTAGAAGAGTATTTTAGCTTTAAGAGTATATTTTTGATTTTTCAGTACCTCGAAAATTGGGCCTTGGATGGGTGTTGCAATAAGTGTGACAAAAATTTTGGAAAAACGACGCCTTTTTTTTTCTCTTAATTGCGACATTTTTTCGACTTAAATGAGGCATTTGAAATGTAAAAGTATAATTCTTTCGATTACGTCTTTCAATTTTAACAGTACCGAACAATTTGATCGAATTATTTTAAACAATGTAATTAAAAAATATAAATAAAATCGAAAGTCGGTGATTCGCTAGTCACACATATGGCTTTTGTCTGTCCTCGATTGGAGATAAAATAGATGTCTTTTATATTAGAGTTAATTGCAGTGTTTAATTAATAATTCAACTAATTATTAAAATTTAAAATTCTGAGTCTAATATGCAACACTTTGGCTACCTTTGCAAAAATTTTCAGCCTTGTACGTGCTATAGATTTCACTAGCCATCTCAGATACACACACACACACACAGACAGACACAAAGAACGAAACTTTCTTTTATTTGTACAGATTAAATTTTTTCTATCATGTTGTTGGAAGAAATCACTAATGTATATTTCTGCCGCCTGTCTGTATTTCACAAATTAATGTCTTGCATATTTTAAATATAAAAAAACTGATAATATTTAAAATGTATTTAAAAATAATGTATGAAAAATATTTAATATAATACTGAAACTATTTTAAATTATATTTATAATATTTCAAAATATAATTTAAATTAATAAAAATTTCAAAAGAGTTTACGGATTTAAAATTTATTGCAAAATTTAAAATTTATTATTTAAATCAATTTTTAAATAATATTGTCTGAATAAATCATCAATATATATTTCTGCCGTCTGCATTTCGCAGATTAATGTCAAGCAGTATAAACTCAGTAGAGCTGGAGTATAGAAAGCTTCTCTTTCGCATTAAATTTTAAACGGATTTAAAGAAACTATTTAAATAACGCTTAGAAGAGCTTTGGTTCAACTTTGACCTTAGTAATATTTTAAACAGTTGAGTGGAAATCTTTTCATCTATAGATGAGCAAGTAAATTAATGCGAAGTAAAATAAACCAGAAATAAACAAGATGTAAACATAATGTGCATGCAATAAATTTTTAATACACTTAAAAAAAATTTTAATATATTTTATAAGGCTTTTAAGTAATTCTGGTACCGATTTAAACAAGATCTTAGGTTTTTACTTAATGAGGGCAAACTTTTCTTGATTAGGTATTATGGTATAATATTGTACCTTTATAGGATGAACAAAGAATTTTTTGGTGCAATATTACGTAAATTGTCTGAATATTTCTTTCTTAAGATAGATAGAAAATGATTCTAAGACACAAACTTTCAAAAGAATATGCCTATCATGATTTGCATATTTCCAATAAAAATAAAGATAATTTTTACAATAATAAATTTTTATTATTATTATTATTAGACCTATTAAAATTGCTGTTAAACAGAATAAAATGACAGAATGATTAAGCAATTATTTTGCATGAAAAGTGCAACTTTTATTAGTTGACGAACTAAATAATTTTTACTTTGAATTTTATTTTATGATATTTAAAATTTAAAGGGTTTAATAACATTTAATATTGCATATAAGAAAATAATTCACCTAACAGTACATTATTTAATCATTTATTACTTTATTACAAATCAAAAAATAAGATTTATCTGGTGTTAATCAATCGAACTAGTGATGGGCGATAACGAGAAGTTTTTCTCGATTTTCTCGATTGTATGAACATCTCGATAACTTTCGATTGCGTAAAATTTTTCTCGATGACTACAGTTTGCAATTGCTTTTATACCATACAGGATTCAATTTTATCAAGAGTCTACTACAGGTGAATGAGTCGGAGTTAATAAAGAAACGACGGATTCACTCGCTAGTGAGACCCTCCTTTCATTGGTGTCTCTAATTTATACGCAATCTTGTAATATGAAATCTCGAACTGGGTCCTCGTTGTACACGGCATCATACACCAAACGCGGTGTGCAAGCACAGCAAAATCTTGTAAACAACAACAACAACAAAATTTGAATTGAACGAACAACCGAACGTAATTACGAATTGAACATTAAATTTTGAAAACTGCCCCCCGCAAAGTGATGCAGTGAAGGGGGGGGGGGGGATATATAAAATCGTGGTGCATAAGATCAATAAGTGGTCACATGCCAAACAACAACTTCCTGCTTTTCTAAATTCCATGTATATTAATATAATATATATAAATATTATTTATTGCAAAATCCATTAAAAAAAAAAAAAAAAAAAAATTGGGATTGCCGACAGAAGTCAAAACTTGAACAATTACGTGTGTATTTTTTTAATCGTCAGGAAATATTTTATTGTGCAGGAAATACAAGGACCAAGTAACCGCGGTAAATTAACGCCTACACGCAAGAGGAGGCCAGAGTCCCAGCAGTGGTGAACAATATTTATATGATACAGATGTCATACACGCACCACATTGGCACGATGTTTTCCAAATGCCGATTTAGCGAAAACTTCGAAGAAGTTTGAGAAATTTCACTTTCAACCCATTATGGGTCCGTAACGTGACCCAGATTGACGGGAGCAACTTTTTTATGCTAAATTGGTAATGTATGAAGCATAAGCTTTCAATAAACATATTACATCAAAAAATGAAAAATGCCCCGCCCTCCCCCCCCCCCCCAAAAGAAAAAAACCCGGTGCTATGGGGAAAACCGTAAAACTGCAAAAAGAGCGGCGACGGAAAGTTAGCTATGCTATAATTTTTCTCGCCACTGTAGCTCCCATACAAGCAAAGTTATAGCCTTTTAAATATTGAAATGAAGTGAAGAAATGAACAACATTATGTTGGTGGATAACCAACAGGGGGTGGGGGTCAGTAGCCCCGCTTGTGCCATATAGCTTAAACTTTTAAGTTAAAATTGGTAGAGAAAAAAATGAGCAATATTTTAAAGTGAATTTTTTTTGGGGGGGGGAGGGGCAGGTCAAGCCCCTCACTTTTGGAAAAGGTCCTCAAAGAGGGAACTTTAAAACAATGTGCCTAGGTAACAATGTGGCTAGTTCAATGGTTTTTTTCCATCTCAAAAAAATTTCCAATACGCCTAAGGACGTTTTCAATTTAAAAAATTGATCTAAAATGATAAAAACGCAAAAAGCTTCGAAAACTGCCAACCCTCCCCCCCCCCCGCCGTGGGTTGATTGATGATTGATTTTTGACGTCCGATTATCTGCGCTAGGGATATAGGACCAGGGGGGAATGCCCTTCGTGGGGGGTCTTTCTAAGGGAACCTAACCCGTATTTACGGAAGGTTCGAAGAAAACCACGAAAACTCCGAACGGTTAGGCCGACAGCCGCGATTGGGTTCGAACCCAGCACCTGCCGTCAACCAGTTGAGAGGTCCGAACCTCTCGGCCACTGGTGGGGCCCCCCCGCCGTGGGAACGAAATTCGGAAGGTGGGGGGTAAGAAAGCATCTTAATATGAAAGAGTAATTCGAGAACTTCAAGATGATACACAATATGACGGGTTTAAAAAAGTGAAAATTGTCCCCCTTCCTTGCCCCCCATCAGTCCACCCTTTCGCCCCCAATTTCCTGCAGCAGACATTTTAATTTTTTTACATTTGATAAATAATATTTACCGAATGATTCGATGAAAAAAAACACTTAAACTGATATGTATTGTAGAAATCGCTACAGTTTTAAACATATGTTCTCTAGCCCCCTCTTTGAATTTTTTTTTAAATAAGTAATATTTATGGGTACGTGACAACATGGTAAGACTAAAATACCAGAAACTTTGAAAATTAGGTCTTTTTTTCACAAGGTAACTTGTATATTCTCATGCTTCTTTCTGTACCTCGTTTTTCGATAAAACTTTCATTTCACAAAGCTTCATCGACAAAACGCTCCTCGATATAGCTCCTCATCTCTATCTCAGCGAGAACGAAAATCATCCTTGTCGAAAACGGCATTTATCAGCAAACCACAAGCTTCTCGAAATGTCGCTTTTATCAAGGTTAAATTTCATCTCGAAGTTACAAGTCCTTCGATAAACCTATTTCAATCGAGGTTAATTTTCATCGCGAAGAAATGATTTTTTCGAAATGTCTGACTTAATCGGGATTTGCTGAAATGAGAGACACATATGAAAGCCATTCTTTCATATTATGAAACTTTCTACTTTTGGAGTTGAATTTTAAGGGCGGGAGAAGGGGAGGGGGAGGAGGGAGCGATGAGGAGGCGAATTTTTTAAATCGTAGCTATTTCGACAATAAATGTTATTTTTGGTGTGGATTTTTTATGGAACTCTCCGGTATATATTATTTATTAAATATAAGGATTTTAAAGTGGGGGCTGCATCATTTTTAGATGTATTCTAGGAAAAATAAGTGAACCCACGGGTGACATGTAAATTTCAAACCTTTTTTTTTTAACCCGTCATGTTATAAGTACATCATCGGGATGTTTTGGCACCTCCCTTTCATTTTACGAATCTTTCTCCTCCTGGAGTTGAATTTCAGTAGGAAGGGGGGGGGGGGAGAGAAAACGATAAGAGGGTGAATTTTTTTAATCGTAGCTATTTCGACAATAAATATCATTTTAGGTGTGGAGGTTTCTTTTATGGAACTCTTCGGTAAATATAACTTATTAAATATAAAGATTTTAAAGGGGGGGGGGTGCGTCATTTTTAGGTGTATTCTTGGAAAAATGAGTGAACCCACAGGTGACATGTAAATTTCAACCTCTTTTTTGGACCCGCCATGTTATATATATATCATCGGAATTTTTTCGCACATCTCTTTCATTTTACGAATATTTCTCCTCCTGGAGTTGAATTTCAGGAGGGGGAGGGGGAACAATAAGAGGGTGTTTTTTTTTTTTTAATCTTAGCTATTTCGACAATGAATATCATTTTAGGTGTGGTTTTCAAATAGTGCTCCGGTAAATATTATTTCATAAATACAAAAGTTTAAAATGGGAACTGCGTGATTTCCTGGTGCATTCTGGGAAGAAAAAGTAACATTACGGCCACGGGTGAGGAGTAAATTTCAAATTTTTTTGGA
Organism: Maratus speculifer; assembly: GCA_964019185.1. Classification (NCBI taxonomy): domain Eukaryota; kingdom Metazoa; phylum Arthropoda; class Arachnida; order Araneae; family Salticidae; genus Maratus; species Maratus speculifer. The sequence continues at coordinate 147,521,920 of OZ025296.1, forward strand.
TCCGTCATGTGATATGTCATAGGAAAGGTTTCGGAATACTCTTTCATATTATGGACCTTTCTCTTCCTGCAGTTTAATTTCAGGATGGGGGAGCAACGGGGAGTGAATTTTTTAAATCGTAGCTATTTCGAGAATAACTATCATTTTAGAAGTGGTTTCTTGACGGAACCTTCTAATAAAAATTGCTAATTATAAACATTTTAAAGTGAGGGATGCGTGATTTCCGGGTGTATTCTGTTAAGAAAAAGTAAACCTGCGGTTGAGGAGTAAATTTCAAACATTTTTGGACCCTTCATGTGATTGATTATTGGAATGTTTTTCAAACCATTCTTTCACATTATGAACGTTTCTCCTCCTGGGGTTGAATTTCCGCAGGGAGAAGGGGGGCGATGAGGGGTGAATTTTTTAAATCGTTGCTATTTTGAGAATAAATTTCATTTTAAATATGATTTTTTGATGGAGCCCTTTGGTAAAAATATTTTATTAAATATAAACATTTTAAAGCGAGACTGCGTGATTTCCGGATGTATTCAGGGAAGAAAAAAATAGTGGAGTAGTGAGGAATAAATTTGAAGCTTTTTATGGACCCGTCATATGATACATCAACGGAAAGTTTTCAAACCACTCTTTCATATTATGAATCTTTCTTCTCTTTTCCTCAATTTGGCCTCCTTACAGAAGCGCTTTTCAAACTTTTTTGTAATCTTTTCGTTTTTGTGAATTCAGATCTGATTTTTTTTATGGAGACTTCCAATATATAATTTATAATGTATGAAAAATTCACAAACTGTGAGGACAGGCTGTATTCCGGGTGTTGCAATATTTGGAATTCTAAGGGGAGTGTTTTATATCTTTTGTTGACTCCTCTTTCGTGATATATCATTAAAAAGCTCTGTAATTACCATTTTATTTTATATACCTCCCGCGCTCATCCCTCCTCACTTTGCCCCCGCGGAAAACTCTTTAATAAATTTAACTGACACCCATCATGTGATGTATTGTTGGAAAGTCTAATGACCATTTACTCATATTATGCATTTTCTTTGCTCCTGCACTACTTTGCCCCCCCAAATGGTCTGTTTAATGAATTTCAATAGAGAGTCTTCTAATAATACGAGAATTGTAGATCGTATCTCAATTGATGTACAAAAATCAATAAAAGATTTTGATCACTTTTAATATCCACTTTTAGTTCATGTTCTTTCACTAGGAGTGCTTTTGATTATTTTTTCTTTGGCCATTTTGCTACTCGCGACTCTACTCGCGACTTTACAACTTTTTGAAACCAAGGAACGCTGTTACATGACTTTTCTACTATTGCGGTTCCATTATAACATCCTTTTGGTTTGTTGTTGTTTTTTAAATTCATTTGTTTTCACTTACCATGTATTTATTAAATTATGCTTTTTAAACATGTAATAACAAAGATTTTAATAATCGATTGTAAAAACATCTCGATTGTAGATTCTCGAAATTAATCGATGACTATATCGAATGTGCTTTTTTACGATTACGATAATTATCGAATAGGAAATTTTCGAGAATCGCCCATCACTAAATCGAACTGTTAAAAGGACTTCTTAAACATACATAAAAAAATATAGTAAAAAAGCGCGAGGCCTTTCAAAAGAACTGAGTCTTTCTTCGTCAGGCGCAAAAAATACGTCCGGACTACTATGAGTTGCTTTTCGAAAGAACTGCATTTATAGTAGTCCGGACTTCTTTTTTTTTTTTTTTTTAGGTAGTTTTCATTACAAAAAGTAAAAAGCTACCTATTGCAGCCGTCCGGAGGAAAGCACTTCCAGAAAATTTTGGTATATTTTCAACGATCATGTCCCCCAGACCCCAAAACCACCCTCCGTTCAAATGTTGACATATATATATATATATATAACCATATATATATATATATATATCTGATTTTCGTCATGCGATAACTAACGTATTTATGAACCGATTTGAATGAAACTTGGTATGTACATAGTACATACAAATGTCTCGATCGAGTTCGTTGGCCAGCATCATCTGACATTTTGCTTCAAAATGGCGACCATTTGAAAATTTTAAAAAATTTTAAAATTTAAAATTCAATGCGAAAAACTTAAAAGTTGAAAAATATTTTTCTTTTACGTGTTAGAACTTAAAACAACGATTCCAGAATACTTTTTATTTTTTCTATATCTTAAAAAATGATTGAATTATAGCACTTTGAATTTTTCTTATGGCTGACATTTTGAAACGATCTGATTTTTGTCACGTGATAACACGCGTATTTATGAATAGATTTGGATGTAACTTGGTATGTACATAGTATATACTGAGGCCTGAATCGAGTTCGATACTTAGTTTTATCCGTTATCTTATTTTAAAATGGCGGCCATTTAAAAAATTTTATAAATTTTAAAATTTAAAATTAGGTACAAGAAAGTGAGGAATTGAAAAAGATTTTTCTTTTATGCATTTGAACTTGATACAAAGATTCCAGAGCATTTTTTGTTTCGTTTGTATCTTAAAAAATGGCTGAGTTATCGCATTTTTAATTTCTAGTGTTGCTCATATCTTGAAATGGTCTGATTTTCGTCACGTGATAACACGCGTATTTATAAACTGATTTGGATATAACTCTGTGTGCACATAGTACATAGCAATGCCTTGACCACGTTCACTGTCCAACTTCTTCCGTCCTCTTGTTTCAAAATGGAAGCCATTTAAGTTTGTCAAAAATCTTTTAAATGTATAATGATGTACAAACAAAAAAATAGAAATTGAAAAAAGGTTCTTTTTAAAGTATTTATCTTAATAATAAATTCAAGAGTATTTTTTGCTTTGTCTTTAACTTAAACAAGTTGAAAATTGCACGTGAAGCGTAGCAAATGAGGTGCGTTCGTACGATAACGAAGTTTTAAAAACATTACTCTCATATATCAATCTCAAAAAATTATAAATAGTGAATTACAATTAAAGCGCTCATCAAACAATGTTCTCTCTATACCATTATGTAATGGCTTTTGTGTGGCCTTGTAAATCAATAACATATGTTCTTTGCACCACAAATTATGCAAAATATAGATTATAATATGTACTTTATAGTTGCATATAAATTTTATTAAGTTTGAATGAGTGTAACACCATTAAAATGCATTTGAAACATTTTTCCCCATTGACCGTAATGTAACGGAATATTTTTTATTGTCCCTGTAATTGATCTATGCATCCGATTTCCATAAAATTTGAAATAACTCGGCAAAATGATGTAATAATTATGTATTTTAAATTTCAAACGTGTAAAATTCACTTGAAACTTTTTCCCCATTGACCATAATGTAATTGAATACTTTTGATTGCCCCTGTAATTGATCTATGCACCGGATTATCAAAAAAATTGAAATAACGCGACAAAATTATGTAATAATTATGTATTTTAAATTTCAAACGATTAAAATGAATTTGAAACTTTTTTCCCCATTGACCGTAATGTAATGGAATACTTTGATTGCTCCTGTAACTGATCTATGCATCCGATTTTCATAAAATTTGAAATGACTCAACAAAATTTTGTAATAATTATGTATTTCAAATTTCGAACGATTCGGTTGGGTAGTTTTTGCGTTGTTATATGCGGACAGACGGACGGACTGAACGAACACTATAGGTGCTACGTATTTACATAATTACGAACGCACCTAAAAACGCCTGAGCAGTTTGAATTTCTAACGTTGGTGACATTTTAAAAAAAAATCAATTTTCCCGCGACAGCACTCATATATGGGTGATTCTCAAAATAGGGGAAAATTTCAAAATTGAAATCTTAAAAAAATTACTGTTAGCAAAATTTCTAAAAAAATAGGTGTTGTTAATATAGTATTAGGTATACTTTACATGTAGTCAGCAGAGCTAAATATTTAAAAATAAACTTTAAAAAAATAATTAGTATTTTTTGAGTCATGCTAATGACAAAACAAATTGCATTGAATAAATATATTAAGAAATTTTTATTTTCTTCCTGTTTAAATAATTTTTTCTATATTTATTAGCCTTCCTTTTCAGCAAATGGTTTCCATTTTTACATATATACATATAAGGAGAATAAAAACATTACCAAAGAGCAAACTTTGTATACGGGTGATTCTCAAAATAGGGGACAATTTATGTCTTTCGGCATATAAAAAAAATTGAGAGATTTTCTGTCATGTTTTTATATTTAGATATGTTTGTCTTAATATTATTCATTTTTGCGCGCAAGAATTACTCACTTTGTAGTTAAAAACACCTTAAAATAACAGAATAAATGTTCAAAATGTCATTAGCATGGATGTCCACCGCAGCTGTGCCTTATATATACTAGCTTTTTTAAGAGTTAATATCATGTTTATAAAATAAAACAAATGTTATTCTTTCTTTAAATTAATCAAGGAAAGGATTTATCCAATAAATTTCTTTTTAAAAATAAAATTATAGTACATAAAAAAAGAATTAAAGTTTGTCCTCCATATTCGATTTTCAAAACAAGGTCATACTAAAACAGCTGGTTATTAATCAAAATTTCATTTTCACATATGACAATAGTTTGAAAATATATAGTTTCTCCATGGCAACAAGTAGTCATTTTAAACCAGCCAGAAAATAGAAGCATGTATTGTATTTTAAGAATAGAAGTTGAATATTAGGGGGTTACATCAATTGTATGTCATTAGAATGGATAATAATTTTCATGTTTATTTTATAGTTAAAATTTTTATTTTATTTATTTGCATAGAACTTTTGTGTTTTAAAAAGACCCAGAAAGGACTATTGCATTGTGATTATATTATGGCTCATAATCTTATTTAAATTAAAATTTGTCATCAGCATGGACAGATATCAGTGTCATTAGCATGGTTTTTCTGTCCATGCTAAAGACTCCTATGTGCATAAATGTAACCAGTGCTTATATTGTACCCTTTATAAAGTTTAATTTTACGTATAAATTTAGGTATTACATTTATTATCCCTAAAATATGCATGAAATCTGTAGGAAAATCACTAAGACAACTTCTTACATTGTTAGTGTCAGAATGTTGCTCATGTAACAAAGTTTGCTCTTTGGTAATGTTTTATCTCTCCTTATATGTATATGTGTAAAAATGGAAACCATTTGCTGAAAAAGAAGGCTAATCTCTATAAATAAAAGGAATTCCGAGGATAATTAATTGAGGCACAGGGGAGCAAATCTTGGCAATGCGCCAACTCGGTCCAGAGGAAGCAAATCTTGGCAATGCGCCAACTCGTAAATATTAATCTAAAATATAGATTTCTGACTGCAGACGATTTTAAGATATTAACAAAAGAATGTTATATTTTCAAGCAAAACGTTAAAATAATTTTCTATATTGATATTTAAAACACATATGATAAAATAATTAATATTTTTTACCGGTGAAGCGATAGATTAGTTCTTTTTAAAAAACAACAGTCAGTGGCCACGTATTTCTGACAATGCATTTCTGCAAGTTTCGAGTTAATGATAAAATAATACAAATTTCAAGTTCGTTTAATATTGTTAATACGGACCCGGGCAACGCCGGGCGGGTTAGCTAGTAAATATAGAAAAAAAATTTAAACAAGAAGAAAATAAAAATTTCATAATATATTTATTCCATACAATTCGTTTTGTCATTAGCATGGCTCAAAAAATACTAATTATTTTTTTAAGTTAATTTTTAAATATTTAGCTCTGCTGACTACATGGAAAGTATACTTAAAACTATATTAACAACACCTATTTTTTTCAGAAATTTTGCTAACAGTAATTTTTTCAAGATTTCATTTTTGAAATCGTCCCCTATTTTGAGAATCACCCATACATGAGCAACATTCTGACACTAACAATGTAAGAAGCTGTCTTAGTGATTTTCTGACAGATTTAATGCATATTTTAGGGACAATAAATGTAATACCTAAATTTATATGTAAAATTAAACTTTATAAAGGACACAATATAAGCACTGGTTACATTTATGCACATAGGAGTCTTTAGCATGGACAGAAAGACCATGCTAATGACACTGATATTTGTCCATGCTAATGACAAATTTTAAATTAAATAAGATTATGAGCCAAAATATAATCACAATGCAATAGTCCTTTCTAGGGCTTTTTAAAACACAAAAGCTCTGTGCAAATAAGTAAAATAAAAATTTTAACTATAAAATAAACATGAAAATTATTATCCATTCTAATGATATACAATTGATGTACGCCCCTAATATTTAACTTATATTCTTAAAATACAATACATGCTTCTATTTTCAGGCTGGGATAAAATGGCTACTTGTTGCCATGGAGAAAATTTATATTTTCAAACTATTGTTATATGTGAAAATGAAATTTTCATTAATAAACAGCTGTTATAGTATGATCTTGTTTTGAAAATGGAATATGGAGGACAAACTTTAATTCTTTTTTTATATACTATAATTTTATTTTTAAAAAGAAATTTATTGGATAAATCCTCTCCTTGATTAATTTAACGAAAGAATAACATTTGTTTTATTTTATAAACATGATATTAACTCTTAAAAAAGCTAGTATATATAAGGCACAGCTGCGGTGGACATCCATGCTAATGACTTTTTGAACATCTATTCTGTTATTTTAATGTGTTTTTAACTAAAAAATGAGTAATTCTTGAGTGCAAATAATGAATAATATTAAGACAAACATATCTAAATATAAAAACATGACAGAAAACCTCTCAATTTTTTTTGTATGCCGAAAGACATAAATTGTCCCCTATTTTGAGAATCACCCATATATTAATCAATTTCAATATGAGTGTTCATGTGCACCTGAATTAAGATTTCGTCCAAGCTCATAATCAGGTTCCACTAATTTGAGCTTAGTATTTTTGAATAATATAACTTAATTTAAAATAAATAAACAAATATATAAGTATATGAAAGAAGGACTATTTTTTTTTTTTTTTTTTTTTCACTTGCCGAAGAAAGACTCAGTTATTTTGAAAGGTCTCGTGCTTTTTTAATATATTTTACGGTGTGTTTAAGAAGTTTTTTTAACAGAACGTTTTATTACTAATCGTTTTGTGTTTTGAAATTCATAAAAATTCTAGAATAGCTATGTAAAATACCTTTTTTATGGTTCATACAATTGCGAATTATAAAACACGTTTAATGTAGTCTAAAATAGCCCCGATGTGAAAATTAACATGAAAATTGTTTAAGGGAGGACATGACTGGGACGACACGCTCACTCACATCAGTTTTACTCTAACATTTTATACTCATTTATTACATGTAACTAAATTTCATCCAAGTCTTTTATATACATTTCAATTCATGTGTTTGATAAAATTCAGTGGTGGAAAACTGGCGCAAAGGTGGAGCCTATTGACACAGCGAAATTTTACAGCATTCGTCACCTTAGTATAAACTCTAAAATTCTGTCATTAAATAAGTCAAAAATACTACTAAATTTTAGTGATATTAATAGGTTCCGCCCCTGCGCCAATTTTCTACCACTGTATAACTGTGCAAGAACTTAGCACAAGTTAGTTGTTTAGCTCTCCAGGAAATTGTACTTTTCAGCTAAAAAACCTATTAACTTCTAAAAAACTAAAGCGATTTCGATAACTTTTTTTTAATTTTCCGTAAAGTAATTTTTAGATCATATACCGCAGACAGTTTAAAAAAATTTTAATTAGCTTCAGAAAAAAAAAATCTGAAAAATTGACATTGCTCAAAAATAAAATTTTTTGATCACAGAAAAAAACTGTCAGCTATAAATCTTAAGCGTAATCCAGTAAATACGGATTCCAAATTTAATCAAAATAGGTCGGGTAGTTTCCAAGAAAACGGGTCTTGAATCTCGCATATTATCCCTATAGGGTTGCACCCAGTCTTGTGTTCACTTACAAATGAATGCTTCAATTATATGCCTCGCTCGTATTTATTTTTTGGTATACCGATCTTCCGTCGAGCTCGACTAATATGAGCACGGCTAAAATGAGAAACAGTTAAAAGCAATCATAATTAACATTGTTTTTTTCTCGCGGGCCACAAACTTAAGTTCACGACATTAGGCGGGCCGCAACAGAGTTATTAAAGGTAATAAGAATAATTTTAATAGTAAGATAATTTAAATAATATAATGCATTAGACAAATTAAAAAAAATCAACACATACTATATCAAAACAATAACTTTCGTGGTATTTATTGAAAACTTTGTAGAAATATACTACGAACTTTTATTGTTTGCAAATACACGTGAAAAAAATTTTTGGTGGAAATATTTTCTGCAACAAACGTTCAAACTGAAAAAATGCATGCATACATTAACTTTATAATAAGAATAAAATGCAATAATGTAACAAATCAAAATTCCAGATTTTAATAAATAATAATAATGATAATAATAAAACATGTGACTTTCTTTAATAAATGAGTCTCGTTTGGTAAGTGATCAGTTCTATTACTGTACGTAGTTTTTATCTTTTGAAAGTCCTAATAAATAAAGCATATGGTATGGTTACGGTAAGCAGTGGCTATTATATGTTTGCCTTCAAATCATGTGCGGCTTCGAACATGATGAAGGACCAGTTATTTATGATAGGAAACGAATTAATAGAGTACTTTATGACTTATTTATTGTGTTCTTAACCCTTTAAGCGTCCTGCAAATTTTTCCATTCACGTTTAACGATTCATAAAATAGTAGCTATGAAAAATATTGGGATGATAATTTTTATGTGGTAACCTTAGATATTTATTTATCGTTTTCAAAAAATTAGCTTTAATAATGATTTTGTGTTAGATTACCCTTTGATTCCAAAAGTTACATGACGGAAAAATCCCGTTAGGACGCTTGAAGGGAGAAAGTGCTTCACTTTAGCTGCTAGTATACATTTTGCCTTTTTTACTAAATAAAAGTGGTATAGATACCACTATTTGTTTCAACACATCGTAATATGTGTGGAAGAAAGAACACATTGAAGTTTAATTTTACGTTTAATTATGTGTATTTTTTTACAGAATTTTATTATTTTCATGGGTATTACTAAGAACGTTTAATACGAGTATGTTTATAATTCTTCGGTTTCTCGTATGAACCGAGTTTGACTGTATTTATAAAAATCAGATTTAATGATTGGTGTGGTCATTAACCGGAAATAGTCTTTTCCATGTTTTTCCTTCTGAACAAACAGGTTTGCTTTAGTGTAAAACCATTACTATCTATTTGGTAATATAATCTAGTAATTCCAAATCTCCTAAAGAAACAATAAAAAGAAAATGAACATTATCTTTGAAACTTGTCACATTCCGTGTAAAGTGGCTACAATAGTTAATAAGCGAAAAGAAAACAGTATTTATTTTGTTTCGCTTTTTACAACTCTGATAAAAATTGCAGCAACCGCATGTTAGCGGCACAAACGAGCTTTAATAATTACAGAACAATTAAATTCTATTCTACTGTTGACCTCTTTCGTTTCATGGGAGTACCATACATCTAGATGTTTGTTTTGAAGTAGCGGTTAATTTTTTCTTCTTACAGTTTTTAGATTTATAAGTAATGAATAATACCGGATAAACAACGCAAAATTTTGTGTAGCACAAAAGAATATACTAATTTATCTCTCTCTTTATGAAAGAGAGTCCGTATATGAAATAATTCACAAAATCTTTTCATCTTTTAAATTTATATGATAACTGTCGGAAAATACAGAAAAGTCTACTTACAGATAAACAAAAATTAAACCATTCTTTCATTTGGCAGCATAAATTAAGCAATCAATGGCCATTACATGTTTACCTTCGAATCATGTACGGATTTGCAGATGATAAAGGATAATTACTTTATGATCTGAAACGAATTCATAACGTTCTTTATAATATTTTTATCGGTTCTTAAAGGGTTTCAATTTAGTTGCGATAATACATTTTTTTAAACCAAATTAAAGCGCAATAAGTACATGTTACTAATTCATTCAAAATATCAGAATATGAACAATGTGCAAACACATTGAGTTTAACGCATAAAGCTTGACTCATTTTCTGTGAGATTGATTCCATATTGTTCATTTTTAGCGACAAAAGATATGTATTTTTTTTCTCCGCGAACTTTTTTGTCAGTATCTGCCAAAAAACGGATTTTTTTTTTATCCCTCATACATTACTTCTAACTATTTCATAAGCCTATAACTAAGAAATGCTTATAGAATATAGAAAGTGATATACAGGACCACGCAAAGAATTACATACATGACCGTCTGTGGAAGATAATCTCTGTAAGTGTGAACTAGTTTTAAGCGTGTTTTAGTCTTAATTATTTTTTAATCAAATAGTAGCATGTATATAAAGATAGCAGGTAAAGTACAAAGCTGTACTAAAGTATTCAACTAAGCTTCAATCTATTGCTATAATTTTTTGAAAATCAAATTTCAATCTAATGTGCGTTTATAATACAGGGTGTCCAGATAATAACACCCTGATTTCAAAATTAAATTTCTCAAAAACAAAGATCAATAGAATTATGCAGTAAACGGTTTGTTTATCAGGTAAGCTGTAAAAACCTTACACAAAAGTTTCGAACGGTAAATATTTTGAAAAGATTGTGTTCTGATTGCAAAGAATGCATTGATTTGACATTTTTCTTGCTTTTTGCTGCAAGGGAATGTGTTTTTTTGGCTTAAAGTGCCATATTTTATAGTTTTTTGAAATTAGATTTTTGAAATTTCGAAATTCTAAAAATTTACTTCAAAAAATCTTTAAAATATTGCACTGTAAACTGAAAAATTATTTCTCTGCAGGCAATTTAAAACAAGAAAAATGTCAAATCAAAGCATTCTATGCAATCAGAACGCATTTTTTTTCAAAATATTCACTGTTTGAAATTTCTGTATAAGATTTTTACAGCTTACCTAATGAAAAAACCGTTTACCGCATATTACTAACGATCTTTGTTTTTGAGAAATTTAATTTTGAAATCAGGGTGTTATTTGCTGGACACCCTGTACATTCTAAAACAGTTAAAAGTGTTTATGAATTCGGTTTGTCTGTCCGATATGTAACTTGTGTTAGTACAGTTGGATGTAATTGATATATGTTATAGACATTTACTATGCTATGTTCGATATTGAAAATAATATATGTAACGTACATAGCTTATTTTCAGAGACACTCAGAAGTATTCCGTTGCATTATGATCTATAGGGAACTGTTGCATTTATATAAAGGTGTAACTCTTATATTCTCTATCTGGTCTGTCCACCTGTCCGCATAGAACATTGTAAAAACTACTCAACCGAATTATTTAAAATTTAGTCTATATAATTGTTGCAGAATTTTTTCTAGTCGTTAAAACTTTATGAAGATCGAATGAAAAAGATATTAAAAAAAGATTTTTCATCCTACTAAATCCTATCATGCATAAAAAATTCAGTGATATTGAATGACAGGTAATCATTCTAGCTTTGCCGTGGTGATTATAAGATGCTATTATAAGATGGTGATTATAAGATGTGCTATTTAAGACCGAATAAATAATGATACAACGTTAAGGAGCACAAATTATATAAAATAGTAGATGTTTAAAAGGCATACAGCCGTTTCGGGACTTCTAAAGTCCCATCATCAGTGCTAAAAAATAAGTGTAAAATGCAAAAGATAAGTCGCATAATTAAATGAAAAATGAAAAGTTTTTCATTTAATGATGTGACTTATCTTTTGCATTTTACACTTATTTTTTAGCACTGATGATGGGACTTTAGAAGTCCCGAAACGGCTGTATGCCTTTTAAACATTTATTATTTTATATAATTTGTGCTCCTTAACGTTGCATCATTATTTATTCATATATTAGCACAAAGTACAATTCTCCCCCCCCCCTCCTTATATTTGGCTTCAACGGGTCTTTGGATTGTCTGTTTACACTTTGGCGGCGAGCTGCGATGCACTTTTTCCTTTAATGATGTGACTTATCTTTTGCATTTTACATTTATTTTTTAGCACTGATGATGGGACTTTAGAAGTCCCGAAACGGCTGTATGCCTTTTAAACATCTATTATTTTATATAATTTGTGCTCCTTAACGTTATATCATTATTTATTCATATATTAGCACAAAGTGCAATTCTCCCCCCCCCCCCCTTCTTATTTAAGACAGAGTCATATTATTTCAGCATTACTGAATTTAACATATATAATCGTATTAAATTTTCTATTCAATCATTTTTGCATAAACAGCTATTGCAGCAAGATCTGAATATTTATAAATATATCTATAACTAATAATAATACGAACGCACCTCATTTGCGATGTTTGTCATACAATTTACAACTTTTCTTTTTTTTAAGACGAAGAAGAAGAAGAAGATTAACCAAAAGGTACTGATTGCACTTGGGCACAAAACTAACATTTGTCAATAAAAAGGCAAATTTTATTTTTATGTTGGACATAAAATTAGTGTCAACTTTAGTTATGTTAGTTAAAAGATTATATTGCATCAGAATAGCCTCGAAATTATTCCTAAAAGCGTACACGAGTCACTGAAAAATACCCGGATGATAATTTTAAGTCTATGGAGCTGTTATTTTCAAATATCTCGCTCAAAGTTTAATAGTTTTGAACGATTGCTTTTGCATATGATAGTTAAGGACGGCTAGTTTTAAAACGAGTTTTGACTTTTTCAATTTTGGTTTCAGAATTTTTTTAAGTACTTAAACTTTCATAACCGGTTCTGAAATTAAACCTATCTTAATAAAAAAAAAATGTAACCAAAGTAGAAAAATTAAAAACTAGTCTTAAAACTAGCCCAGCTACCCCCCCCCCCCTCCCAAAAAAAAAGTCGTTAAAAGATAGTAAAATTGTGCGAGATATTTGAAAATAACGCCTCGATACACTTAACATTATCATCCGGGACTCTTTCAGTGACTCGCGTGGGCTCTTAAATTTTCCAACAGTATGATAGTCATCTGCGATCATACTTATGTTTGTTATCTTGAAATGCATTTTATTTTGCGTACGTGTGATACTTTTACTAATAAACATGTATCTGCCTTACAATGCGATATTTCTATAAGCGATTAGTGACATATTTAAAGCGGTGTGATTTGTTGTAGACTAGTAACGTTTCAGGGCATTTTATAAAGTTTTTAAACATCTAAGACATATTTTCGTACCAGTTCGAGCATCCTTTACCATGTTTTTAACATTTTTCGACTTAGTTGAAAAATATTTATTTTGTCTGTCTACCACTGCCGATGCTCTAACACTCGTAAATACACTCAAATTCTCATGTAATTGATGTATGTTATTGATTTTTACTGTTTTGCTACTTGAAAGGAACTGTATAGCATTTGTAGCTTGATTACAAAGGCACACAAAACAATTCTGTTACATTGTTGTTTTAGGAGAAAAACATTTTCAGTAAATTATAATAGTGTTACACTATTAGACAAATAATGACATCAATGTCAATTTCTCGGATCATATAATCATGCTGTTTTCGGTAGAGTATGGAATGCAAAGCATATAACATTCTTTTACAGGGTCACAGAAAAGAATCCAGTTAAAAAATGGTGTACGATGAGTAAAACACTTTCCAGCGAATTTTAAGGATGTTACACAATTTCAAGCATGATTAAATTTATAGGCGTTTTCAGGATCCATTACAAAGTGCTTGCTGTAGAATATTACATGTAAATCATTTATTGTTCATTTGCATTTAGCTTTATCCACTCAAGAGTTATTTTAAAATAAATAGGCTTTTCAATGCACCTACTATACAAACAAAAAATCAGCGTTTATCTTTAGAATGTTTTCGCTGTTGCATGTGTAAGTTTTGTACAAATGATAACACAATTTAAAACCAAATAAGTGGAAAAGATTTTTTTTTCACTAAAAATCAATACATTTTACATTTATTACGATAAAGTACTATCTTTCATGAAAACGCTGATTCTTTTAACTACTTATACAATTAGAATAAAATAAAACATTTTATAATTAGACTTTTGAAAATTTTAGATAAGTTTCCAAATATATTTTTAAAAGATATTTATTTAAAAAAAATAAAATTTTATTTTATTTGTACCGATAAATTTTGATAAATTACGAATATATTTTTAATTATATTTAATTAACATAAACATTCTATAATTTTACAGAATTGCATTAAAATAAATTGCGGAAAAACACTAAAAAAAGCACAAGTTAAGCATTTTATTTAAAAGCATAACCAAGCAACTACTGTTAGATTATTTTTAACCATCTTGTTAATGTACGACAAGCTTTATTTTGAAAACCAAACAGGGGTTCTCTCTGCAGTTTGAAACCATAAAAAAGGAGTCTTACTTACTATGCGAGATTCGTAGGAGAAAGAGACGTGATCAGTTTTGTATAGTAGTAGACATTGAACTGGAAGAGTTGTGAAAACGAACATGATTCGATGTTTTTCTTAATTTAATAGAAAGCATTTTAAAACATTTGAAATAAACATACTAAATTAAAAGTTGATGATATGCTTGTATTTAATTTTAATATTTTGTCTTAGTATAAAAAAATTGTACTCGAGGCAAAAGTCTAAGTACGGCGAACAGTGGTAAATCTGAATCTTGTCAGAGCAGATCAGTCCATAACATTTGTTAACATTAAATGCAGTGCACGGAAAAACTAGAATAAGCCACATTTTCCTTGCAATTTAATAGTTAGTTTTAAATTTAATGTTAATTCAGGTTATTCAATATTTAATTCCTAAACTATTAGACATAGGCATGTGATTTATCTTATATCTTTTAGAATTGAAAGCATATTATAACATGTTCTAATTTGTTATATATATTTGAATTGAACGAACAAAAAATTAGTCAACTATCACCAATTTGGCTTCATTTAAAGTGAGCGATTTATTTTCATCGCCAAATTTGACGGTGTTTAACCAACAATCGCCGAGCTTGTTGAAAAATAGAAGACAGCTGAAATCCATAGTAGCATACATAGTAATACAGTTTGCCATGGTTAAAATAACAGCACCTTCAATAAACTCACAAATTGAACCAGTTTACGTTGAATTCCACATTTTTAATGTGTTGTCTTGTTTCAAAATTTCAGCCATCCTGTTCAAATTGCTGTATCTCAACCCAGCGAAATAAAAAATGCTCTACAATCCCTGTATGAAAAAAAAAATCTCAAGCGCAGACAGTTCTTGGATTTCTAAAGGGTCTAGCCGGATAAACATAATGAAATGGCCCCCAAGGTCGATGTTTCAAATAACATGTGTGGTAATGAAGTTCATCATGAGACCTTGAACGGTCCTTGAGATAATCGAGAATGTGTGTGCCGGCGATGCTGTTTTTCAAATACATTTTTCTCAAAAAGCACAAAAATTTTAAAAATGAAACCAATGCTAATTATTGAAGAATATATTAGTTTACATGATATATTTTTGCATTAATTTTCTTTTAATTTTCTTTAACCTAAATATTCTTTTAAAAATATTAATCTAGTAATTTTATATTTATACCAATCAAAAAAAATATAAAATAATGGTCAAAGTATGTGCAGTTGTGAAAAAAAATAAACACGTCCTACTAACTCTGCAAAAAATTATTGTAGAAGAAAGTTACTGGTACAAAAAGATTGAAAATAAACTCTACTTTTAAATCATATATATAAAAGTTGCTTAGGGGCCATCTACATATAAAACAAACCCTAATTTTTTTTTCAACAGTAGTACTCAATTCAGACAGCATAAATGATATTATAATGATCTTCAATAAGCCTGAAAACAAATTTTCATGCAATTTGTATAATAAGTTTTAATAAAACTAATTATTTAAAAACGAGCACATTTTCGGGATAGTATCTAAATTAAAGCTCTGTACTTGATTGTTGGCAGAGAGAACCCCCTTCTTGATTAAGGCATCTTAGTTGCCACGTAAGCAGTCATTGAAGACTAGATTACAAGGTAGACCAAGAAGTTTCAAAATATCTAGTCACTTCTAACGTAGACGGCCATTTAAACCATGATCTTGCAATTTTAAGCATAATTTGAAAACTACTGGGAAGAAAAAATTGACACTCTGAATTTCCCTAATGCAGGACTAAATAAATCTAAAATCCATCAAAAAAATTGTTGATCGCAGTGCATAATTTTTTCAAATATGTAATTCATAATTCATAATCTCTATCATAAAGTTATAAAATTTGCAAATTCAACGTATTTATGTTCGGGTATTTTAGTATTATTGTTAATTTAAGAATTAACATATTAGAATTATAATTTCAGGAGATATTAATAAAAATATGAAAATTATTTCCAAGCTATTAAATAGTATTAATATTATTATTATTTTAACTACAGTTCTTTGTAAAAAAAAATGTTCAAACAACTATCACCTATTAAAATTTGCATATTTTATATTTTAGATGTTT
The DNA here is from genome assembly GCA_964019185.1 of Maratus speculifer. NCBI lineage: Eukaryota > Metazoa > Arthropoda > Arachnida > Araneae > Salticidae > Maratus > Maratus speculifer. The sequence goes on from OZ025296.1 coordinate 147,538,345, forward strand.
TCATTAAATATTCGCCTTTATTTTTTTCTTTGCATTGTTTAATTTGCGTGCTGAAAATTTATTGTAAAAGGATTTAAAATTAAAATTGTAGTTAATTAGAGTATTACAAGAAAATTATGCCTTTAAAAAAAAAAAAATCTGGAGGATGTTGTGGTGGTTACTCGATAACCCCCCCATATTTTTTAGTTTAATTCAATTTTATTAACTATTTTATTTCATATCATCTCTTTTTTATTCATGTTCTTAATTTAAATATTATTTCGATTTCGTTTCTTTTGATATTGTCGCCTGTAATGTTTTCTTCTTTTCCTAGCTTTCGAATGTTCCAAACCGGTAAAATCTTGTTTTGAATTCATTCCTTCCGGTTTAAAAAACCTTCTAGAACAATCTAGTTTGTTCTATGGGTGGTATTTCCGGTTAGTCTGGCACGCCCCTTGGCCTATCAAATTATATTCTGCAGGTGACGTGTTTTAAGCCGTTGAATGCCTGGCCACCTGCTTTGGCCTTCCTTCTTTAAGTGTTTATCAATTCTTTCCTTATTAAATTCATTTTTTCACCATACTTGGTATCGTAACTTGGCTTAATTTTCCTCGCTCCCCTCTTTCGTGCGTCGCCAACTTGGCGTATCCCTGGTTTACAGTAACCCTAGTTCTTTTTCCCTCCTGACTCCCCGCGGTCAGAGGAGTTGCGCGGTTAGACCCCAGCCGTGATGGATGCTGGTGGATGATCGAAATGCCGGAAAAATTTAGCGGAGTTCGGGGCAAGTGTGCGCCCCCGAGACCGTTGAATGCAACCGTTTTTTGTTCTTCAATGTCCACGCCAGGGCTTCTCGAGGTTGATTTTTTAAGGCGGCCAGGAGTAAGTTCCTCTTCAACCGCATCCTGAATCATTTGTTTGTTGCTTCTTTCTGGCTACACAACATAAGTTAAGTGACGTCTTGGTCATTCTCAATATTTTACTCGTCAATCTCTCATCGAAATCTCTCTAACCGATTTATTTCTCATTTCTTCAATGCCTTTTTTTGTAAGCTCGCTTTCCCTCTGAAGAAAAAATGCTGAGGTGGTGACTCTCATTCAAGAAGTGAGGATATATTTTTCATAAAGTTTTTTTCTCATAATCTCTTCATCATATTATCATTTGGCCATAAAATATATATAAATTTTGAATATGGAACGGCGCCTCAGGAGCAAATATTGATATATCTCTGTGTGAAGTTTTTTCAAACATATTTTTGAAAAATATATATAATTGATGTTCTGAAAAATGATATTATCTTTGTTTTCGATCAAGAAAAATGTTTAATTCTTGCTATAAAGATACATATAAGAATACCTTATGAAGAAGAATTATATTTTCGAATATGTCAACTCGTAAAATAACACCATTGTAAAAAATTTTGCAACAAAGTAAATGATTTAATGTACACGAAAAACAAAATATATTTATATATATATAAAGAAATATTCAAAGCTCGCAAGTTATCATAAATAAAAAATATTTATCTTCATCAATTTGTGTCTTGATTCCTGTGCACTTGTCTGACTGGATTTTTGTTCCTCAACACCCAAGAAAATCACAGGTAACTTTTATTTTTATCATTTTTTATTCTTACAACTTTGCTTTGAATTTTTATTCTTCATGGTTAAAGATTTTTATAATTTAAGAATGCTTTAAATGGTAGCATTGTTGGGTCGTTTGCTGGCCTGCATTCAACGCAATGTCCCTCACAAAATTAGTACGATCACTTAGCCTACTTCTGAGATGAAACAATAAATAAGTGTTTCTCTTATCTCTCCAAACACAACAGTTAAATCTTTCCTTTGGTGCAATGACCAACGCTTGACCATCTATTTTCCTTTGCTACCATTGTGTTTTCGTTATATATACATATTTCCAACAAAAAACAAAAATATCTTCAATTATCTTTCATTATCTTTAATAATATCTTCATTATCTTCAATTATATCTTCATTATTTTTCAAATTATATCTTCATGCAGTGATCAATATTTTATATTCCTATTTTATTGAGTGTGGTGTAATAAATGAATGCATAATATATTTTGATTTTATGCTGAGATAATATTTTCTTTTGGAGCAGTACAGTATATATAACATAATTTATTGATATATTTTTCTTGCCATGATATAATTTATAACTAATATATGTATTATTTAACGGAGGTGCTGGTAAATATAATTGATTATGCTAATATAAATTATTCCTCTTGTCATAAATATAAGAATATTTGTTTTGAGCCATATGATATATATATTTACATAAAATTTTTGGGCCATGTTATTTTTGATCGGATGCTAACAAAGATATGTTGGTATTTTTCTTCTCTTCATCACATAATTATTCTTCTTCTTAATATATATAAAAATGATGTATAACGTAAATGAAATTTGTCAATATTTTTAAATAATGGGTCGATTTATATATTATTTATTATAGACCAGTCTATGTCCAAATCTAACCTGTCATTTATTGAGCTCTCACTTTAAGTGTTTCATAATGCCTCCCAAGGCTAAATTGAATATTGCAATTCAGCCGTTCGACGGCAACCCTCAGACTGTGGAATTCTTCTTTGATCAATTATCTGATATACAAGAGTTAAATAATTTCACAGATAAAGAACTTTTTGTTCTTTTCAAATCGAAACTGGAGGGTAACGCCTTACTCTTCTTTCTTGAAACTCAGTCTCAGCTCAAGAACTCTAATTTCCAGGACATTCGAAAAACTTTTATAGACTATTTCTTACCCTCAAAAAAGTCTGTTTCTCTTAAGTCCTTGCAGAACTTAAGCTTAGATTCAAATGAATCAGTCAAAAATTTTGCTTTTCGGCTGGATAAACAACTTCGGCTGGCTTACCCTAAATTGGATCCTCCTGCTCTCAATTCATTAAAATTCACTCATTTTCTTGAGGCTTTGCCTAAACAAATTAAACGAAAAATTCTTGAAGAAAATATTTCATCTTTTGAGTTAGCTCTTGAACGAGCAAATTTTCTTCAAGATATTTACGACTCTCCCCCTAAAAAATCGTATGAAAATTATAATCAAGCATATTGTTTGGATACTGAAAAAAGCCATGATAATTCTATTGCTTCTAGTAATGTGCTCCATAAGTCTCCTATAAAACATACGAAGGACAAAGTTTATGTCAATTCTCAAACTACCTTCTCACCTTTGCAAACTCCAAAAGACAACTCTCATGCTTCTCGTAATTTTAAAAGAAAACCGAGAACATATTCTCCTTCTCCAAATAAACAAGAGGCTACAGATAAACGTAAAAATAATTTTCGTCAATATAATTTTTATCGGAAACGTCCTTATCATCAACCCACCTTCGACAAATTTTCTCACAAAAAAAACTCTGCTTCCTTTTATCATAAACGAGATGTTGTGCAATGTGCGTTCTGTGGAAAATTCAATCATCGTATGGATGCGTGCTACAAATTTAAGAACATTATCAGTTCTTCAAATCAAAATTCTTCATCTCAATTTGCGTCGTACCCTCACAGAAGGAAAAACTATACCTCTTCTTCTAATAATAAAAACAATCTCTATCATTTAAACATGTAAGGGAGACTGGTTCTACTGACCGCCTTCTCTCCCGTAATTCTCATTCAGGGTCAGTACACTTTATTAACAAACATAAACAACAATGTGACAAAAGCTCTTCAGTCACTTTAGTATCGTCCACAGCTGTCCAAACTTCCCCTGTGACACCTAAATTTAACAAACCTTCATATTCCTATAAGTCTTTGACATCCAAACAAAATCTTGAAATTGATGATGATGTACAAGAAAGACATGTCATCTGCAGCTCATTTAATAATTCATATGTTCTTCCATGCATACTCATAAACATTCAACATAATGAGATTTCAACATTAATTGATACGGGATCAAGTTTGTCTCTATTGGATCAGGAATGCTTTAATAGCATTAAATCCAGGCTTCACTATAAATTCTTATCCCGTAATGTATCTGTGTCTACCATAAATTCCAAAGTTTTTTTCAAGGGATGCATAGAGATTGCGTTTAAAATTGATAAATTTTTCTTTCATCATGTCTTTTACCTTACAAAGATACAAAATGTTCATTTTCAAGCCATACTTGGATTTGAGTTCATCAACAAACATTCCATCACCATTTCACCCAGCTTTAAATCTATCTTGATTAAGGATAAACATATTCCTTTTCACAGTTATAACGAATCTCCTACTTGCTATTTTATGAATTCTGAATATAATTATGTTAATTCAAATGTGCCATATTCTTTAGATGTACACAAAATGCCTTGTTATGAAGATTCTGTATCAAATAATCTAAGTAATGGTACTTATACTGGTAATATATGTGCAAATTATGATGATACAAATTTACAATTAGTCAACAATTATACAACCTATCCTTACAATTATAATTTTCAAAATAGTGGTTTGTTTACAAATAATGTTGCTAACACTGCTATGAATTTTCATAATCCTTATATTGATGGTAATTTTACTTATTTTTCTAAATATTTTCCAACTGATTATGGTAATGGTGTGCACTATTTATCTACTGATAATGATATGCCTGACAAAAATTTTACATCTGAAAATACTAATGATCATAGTTATGTTGGTGAAAAGCCAACTCATTTAAATATTGGTAATAAAATTTTGGTGAATTCCAACATGGTACAATTACTCAATAGAGAATTAATCCCTCCTAATTCCTTTGGGTATTTACATGTTAAGTACTTAAATCCTCCATCTGAATATTTTATTTTCAAACCCAATTTAAAAAATAAAGGTCTTGTGTTACATGAATCTTTGCATTCCAAGTCTTCAATTCAAAATGATTTATTTTTGGTGGTATGTCAGAATTTATCAAAGCTGGATATTCATTTAAATAAAAATTCCATTATTGGCGAATGCATTAATGTGGATGAGAAAGATATTGAGGAATACTCTTTTGATTTGGATTTTGAAAACGAATACTGTAATTTGATTTTGCCATCTGAAGAGGTTAAGAGAAAACGTATCCAAGAACTGTCTCCAAATGACTTTGATCTAAAACATTTACCTCCTCATGAAAAAGAATCTTTAACAAAATTATTGTGCAGTAAAGCTTTAGCTTTTTCAAAATCTCTTGACACTTTAGGTCATACTGACCTGGTCAATCCTCAATTCACTATGCTAAATTCTCATCCAGTCAAAACGCTACCTTTTCCTGTGCCACAGGCACTTGAGCAAGAAGCTCTTGACCAAATTAATCAAATGTTAAATGCTGGCATTATTGAGAGATCAAATTCATCTTGGGCGTGTCCCATGCTTCTTGTTAAAAAGAAGAGAACTGATATGTCCAAGCCTCAAAAGTATCGTTTGGCTCTAGATTTAAGATTGCTAAATTCGATCATTATACCATCCTCATATCCTCTTCCTAGAATTCAAAATCTATTGGTACAATTATCAAAATTTAAGTATTATACAACTCTTGACTTGCCCTCTGCATACTGGCAGATAGCTGTACCTAAAGATATGCAGGATAAGCTCAGTTTTACTACTCCATGGGGAATCTTTACCTACCTACGTCTCGTATTTGGCTTGAAGACGGCTGCAAGCACCTTCCAACAATTAATTGACTCAGTTATTCAATTATCTCAAATTGATTCATGTTATGCATACCAAGACGATATTGTAGTTGGTGCTAATTCATTTGAAGAAATGTCTATGAAACTCACAAAGCTATTAGACACTCTTATTGCTAATAACATTACTCTGTCTCCTGAAAAATGTTCCTTTATGCAAACCTCTATTAACTTTTTAGGATTCCAACTCACAGATCATAAAATTCTTCCTATTACAAGTAACATTTTAAAAATTACCTCTTTTCCAACGCCTAAAACCAAGAGGCAAACGAAAAGTTTTATAGGTTTGTGTTCATTTTATAGGTCAATTATTCCAAATTTTGCTAAATTGATTACTCCTCTCATCGAAGTCACCAAACCTAAAAATAAATTTTCTTGGAAATCTGAACAAGAGAATGCATTTAAAAAATTACAAGACATATTCTTTCAAAAACCTATGCTCAATCTTCCTAAGTGGAATGGAACCTTTTATGTTAATACAGATGCATCAAAGACAGCAATATCAGCTGTTCTTATGCAGAAATTTGATGGTGAACTTAAATCAATCTCCTATTATTCCAAAACACTATCTCAGTCAGAAAGACAGTATCCTGCCATCAAATTGGAACTTTATGCCATTTACAAAGGCATAACAGCTTTTAAATATTATATTTTTGGTCGACCCTTTATTCTATTATCTGATGCTAAACCTCTTAATAATTATAAAAAGGCTACATCTCCAGCTGATATTACTACTCGATGGTTGTTAGAACTATCAGAATACTCGTACACATTCCAACATGTTCCAGGCAAAGAGAATGTGTTAGCAGATTTTCTAAGTAGAACTCCTCACATTCCTACTGAAGATCTCAATAATAATCCAGATCTTATTTCTACACAAGAACCTCTACCCATTGTTGATAATCAAAAAGATTTACATAATGACATTCCTCACTTTCCATGTGGTTTAGTTGACAAAATCCACCACGCATGTCATCTTCAAAGTGACTCTTCACCTCCAAATAATGATAATAATCAAGATCCATTATTAGAAATTCTTGATCACACCATCTTCTCTGAACAACAAAAAGACCCAAAAATTAAACAAATTTATGAAGATCTTAAAAATAACAAAAAGTCTAAAAGTTTAAATGGCTATTATATTAATCCAAGTAATGATTTACTTTGCTACAATGGACATTTTTCTTCAGAAGATATTGAGCTGCATAAAGCTGTTTTACCTTTGTCACTTAGAGCAAAAGCCTTAAGAATTGCTCATGTTACTCATACTGGCATTCATAAAACTATTGTTAATTTAAAGAAAAGATTTACCTGGAAAACCCTTGTTTCTGATACCATTAATTATGTCAACTCTTGTGAAATTTGTTTAGTAAACAAAAATCATAAAAAAAATATTGCTCCATACTTACCAGCACCACTTCCAACAGCTCCCAATCAAAAAATCTCTATGGATTTACTCGGCCCATTAAGAAATCGTCAATATGTGATGACCATCATAGATCACTTTTCTCGTCATTTAGAATTATATGCCTTGAATAATATCAGCGCTGAATCTGTTACAAAAGCTTTATTACATTACATTTCCACTCATGGTAAGCCTGAATTAACCCTCACTGATCATGGCTCTCAGTTCACTAGTGATATGTTTTCTTTCTTTAACAAAAAGCTTGGCATTAAATTGGAACACAGTTCTGTCGCCCATCCCCAGGCTAACGGATTAAGTGAACGAGTTAATTCTCAAATAAAATCGTCTGTGAACACAATGGCTTCACAAGGATGTGATGTACCAACTTCTCTAAAAATTCACCAATCCATATATAATGCTACACCTCATCCAGCCACAAAATTCACTCCAAATCTTCTTCATTTTGGAAGAGAAATAAATGACATTTATTCCAATTACAAATCTCAAGTTTCCTGGAAAATTCTCAATACTGCCTATGAAATTCATAAATTAATGGATGTTATTGAGAAAATATACTATCAAGCTTACAAGAATAATGAATCTTCTAGACAAAAAGTGTACCAAAAATCGAGAGAAAAATTAAAATTTGCCAACATCAATGTTAATGACATTGTTTACGTAAAATTTCCCACTGTGTTTAACAAAAAAATACAAGGCCCATACGTGGTAAAGAAAATAATTTCTCCTGTACTCATTCAAATTCAAGATTCCAATAATAGTCACGCTTCACCAATGTTGATTCACACTAATCGGATCTTGAAGCTTCAAAAGAGAAATGAAGCATTGCAATATCCTTCAGTTTCTTCTAACAATGCATCACATGATCAAACTCCTGTTGGTAATACATCTTCTACTCCTGTGAGACAACACTCTCCTACTCAAGTTTCAAATCATGATGCTGCTTGTAACACATCTCCTCAAATTCTTTCTTCTTCTAAGTGCCAACAAACATCTTCATGTTCAAGTAAATCAGTACTGTCACAAGCTCCTCCTGATAGCACTCATACTGGTGTTAAAAACAAGTCTACTCAATTTAAAAATTATGATCTTCGCCCTCGCAATCATAAATTGTATAAAAAATAAACTAATCTTCTTTTTCCTTTTTCAGGATGACTCTTGATTTGTAGTATATTCAGTCAATACTAGTTAGACTGATATTCGAGTAAGAAGAATGACTGGGTATTATTATTTTTTTTTTAATTTCTTCCTCCAAGCTGCAGGCAGCTGTTAATATTTTTTTTTCTTCCTTATCTAAGTCTTCTTCTCCTTGAAGCAATACAACAGTCATCCTCCTGATGTATGTATGGTTTTAAATATCTTTATCATTCTCTGTATTCATTTTCAAGCCTTAATTATTGTAATAAGTATATATGATCTCAAATATGCCATACGCTACTTTCTTTAACTTTACAAAGTCTTTAATTGCAATAGTTGGTGCTAAAGTTGAGAAAGAATTTATCCTTTTATTTGCTTGTTCTAATATTATGTCATTATTTAAAGTTATTTTTTTTGTGACAAATGTTTATTCTAATAAGAAAGGTGGAATTGTAATTGATGTAAGATAAACATGAATAAGAGTACTCTTAAAATTATTTTCCCTATTGTGACTTCTCTTTACAATGCATGCATGCTCTAACATTTAACCTCATTTAACAAAAAATGAAAATGCATGATAAACTTATGCATACTAATAATTTTACTCTTATTATTGAAATATAGAAAAAATGAATGACTCACAATAAGTATTATATTTTTTTTTTTGTATACTTATGAGTATTTATACTTTGGATCCAAAGATGTTGGTTGAGTCATTATATATTTATATAAAATAAAATACTTGTTATATAACAATTACAAAAATGATCACTTGTTTTTTTTAAAAGTGTTTGAAAAATTGCATTTAAACATATTCAAAAGGTCTTATATAAATTCTTTGACATAATTGATTTTTTGTTTGTAAATTGACATTATCAAGTCATATACAAGATTGACATATTCATATAAGTTCCTTTTATCAGAATATAAATATCTTATGTTTTATGCTTATTTTGAATGAAGTATTGTATTAAAAGTATTTATGCAATTATTGTCAAATTTATGTTGAAAGTGTTCAAGAATATTCCTTTTATGAGAGTATCAACATTTGCTATTTGAAAATTGATATATTCATTTTCATGATGTTTTCATTCGAAAATAACATTACTTTTTCTACCAATTTAACATATGCTTTTTTGGAATTTGTTATTTTCTTTGAAAATGTGTTATTGAATAATGCTAAGGTTATTCATTTAAGATTAATTAAAAGCTTAAAAAGCTATATGTTGATATAAGTAATTTTTTTTATGAGAGCCTAAATAATCTCTCTGCACCATTTGCATGTAGTTTTCTTTTTCAAATCTTCAACTTACAAATTTATTCAATTTTATCATGTGGTATTTGAAACCACCCATTTTTATATACAATTATAGTATGATTCATATACAGTTATAGTATGTTTCATTTTGTTGCCAACTGAAAATATAAATATACATGTTGTTGTATAATCAAATATTTTTTTTACATATGCTAAAGCATTTAGTTATCATATTGTATTTTGCACAGCTTAACAAGAGACTCTTCATAGTTAAGGACTGTTGTTTCTACACATAGATATAGACTGTAATAATTTTTTTTGATACATGATAAGATACCTCTGGAAGAAAATTTTTGTATACCTTCCATTTTAATATTTGCTATATTTGGTGTATTTACATAAGGATTACTACCATAATAGTAATTATTTTTATTATTTAAATATCATGTAAAACAATTATTTATATTCATATAACTATTTCTGATACATTTATTTTGTGTAATTATTTTATATCTTTGTACATGTTTTAGAAAATATTGTCTCGATGAAAAAATTGTTACATTTTTGTCATCTCACCAATATTTTCTTTTGGGGAGCCCCGGGTAGATATGTGGTGGTTACTCGATAACCCCCCCATATTTTTTAGTTTAATTCAATTTTATTAACTATTTTATTTCATATCATCTCTTTTTTATTCATGTTCTTAATTTAAATATTATTTCGATTTCGTTTCTTTTGATATTGTCGCCTGTAATGTTTTCTTCTTTTCCTAGCTTTCGAATGTTCCAAACCGGTAAAATCTTGTTTTGAATTCATTCCTTCCGGTTTAAAAAACCTTCTAGAACAATCTAGTTTGTTCTATGGGTGGTATTTCCGGTTAGTCTGGCACGCCCCTTGGCCTATCAAATTATATTCTGCAGGTGACGTGTTTTAAGCCGTTGAATGCCAGGCCACCTGCTTTGGCCTTCCTTCTTTAAGTGTTTATCAATTCTTTCCTTATTAAATTCATTTTTTCACCATACTTGGTATCGTAACTTGGCTTAATTTTCCTCGCTCCCCTCTTTCGTGCGTCGCCAACTTGGCGTATCCCTGGTTTACAGTAACCCTAGTTCTTTTTCCCTCCTGACTCCCCGCGGTCAGAGGAGTTGCGCGGTTAGACCCCAGCCGTGATGGATGCTGGTGGATGATCGAAATGCCGGAAAAATTTAGCGGAGTTCGGGGCAAGTGTGCGCCCCCGAGACCGTTGAATGCAACCGTTTTTTGTTCTTCAATGTCCACGCCAGGGCTTCTCGAGGTTGATTTTTTAAGGCGGCCAGGAGTAAGTTCCTCTTCAACCGCATCCTGAATCATTTGTTTGTTGCTTCTTTCTGGCTACACAACATAAGTTAAGTGACGTCTTGGTCATTCTCAATATTTTACTCGTCAATCTCTCATCGAAATCTCTCTAACCGATTTATTTCTCATTTCTTCAATGCCTTTTTTTGTAAGCTCGCTTTCCCTCTGAAGAAAAAATGCTGAGGTGGTGACTCTCATTCAAGAAGTGAGGATATATTTTTCATAAAGTTTTTTTCTCATAATCTCTTCATCATATTATCATTTGGCCATAAAATATATATAAATTTTGAATATGGAACGGCGCCCCAGGAGCAAATATTGATATATCTCTGTGTGAAGTTTTTTCAAACATATTTTTGAAAAATATATATAATTGATGTTCTGAAAAATGATATTATCTTTGTTTTCGATCAAGAAAAATGTTTAATTCTTGCTATAAAGATACATATAAGAATACCTTATGAAGAAGAATTATATTTTCGAATATGTCAACTCGTAAAATAACACCATTGTAAAAAATTTTGCAACAAAGTAAATGATTTAATGTACACGAAAAACAAAATATATTTATATATATATAAAGAAATATTCAAAGCTCGCAAGTTATCATAAATAAAAAATATTTATCTTCATCAATTTGTGTCTTGATTCCTGTGCACTTGTCTGACTGGATTTTTGTTCCTCAACACCCAAGAAAATCACAGGTAACTTTTATTTTTATCATTTTTTATTCTTACAACTTTGCTTTGAATTTTTATTCTTCATGGTTAAAGATTTTTATAATTTAAGAATGCTTTAAATGGTAGCATTGTTGGGTCGTTTGCTGGCCTGCATTCAACGCAATGTCCCTCACAAAATTAGTACGATCACTTAGCCTACTTCTGAGATGAAACAATAAATAAGTGTTTCTCTTATCTCTGCAAACACAACAGATGTTAAATATGTTGCTGATCTTTGTGATTAAATATTCAAGCCGAATTTTATTACGAGTAATTGTTTTGATTTATTTCATGTGTCATACATTATTTCAGTACGTTATGTAGGATTTGTAATTTGAAATTTTATCTTGAACAAGTTGCAAATTGCACGTCAAGCATAGCAAATGAGGTGCATTTGTAATAAAAGGAAGTTTTAAAAATATTCAGATCTTGGTGCAATAATATACAGTATTTCGGATACAGTAGAGTATCCGAAATATTTTGTGTATCCGTGTAAATACTATCTTCTTTCTATTATACAGAAAGTAACTTTCAGTAAACCTCAGTAACTTACATCAGTTTCATAAAATTTGAAATAGTTTAATATTATTAAAACGCGTCCCAATCAAATTTTCTCCTTTTATCATTATGTAATGGAATACTTTTGTGTAGCTCTGTAAATTAATAACAAATATTCTTTCCCCCACAGATTGTACAGAATGTATATTTTAGTAGCTACTTTATAGTTGCATATCAATTTTATTATAATCGAAAGAGTGTAATACCATTAAAATGCACTTGAAACTATGTATTCCAATTGGCCGTAATGCAACGGAATATGTTTGATTGTCCCTGTAACTAAACAATGCATCCTATTTTCATGAAATTTGAAATAACTCGACAAAATTATGCAGCATTTATATATTCTAAATTTTAAATGATTCAGTTGAGTAGTTTTTTCTGTTATATGTGGACGGACGGATGAATGGTCAAACAGATGGACGAATTGAACAGTAACTATAGGAATATTAGTAACGAACTAACGCAATTATTTACATAATTGCGAACGCATTTAAAACTATCTGCAAATTTTTAGCCATATAATTAAATTTGAATTAATTTCTCACATTCTTTTTTATTTACTCTATTACTGTAATATAATTGACTGATCATACTAATTTTTGTACTAGGCTTACATGGTTGCTCACTGATTCTAAATTTTATAAGTGTGTCAATTTTCAGTAAATTTATCTTAATTTTGCTTAGAAAATATTACACAGATTCTAGACATATATATTTTCTTAATCCGCCACTTCAATTTATTATGTAATGTAAATGCTGCATTTCAAATATATATATATATATATAAAGTGTTATTTAAATTGGGATTTATCTGCATTTATCTTATAAGTACATAAACTTATCTTTTTCCAATATAAACCTCCTAATTAAATACATTATTCAATAAAAAAATATTTTTTAAAACACTTATTTATTTTATTTATTTATTTATCTATTTATTTGTTGAATGTTTCATTACCAAAAGTTATAGACTCATCTTCATGGGGGATTTTTCAATTTAAGTGTCCAGTTTTAAGTGAATAATGATACATTTATAGATGTAGTGATCAAAATGAATATGAATCTATTAGTAGTTTATTCACATAAATATGCATACGGATAGATAATTCTGGTAATAATATCAAAACGAATGATGCAAAGTTATCAAAAGATTTGATGAATTAAGAATGAATTAGATAAAATCAACATTTCAGATATTTATTTCCAGCAGGAAGTTGAAACAAAACAAATAACACTGGAATATTATTACAATGCGATCTTTTTAAGGAAAATTTTTTGAGGATAGTAATGTCGATTGCTTACCAAAATCACGTATTTGAACACGATTGTATATTTTTCTTTAGCCTTATTTTGAAGTCTTTTTATATTTCCATTGAAATATTTACAATCCAAAAACCCTTGGATATTCTAAATACTAGATTATTTGAATTAATCATAGTTCATTTCCAAAGTTGGTGTTTCATTCTAACACAATATACTGCCACTTATACATTCCGTTCACAAACTTAATCATTTAACATCATTTGACCAAAATTGAAAAACTTTATATTGCATCAAGAATATCTTATATTTCCTTAAAAAGCAGCATTTTCGGTAAGCATTAGATTTTAAAAAATCTGTTTTCGAAAGACATCTTTAACTAGGTGAAGATTACAGCTAACATATTACATCTAAAATCTGTTTGAAAGAATGGTTTAACCCTTTAACGATCATAGCATTTTCATTGCTAAGATGTCGAAATAAATGAATGACACCGGTAATTAAGAACAAATATATTTCTAAATAAGAAAACATGATTTTTTCACATACATAATAAAAGAGATATTTTTAGATAAAAATACCGGTGTCAGTGCTGCGTATCGGAATTAAAATTTTGTGGTTTCGTGGCGAAACCAATGAACGTTAAAGGGTTAAACAATTTGAAAGTTTCGATCTGAATGCGCTAAACAGAAGACGCCCTAACCAATCTAAAAATAATTGAACAGTTGAAATATTACTGGATTCAGATCCAATTATTATACTAAAAGTTTTAACACAATCATTAAATTTTGTTGCAAGAACTGTTTGAAAGAACATTTATTAAGAGAAAATAGCCTAGCTAACGAAAAAAAAAGATGCTGCGGTAACCCATTGATCTCGGCTGCTTTTCCTTCTACCTTGATCACATGACAGCCCAACAGTTGTGACCTGTCTCTTCTGTTAACTTGGGCCAAAGCAAATAATTCATAAACAAGGTAAGCACACAAAAAAGTTATTTAAGCCCCTAATATTATTTTTACTTCAATTTTTTTATTCAGACAATATTTTAAGATACTTCTTCAGTTTTTACTAAATAATCGTTATCGGAAAAATATCAGTCCATTTTCAAATCATTTACTATTTATTATACGATCAGTTTACTCTGAAAAGAAATACAGTAAGGTAAAATCTTGCATTCATAATTCCATTTGAGGCTTCATTTGAGAATATTCTTAAAACTCATTTGATACAGCGAAATTTAAAAGATAAGATTCCTTTTGTTAAATTATCTGCACTTCAAATCCAGCAAACCTTTTTCGATATCATAAGAAAAGCTAAGAGCATCATTAAAACAACTTGGATGCTTTTTTATTTACCTCGTTCTATCATTGAAGAGAAACAAAACATTTTATTTTGCGCGAAAACTGTTAAAACAGACGTGATCAGCCTAGAGAATCAGTATTAATCAAACTGAGTGTTGATGGGAAAGTTTCTCTTTATTTTTAATTTCCTATCGTTTGTTAATTTTAATTTGTGGAGTGAAATATCTTGAAATGAAACAGTTAAATTTCAATGTATATTTGTTATAAAAGAAATTTCGAAATCCAAAGTGAAATAAATGCATGCACAATTGTAAAATAAACGCATTTGCTTACGTAAAATAACTGTAAGTATTATAGATAGCTATTAGAACATGGAAAAGATCTGATTGGAACGTTTTAAAGAGTATAGTAAAAACAATATCTAGCAGGTTAATGCGTATAGTTACTAAAAAAGATTAAGAGGACGTTTCATAGAAAGTGAAAGAATAACTTAGGTAAAGAAGAGTTGTGAATTAAAGTCCCAAATTGTATCGGGTTAAACGATTTTACCCTCAACTGACTCGACTCGTGGTTCAAGTCAGGTCTGGTTGACGCTATATTCTTTCATTGCGGGCTGGTTTCGGGTCGGGTTGACTTGTACTCTTTTGCTGCGACTCAGGTTGACTTTCAATGCGTCGAGTTTGTGACAATTTCGGGTTGAGTTTTGAATCTTGGTGGTCGAGTTCGAGTTCGCCCGATTTTTCAAGAGGATCATCAACATGTTTTTTCAGATTTTAAAGCCATAAACAATAATACCTCCACAACGAACATTCCCAAAAAGCGCATATTTATTTTTATCGAACACTTTTTAATTCGTAACATACTTATATAGACACATAATAAAAACATATAGATATTACTCATATAGACACTGAAAAACTCACTTTAATTGATGTTAAATGTTTCTAGAATTGATAAAATTTCTCCTACATCGTTTTAAGAAATTCGTGCACATATTATATGCGTGCATTGATTTATAAAATAAGACATCTTTAGAGCTTCTTTACACTTATTTTAAACTAGCTCTGTGGTCTCTCTTAATGTTTGTCTTAGGACTGAGAAGGTTAAGATTAGTTGTATGAAAAAACATTTTGTACGCATGTCAGACGTCTGCAGGAGACGAACATGGTCTACCTTTACATTTATTTAATGATGCATTTAAATTGCATATTTCGGAAACTACTTCGACAAAATCTATTCTATGATATCCATTTAAGAGCAAAAAAAATGAGCTTCATTCTGTCTAATTTTGCCTGTAATATTGGATATTTATGATTATTAGGTATTCTTAAGCCATATTTAATTGTTCCATATTTTATAACACGAAGATTCATGCTATTCCCTGTATGTGTTTCTGTAAAATTAACAATAAAAATAATAATTAATAATATGTTATTTGCTATAATTTTACCAAAATATAATATTTTGGATAGATAAATGATAAATTTAACCCTTATTTTAAAAATCGCATCTTGAGTGGTAAAAAAGGTTGTTTATTGGTTCGTCTATGTATGCGAGTATGTGTATATATGCATATTTAGGACCACGTGGGGTGGCTAAGATTGTTAACAAGATCACAGATATTGCCTGAGTGTTTAAAATATGTGAGTCATAAGCATTCAATACGATCACACTTGCGAAGTACCCCAAAGTTTTGGCCAAATGCATGGGAGCACAAGTGCCCATAAGTGTCGATTGATAATCCTTAGAATATGGACAGTTCATTGTTATTACAGATTTGCAAATGCAAAATGAATTAATTTTTAACATTTGTTATTCTGAATATTTAGAAAAGTAAGCTATATTTATTATTGCTCTAAATATTCATTTTTTAAAAAGATATTTTTTGTGTATTTTATGATAATTGTATTTTAGGTAGGATATTATTGATAAATTTTCATTGAACGTACGTATATACATACTGCTAGATAAGCTCTTATGAATTAAATAACTCTTATTTCAAAACATATCTTTCTAAAAAAGCTTGGCATTATACCATACTCTAGAGAAATAATGAATTCAAGAAATAAATTGAAACTTTATCTATACAATATGAATAAATTTAAGAACTTTATTTTTTTCCTTGCAAAAAATACATCATTTATATATTTAAATGTTTCACTCTATAAATAAAAGGAGTGATTGAATTTTATTGACGAGAGATTCATAGAATTACACCATATGGTACATATGAAGTTCATATATAATCTCCAAAAACATATGTAGAATACAAATTTGGCAAAATATAGCCGAATTTAGCACCAAACTTTGACAGTAATTCGTGAACTGGAAGAAATTCCTAATTCCACTTGATATTATAGTAAATATATTTTATTTACACAAATAAGTTCTAAAAAAGAGGCAATTCAGACTTAATACTAATACAAAAACATTTAAACTATCTCATATGTAATTAAATAAAAGAGTATTCATTTACAAATTATGTAGATCAAATATATTTATGCACACACGCTTTTACATGGTTATATTTTTCAAATCTGTTGTAGTAGAATTTAAAATGTTTGAGATATTTCCTATAAATTGTAAAACACTGGAGAAAAAAAAGATAAGTAATCAAAAATTAACATCTTGTTCTCACCATCCAAAGAAAAATACAGAATAATATTTGTCAACAACTTTTGTATATAAAAACATTCTTTTACTGTATAACTTTTTTTCTCTCATTTCATTAATTAAAAAGCACTTTTACTAGTTATGGGAAATTCCTTTAGGGCATAACAACAAAATTATTTCGAAAAATGTATTTAGAAAAGAGCAGTCGTGTAATCAGTTTTTAGTAATAAACAGAGATAGGCAGTATCGAAAATACATGTATTTGAAATACATTTTCAAAATACATTTGTATTTTGTATTTTGTATTTTAATCTGACTAAACGAAAGTATTTTAGTAATGTATTTTGAAATGATTTTTTCAAGTATTTTGTATTTTGAAAATACATTTCATTTTCAAAATACATTTATGTAGGTTTCCAGCTGCTCTGTTAAAACCGCAGATGTAAAATTCATAAAATAATAAAACGAGCCCTTCTGCTTTGTTTTGTCTTATAGGGTTCGTTTCTCAAAGTTAATGCAAACATACTTTAGAGCTACTGATACGATAAGGATTAGAATGAATGCTTCTGCATTGCTTAGTCATTTTTGCTGAACTGTTACAATTCTAAAGTTCTAGGTTTTATAATTATAACGTTGATATGAGCACAACAAAAACTACTGCGTGATAAACAGGAAGAAATATTTATATTTTTGGTGTGTCTAGTGGTTTTAAAGAACCATAGAAAAAAAAAAGTAATGTAGGAAGGAAACATAATTTAATGTTTGTCTTGAGAAAGAATGGCTGTTTTGTTTCAGCTTCAAATGATAATGTATCAATGGAATTACTGAATTGCGACAGAACACGTTGCGCTATACTATGTGGGATTTTTTTTTAAAAATAATTTCTGTTGATAATAACGGCAGTTGTAGTATGACAAAGTAGCATGAAAAATGTGTAAAACAAGATCTATCATTATAAGTGGAACTTTTGTAGCAACAATCACCTTTAAAACATATTTAATGGTAAGATTTTTAATTTTGTTCCGTTATACATTGATCAAAACATTATTTTTCTAGTCATTTTGTATCTATTTTATCAAAAATAGGGTAAATTTTACATCACCCGTGATATTCATTTGTGAGCGAATTTATATGTAAGTAGCTCTATTTATTGATATACAGTTCTGATTTTCATTATTGTATTTACGATTGAGTATATCAAAAATTGGATTTTTGATATAGACCTGTCCTTACTAGAGATACATGTTTATCTAGCGTGGCTTCGCAATTATTATTTTTACAGATTTTATGTTTCAGTTTATACTGTTTAAAATAAAATAGCACAATGAAAATATAAACTGGTGTCGGACCAAAACGAAAACTGCTGTACTAAACAGAAAATTGATGATTTTGAGTTTCGATTGTAAACGAAATTTTCACACAGGAAAGTTTTAATATCGATGAGAATGTTAATTTCGTTAATTACAAAATTCTCCCCCCTTTCGAAGAATATTTATGATTTTCAATATTTTTTAGCAAGTGCATGTATTTGTTTAGACTAAAATTTACAAAATATTAATGAAACATTATTTTGTATTTTTTACAGATTTATAAGCATAAAAATTTATACATTATTAACTGTGTAGTTATTTATGTATCGTGAGTATCCCGAGATTATTTATGTATCAACCGATATCAATGTTCATCGTACAGAAGTTTACAAAATGTTTAACATTTAACTTGCAGATTAATCAAAAACAAATAGCAATAAATTATTCTTTCAGAAAAAGCAGTGTATTCATGTTTAAATAAAAATAGCAATTTTTAATTTGCAATCATTATTACAAATATAGCTTGCTTATGTTTAAATATATCTTTACAATATAAATGATGGAAAATTACATTATGAATATTTAAAGTATTTTTGACAGCACCATGAGAAAGGATGGGATATGAAAGGGGTGGTCGCCCCGAGTGCGGTTAGTTATATACCTAACTAACTTTTAATGAAAGAGGCTATACAATTTTTTTCATATATGTGTTTATGTATATGTCTTAGATTAACTATTGAACTGACACTTCGATTTTTAATCACTCACTCTTTTTACTTTTCTGTATCTTTACAAAAAAAAGTACTGAATTCGTGTAAAAATTTGAGTTTAGGTTTTCGACGGATTTATATTTTTGATGATCCTGAACACTGATTGTTTTTAGGAAATGTTTATTTGTGAATTCATCAGTGTATGATGCAAATTTTGTAGGCGCTCGACCTTAATAATTAATGCACAGAATTTAATAAAATTTTATACTCAATTAGACATTTAAATAAGTTATTTTAGACATTAGGTAAACGTGTAACTCCTCCAAAAGTTGACCTTGCTATGCTGTATCTTTCACGATTTCCACAGAAACTCTGTCTCAAGAACTAATGTTCGGATTTTCATCAAATTTTAGATTCAGTTTAGACGTTGACATAAGTTGTTGCTGATTATGTTTTGGTTGAATTGCGCTACAGTGGTAACGCTGCTATGTTATATTTTTCACGATTTCTGCACTAGCTCTACCTCAAGTAGTAATACACGGATTTTCAACAAATTTCAGATTTAGTTGGACGTAAATATAAGTCGTGTCTAAATAAGTGTTGGTGCAAATCGTACGACAGGTGGCTCTGCTATGCTACATTTTCCAGGATTTGCAGGATTTTAGCAAGAACTAATGCACTAAATGTCATCAAACTTCATATTCTGTTATGTATTATTATTATTAATTATTATTACCAATCACCGAATTTCGGTTTCGGCCTTAAAAACATGCTTTGTCGATCCTTAATTATAAATTCTCCAAAACAAAGTTAAGTAATTCTCAATTTGAGATTTTTTTTCTTTTAAGGCCAATTGTAATTTTCAAACATAATTTAAATTTATAGACTGTTTTAATAACACTTCACTCCTATGCTTAAAATGAAGCTGAATTATATCCAAGAAAAATTTTATATTTTTGTATGCATTTTAACATTTTACCTGTAAGCATTCTTCGTTTATTTTATAAAGCGTATTCTGAAATAGATTAATTAGTTTTCTTTACATATTTTTTCTTTTGTTTCTTTACTTTGATAATTTATGATTTGAAACAATTTAACTAGTGTTATAAAAACACCTAACAGTTGCTTTGCCCATTCCGACACAAAACAAAAAAAAATTTCCTGGCCCAGTATAAAGTTTCAATCCGTAGAAAAAAGATATTACACAGTCCGATACAAAAAGTAAAATCCCAGAACTAGCCCGACTCGATATAACAGCTAAAAGTTCGGCCAGGCTTTGTTCGTGCAAAACCTTGATTAACCCGGATCGACTAAATTTACAGAAAACAAATTTCTGTGTCGATGTGTTTAAAATCCTCTTATAATTCTGATCAAAAATACTTATTTCATTTTTTTTCCATGTTTATAGATTTTTTTTTTTTTTTTTTTTTTTTTTTTTTAAGCAATTTGGACTGCGATATTTAATTTTGAAATTAATCTTTATTTTTATGCAAATATTTTTGTCATAATTAAGGCTGTTCTTCAATATAAAAGAGCAAACTTATGACATATGTTCTAATGTTTATTTTTATTTGGAAATGGTTGAAACAAGCAGGTGTTGTTCTTCAGAAATTATCTAATCGCACTCATTTTCCCATTTTTGCAAACACAATAGATATTTCAGAAAACAGTTTCAAAGTGGGCGTTTTTAACCGAATTCCCTAGCGAAAGAAGAATAACCACTCAAACTGGGGGGGAAATCGTGCTTGTCACATGAGCGAAATCACTTATAGATCAATAGATAATTTATTGATAAAAAATGTAAAATTCAATTCTATTCCAAATCGCTTCCATAATAAGGCCTTTCAATTTTATATATTTCCGTTAAAAAAGGAATTTGTAAATGTGCAAAGCCCTTTGCACTTGTTGAGCAGAACAGATGAGAGCAGCCTTAATATCAAATGGCATTCTGTGGTCTGAAAAATGCTATGCATTAAAATCTTCTAAGACGGATTCGCACAGGATAGAAGAAAAAATACACTATAGACAGGTGTATTTCTTAACAGGAACACAGTTTGTACTAAATGTATCATATTCTTTTTTCTTGTTATTAAATTTATTTTGCATGAATCAATACATTTCCCGTTTAAGACGGGATTTACAAACATATTCATTTTCAGAGTTTTTTTTTTTTTTTTTTTTTTTTTTTTTTTTTTTTTTTTTTTGCCGTGGTTTATTTTTATTATCGACAAACATATTTACTATTCATAAAAAATAAAATTTTTAATGTTAAAATTATAACAATTTAAAAATACGTACATTTTTTGGAAAAATTTGTTGGGTCGGGCCAGATTTTGCTGATTTTTTCCACAGGCCGGCCGAGACAGGATGAGTCAATGATTTTCGTACGAGCTGGATCGTAGCTCTATGCTAATATTTTTGACTAGTGCACTAGGAAGAATGGCGTTCAATCCTGGTCCGGTCTGGAAGAAATAAATAAGCCCCTGCCCGAATCTGCAGAAAAAGTAAAGCCCGGGACTCGAAAGAGTGATGACGAGTCCCATCTTAGTCTATCCTTAAAAAATAAATCTGTTATCTGGCCCAAACATGCCCGGAACGACTGAAAAACAGGTCCGGTCAGGCCCGACCCAAGTGTCATGTATTAAAATTGGCCAGCTAACTGTGCTGGACACGGCTCGTTCAAACCTCTTACCTTAAACACTTTTTTTTTTTTTTCAAATGTATTTTGTATTTTAAATGTATTTTGAAAAGACGTGTATTTTGTATTTTGAACTTTTTCAATTCGAAAAGTATTTTGTATTTTGTATTTTAGGTTCTAAAACTAATGTATTTTGTATTTTGTATAGAAAATGATTTTTTGATGTATTTTGCCCAACTCTGGTAATAAAAGATCAATAAATCAATTTCCTATATTGATGATCTCAGGTAGATTTTGATTGGTGAAAGACTAGGTAGAAATATCTTTTTCCAAAAAATGCTGATCAGCTATCGTTTTTCAAATAGATTTTTCTCGATTCTCTTCAAATCTCCCATTTCTATTTCTTAAATGAAGATTATTCTTCAAGGATGGTATTTGATCTTTTGGATATTTATTTCTCATATCGTAAAACTATCCACGTGTCTAAAAACGAATTTCTTAAGTTATAATAATTTTCTCACCTACAATAATGCACGCTTAAACTCAATAACAACATTGAATATTTTAAAAAGAATTAATAATAACATTCATTTATAAATTTTGTAATTAATTTTGTATTACTGCGGATATTTGGAAATACAAACTGTTTGAATAAATCTATTCTCTATTTATTGTTAATAATAAGCTAACAACGCAGATAACATATATAGGAAGCCACCAAAGTGTTTAAACATACATATATATGCGTTATATAAAAATTTTACTTTGCCATACTTATTTAAATTATTTTAAGTTTATGGCACATGCATTATTTCACGTTATTACACGTGCATGTTTTTCAAATCTATTAAAATAGAATTCAGAATGTCTGTGATATTTCCTATAAATTGTAAAACACAGAAAAAAAAGATAAGTAATCAATAATTAACACTCTGTTGTCACCCTCCAAAGAAAAATGTAGAATATTTGTCAACAACCTTATTTATATAAAAACCATTATTTCATTTCAGAAATTTTTTCTTCTTTTTATTAATTAGAAAACACTTTTTGCTAGTTTTATGAAATTATTTTAGGGCATAAAAACAAAATTATTTCGAAAAATGTATTTAGAAAAGAGCAGTCCTGTAATCAGTTTTTAGTAATAAAAGATCAATAAATCAATTTAATGTATTGATGATCTCAGGTAGATTTTGATTGGTGAAAGACTAGGTAGAAATATCTCTTTCCAAAAAATGCTGATCAGCTATCGTTTTTCAAATAGATTTTTCTCGATTCCCTTCAAATCTCCCATTTCTATTTCTTAAATGAAAACTATTTTTCAAGGATAGTATTTGATCTTTTGAAGATTTATTTCTCATATCCTTAAATTCTCCACGTGTCTAAAAATGCATTTTTGGGTTATAATAACTTGGTTCGTACGGATATCGTTATTTTCCATGTGAGACACCAGTATGTCTTAAAAGAAAAATAAATGTAGCTCAAAAAATAGAAATCTTGTCTTATTTAATTATAGATTTTCTGTAAGGAAATATTGGTACCAAAGAATTTTCTGGTAATGGAATTCCAGGACCCGTACGAACCATGAATAAATTTCCCAATAATGCATGCCTAAATGTAACCAAAACATGGTATTAAAATAGCAAATAAAGCCTTTGTCAAAAAATGTTTAAAGATAGAAAACCAACGATTATAAATTCATAAATTTCTCAGCGAGCTAGAAAAAGCTGCTCAGATTTTTTTTTTTTTTTTTTTTTTTTTTTTTTTTTTTTTTTTGGCTAGCTGAGTTTTGCACTGATGAAGGCTGAGTTTTGCACTGATGAAGAATCTCGATAGTAGATTCGAAACAGCTGTATGCTACCTTTTTATACATTATTTGTGCATTTATAAACGTTGGTTTTATATCTTTAAACAACATAGTAGCCACTGAAAATGTTTAGAAAGAATGTAAATGTTTGCAACTAATTTTATATTATTGCGAATATTTGGAAGTACAGGGCGATTCTAAACTAATAGAATAAACTTTTAAGGATCATGCGCATCAAGAAAACAATTTTTGTAAGGAAAAAATAGGGTCGTACTTATAATTCACTTATTAGACGAAAGTACAAGTATCCCACTCTAAGATAAAATGGGATTTTCGTCTATACCTTTAACAAAAATAAGGATATTATAATGATATATAGGATAGACTTACTTTTCTTTCCATAAAGTATGATGACAATTCGAAATGTGCATCATACACATCGAAATCAGATTGATAGATATTTCACAATTTGAATGCATAAGACAGTACATAATAAAACATCACTTATCAAGTTCCAGTGAAATTCCGATGCATTTATCACATTTCGAGAAAAACAGAAGTTTGCTGATGAAAATTTTGGTAAAGTATGTTTTTTTTTTTTTTTTTTTTTTTTTTTGCTAAAATTTTCAATGAGAATCCGAGCTTGGTTCAGAGCTTGGTCATCCGAGCTTTATATCTCGTCCTTTTTTACTTAATAAGCGAAATGCGACCTTGGTTTCCTATACAAAAGCTATTGTGTTGAATTGTATCATCGCCTCTGAAACTTTGCTCCATTAGTTAAAAATACTTTTAGTCCACATTACGATTTATGCTCTCTATTGTTTCACTGAAGTTTTGTGATATTTACACAGTTTATCACAAAACTTCATCTACATTTAAAGGCGTGAATGCCCCACCAGTGGCCAAGAGGTTCAGCTGTCGAAATTGGTTGAGGGGAAGTTCTGGGTTCGAAGCCAATCGCGCCCATCGGCCAAATTGTTCGGAGTTGTCCGTGGTTTTCTTCGAATCTTGGATTTACTTGCGGGTTAGGTACCCTAAAAAAGTCCACCTAAGAGGACACTCTCCCCTCCATTAAAGCTTATATCCCTCTTGTTGATGGTTGAACGGCTTAAACACAACGAAAAACAACGAACTAAAGGCGTAAGTTAAGTTGTCATGAAAAAAAAAAAAAAAATATTTATTAATGCTTATATATAAATTTCTCTGGCAGGGATAAAAAATGCATTTTTAAATCTAAATTGCTATCATTTCCATTACTGATAAAATACATGAGTATGGTCAATAAATACTTGTCTATATCAAGTTCATCGTAATACTGAGAAGTCCACAAAGAATACTGAAAAATTTTAATTGTAATTGTTTTATAAGATAGCACAAAGATATGATGAAGACAATTTCAACGAATTCAAAAGTAATAAAGAAAAAAACTATTACTTTATCCGTTGATAATACTATACTTTATGTTTGTCTAACAAGTCATTGTAAAATATTGGACAGCGAATTTTAGATTTTGACAAAATTTCGTTTTTTATGTGTCTGATTGTAAAGCAGTGTTATAAGTATATATTATTTTTATAGTCTACACTACTGATACTACATGAAATATTACCCTCTGCATTATCATAACATATAACTAAATCAAGCGCAGAGGAACATGTGTAAATAAACACCCGATCATTCAAGGAAAAGGAAGTTTGCTATTTCGTTGGGAAAAGGCGGTTGCAAAAAGAACGTGATCAAACTTTGAGAAGAAATCCAATCAAACTGTTAGAATAAATTTACTTTCTATTCATTGTTAATAATAAGCTAACAGCGCACATAACACATACAGGAAGCCAATAAAGTATTTAAATATATCTATATATGTTACATAAAAATTTTACTCTGGAATATTTATTAAAATTATTCTAAGTTTACGGCATATTCATTATTTCCCACTTTCTTAATAATATCTGTTATTTATTCCTATATAATTTCTTAATTTTAAAACGCGTAGATTAATAATTATCTTATTCGAAATTTTAATCTAAAACTTTTAATCTCTTTATAAATTTTAATCAACTATCAAAACTATCATATTCAGAGAAAAACTTAGCTTTATATCAAAATGTTTTTAAAAACCATTTTGCTATTTCTTTTTATTCCACGAATCAACTTCTCGCACATTTTTACGGTACCGGACGCTTTATATCCATATCCTTCCATTTGCAGGTTTAGAAATCATTTTTTAATAAGCTCTCGTACCCTTCTGGCTCGCCTTTGGTTAAGTAATCGTGCAAATTTCACTGTGTGGTTCGTTCGGAATCAGAGTAGTTCCTTTTTGAATGGTACATTAGAGGTCTGCACGGGCCGGAATTTCCAGGCCCGGCCCGTAGGAAAGTGATTTTGGCCCGTCCCGGCCCGTTGCAAAACTCAAAAGTTCGGCCCGGGCCCGGCCCGGCCCGTTATAATTTTTATATTTTAGGCCCGGCCCGGCCCGTACAAAAATCAGCGAAAACAGGCCCGGCCCGGCCCGGCCCGTTTTGGCCCGTTACAATTTTTACGATTTCTAAAAAATTCACATTTTTATCATATAACTAAGATTCTTTTAAAGAATACTGCATACATATCTATGGAATGATTTTACAGCAAATACACATTAACAACCTTAATGATTACTTAGATTCTTAGGCTTTCAACATTCGAATAAAGATTCATTAAAAAATTAATATGGCTTAGAATAAAAGAAAAAAGAAAGAAAGCTAAAAACATCGTTAATTTTGAAGCTGTTTAATAAAAGAAGATTTATAAATATATTTCTATATCATTTTATTATAGATTTCAAATCCAAATTCATTCTTAAATTCAGAGAAGCTCCTTTCTGATACATTTCTAAATTCATTTTTTTTTTCCTCAAAAACGCATAAGATTAGCAGATATCTTTATTCAGAAACTATATAATCGAATGGCGTTATCCATTTTTTGATACAAGCAATTTAAGAATACTGCAAACAAATAAAATACTGTCATAATTAGCGTTTTGAATAGAATTTCCGGAAGCAATAGCAAGGGAAGTAAGAAAAACCTGCAATCATTTGAGAAACTATTATAACTCAACAAAGTTATACAAGTATTTTATTTACCAAAAATGAAAAACGCTATTCGATTCCAAATCCCTTTAATAGTTAGGTTTATCACTTTTATACTCTTACAATTTAAAATTAATCAGAAAATGTGTCAAACTTTCGCACTATTGAGAAATTAATTTAAAACTCATCAAGAAGTATATATCCAAAGACTAAGCTAACATAAGTTCTTTATCGCTGTTAATTTTAAAAATCATGTTTTCTGCCAATAATTAAGTCTAGTACCGGTCCGGCCAGTCTATATGTAGAAAAATAATGCAAGCGTGATCTCGGACCGGCATGAGTCAGCTAAAAAAATATTAAAACGGGTTACACATAATGTAATTCTCCGATGCCGATACACTGTACATTTTTATATTGATGTTGTCAAACTAGTATGGCCACATTTATACCTATTCCCGTTAAAACCATTTTCGTTGAAAATAGCTCATATTTTATCGTTCCTGCTTAAATCTTCAGAACGGGCCGGCAGGCCCGAAAATTTTTTTTTCGGCCCGGCCCGTTTATGTTGTTTGTCGGCCCGGCCCGGCCCGTTGAAAAAACTATTCTAAATCTGCCGGCCCGGCCCGGCCCGTTAGAGAATTCGAAACGATTTCGCCGGCCCGGCCCGGGCCCGTGCAGACCTCTATGGTACATTCCAATCTGTAATTCTATGTAATGTGAATAAAACCTCGTTAGTTCGAAGTTAAGAATTTTCTTGTTTTTTCCAACGCTTCAAAAAATATTAGCCGGTGTTTTTTACGTCCTATAGTGTCCATCATTTACAGCACTACAAGCCAGTGATTGTTCCAAAACATAGAATGAAAAACTTTTCCCACATAGTGAGAAGTTTTAAAGTTTTAAAGAGTTTAAATAGCTGCATCGTAGTAGAAATTTAATGTGAATGAAGTACACTATAGGACGTGAAAAACGAGCGCTTCAGAAATTATTACCCGATGTTTTTAAAGTCCCTATAGTGTCTTTCATTCACTTTAAGATTTTTTGTACGTTGTAGCTATTCAAGCTCTATTCTGACAACTTTACAAAATCTCACTATGGAACAGTTTTTCATTCCAAGTTTTGGTAAATAAAAGTTCGTCGAACAACCACATTTTCGTGTTTTTGCAGAAGAAATCATCAGAACAATCATCATTTGCCTTGAGATAGTTATCTATAACCATTGAATTACTGCTGCAATAGCGAAAAAGAGTGATTGTGATTTCAATTAGAATTAGATCTCAGCCGTAACCAATAATTCCATGCAAGTTAATTGAATTCAGTGACTTCAAAATAATATGACCTTCCATCAATTGCTAGTAATTTATGAAGTTGCTGCATCGATCTACAACCTTTCACTATTTTAACGAGAGGCTTATCCAACTAAAACATATATATATCTATAATTATACGACCTTATTTCAAAGTTATCTAAAGGCGAAACTTTGTTCAGCAAATTGAGAAATTTTGTGGAATACATAATGGAGAGATGGAAATTGGTTTAACATGTTGAGTGTCACGGTGACTGACAATAAACTTTCTGTTTAAGCTAAGTCTGTTTAGGTGTAAAATATGACATAAAACTAAAAAAATATGTATGTTCTTTAATTAATTATTAAGAAAGTATAATCCTACAATAAATAAAAGTTACACTGTTAAAAATAAAGGTAACAAACAGGCTACATTTGGCGCCCAGGGGTGAAAAGGAGTTACCATTTGACACCTGCGGGCTTGAAAATGTGTTTGGTGTGCCGTTTGATCCAGTAATCGAGGATTCACGCTAATTAGGGTGCCCCGCAATGCATACCATTGGAAGATTTTCACCCCTTAGTCATTTAAGACTTCCCCTTCAACTCGCCATCACTGGTGGATCAAAACATGACTTCCTTCAGCTCGGCCTTCTTCCTGAAGTGAGCCGAGATCAAAACAGCAATTTCTCCCTTCGAAGACTATCACCGATTGTTCGTTATCCCAATTTCGTTTAGAACTTCGGATGGCTAACTTTCGGCGAGCTTTTTATATAAAGCAACTTTTGAATTTCAGGACATTTGAATCTTTCAAAAAGACTTTGAAGGTGGGCTCGATGCCCGAGTGGTTAGAGCACTGAGCCTGCAATTAGACGTTATGGGTTCGAATCCTTCGCGGTCAAAAGTCGTTTTCGTCATTTCTTTTTATCATTTGGCACTCTGGGTGCCATCTTTTCACCCTAATTAAAGGTGCCATTCTCGTTCTCGTAGGGATGTCACCAGTGAGAAAAGCCTTTCATCCCTCAAAGGTGCAATGTGTCACCTTTAGTTTTAACAGTGTAAGTATATTTTAGATACATTTTCAATAATTACACAAAACAATATAAATAGTTTTTGTTGACTGATGCGGGCTAAACGGAAAGTTCAGTGTTAGGCACCGGTGATTGACTTGGCACGTAACGTGTTACACACACACACACACACAAAAAAAAAAAATCATCATTTTGTCACCAGAGGGTATTTTAATAAATTACACATTTAGCATATATTTACGATAGTTTACAAATTTTTTTATTAACTTTAGCTTATTTTATAAATAACAGTTTACAACATATTATTAGCTTTTCCAGGAACACATTGAGGTCAACTGTTGAGCATGCTATCTTAAAACTCAGATGGCACTTAAATATGTTACCGTCTTATAGAACATATTTTGTTGTAATAAAATCCGTAAACTATTGTAAGTGTACACTAAATGTGTAAATCATAAAAAAACAGGAAATTGTGAACTTTTTTTTTATTTAAACATATTTGTATACTTTCATTATGTTAATCATAGTATTTCATAATTTCCTGAACAAAATTTTCGTCTGCAGATAACTTTAGAAATGGGTCATTTAGTTATGGACACACTGTATATAGGCATTCGGATTTAAAGAAAAATGAATAGAGAGTTTTTAGGGTTTTCCAACATAGTTGAACAAGCTTCTACGAAGTTTAATACTTCGACTTGTATATATTCTATCTTTACAAAAAGAAAATATTGGATTTTTGAAAATTTTCGATAGACTGATACCTTTTAGAATTCAGAGAACCTCAAAAATATGCTTTTACATGCTCTTGCGTGAGCTTGTGACTCTGCCTGTCTGTATGTGACACAAATTTTGTGAGCGCTCTATCTCTAGGACTAATGCACAGAAATTAATAAAAAATTATATTTAATTAGTCCCTGATATAAATTAATACTGATTAGTTTTTGGTAAAAATAGCTCAACAGGTAGCGCTTCTAAGCAGTATTTTTCACAATTTTCGCAATAGCTCTATATCGAGAACTAAAGCACGGATTTTGATCCAAGTCTAGATTTAGCTCATCCGTGAAATAAAGTGACATTTTCTACATTTTGATGTAAATCGCTCGACATATACCACTGTTATGCAGCATTTTTCACGATTTCCGCAATAGCTCAATCTCGAGAACTAATGCACGGATTTTAATCAAAATGCATATTCATTTAGTTCTTGACATGAATTGATGTTTTCTAACTTTTCATGTAAATCGGTCAACAGATGGCGTTGGTATGTTGTATTTTTTGCGATTTCTGCAATAACTCTATCTCTAGAAATAGTGCACGGATTTTCATAAAACTTCAATTTCAGTTATTCCTTAATGTGATTTGGTGTTGTTTATATTTTGGTATAAATAACTGTACAAGTCGCAGTTCTATGATGCATTTTTCACGATTTCCGCCTTAGCCCTATCTCAAGGACTATAGTTCTTGAAAATCCGTGCTATTATAATTGCATTGATTTTTATCAAACTTCAGATTGAATTAGACGTTGATATAAGTTGTTGCAGATTATGTTTCGGTGTAATTCACCCAACAAATTCCACTGCTATGCTGCATTTTGTACGATTTACGTTATTTTAGCGATAATCATACCTCAAGATCTCACGAAATTTCATGTCATTAGAATTCCCAACATGGGCATAGATTGCCATTTAATTTTGACATTCTAATATCGAATTTTGAAATATATTAACATGGATGAGATAGATAAATGTTTTGGAATTGTCAATCCAATTAGTTGTAAATGTTCTTAGATTGTTTTAAAACATACATTATTGAGGCATTAATATTTCTGACTACTAAGGTTCATGATATCATGTTTCCTGTTGAAGCTAAAGGATGTTGTAATTATAATTCGTTTGCAAAAAAAAAAAAAAAAAAAAAATAGTTTTCGGACCCATTATTTAGTGTATGAATGATAATTTTTTGAAATTCATTTTAATGATATTTCACTATTTCAGACATCACGAAATTGATATATGTTGCTCGTATCAATATATCATGTTTCCTATGGGGAAAAGGCGTCTGCAATTTTTAATATTTTTCAAATTATATTTTTTATATGTTTGATTCTAATACAGCATTACAGATATGATTTTTTCAAATGTTCTACTCCGTGTCCTGATATAAATTTTCGTCACTACTATAATATAGTAAACTTTCAATTATCCGTCACTCTATCAATCACTCAATCACCTCTTTCGATTAAGCGCCATACATCCTTCGATTTTTAGATGCGTTCGTAATTATGTAAATATGTAGCAACTATAGTCGTTATTGAGTCCGTCCGACCATCTATCCGCCTGACCACCCGTTTCCCCGCATATAACAGAGCAAAAACTACCCAACCGAATCGTTTAAAATTTAATATATCTAATTTTTGCATATATTTGTCGAGTCATTTCAAATTTTATGAAAATAGGATGAATAATTTGATTAATTACCGGGATGGGAAATGACGGTCGATAGGGAAAAAATGTTTTAAATTCATGTTAATAATGTTACAGCCTTTAAAACAGGATAAAATTAATATCAATTTACTGAAGTGTACTAAAATATATATTCTGTGCAATATATGGTGCAAAAAATATTTATTATTCATTTAGAAAGCTGTACAAAAGAATTCTGTTGCATAATAATGATATATGGGGAAACATTGTTTTTGGAGTATTTCAATCATATTAAATTGATGAAATTGATATACGTTGTTGAGATTACAAAAGTTACTTCCTGTATAATAGAAGATGGCAACAGTATTTACAGGGACTCACAAAAGATGTCGGATATTAAACTGTACCAGAAATATGATATGTTATATATTTTTGCTGGAAGTGCATTTTTAGTTGTGATATGAGTTTTTAAGTTTAACTACATTTTTGGAAATTACATTGCGTGTATAAACGCTGTAGATCACATACAGAGTAACACAACAGAACCTGTAAGAGTTACAGAGTATGGATGAAAGTAGCTTAAACGTGGTTTTCGAATGAGTTAATGCATTTTTATGATATCCTTTAATAGGTAATGATTCTAGGTTTGCCATGTTGATTACGTCCTATTAAGGATGAAGTCCTATTATTTTCGTATTACTGAATTGAAAATATATAATCGTCTGATATTTTGTATTGATGCATTTTTGTATAAGAATTTAACAGCTAATGCTTCAAGCTGTATATATATAAAGTTAATGATAGTATGAACTTAAATCATTTGCCACGTTTCATGTGCAATATCCAACATTTCTTTTTCAGAAAAAAACGCTGACGTAACGTTAATGACAGCACACAAGATGCTGAAGCACTAAGTGCTGATTTAGAGACATTGATTTAGATGTCAAACACAGAGTAACCATAAAATCAGAGTTATGTTTACTCTGAGGTGCAAAACGTTCATGTTTATAAAATACTTCTGTGAATGAAATCACTCGCTGTCTTGATTATGACAAGCATGATATTAGCTATCAAAAATTAACGATTAGGGAAATAATTCAAAATATTTTGAATCCAGACAAATCTGAAATGAATTATTGTGATAAATCGGAAAATAATTACAGCGGAATCAGTTATGCAGAATTGAAGACTGTTTTCTTTAAGTGCATTATTGATTTGAGATGCAAGTGAAAGCCAATAAAACCCAAGTATATTTATTACGTAGAATTTGTAATTTTGTAGCAGTAAAAGCGCAATTAAAACATAAACAAAATTTTATTATGGATTATTTTGGATGAAAACAAGTTACTAAATATCTATTCTGAAAAATTCTAAATTTATGTCCTTAAATGATTTATTTTTATCAATTATTCGTTTTATCATCGGAAAGTACACAATCGATAAGAAAAAGTTCTTAAATATTTCTTTTTTATAAAGTAAAAAACAGAAATATAATTTGTGTTCCAGTTTTTTGCTGTCTATCGATTATCCGCTATATCTTCCCTCCCGTCAGTGACGGATAATGGGAATTTTACAGTATATTACTGTGTAGGCACAGACCAAAATCTGTGATTAAATGCCTGATCATTCAAAAGGAAAAAAAAGTTTGTTGTTTCTGAATGGAAAAAAAACCAGTAGATAAACGAACGTGATCAGCCTTTAGAAAAGAAAGCAATCAAATTGTGGGAGTAAGTTATCTGTTTGCTTTTTTATTTATTGTTAATAGTAAATTAAATAAAAGCCTTGCTCTGCATATAACGTATACAAAGAGCAGAAAAGAGTTTTTCCCTCAGATTTTAATAATGTAAAATTATAAATAAACTGGATTTTTATAGTGTAATTTATTAACATTGTACAGAACGTAGTAAAAGGAAGTGCCTACTTTAAATCAATTTTTGAAAATTAAAGAAAATCTGAATTTGTTTACTAAAAGAAAGTTTACAAAATAGAATAAGGGAGAAGCCTTTAAATCTTTGAACTACAGATGTTCAGTTAACCAATTTTTTCTAATATCTCTTCTTTTTATTATTTTTTCTTTTATTTATGTTCTTAGTTGTGATTTTTAACCTGAACTATTGCTTTTCTCACTATCTCACTATCTCTCACTATCATCATCTCTATATATAAATTTCTCTTAACTATCGTGAACAAGTGGCTGAAATTATTACTTGCCATGTGACAACAATCACAGCGATGATTCTCAGTTGTTAACATTTGTAGTGACTGGCTGCTAATATTTGGATCGAATTAGTCAGTAAATCAAAATTAAATTGAATTAAATAATCTTGAGTGGTAAAAATATTTGTTTCGAAAAACATCTACAATCAAACAACGATTTTTTGCTGCGATCCCAGAGGTTTCTGAAGTGACAGTAGAAGTTTCATTTATTCATGGAGCCACTACGCCATTTAGCCGAATAAGTTTTTCAATTGAGATAGAAAAACCAAAATTATAAACGCTTTTCAACTATGTATGAAAGTCTTAAAAACAGTTTATTCATTAGGTACCTGTGCCTAATATGGACACCCTAAGAAAAAAATATTTTTTTCACCTCCATGTGCGCGTGACATGACTCCAAAAATATATGACCATGATCCCTGGACTGTTGACTATCAGTATTAAAATTAGCGACCTTGTAACTATTGCGGTTAAATTTAAATGATGAAAACAAAAAATGTTTACAAATGTCCATATAAGGAACCACTAGTCCCTATTATGGATAGGTGGCTCCTTATTGCCCTACTACACAGAGTGTATGGAAAAGCCACTCTTCTTTGAAATTTTAGAGGAGAGGAAATAAAAAAATATATATCTTAAAGTATTGCAGGGGAGGGGAAGGCCCAGTAAATATCTTCAGAAAATGCACTTTAGAATGGGGGGCTATTTTTGGTTGTGGCTCTTCGAAGACCGATGCAAATCACTACTAGCTGAGTTACTACAAAATATTATGAAATAATGTAGTTGGTTCTGCTTAGCTTTCTATTTTAGGTAGATTTCGTAAGAAATACTACCTATTGCAATCGCACCAGTTTATCTATCTATCTATCTATCTATCTATCTATCTATCTATATATATATATATATATATATATATATATATATATATATCACTTTTTTATGGACACGATAACTTCTATAATTCTTCACCAATCTCCACCAAACTGGTACATAAAATCAAAGGGGATAAAATCTTGGCTAAGTTCGTTAATGGGCAAAATCGGACCAAGGGGGTCGGAATAGGGGGCATTTTTGTGAAAACCGACAAAACGCCATAACTTCTTAATTAAAGTAGATATCGAATCGGTTTAAAGTTTATATTACTTCTTAAAAATGGACCAAAAGTATATGTATGACAGATTTTTGATAAATTTAGAAGTGGGCTCAAGGGGCGAAAAAAACAGGGATTTTGAGAGAAAAAAATTCATAACTTCGTCAATTTTCAAGATATCAAGTCCAACTAGATTTTTTGTAAATGTTCTTAAAATTATCTAAAACTTTTGTACTTACAAGTTTTTGATAGGACCAACTTTTACTGATGAAAAAAATTAAAAACGAAAAGAAAAAGGGCGCTGAAAAAAGAAAAAAAAATCCATAACTCCGTCAATTTTTAAGATATCAAATCTGATTAAATTTATTTTACATCTTCTCAAAAATATCTACAACTTTTATACTGACAACTTTTTCATAGGACCAATTTGTGTAGCAAAAAGAAATTAAACAAAAATAGGAGTTGGAGAAAAAACCTCAAATCCAAACTGCTTATATTCTGACTCATTTTAAAACTCATTTTTGATTTTAAACGCATCCAAATGGTAGATCCTCTTATTTAGAAACTGTATAAAGTGACGCATTGGTCAATTTTCTGATAAAGACAGAATATATTTCAAAAAAGGCTACCAAAAAGGGTATTTTGAACAGAATTTCCGAAAGTCATCGGGACTGAAAATTGAAGGAAGTACGCAAATAAGAAATTGCGTTTTTTTCTGACTCGTTTTTAAATCCATTTTTGTTCTCAAACGCATCCAATTTACAGATCCTGTTATTTAAGAACTATACAATGTTATGCATTGATCGGTTTTTTGATAAAGACAGAATATATTTTGAAAAATGCTACCAAAAAAGGTATTTTGACAGATTTTCCCGAAGTCTTCGTGATTTGAAAATTTAAGGAAGTTTTCACATAGCAAATTGCGTTTTTTATGACTCGTTTTAAAATCCATTTTCGCTCTCAAACGCATCCAATTTACAGATCCTCTTATTTAGGAACTATATACTGTGACGCATTGGCCAGTTTTTTGATAAAGATAGAACATATTTTTAAAAATGCTGTCAAAGTGAGTATTTCGCACAAAACTTTCAGAAGCAATCATGATTAAAGAATTAAAGATGTATTCAAACAACAAATCGGTTATTTTATGGCTCATTTTTAAATTCAATTTTTTTTCAAATGCATTTAACTGACAGTTTTTTGTTTTTTTAAGAACTGTATAATGTACTGTTTTGGTCGATTTTTTAATAAATTCAGGATCTATTTCAAAATATGTTGTCAAAATGGGCATTTGAGCTGAATTTTTCTTAAGATGATTCTGATAAAACCAGTTTTTGCAGAAAAATAAAATAAAAAATTTTTCATAAACAGCCAAATGAAGTTATTAAACTGGGTTTATCTCTAATCATATATATATATATATATATATATATATATATATATATTTTTTTTTTTAGAAATGAGCACTCTACCTCCGCCTATAGGCCCAGCCGACAAGGAGTTTATTTGTTAATCTGAAGATTCACCTGCTTTACTTCCAATGTAGACATAAGGTGTCCATAATGAAAATAGGAAGTAGTTTTATTAAATCTTGTAATAAATAAATAAAGAAGACTTTTTAAAGCAATATATGCAATTAACAATCGAAAATATATTTTAAAAGCTTCCTTAAACTTTTCCAGTGTTCAATATCTAAAGTAATTTTACAATAAATAATAAGAATTTAAATTCATCTGTAATTACGATCAGCACACCACGAAACAAGTTTCCTTCTAAATGACGAACATCACGCTTTTTTTGGACTTTCCGGGCTTAATTATCTTTTCAACTGCTTTTCTTCACGGACATGTAGCGCAATCTTTCTATCAGAATTCTTACTTTTAAAAATATTAGAGGTGTCCATATTGAGAGCATTGTCCATATTGGGTACAAGTACCTCAGACATTAAAGTTGTTCATCCCAATTTGCACCGTTCTTCGATTTTGAATAGAGAAATAGTTTTTTTTCAGTGTGCCCTGTTTTTGACCATGATCCAGCTTTCATAAATGCGCTTGAATTGTCTTAAAATGGATAAATTATTTATTTTGATACGGCATCTTCCCTGTCGAGAATGGAGTATATGGAATACGGCACATTTTGTTTAGAAGGACATTAAAAAAATATATTACATTGAGGTTTATCGATGATAATCGTATAAAGTACATTTTAATGATTTTACACCAATTCAAACTTTACAGAATTGATATGAGTGTTTTATGCGCATCATAAAATATTTATATAAAAAATTATGTCTGTATTCTAAATAATTCTATAAAAAAATTTCATATATTTCTAAGTATAATGCAGTGTTATAGCTATGGCATTTTAATACACCATGTCGGGTTCTGAAATATCGCTCTCTTAAGCATCATATAATAATCAGGAGCTGTAAATAATCATCAAATAATTCAAAGGAAAAGAATTTTTTTTTCATGTCGTTACATAATAAAACATTAGCGGAGAAAAAGTGAAAAGCTTTTGAGAAAGGATAGAGCAAATCAAATTGTGCAAAGAAGTTATTTCTTTCCACTTTATTCTTTTTTATGGCAAATTGAATAATATTGCTGCACTGCTCATAACACATACATAGAGTTAATTAAAGTTTCTTTTATGAGCAATCGACATTATAAAATTATGAATCACAATAAATATATATAATTCTTGGATTTTTTATTTTTATTTTTTATTTATTTATTTATTTATTTATTTTTAGAAAATTTCTCACATTTTGCATTCTATAATATTTCAAATTTTAGTTGCTGAAATGCGCACAGCCAAAACAATGAAGAAGTATCCAAGTCGACGATCGAACCCTGTACATCGGTGTAGTGAACCGATGTTCTACCAACAGAACTATTTGGATCGATACCCAGCTCGATACTTCTCACTATCATATATTGGCAAGGCTACAATCGCAGCACAAGATGGAATTTTTTCGTGAGCCATCAACTCTGAAGCAATAGCTATAGAGAATTCAGAATCGATGAAATTGAATAAATCTATATATTTCTTGGAAGATTTTCTGTAGAAAATTTTTCGCATTTTGCATTTTAAAATTTGAAATATTATCGAATGCGAGGCGTGAAAAACTTCGTACATTATTTTGTGCATTAGATGCATTATTTACGAGCACATTCTTATTAACATATCAATCATTTCAACTTTCTATTTATTATAGGTGTAGAATTATTAAAATTTAAAATTCTAATGTTTTTATTTGTGAAGTTGTTTCTTTTGTTTATTTTAAAATCAAAGAGAAAGCAATAGAAATGAAACTTTATATGAAACCAAGTCTCAATATATCCCTAAGTGATATTCAGTGGATTTCGTTTTATTAAAAATGAATTGAAATTTTGAATAACTTTTATTTTTTCAGATAAGTAGTAAGGCCATTTTTTTACACAATTTCCATCGCAAGTCATAATTCTGTCCAAAATGTTCTCTTTCCTTTGATCTCTGAGCAACGCCAAACAACAGTTTTTTTCTCTTGCAGTTGTCTTCAGCAATCAATTCACGAGACACCCAGCGGTTGAACTTAAACGCTAAATTTAAGTATTTCAGAGCATTAACTATTATTTCTTGGTAAACATTAAGCTCTAACTCAGCAGTTCATGTTGAAACATTTTTGTCTTGATGAATGATTGGCTTTAACTGTTCATTATAAACTTCAATACGGCAGCTAGAACGTGGTTCATCTTCAATGTCGAAATTTCCAGATTTAAACGTCTGAAACCAAACTGACTATATCTTAAAAAGAGTATTGATGTCTAAATTTTCACACATTTTTCTGTAGCCTTCAATCCCACTGAATTTGTTACGGAACCCACACAAATGGTAATGGTTGGCGCGAAGATATCTCTCTAGGCGGAAAATTTTTTAATCAACATTATACAATCGAGTCTCTTTATAACGAAACTCTATCCAATGAATTTCTCTATTTAACGAATTTTTTGTAGGAACGGTCATTTTTTTCATGATTACATTAAAAATAATCTCCATATAGCGAAATATATATCTCTATTTAACGAATTTATTTTCAAAAATGTTCTTTCATATATTCAGAAAACGCTTAAAATAATGTGTAGAATAACTTATTTTCGTGGATTTCTGGTTTATATCTCATAGCTAAATTACTCTACCTTATTCTTTATGTCCAAATAAAGGCATTCCACCCCCCCCCCCCCCTCAGAAGAAACCCTTTTTGCATGGTCACACTTGACTTTGTTTTAGCCAAGATGAGCATGTGTTCTTGGAAAAATTTGAAACATATGCTTGCTACTGGAGCGATTTGCAATAATCACAAAGCATCCTAAAAGATTAAAATATTCCACTGTCTTAAAAATGATGTTCGTTTCTTGGTTTGTATAGTAAAGCAGGAATAAAAAAGGGATAAGGGGGCAACTGCAGAAAAGGTCGTTTTTTTCAGCAGGTTTTCATCTACCTAAATTATCCTTCATTAATTTTAGAGTTTAGACTAGATGTTTCTTGTCTGTGCGCCTGGGAGCAATCTTTGTTGAGAGGGATCATTTGAATAAAGAATTGTTACTAAATGTCATCTATGCTGATGTTATCATCGATTGCATCTGCATAAAATTGCTTCTACGATAAGCATAACTCTTTCTGATAAAGTAATAATTTTTGAAAATATTCAATAACACACTGGAAAAAAAAAAAGAAAGTGGCGAAAATGTTTGAGATTATTAAAAATCCTGTTAAATAATTTAAAAACTTAATTTAACATCTTAAAAACAATTTTGTTTCAAAATTTAAACGTTAAATAAAAATTTCTTTGCCGTTCTCTGTTCAACGAATTTTTCTACATAACGAATTTTTTGATTGAACGGTGGATTTCGTTATATAGAGACTCAACTGTATATGGGTTTTTAAATATCGTTATATTTACTTATTTATCTCTCTATTAATATTATTTTATTAACTTATTGAAAGAAAAAATGATTGTAAGATGTGTATAAACACAATTGCATATTCATATATAAACATTTCTGTTTCATATTCTGCTGATTTTATAAAAAAGATGGAAATTTTGAGGTAATTTCTGTAGATAATCAATTGGGGCATTATGCATATATATTTAAAAATTTTGCCTGCCCACGTGGATTTTAACCTATCTATCTATTTATATATCATTTTTATTATTTCACAAACTGTTGGTAGGAAAATGATTTCATTAAATGTACATAGACACAATTACATATTATTATGTAATTTTTTAAGAAATTCAGTTTCTTATTTTGTTAGTCTTATAAGAAAGTAAAACTTCATAAAATAATAACTTCAATTCATATCCTCTCCAGCTTATCTCTTTTTCATTATTTATCCACTGAATATGACCACAGAAAGCTCTTAAATGCTTCCTGGCTTCACTGCTATAATCTCCAACATTTGTTTCCTTTCAAAATTAAAGGGACATTATCCCTCCCCAGACGAGTAATCTCATGCTATATTATCGCATTTTTTGTGAAATCACTGTGTCTTGGGGTAAAGAATTACAGTTTTTTATTTTTTCTGATATTTTTATTTTAACGCTCTGCAGAAATAAGAAATTCTTTTTTTTTTTTTTTTTAGTTACCATGAACGTGCGATTATCTAATCTTTTGAGAAGTTTTCTTGAAAAACGATATTTTGATATATTTAAAAAAAAGTATTTAAAAAATCCTCATTTGACTCCTTTATATATTATATGTTTTAAAAACTTAAAGAAGGAATTTATATTAAAGACACTTTGTTAAATGTTCCAAAAATATATGTCTTTATCAAAATTTGTTTTAATAAGGTCATTTTTAGAAGTGTAATCCCATGCTATATTATAAAACTTTTGATGAAATCACAGTGTCGTATGGAAAATAGTTATTTCTTTTCGCTTATTTTAATGCTGCGCAAAAATAAGGATTTCACTTTTTTTCTTTATTTAACCTTTTGAAGGTCGGTGGTTCACGGCATGACCCTCTAATTTTAATTCCAAAACTGGATACATGGCATCAAAAATATTTTAATAATTATTTTCTTTTGTAATGAATATTTAAAGGAGCATTTTTTCTGTCCTTGAAAGATTTAACATGGAAGTGTGATTATCTAGTATTTTCGAATGTTTACTTAACAGTAGTTTGATTAATATAAAAAGAAAACTTAAAAATAATTCTTATAGACTCAGCCGTTTTTGTTAAATGTTTTTAATCAAAATTTACTTTGAAAAGGTCATCTTTCGACGATTAATTCCATGCTATATTATCGCATTTTTGGTGAAATCACTGTGTTTTGCGATAAAGAATTATAGTTTTTTATTTTTTCTCATACTTATTTTTATTTTAACGCTATGCAGAAACAAGAAATTCAATATTTTCAGTTATCATGAACGTGAAATTTTCTAATATTTTGAGAAGTTTTCTTGAAAAATAGTATGTTGATAATTTAAAAAAAAAATGTATTTAAAAAAATTCTCATTCGGCTCCTTCATAGATAATCTTGTAGCAACTTAAAGAAAGAATTTAGATTAAAAAGTTTTCGTTAAATGTTTTTATCACAATTTTTTTTTTTTTTTTTTCAAAAAAGTCATTTTTAGAAGAGTTATGCTATATTATCGCATTTTTGGTGAAATCACTGTTCTTGTCTCTTGTGGTAAAGAATTACAATTTTTTTTTCTAATACTCACTTTTTTTAACGCTACCAGAAATTAGAAATTCAATTTTTTCAGTTATCAAGAACGGTTGATTATCTAATATTTTGAGATATTTTCTTGAAAATTAGTATTTTGATAATTTAAAAAATGTATTTTAAAAATTTTTCATTCAGCTCCTCCATAGAAAAAGAAGATTTAAAGAAAGTTAAAGAAAGAATTTAGATTAAAAAGTCTTCGTTAAATGTCTTTATCAGATTTTTTTTTTTTTTTTTTTTTTTTCAAAAAAGTCATTTTTAGAATTTTTATGCTATATTATCGCATTTTTGGTGAAATCACTGTTCTTGTCTTTTGTGGTAAAGAATTACAATTTTTTTTTTTTTTTCTAATACTCACTTTTTTTAACCCTACTAGAAATTAGAAATTCAATTTTTTCAGTTATCAAGATCGGTTGATTATCTAATATTTTGAGATGTTTTCTTGAAAATTAGTATTTTGATAATTTAAAAAATGTATTTTAAAAATTTTTCATTCAGCTCCTCCATAGAAAAAGAAGATTTAAAGAAAGTTAAAGAAAGAATTTAGATTAAAAAGGTCTTCGTTAAAAATCTTTATAAGATTTTTTTTTTTTTTTTTTTTTTTTTTCAAAAAAGTCATTTTTAGAAGAGTTATGCTATATTATCGCATTTTTAGTGAAATCACTGTTTTTGTCTCTTGTGGTAAAGAATTACATTTTTTTTCTAATACTCACTTTTTTTAACGCTACCAGAAATTAGAAATTCAATTTTTTCAGTTGTCAAGAACGGTTGATTATCTAATATTTTGAGAAGTTTTCTTGAAAAATGGTATTTTGATAATTTAAAAAATGTATTTTAAAAAATTATCATTCAGCTCCTCCATAGAAAAAGAAGATTTAAAGAAAGTTAAAGAAAGAATTCAGATTAAAAAGTCTTCGTTAAATATTTTTATCAGATTTTTTTTTCAAAAAAGTCATATTTAGAAGAGTTAAAGAAAGTTAAAGAAAGAATTTAGATTAAAAAGTCTTCGTTAAATGTTTTTATCAGATATTTTTTTTTCAAAAAAATCATTTTTAGAAGAGTTATCTCATGCTATATTATCGCATTTTTAATGAATCACTGTGTCTTGTGATAAAGAATTATAGTTTTTTTTTTTTTTTTTCTAATGCTTACTTTTATTTTAACACTAAAAGAAATTAGAAATTTAATTTTTTTAGGTATCATGAACGTGTGATTATCTAGTATTTTGAGAAGTTTTCTTTAAAAATATTATTTTCATAATTTAACAAATATATATTTAAAAAATTCTAATTCGGTTCTTTTATAGATTATGCTTCAGCAACTTAAAGAAAAAATTCATATTAAAAAGCCTTTGCTAAATGTTAGAAAAACATTTTTTTTTTCAGTATTTAATTCGAAAAGAACATTTTAAAAGAGTAATCTCATGCTAATTACCGAATTTTAGGTGAAATCACTGAGTCTTGCGGCAAGGAATTACAGTTTTTTATTTTTTCTGATACTTGCTTTTATTTTAACGCTACACAGAAATAAGAAATTCAAATTTTTTAGTTATCATGAATGTCTGATTATCTAATATTTTGAGAAGTTTTCTTGAAAAATAGTATTTTGATAATTAAAAAAAAAAAAATGGATTTAAAAAAATCTCAGTCGGCTACTTCATACATTATGTTTTAGCAACTTAAAGAAAGAATTTAGATTTAAAAGTTTTCGTTAAATGTTTTTATCAGAATTTTTTTAAGACATTTTTAGAAGAGTTATCTCATGCTATATTATCGCACTTTTGGTGAAATCACTGTGTCTTGTTTCTTGTGGTAAAAAATTACAGGTTTTTTTATTTTTTCTAATAGTTACTTTTTTTCAACGCTACGCAGAAATAAGAAATTCGATTTTTTTCAGCTATCATGAACCTGTGATTATCTAATATTTTGAAAAGCTTTCTTTAAAAATAGTATTTTTATAATTTAAAAAAAAAATGTATTAAAAAATTCTTATTTGGCTCCTTCATAGATTACGTTTTAGCAACTTAAAGAAAGAATTTAGATAAAAAAATTTCGTTTAATGTTTTTATCAGAATTTTTTTTTCCAAAAAAGTCATTTTTAGAAAAGGAATCTCATGCTATATTATCGCATTTTTGGTGAAATCACTGTGTCTTGTCTCTTGTGGTAAAGAATAACAGTTTTTTTTTTCTAATACTTACTTTTTTTTTAACGCTACCAGAAATTAGAAATTCGATTTTTTCAGTTATCATGAACCTGTGATTATCTAATATTTTGAAAAGCTTTCTTTAAAAATAGTATTTTGATAATTTAAAAAAAAATGTATTAAAAAAATTCTTATTTGGCTCCTTTATAGGTTAGGTTTTAGCAACGTAAACCTAAGATTCATTCTAAGTCTTTGCTAAATGATAGAAAAATGTTTTTCTTTCTTTTTTTTTCTTTTTCATTATTTGTTCTAAAATGATCATTTTTAGAAAGGAATCTCATGCTAATTATCTAACTCTAGGTGAAATAACTGTGTCTTCCGGCAAAAAATTACAGTTTTTTATTTTTTTTCATACTTACTTTTATTTTAAAGATTCGCAGAAACAAGAAATTTATTTTTTTCAGTTATCATGAACGTGTGATTATCTAATATATTGAGAAGTTTTCTTGAAAAATAGTGTTTTGATAATTTAAAAATATATATACGTATTTTAAAAAAAAAATCTCATTCGGCTCCTTCATAGATTATGTTTTAGCAACTTAAAGAACGAATTTAGATTAAAAAGTCTTCGTTAAATGTTTTTATCTGAATTTTTTTTTTTTTTTTCAAAAAAGTCATTTTTAGACTAAGACTGTGTTTTGTGGTAAAG
Organism: Maratus speculifer; assembly: GCA_964019185.1. Classification (NCBI taxonomy): domain Eukaryota; kingdom Metazoa; phylum Arthropoda; class Arachnida; order Araneae; family Salticidae; genus Maratus; species Maratus speculifer. The sequence goes on from OZ025296.1 coordinate 147,582,733, forward strand.
AGTTATAGTTTTTTTTATTTTTTCTGATACTCACTATTATTTTAACGCTACCAGAAATTAGAAATTTAATTTTTTCCGGTATCATGAACGTTTGATTATCTAATATTTTGAGAAGTTTTCTTTAAAAATAGTATTTTGATAATTTAAAAAATATTTATAATAAAAAAAAATCTCCTTTATAGATTATGCTTCAGCAACTTAAAGAAAAAATTCATATTAAAAAGTCTTTGCTAAATGTTAGAATTTTTTTTTTTTTAAGTATTTGTTTCAAAAAGGACATTTTAAAAGAGTAATCTCACGCTAATTATCGAATTTTAGGTGAAATCACTGAGTCTTGCGGCAAGGAATTAGAGTTTTTTATTTTTTCTGATACTTGCTTTTATTTTAACGCTACGCAAAAATTAGAAATTCGATTTTTTCAGCTATCCTGAACGGTTGATTATGTAATATTTTGAGAAGTTTTCTTGAAAATAGTATTTTGATAATTTAAAAAATTGTATTAAAAAATTCTCATTCGTCTCCTTTATAGATTATGGTTTGGCAACTTAAAGAAAAAAATGAGATTAAAAAGTCTTCGTTAAATATTCGAAATATAGATGTTTTTATCAGAATTTTTTTTCAAAATGGTCATTTTTAAACGCGTAATCTCATGTTATATTATCGAATTTTTGGTAAATCAATATGTCTTGCGGTAAGAATTATTCTTTTTTTTTTATTTTTTCGTTTATTTTAATGTTGCGCAGAAATAAGAATTCCATTGTTTTTCACTTAACCCTTTGAAGATCGGTTATCACAAGGCATGACCACCTAATTTTAATTTCAAAACTGGCAAATGGCGTCAAAAGTATTGTAATAATATTTTTCTTTTGTTAAGAATATCCAAAAGCGCATTTTATGAACAGAGTTTTTCTATCCTTGATAGGGTTAACATGGACGTGTGTTTATTTAGGTTTTTTCAAATGTTTACTTAAAAGTATTCTGATTAATTAAAAAAAATAGTTTAAGAATATCTTATATGATTCAGCCATAGATTATGGTATTGCAACTTGAAGTAAGATTTTATATTGTAAAAGTTTTTGTTAAATACTCTAAAGTTTTTATTAAAATTTGTTTCGAAAAAGTCATTTTTTGATAAGAATTCTGATGCTGTATTATCTATCGCATTTGAGGAAATCACGGGGTCTTGCGGTTAAGAATTTATTTTATTTTTTTTTTTTTTATTCCTACTTTTATTTTAAAGCTGCGCAAAAAATAAGAAATTTATATTTTTATTAAATATGAAAATGTAATTAGCTAATATTTTCAGAATTTTTCTAAAAAAATATTTTGATTAAAAATTTTTAAGCTTTATTTTTAAAAATTCGCATTGAATAATTTATAGATTATATTTTAGCAACTAACAGCAAAATGTTATATTAAAATGGTCTTCTTAAAATATTATAAAGAAAGATGTTTTCATCGAAATTTGATTCGAAAAGATCATTCCATGCATTAAATTATGTTTTGGGGAAATCGAACATTAAAAAAATATTCCTTAATAATAAAATAAGTTTTTGAAAGTAGTCTTTTTTTCTTATTTATATTTTGATTGTTATCAGAAAGTTTTTTTTTTTTTTTTTTTTTTTTTTTTTTTATAGAAGGCAAACACGGAAAAGGGCATTATTATTTTTTTGAAATAACGTATATTCTATTAATTTTCTGCCTATGTTTTTCATTATCTTTTTCAATCCTTAGCGATTTGAATTCGTATTTATTTTTAATCCTTTGTTGATTTAGACTTTCAAGGAGCGAAAATTTAAAACGATGAAATTATTTCTTTAAACGATTCCAGAAGTAGTTCAGGATACTTCAAAGGAAAACAGCAGGTTTTTAAATTAAATTTCTTGTATTCAGCTAAAGAAAGATATGATTTGGACTTATCTTAATAATAACACTATATTCTTTACCATAGATTCTAACATCTTATATAATAGAATATATTAAATTTTATAAAATGAATGAAATATTAAAGTTTCCACTTTAATTTCTTTACTTATGACAAATAAAAATGAAATAAAAACTTTTGTACATTTAAAAAAATGTCCTAAACTGGGTTATAAGATTTTTAGGCACAGCAGTGTTCCAAATTGAAAAGTTCACTTGGTAGCCCAAAATGGTTTTTTAAAAAACCGGCAGATTCTTGATAATATTACAATAATCAAAACACCTGAGATAATACATACATTACATCTAAGAAGTTTTGATGGTTTTGATGTTATTAGGGATGTGCCCCTATTTTGAAACATTTTGGAATAACTACTTTGGGAACCTACTGTACCATTTTGGAGACAATACTGTACACAAAAATCTTACAACCCAGTTTGGATCTTTTATTTTTACAGTGCATATTTATTTTTATTTTAGTGTATTTGTTTATGATTTTATTTTGTTGTTTAACTAAATACTTGTTTGCAATATATATTTTTAAAATTAATGCGTAAATGTTACTATGTTACATGAATAAGAAAAAAAAAATTCTTTGTTGATAACGCGTTAAATAAGAGGGAAAAATATTTATTCCTAAAATCACTCGTGGTTCTTTTCAAATGATGGCTTTTTAATGTTTTTAAATTTTGATCAGTTATCTAATGTCAAAATAACAAATTATAGGTAAGTGTATTCAGTTAATCATACTATAATACCAAAACATCGAAAGTTGAGAAAAAAGATTTTAGAAAATTTCCCGAATTTAAAAAACAAGACAGTATAATAAATTGAATCATCTGAAATTGCGTTTGGATCACGCTTTTTCACATTCTGGTCACATTTGGATAACGGTGTTGTTATTGACGTAATAATTTTTTGAATATTAAAAATTTCATAACATCCTTAAAAACACCGTGATCCAAATGTGACAAAATTGTAAAAAGAAAAAGAAAAAAAAAAACTAGGAACCCAAATGCAGCTGTTTCTGTAAGCATTGCTGAACATAACATGAAACATGAATCGTGTACACTTTACTGTGAATTGCTTCACACTGGCATCACAAAGCAACGATAACCCGAAGCATCAGATAGGAAAAAATCATTCGCAAATAATCTGTTTGACTTATAAGTAAATAAAAAATATTACACTATGCAATACACGAATCAAAAGGGATATCCTAACACCGTGCAGAAATATGCATATCTATATACACCGCTGGAAGTGATTAGAGAAATTTAGAAATAGTTAATATTGCATGCGCAATGAGTCGCTAATACCCCCTTTATGTCTAAAATATTCAAAAGCTGGCTTGCCCCGTATATTTTTTAGCGACTTATTGCGCGGATCGAAAAAATTAAAGCATAGGAAATGCCTCAGAAATGTGAAAGATCTGAATAATTGTAGTTAAGGCTTTTCTTAATTCAAAAAGGACAACTTTATGACATAAGTTTTAATTTATTTTTATTCGGAAATGCATGAAACTAGCAAATGTTGTTGTTCAGAAACTATCAAATCGCGGTCATCCCCCCCCCCTTTTTTTACAAATATAATATTTTTTACAGAAAATAGTGTCAAAGTGGGCATTTTGAACTAGATTTATGCTCAAAAGAAGAATAACAACTTAAACTGGGGCTAAAAACATGTTTGCCGCGTGATCGGAAATGCTTGTAACTCAATAGGTAATATATATTGATTTAAAAAAAAAAAATTAAAATTCAGTTCGTTTCCAAATCGCTTCCATAGTCAGATCTTACAATTTTATATATTTCTGTTAAAAATTTATTTGTAAATGTATCAAAGCGTGTATTTTTTTTTTTTTTTTGCATATCGTGTATTTTTTACTGATGAATCCCGTTTTTTGTTTAGGGAAAATGAAAATCCATAGTCTTCAGTGGTGTCCTCCATGACGACGCTATTTTGTAACCCATTTGGTCGATTATCATACTTCCGTACAAGGCGTAATGATTAGTTGAGGGATTATTTTCAGACAATGACCTGCCCTTGTACACATTGAAAAGATAATTTGATAACTGAGATGTGCAGCAATCAAGTTGTTTTGCTGTAATTTGGTCACAGGTTTCATTTGGATCTTGGTTATTATAGAAGAGCAATTCTCAGCCTTTCCAACAGCGTTGTTGGAATCAACACGTCAATGGAATGGAATCGACATCCTTGCCCGGCAGCTCGGCGGATTGCCGTCAAATTAAACACGAGTGGCACCTCATCATATGCAAGATACACAGGACACAACCGTACAGCACACGAACAAGCCGCAGAGAATCTGCATGTGAACGTCAGTACGCACATGTGTACAATGAACGTCATTTAACAGGTGATCATTGGCTGCCGCATCCACATCATGCCTTGCCATTTACTTACGTGTATAGCTGTGGAGGTGAATTAATTTCCGAATAAGCAGTTTTCTTTTGTATTTTTTTCTTTCTCTTATTCATAATTTGTGTACGTCTCGAGCCTATTTTGGCCTTTTTTTTTTTTTTTTTTTTTCATGGCTAGACCCTTTTTTTTCATGGGGTTGTAATTTCCCTTTTGATGAGTGCAACTCCAAAAAAATACATAAAACTTTAACTCCGCAACTATACATTAGTCAGAAGACTAAAACAAATTGCGTAATAACAAACAAAAACAGTAACTTTTACTTTGGGTAACAAAATGCAGTCGACAACAGGGTCAACATTTTGGTTGTATACATTTCAATTTTCCAAGCAATTTCTTCTTAGGAGAACGTTTGACATTACAAAATACTTGTGAATTATCTTAGTGTACATTATAATTCATAATATACAACTTAAGAAAAAGTTCAGCAGCATTAAATCAGAAAAGTATATTGTCCAAGAGGTAACTTCAGAAAAATCTGGTATAGATACCTTGCAATAACAAGTAATCCGCACTGCTGGTGAAGAACATTAAAATACTCCTGATAAAGTGTCTGTAATACAAGCCTTTTCTTAATGCTGTTGTCGACAATGCAACGTTGACATTATCCATGTTTGGTACAATATTCCTCCAAGTGGACTTATTTCCATAAAGGCAACATTGGCCTTTTTAAATTTGGTGTTTTTTTGTATGTAGATGTGGGTTTTGCGTGTTATGATTTTGGTTTGAGAACAAGATTCAATTATTCTTGTAAGGATGAGGGGCTTTCATCATTAGTTAAAGGTCTTACACCATTTCTGTAGCATCTTTTTAACGTTTCTACTCCCCCCATACCAAATTTTTACACTGATATATATAAAAAAAATCTCTAAATAATCACTTTTAGCTGAACATATTTCACCTTCTTATCAACATTTCGGATTGCATCGCATTCTTATTTCCAGTTGGATATTGTTCCGATCGAAAGTAGGGTTGCCAGTTCGGCTGTATTTTTTATTCAGAAATTAAAACTTCAAACCAGAAATTCCATTTTTTTCCCACTATTTAGTGACAAACATTTCGAGATTACTTAAAGTAAAAATTATTCAAATGAAATCTTGGACTTACGCTGTAAACATTATAAGATAAAAACAAAAATTATTACTTATCAGCGTAAAAAACAATTTATTATAGATTAAAAATTCCTAACGTTTCGAACTCAATCTAATGAGTCATCTTCAGAGGTATATTTTTAAAGGAGAAATAATTTACATTAAAAACAGATTGGCATACTATAAATTGACAAAAATTATACTAAATAAACATTAAAGGCCAAGATTCAAAAATAAAAATATGTACCAGTTGCCATCACTCAGTAGACAATACAACAATGACAAAACCATGGAGGAAACTTACAAAAGTATTTCTTTTAAAATATTAAACCAGATATTAGGTATTTGAAAGGACATATTGTCATTGCAGACTTCATTCTTCCTGAAACCAATTTCTATAGATTCCCTTATGAGTGCTTTTTGCGGATTTGAACAATGAGAAATAATCTTTACTTTATCAAAACAAACATTTCTTAAAGTCCCCTTCATCGATAATCTGGACAGAGCTGTTGATGGTCTATTAAATTTTAAATCGGCTTTATGCTCCTTGATCCTCTCAACTAACCATCTCATAGTTTTGCCTACATATGACGTCACTGTACCATTATTCAGTTCTATAGGTATTTCATACACGCCTGACTGGAATAAAAATGGAACGGGATCTTGTTTTTTGATTATAGCTGTAAACAAATTTTTAGTGGGGGAGGCAACAAGATGAATATCAAATTTATTGAAAATTCTCTTTAATCTTTCAAACATTATAGGGATATATGAAATTTTTCTATAAGATTTGCGTGTTAACTGGGCATCTTGAGGATAACTATTGTACTCATAGGTATATTTTAATATTTAAAAAAATAGTTACTCATTTTAATGCTTTAATAATTTTAATTCAATACCATACCAACTTTGATTTTCAACTTAAATTTCTGCTTCAATCAATTAATCGAAGTAAAAACGAATTTCCATCTCTGCACAAGCCGATGGACAATAGAATGATAGGCAGAATTTTTTTTCAAATTCAGGGAGGACCTACTTGCCTTACCAAAAAGTAATCATATACAAAAAATTTAGTTCAGTTCTAGAACTAACTTCATACACTTTTAGGTGGTGCAATATTGAAAATGGCATAAAATTCGCTATTGCAGCGCCCCCTTCCGACGGATTTTTTTCAGATTCAGGGCAATCCAACTAGCCATAGCCATACACTTACACAAAAAATTTCGTTCAATTCGATGCATAACTTCGTCTACTTTTGGTCGGTACAATATTGAAAATGGCACAAAAATCGCAATTGCAGCGCCCCCTTCTGACGGATTTTTTTTCAAATTCAGGGAGGACCAACTAGCCATAGTCATGCACACACACAAAAAATTTGGTTGAATTCCATGCATAACTTCATATACTTTTGGTTGGTACAATATAGAAAATGGCATAAAAATCGCGATTGCAGCGCCCCCTTCCGGCGGATTATTTTCAAATTCAGGGAGGATCAACTAGCCATAGTCATACACGTACACAAAAAATTTGGTTCCATTCGATGCATAACTTCATATACTTTTGGTTGGTACAATATTGAAAATGGCACAAAAATCACGATTGCAGCGCCCACTTCCGGCGGAATATTTCAAAACTGAAGGAGGACCTGCTTGCCACAGCCAAAAACATTCACAAAAAATTTGGTTCAATTCTATGCATAACTTCATACACTTTTTCATGATAGAATGGCGACATACACACAGACACATAGACATACGGACACACAGACAGACGGACAGACAGACATTTTGTAAAAACATGTTTTTTGGAATCTCTGACCCCTAAAACGTGTAAATCCGTCGAAAACCGGAAGTCGAAAAAAATTTCGATTACAATACTTTCTTCTATTGAAGATAGATGAAAGTAATAATCTAGCATGCTGATTTTTTTAGATTTTTATTTTAACCATAACGCGTAATGTCATATTTCTTCTTACCCTTATCCAGTCCCTTGTCACAAACTGTTACATCCCCCCTCGCTGGAAGCGTGACATTATTTTTGGACGGCCCCTAAAATTAACATTATGAAGCTCCATACATTGTCAAGCATTGCAGTGACTGGTAATTTTAAACCCGACGAAAACCACTTTGCAAATACCTGCCAAAAAAACCGACTTTATCACAACTTCTGATGGTCAACGAAAAAGAAAAGAAGTGAAAAAAATACATATATGCTTTTTTTGACATTACAAAAGTGGGAAGCATTTAAAACTACTAATATTAATTAAATAACCTTTTCCTAAATAGTCATTGCTTGAAGGCATTATTTCTTTTTTTTTTTTTTTTATGACATTTCACAGACTTTGAATAGCTTTCTAAAAATATTTTATTAACTCATCGGTTCATTTAATTTTGATTTCAAAAATAAAACTATTGCAAATTGAACAGTCATCAGACTTGTAAAAATAGATTGCTATTTCTTAAAATAATTAAAGTGTTTCAATGATGTGTTATCTTTCCGTTTAGAGCATTAATATTTTAAAAATATATTTTAAGTTGATAATTACTTAAATGTTAACTTTCAAAAAATTTAAAATAAAGCGTAAGGGAAATGAGTTCAATATTATTTGTGGCATGTAATTGAATCGGTTTTAATACAATTGTCAAATTAAGCTTTAAATAAAATTATGTGTTTCGAATATAAATTTAAAAATAATGTTGTAAAAAGTAATTTTTTTTAATAAAAGGAAAAATACTTGAACATTTAATTAATTTGTACTTTATGTTTTAAATCTCAAAATTTCAAAAAGACGTCGGCGTCGTCTGTATTTCAAATCTTGCATAGGTTTTACCGATATTATTTGAAACAGTAGTTTATTCGTATATTATTCACATCTTAAGAGAGTTAGGTGTATTTTTTTAAATGAAATGGCATTTTTTGAATCACATTACTGTTTAAACTTTAGATTAATGAAAATGTTCAATTTTGGTAGCATCGATTAATCAAAAGTTTTACGAAATAACTACCAAAAGAAAGTTGTGAAACCTCAAAAAGTAATTTTGAATTCGTTCATCTACAGTCTTCTAATTTTTAAGATTTATTTTAAACTTTGTGAAGCCGAGTACGAAATTATTCATCAACTGCATAAACTTGAACAACTTTCTGATCATTATTAGTACCATTGAAGAATTTCTAGTTCTTACTTAATGATAAGTTAACGGGATAATTTGTTACAAATAAGTAATTATAACTTTCGGGTACAATTTCGAATTTAGGCTAATTTTTTATTCACAAATTTCGAATTCACACGGAAACTCCGATAGAATAATTTTTATAAGATAAAAACAAAAATTATTACTTATCAGCGTAAAAAACAATTTATTATAGATTAAAAATTCCTAACGTTTCCAACTCAATCTAATGAGTCATCTTCAGAGGTATATTTTTAAAGGAGAAATAATTTACATTAAAAACAGATTGGCATACTATAAATTGACAAAAATTATACTAAATAAACATTAAAGGCCAAGATTCAAAAATAAAAATATGTACCAGTTGCCATCACTCAGTAGACAATACAACAATGACAAAACCATGGAGGAAACTTACAAAAGTATTTCTTTTAAAATATTAAACCAGATATTAGGTATTTGAAAGGACATATTGTCATTGCAGACTTCATTCTTCCTGAAACCAATTTCTATAGATTCCCTTATGAGTGCTTTTTGCGGATTTGAACAATGAGAAATAATCTTTACTTTATCAAAACAAACATTTCTTAAAGTCCCCTTCATCGATAATCTGGACAGAGCTGTTGATGGTCTATTAAATTTTAAATCGGCTTTATGCTCCTTGATCCTCTCAACTAACCATCTCATAGTTTTGCCTACATATGACGTCACTGTACCATTATTCAGTTCTATAGGTATTTCATACACGCCTGACTGGAATAAAAATGGAACGGGATCTTGTTTTTTGATTATAGCTGTAAACAAATTTTTAGTGGGGGAGGCTACAAGATGAATATCAAATTTATTGAAAATTCTCTTTAATCTTTCAAACATTATAGGGATATATGAAATTTTTCTATAAGATTTGCGTGTTAACTGGGCATCTTGAGGATAACTATTGTACTTGCTGATTAAATTATGTATAATTTTTGGACAATAACCATGATCAATTCCAATTTTAATAATGTGGTCAAGTTCGTCTTTCAAAAATTCATCTGAACAAACTATGTGCGCTCTTTTAATAAAGGAATTAAATGCTGACATTTTATAACTCCAAGGAGTGGAAGCTGTAACTGGAATAATACTATCAATTTTCATTGGCTTTCTGAAAATTTTCCTTTTAAGTGAAGAACCTGATTTAATAATTAAAACATCCAGAAAAGGGAGTGAATTATTAACTTCTTTTTCCATAGTAAATTTAATGTTGTCATCAAGTTGATTTAACTTTTCAAAAAATTCCAACAAAGCTGGTTCTCCCTCCTCCCAAAGTACAAATATATCATCAACATATCTTAACCACAGTCTAGGTTTATAATTAAAGGTATTAAAAATAAAATCTTCCAAAGGTCGAAGCATAAACTCTGCAAAAATACTTGAAACTGGAGATCCCATAGGTGCACCATTATCTTGTTCATAATATTTACCATTGAAGTAAAAAAACGTTACTCTGATTAATTAAATTTAATCCTGATTTTAATGAAGTTTTAATTTCTTGATTCAAATTATCTAAATTATCTATAGAATGATTAATATTATTTATAACTTCAGAAATATTTATGGAGGGGAAAAGTGAGACAATATCAAAACTGGCTAAAATTGTATTATCATTAATTTCCAAATCAGCAATTCGCTGAATAAATTCTTCCGTAGAGGAGATAGAAAACTGTGATGGCGGAATAATTGTTTTAAGAAAACTAGCATAAGCTTTTTCAACATAATATAACGGGCCTTGGCATCTTGGAACAATTGGTCTAAATGGGAAGTCTGGCTTATGATCTTTAACTCTTGCTGTAATCCTAGGTGTAATACCAGTATGGTTAAACTTTATTTTACTCTTCATACAATCAGGCCAACTACTATTCTTAATAAGCTCTTGTGTTTTATTGCGGATCCAAGTGTTGGGGTCTTTATTAAGGACATGGCATGATAATTGCTCAATACAACGTTCCATTTTATTTATATAGGTATCTTGATTTAACACTGCCAATTTTCCAGATTTATCCGTCTTCATAAAAACTAAATTTTTATCTTTTCTTAATCTGGAGGCTATGTTAATTTGTTTATTTCTCACTTTTACTTGCTGTTTAATATATTTTTTACTCAAATTACAAACATTTAATCTCACAGTTTCTTGATCACTAGTAGGAATGCTTTGAATCACAGCCTCTAAATCTGTACAAATATCTTTCGGATTAATGTAATGCTGAAAATTATATTTACCACCTAATGATAAAACTTCCTCTTCATCTCTTGAAAAAGTTCTATTTGAAATGTTCACAAAATGTACAGGTTTAACTTGGGGGGGAAGGTAATTTTTATTTAATTGCTTTACTAAGAGCTGGAGTTTCTTTTCATGCCGCACTGAAATCACTTTCCTTTGTTTAAACCTGAGTCCTTCTAATGAATACAAGAATTTATCGAATTGATCTGGAGAACTTAAACTAGCCAATTTAAAATAAAGTTCATATGTCTTGCTAGAACAATAATTTAATTCGGAAAACTTCTTACGAATGTAGAGGTTAAGACAAGTCCTTTCAAATTTTCTTTTGGTGTCACCAAGCTGTCCAATCACATTATTACCCTTGAACTTTAAAAATTTGGGAATAACATTTAAACGTTTGCATGAACGCAAAAATACAATATCTAACCATTGCCGATCTAAACGTAAACGGGAAATTTTATACTCCTTTAAAATCTTGAGGTAGTCCATCTTACCCAGTCTCGGTAAAAATTCAAATGAAATCTTGGACTTACGCTGTAAACATTATAAGATAAAAACAAAAATTATTACTTATCAGCGTAAAAAACAATTTATTATAGATTAAAAATTCCTAACGTTTCGAACTCAATCTAATGAGTCATCTTCAGAGGTATATTTTTAAAGGAGAAATAATTTACATTAAAAACAGATTGGCATACTATAAATTGACAAAAATTATACTAAATAAACATTAAAGGCCAAGATTCAAAAATAAAAATATGAAAAAAATAAAAATAACATATTTTTTTACGTGTATGACTATGGATAGTTGGTCCTCCCTGAATTTGAAAATAATCCGCCGGAAGGGGGCGCTGCAATCGCGATTTTTATGCCATTTTCTATATTGTACCAACCAAAAGTATATGAAGTTATGCATGGAATTCAACCAAATTTTTTGTGTGTGTGCATGACTATGGCTAGTTGGTCCTCCCTGAATTTGAAAAAAAATCCGTCAGAAGGGGGCGCTGCAATTGCGATTTTTGTGCCATTTTCAATATTGTACCGACCAAAAGTAGACGAAGTTATGCATCGAATTGAACGAAATTTTTTGTGTAAGTGTATGGCTATGGCTAGTTGGATTGCCCTGAATCTGAAAAAAATCCGTCGGAAGGGGGCGCTGCAATAGCGAATTTTATGCCATTTTCAATATTGCACCACCTAAAAGTGTATGAAGTTAGTTCTAGAACTGAACTAAATTTTTTGTATATGATTACTTTTTGGTAAGGCAAGTAGGTCCTCCCTGAATTTGAAAAAAAATTCTGCCTATCATTCTATTGTCCATCGGCTTGTGCAGAGATGGAAATTCGTTTTTACTTCGATTAATTGATTGAAGCAGAAATTTAAGTTGAAAATCAAAGTTGGTATGGTATTGAATTAAAATTATTAAAGCATTAAAATGAGTAACTATTTTTTTAAATATTAAAATATACCTATGAGTACAATAGTTATCCTCAAGATGCCCAGTTAACACGCAAATCTTATAGAAAAATTTCATATATCCCTATAATGTTTGAAAGATTAAAGAGAATTTTCAATAAATTTGATATTCATCTTGTAGCCTCCCCCACTAAAAATTTGTTTACAGCTATAATCAAAAAACAAGATCCCGTTCCATTTTTATTCCAGTCAGGCGATTAATTGATTGAAGCAGAAATTTAAGTTGAAAATCAAAGTTGGTATGGTATTGAATTAAAATTATTAAAGCATTAAAATGAGTAACTATTTTTTTAAATATTAAAATATACCTATGAGATAGAAGAAAGTTTTGGGATTGGCACATCCAACTAGTTTTTTATTATTACAGTTATTTTGAAATTAAAGTATTTTGTGTTCATAAAGTAAAAATAAAATTTAAAGTCAAGTACAATAAATTTCATTTCAAATTCCAAAGTGCTGCTTTTAATTGTTCTTTAATAGTAATGTAATGTTTTGTGACTATTGTAAATTAATTACGATTTTTGTAGTAAATCTTAATCTTATTGCATTTAAAATAGGTTCATACTAATCATTTTTATTGTCCTGCTCACAAATGTGATTAAAACACATAGTTAAAGATTAGAAATAAAATTTTAAATATGATCTATAACATAATGCTTCGTTTCTCAACAGCAAGTACATATATATAACAAAAAATAAAATTTATTGGCGGTATTCCATCTAAAATTCCACATCCATTCCCTTAAGCACTAGATGCAGGTTAAGCAACCGTAAGTGTATGTTAACAAGCAGTGGATTGATGTCTATGGGTATTTCCCCATAAATAATTTAAGTCACTCAGTCTTAACTTCAGATTTATTAGAACTCATAAAATAAACGAAGTTATTCCAGCAGTCAGCGTTGCACACATCGAGTACTCCAACCTTCGTGAACTAAGCTACATCATTCTATATTACAATTTATCGGAAAAATTTAACGGGCGTCCTACCAGTTCAAAAGACAGATGCATTCTGAACGCTCTTCCAACCTAGAATGAAACTTCGACACTCCACGAAAAAACTAGCCCCTCCCCAGTCCACGTCAGTAAATTAAAGATTCAATTAGAATTAACTTCAAGGCTACGACGTCAGACATCATCATCTCTCATTGGTAGATGGGGCGTGGCCTTCCCTTAAGATCTTTATGCTGTCTCGGAAATAGACTAACCTGTTAACATCCCCGCATTAACACACAGCAGATGATCTGAATAAAAAATAAAATTAAAATCTCGATAATATTCTAAAAGAAAAAATAAAACTTTACATTGAAAGAATATTACGAAATCGTTTCCCGCTCTTTTTGAGAAACAAGCAATAGATGATTACTAAGTCAAATAAAATGAGAAAAAGAACCTTAGCTGTTAAAATATTAATACATTACGAAACTAAGATTAAACGTATGTTCCATAAAATTAGAATTAAAGGCTCAGAAAGAGCAAAATGGCGCATTTTTTTTTTTATTACATATATGTATGGAACATAGCGTGACATGTGACAAAGGGAAGGCAGGGAATATGGTGAAGTGACACTTTCTAACAAAGAAAAGGGAGGGGGGATCAAAAATACTGAAAAAAAGAGGGGCATCATTTATGGACAGCCCCTTATTCAATTATATAACAAAATAATTTATAATCATTAAAATAAAAATATAAATGTTAAATATGATAATAGTACACTTAAATGATTATAAACATCTTATAATAAACAGATCTACATATTTCGAAACATGTATTTATGTTTATTAAATGCACGTGGAACAATTGAATGGTTCAAAATTCTGAGTTTGTGATTATTGGCCTAAAAATAACTAAAACATTATAGTAATAAATAATTGTATTCATAAAAAATTATGGTGCTGGAAGATTTTAAAATACTATACTTTAAGCATTGTGAATATACATGTAGTTTTTTATTCTTTTTTTCCCTTTTTTTCGAAATGTGTTTTTTATTCTTTGGTACATTTTTCTAAAATTATATTTTGGGTAAACAGTTGAAACTTTCTACAATTGTGTAACTAACTTGTTTCATTAACGCTATCTATCACTATAGGTCTAAGTGGGAAAAAGAATGGAAAATACGTTCTTAAAATTTTTACGGTTTTCCAAGTTTCTTAGTAAAATATTTGTAATTTTATTTCATTTAAACCAAAATAAAAAGTGCTTTTTATTATTCGCAAATGTCACGTTTATTTTTATACCACAACAAATTTGTTGAATTCTGACACATCCAACATTTTTTTTTTTAGAAAAGTGGATCAACAGACAAATTGTTCACAATATATTTAAAAAGTTAATTAGTTTTTGAAAACTAATATTATATACATGAAATTAATTTCTTTTGATTTATATATGTACTATAAGATATATAGTTACAGTAAAAATTCATTTCTACGTATATCTTTAAGTAAAATGCTCAATATTAAATATTTCACAAAAACAGCTTCATTCCTATATGGCCGTAAGGGGGAATTTAGTTTTTTTAGGGCGAAAAAAATATTTTTTTCTTTCCATTTTTCTATTATTTATAGTTTGTGAATCATCGCTGTAAAACGGTAAAACTCGACTTAAAACGACGGTAAAACTAAATTCGAAAATCTTTTGTAGTTTTAGTACAAAAGCCTACAGCACAAAAACCTATGTTATCGAGTACAAGAAAAAAAAAACCCTTCATTTTATGGAAGAGTGGTGATAGCGGAATCTAATGTCTTCATCCATGTCTGCCGGAAGTGAATTGGTGCATAAACCAAAGATGAATACCACTAGAGACTTACCATTTCCTTTTTCTTTTTCCAGTTTTCTATGTTTTCGTACCTTTGATTGTACGGCCAACACAATGTTAACCCTACGAGTAAATTACTAGTGGTATTAATTTTTGGCTTATGCACCACTTCACTTCCGACAGACATGGATTATTATATTCCCCTATTACTACTCTTCCATAAAATAAAGGTTTTTTTTCTTGTGATCGGTAACATAGCTTTTTGGAATATTATGAAATGTTTGAATGCAATGTGTCTGATGGTTTTAAAGTTTGGAGCACTTATAAATGCATTTTACACAAAATGTCTTTCTTCAAAGAGGTTGGAATAAGAACGAAAAATATATTACATCAATTTTGTTTCACTTTCCAACAAAGTTGAAATGTGCTTATGTAATCGGTTTGTCTGTCCATCTCGCCGTCTGTCCACGCTCTAACTCCCATAAATTACTCGTATTTTCATGAAATTGATAAAGCCTATTTAGGGTCACCTAAGCATATTCGGTATTGTATATGAAGTATATATGGACCAATGGTTCATTTAAAGGGACACTCAAAAGAATTCGATTACATTATGATGTATTCGAAAAAATCGTATGGAGAGTATTTTAATGACATTACGCGATTTCAAATGTATTGAAACTGGTATAAATCATTGAATTTCACTACGATTATGATAAAACAGAGCATTTATAGCATTTTTTATTAATATGCAGGGACATACACTAAATAAATCGGTTACAGTTTTGTCTTTGCGTAATAATTGCTGGAAAGTGCATTTTAAAATTCGGTTATGCGCTTTTAAATTTAATTCTTTTTTTGCATATCAGTCTTTATGTATAAAATCGATACCTCATGCATAGGGCTGCACAAATATATTCGAATACAATTCCCCTTATTAGAGGAAATTGCTGAGGGCAAATTTTCCACTGAAATACATGTATTTCTTAAATGAAATAAATTTTGGAATGCTTTTATATGTGCTAATAGATACCAATCTCTGTATCATGAACAGGGCTACTAAAAAACTCAAATAATTTTCTGACTGTAAATGGGAACAGCTGAAATTCGGTTTTGAAATGCGTTATATATTTCCATATGGTGAAATGAAACGTAATATATATATATATTTAACGGTGCAGTTTTGTTACATTATTCTGAATGAGTAGGAAAAGGCTTCATAATCTATGCGTGACGCTTTCTTGTTCATTATGAAAAAGAACATAATTTATTTGAGATCATATTGCTTACAGCCATTTATATAGAGAATAAACATGTTTAAAAACACATCCAACAGAGAAAAAAAGGGGTAGAAAATAGACTTTTTTTCAAATTATTATTAATTTTTTTGATTTTACATTTATTGATTTCAAAGAGCCTCAGATATCTTTTTCACTTTTATAATCCTTAACGAAAGTTGATTTTACACGACTTAGGTGCTCCAGTGGAAGTACACGGCGCGCATTCTAAGATTACCGAAATTGCAATTCAAGCCTAGTTGCCAATTTTTGATAAAAACATTGAATTCTTCTTCAAATTACAATAAATAACATGCAAAAATCTTTTTTCTTATTTCCAAAAATAAAATCCTAAAAATAAGCTTTTTTTTGGTCTTCTATAAGAAATTCTCTTTTTAAAAGGTATTTATAAACTTCAAGAGCACTTTTCACTCTCTTAAAACACCCACTCCATAATGCTAAACGATTCGGGAGGTCGTTTCGAATTTCTCGTTTAAATTTGAATATTTGTAAAAGTTTTTTTCCCCATAGGATAGCTGAGGTCAATCTTTAATATGGCTATATTTTTTTATTTCGTTTGCAGAGTTTTTTTTTTTTTTTTAACAAAGGTACTTTTATATCCAGAATCGGTTCAAAATTAAAAATACCTTAAAAAAATCTGCAACTAAAATCAAAAAAGTAACAAATAGTCACATTAAATACATTGACCTTAACTATCCTATGTATTTAAAAAAAAAACCATTTAAAAATATTCTAATTTAAACATAAAATTCAAAAACAACCTGCTCCATTGGTTTAACATCATAAAGCGGATATTTTAAAGTGAGTGAAGAATTCCCATATATGTAAAACAATGCCTTTTCGCAAATGTTCTTTTATTTTAGTATTAATTTTATACAAAGTGTCTATTCTAAAATATCAAATTTTAGTTAGTTTTATGCATTAAATGCCAGGCATGAAATCACTAAACATAGTTTGGAAACCCCGGAGTTATTTTTTAAAATACGTTCTAAATCATCAATAATTTATCATAATCGCAATAGTTATTATTATAAATTATCAATATATTATTGATTGCACGTGCATTTGTATGGTCTTTCGACCCTGTAAACATTGTTGCACACGTATTTAAGTGCCATAGCAGCTAATGTTTTAAAGAAATTTATAATTATCCTAAAACCTTTAATAAAACTCAAGATTATCAATTTAGAATAAGACATGTGGCTGTTTCATCGGAAATAAAACTGTACCTTTTTTTTTTTTTTTTTTTTTTTTTTTTTTTTTTTTTTTTAAGAATAGAACTCAGATGATCTGTCTGTAAAAAGTAAGGGATTGAATAGGGTAAAAGTTCAAAGAAAAGACATTTTTACTACACTATATTTTTCAAGAATGATTTTAAAAATAGTTCATGCATAAGTCTATAATTTGACAGCATAGTTCGTCTTTTCCATGCTAGGCTTCTTCTTATATCTGCTCACTTTGTATGGTATATCGCGGTAAAAATTTTATTATTGGGACCGAGAAGTTTTTTGCTATTAGGTTTTGTCGGAAATTTAATGAGAAAATGTGAAGCATAAAAAATAAATAGAAAAAGAAAATTAAGGAAAAATTAAGTCATATTTAAATTAAAACTATTGTAGATTTTTTTTTTTTTCAAGAGATTAAATTATTATTTATTAAAAGGACCAAATATAAAATATCTTTCGGCTTTAAAGCTTGAAAAGCCTAGAAAATTTATAACTTTTTTAAACATTTCTTTAAAAAAAGTGATTTATTTGTGTTTGTGAAACGCAATAAAAATCTGAGACCTTAAAACATAAACTTTGTCTCAGAAAGTTGGGGACACAAAAGGATTGGTCGAAATTTAACCTCACTATTACGTCTATAATCATAATTTATGGATAATGATTAAAAATAGTGTATTTAGCCGTTTTCAGATATTTTTTAATATGGTTTTTATCTGTATGTTGTCTTCTCAGACACGTTTGTGATTTGATGTTTTGATTTAAACTATTGATAAAAAAAAAGGAAAATTAAAATTAAATTTTAATTTATTTATCATCACCATTAAAATTTTAAACGATTATGTATAAAGATTAAATTAATGATGATAATTAAATCATGATTAAAAATTTATTAAAATGCTACTTAGTGTAGAATCATACAAATTTATAAACAAAACAAAAAAATGCCAGACTATGCAAACTTTGAGCAAACTAGTTTCGGCAGCCTTTAGATTGCCGTCCTCAGTACAAAGAATGATAGAAATGTGTTCAATTATATAATGGAGAAGCCGTTTCAAGTGAGAAATTCATGAGCCAATAGAAAAGCAGGAAAATACGTGTATCAGCCAATAGAAGAAAAGCATAGGAAATGCAACCAAAAGCGTGAAAGAGCTGGTAGCAGTAAATAATAGGCTGATTTTATATAATCTTTTCAATAATTTGATAAATTGGGAATAACAAATTCGCTATTAATAATATTTTCATAATTTTAAAGAAGCATTGAAGCTTTCTTGAAACGTTTCGTATCTATAAAAATTATGACAATATTGCTAATAATGAATTCAATATTCCCGCTTTATTAGATTGTGTAAAATATTATGTAAAATCCCCTTCTTCATAATTATTATCAGCAATTTTTGCACTTTTGGTTGCATTGCCTATTCTGTTCTTCTATTTACTAACCATATTTTTCTACTTTCCTATACTGGCTAATGAACTTCTCACTTGAATTTGCTTCTTCCTTAATAATTGATCAAGGCTACCACTTTTCTTTCGCACTGAAGATAGCTCAAAGTCTGCATATTCTGGCATTTTCAACGTTGTTTTTAATTTTTAATATAGATTACTCGGTCGACAATGCATAACTAAAAAGTTTACTAAAATAACTACGGAAAAATCAACAGAATCTAAATATAAATCTAAAAAACCACTGAAAACTCAGATGAATACAGACATAACATTTAATCTCAATTTCAAATAGTGTTATAAGTATTAAGCAAACGTAAAATTAATATCGCAAAATCTCACATGAATTTTGTAACTCAAACAAAATATAATCAAACTTAAATAATTTCGCCAATGTCTATGATGTTTAGATCTTCTTTGCAAATTTTTATTTGCTAATAAGGGGAATATCCGTTCATTTATTATTAAATATAATAAAATTTTTCAGTTAATTTAAATCATTTAAACAAATTAACTTAGTTACGCATTTGTAACAAATGAATCGTGAATAGTAAATTCTGCACGAGTGAAATTCGAAACGCACGTCTTTTCATAAAAGCACTCGAGTCAGGAAAATTAATATTTTTAAAAAGCTGCAAAATGATATGAAAATTAAAATATTGAAACTCTAAAATACATTGAATTCCTATCATTCAATTGAATAATAATTTCAAAAGATGGAATTTAATGTCTGCAAAGAGATAATGATGCTCTTATTTAGTGTCACAAAAAGAAAAGGGCATTCTTCCCTTAATTAATTTACTATTTGTAATCTCATTCATCTAATGAAACATAATAATATATATTAATTACTTTTTATATTTTTTGTCTGAAATTTTTTAAAAAAATGAAATTTAAAATGAAATAAAAATAAAAAGAGAAAAAATCTAATTTGCCATTAGCCATTACAAAATTTTATTCTAATTTACAGGGGGATTCAAAATGAAAGGGGACAAAAATAAAAGCAATCCCTTTTCATTTTGAATCCTTCTGTATTAAGGATTTCTCGGGAGGTTTACTTTTTATCGAAGGTGTAATTACGCATAATTCTCAATTAATTTTATTCGTGATAACACAAATTGGTAAAGTTTTTGCCACTGACAGTTTAATATCTGTTCTATTTAAAGATAGAAAACCAACGATTGTAAATGCCAAAATAATGCATGAAAAGGTAGCTAATAACTATTACTTATACTATAATTATTATAGCTTATAACAATTAACTTATTTTAGCTTATTATTATTTATAACTTTAGCTTATAACTATTTCAGCACTTACTGTCAGGAGAATCTTCATAAATAAAAGAAACAAATTGGAAATTGCACGTGAAGCGTAGCAAATTAGGTGCGTTCGTACGATAAAGAAGTTTTAAAAATATTACTTTCATATATCAATCTCATAAAATCGTAAATAGTGAATTACAATTAAAACGCTCATCAAACAATGTTCTCCCTATACCATTATGTAATGGAATACTTTTGTGTGGCCTTGTAAATCAATAACAAATGTTCTTTGCACCACATATTATGTAAGATGTATATTATAATATGTACTTTATAGTTGCATATAAATTTTATTAAGTTCGCATGAGTGTAACACGATTAAAATGCATTTGAAACATTTTTTCCCATTGACCGTAATGTAACGGAATACTTTTGATTGTCCCTGTAATTGATCTATGCATCCGATTTTCATAAAATTTGAAATAACTCGATAAAATTATGTGATAATTATGTATTTTAAATTTCAAACGTATAGAATATATTTAAAACTTTTTCCCCATTGACCATAATGTAATTGCATACTTTTGATTGCCCCTGTAATTGATCTATGCACACGATTATCAAAAAATTTGAAATAACTCGACAGAATTATGTAATAATTGCGTATTTTAAATTTCAAACGATTAAAATGCATTTGAAACTTTTTCCCCATTGACCGTAATGTAATGGAATACTTTTGATTGCCCCTGTAATTGATCTATGCATCCGAGTTTCATAAAATTTGAAATGACTCGACAAAATTATGTAATAATTATGTGTTTTAAATTTCAAACGATTCGGTTGGGTAGTTTTTGTGTTGTTATATGCGGACAGACGGACGGACGGACAGACGGACGGAGTGAACGACCACTATAGGTGCTACGTATTATATAATTACGAACGCACCTAAAAAACAATGACAGGAAAAAAATGTATCAATTCCTTTGTATTTACTTACAAGATATTTTTCTCGGCATCAAATTTGACATTTTATTATTTTTTTCTTGTACCAACATTTTTGCATAGTAATACTCGTTTCTTAAATAGAAAAAATTCTAAGATTCTACAAAGTGATGATTATTATTTAAAAATAGCAAAAATTGTAAATGAATTCGCAAACACCTTATACGTGACGTATATATATATAACGAGTAATTTTCATTCTCTCTCTTCAATTTTCTTTGAAACTCTTTCCATTACATGTATTTTTTTGCACGTTAATTTATCAATCCGCATACTAATATTAAATTTATAAATATTTTTGCACTTACTGTCTGGAGAATCTTCGTAAATAAAAAAAAAAAAAAAAAAAAAAACAATGGAAAGAAAAAATGTAGCAAGTTCTGTTCTATAGTACTTTCGTTTCTTAAATATAAGAAAGTCTAAGATTCCACAAAGCGAAGATCATTATTTAAAAATAGTGGTAATTGTAACAAAATTCGTACACACCTTATACGTAACGTATATATAACAAGTAATTTTCATTCAACCTTTCTTGTGTTTCGTTATAAACTGTTTCCACTATATATATTTCTTGCACGTTAATTTATAAATACGTATACTAATATTAAATTTGTAAATATTTTTGCACTTACTGTCAGAAGAATATTAATAAATGAAAGAAAATAAACAATAGAAAGAAGAAAAATGTAACAATTCTTTTGTATTTACTTACAAGATGCTTTTTCTCAGCAAAGAAATTTTTCTTTCCGTCAAATATAATAGTACATAGAAATTATCATATATAAAGCAGTAGAAAGTTTCCCTTTCAAGGGATCAGTATCTTTTTAATAATTTAATCGTGCTTTGTGTAGATTTAACATAGCCAGGGGCTTGTTCCGTTCGCTGTCAACGCGAACGTGTTCATGCAACACCCTAAGTGCCACTTTGATGCATGCCGGATCCAGTAAATGCTTTCGCCGTGACCGTCCATTATTAGGGGCGATGTAAATCATGTCTTGGATGATAAAGGATGCTTTATGAGAGAAAAGTCAGAAATCAAAACCAGTGTTTCTCTACCATTTCAGGTCACTTTTATTTTTCACAATTTTCTACCGTTCATGTTAGACCCTGTTTGAAAATGTCTATAAGTATTTCTATGTATAGGTCATTTTATATTTAATTTTTTATTACAATAATTTTAATATTCCTATGAAAGAAATTATTACAAATTTAAATATTAGTGTAATGATGAAAAAATAATAATAAATTTCAAATTTCAGCTAAAAATTGATAGTTTATGTAAATTATGTCTTGGATGATAGAGGATGCTTTATGAGAGGAGAGAAAATAAAGTCAGAAAACTAAGCCAGTGTCTCTCTGCTATTTCAGGTAACTTTTATTTTTCAAAGTTTTATATCGTTCATGTAGCCCCTGTTAGAAAATATCTATAGATGTATAGGCCATATGATATTTCGCGTTTTACTGCACGAATTTTAATATTTCTGTGAAAGAAATTATTTGAAATTTATATATTGGTCTAATAAAGAAAAAAAATAGCAATAAATTTCAAATTTCAGCTAAAATTTGGTATATTATGTAAATTATGTCTTGAAAGATAGAGGATACTATATGAGAGAAGAGAGAGTGAAGTCGAAAATCAAAGCCAGCGTTTCTCTATCATTTTAGGTCACTTTTATTTTTCACAATTTTCTATCATTCATGTTAGCCCCTGTTTTAAAATGTCTATAGATAGGACTGTGTGTAGGTCATTTGATATTTCGCTCTTTTCTGAATGAATTTTAATAATTTTGCATAAGAAATTATTTGAAATCTGTAAATTTTCTTAATAACGCTGTAAAAAAGTCTATAAAATTCCTAAACTTTTTTAGGAAACTGGGTTTTTTAGAACATGTTCTGTAACGGTAACAGCAAAAATTCATGTAACTGAATCAGTTACATGAATTTTTGAATTTTTGCTGTTTTTTTAGTGCAATGGTAAAAAAAGTAAAAAAAGTAAAAAAAAAAAAAAAAAAAAATCTAATTTTAGCTAAAATTTGACATTTTATGGTGAGCGCCATATGTACACAATTAAGTGTTTGAAATATTGTAAAACTAAATGAGCTTAAATTATTAAATTTTATCGGCTTAATTCATTGCAACTTTTTATATATTAATATTTTTCAGTATTCAGTGACGATTATTAAAGTGAATTTTACTTTAATAGTTTGAACAAAATTTCTTTTGTTTCTGAAAAACGAATTATTTTCCCTTTGCAGTCATAAGAGGACAAAATAAGTGATATTCAATTCTTTGGATTGTTCCTGATCAGGAACAGAGATCATATTGGTTAAATTCATGACACACAATGAAAACTAGCAAGGATGACCGAGCTTAACTCGGTAAAAATTAACATTGGCCTCAAATCGATATATTATTCTTACTGCATCATTTTTGCTATTTTAGATACAATTAGCTTGACCTGAGCCATAGTGATTCAAAATGACCCACTAATCAATTTTTTTTGAACATGCAATCTTATCCAAAAGTTTTCCAAAGCCCGAAAACGATGAAATTTATTAAAAATTGTTAGAATCGTGTTTTCTAGATAAAATTAGCTGGACTCAAACCGATTGTAACCAAATAGACCTACTAATCGAAGTTTCTCGAGCATGCGACCTTACTCAATCGTCTTCTGGAGTTCGAAATAGACTGAATACAAAATGTCATCAAATTCTTTGCAGCTGTATTCTAGGAAAAAATTTCTTGACCCGTAGTGATTCAAAACTGACCCACTAAATTTCTCGAACATGTGATCTATCCCAATGACCTTCTCTTACCGATTGTAAAACCATTCCAATATAATGTAAAATTTTCTCAATATCTTTTGAGCCGTTTTTTAAATACAATTAGCTTGACCCAGACCCATAGTGACCAAAAATGACCCACTAATCAGAACTCCTCGAACATGATCTTTTCCGATCTTTCCTAGTGATATTTTGTAATAATATCCCATACCCTGAAACGGTATAGTGCAAAATTTTGTCAAAATCGTTTGAGGCGTTCTTTAGACTCTGACCCATTGTGACTCCAAATGACCGAATAATCTAATGTTCAAGAACATGTAACCTAGCCCATTGATCTTCTTAACACTAATGCGAAAAAATACCAAATTTAGTCAAAATAGTTAGTCTTTTTTTTTTTCAATAAATTTAGCTTGACCCGCAGTGAGCCCAAAATGACCCAGCAATCGAAATTTCATATGATCGGGAGCAATGATCTTTTCGTGCCCCAAAAATGAGTAAATTCTTGTATAGATATAATTTGCTTAAACCGGACTTACAGTGAATTACAGTCCAAAATGACCCGCTAATAGAATTTTGTCGAGCATGGGACTTAACCTAATGTTTTTCTCATTCCCGAAGATGATAGAGTACAATATTTAATCAAAATCTTTCGATTCGTTTCCTAGACAAATATCTTGACCCATTGTGTTCCAAAAATGACCCAATAATCAAAATTTCTCAAACATATGACCTAGCAAAATGATCTTATAGTGCCCGGAAACGGTATAATAATAAACTTTATCAAAATTATTTGAACTGGTTTTTAGATACAATTAGCTTGACCCTGGCCCATTATGAGCCAAAATGACGCACTAATTGAATGCTCTTAAACATTAAACTGAGCCCAATAGTATTCTTGTGCCCAAAAACGACAGAAAAAAAATTAGTTAAAATCGCTTGAGCCATTTTCTGGATAAAATTAGCGTGACCCACAGTGACAAAAAATGACCCACTAATCTAATTTCCTCTAATATGTGACTTAAGACAAAGGTCTTCTCGTAATCCAAAACAATCGAAAAAAAATTTGGTCAAAATCGTTCATGCCATTTTTTAGATAAAATTGGTTATATCCACAATGGTCCAAAAATCACCCACTAATCGAAATTTCTTGAATATGTGACATAGCCCAATAGTTTCTCGGGCCAAAAAACGATTGGACACAAAATTTCCTTAAAATCGATCCAGCCGTTTTTTAGCTAAAATTAGCTTGACTCTGATCCATTATGACCCAAAATGACCCACTGATGGAATTTTCCCAAACATATTACCAATCCGAATGGTCTTCTCGTGTTAACAGATATGGTAGAAGTCAGTAAGGTAAATGGTCTGAAATTTTCAAATATACAGGGTGAGTCATAAATATCGAAACAATGGGCTATCTCCTTAAATATTGCTCCTAGACCCTTACTTCCAATTGCAAAAATTCATAAAAAAAGGTGAAATTTCTGATGAGATAAGTTGAAACTCCAGGGGGGGTCTATTTGAAAAAAAATATGGAAATTAAATTTTTATACGGCCCCCGTAGGGCTAAATTGCCAATTAGGAAATTATTCCTCATCCATTCCTAAATTGAACAAAAAAAATTTCATCTAAATACCTAAAAACCGGACAGAGGTATTAAAATACGAAATTCTCCAAAATTCGTGACCTACACCATTTTACCATGCCTGTAAACGAAGAGTTTTTCACCCATTTTCAAAGCAAGTGAGGGATTGTCCATTATTAAATGTCGATTTAAGACAGTGCCTCTCATTAGGGCATAACAAAGCAGTGGACTGAATTAAATCTAAACTTGTTTTCAAAATATGTTGGTAGTCTGCACTGGAGGTCTGCATGGATCAAAATATCTAGGTCCGGTCCTAAACTGACCCATAGGGAGAGAAGTTCGACCCTTCCTGAAAAAATGTTAAAATCATAACCGGGCCGGTCTGGAAAATAGTTTAAATTATAGCCCGGTTCAGCCGCAAATTGCTACATAGTTTTTGAAATCGGTATGGCAAAAAATTGTTTCGTATGGAAGAATTCTGACCAAAAATTCCTTTTATAGCTTTTCGTTTTTTATATTTATACTTTCTATTATTAAAGAACTGCCAAAGGCTGTAATATATATATTTTGTCAATGAATCTCTATTTATATGTGAATGTTTCACTTATATTTTAATATCGTTAATCCATATCCCATGCGTTGGAGACTTTGAAAAATGTTATACAGTAAAACCTTTTAAGACGGAATCACACAGGAAAGAAAAAGTACGTTACAGACAGATCCCCCCCACCCCACCCTAGGAGGTTTGGAGTTTAATTTTTTCCTCAGGTATCATTGTATTTATTTTGTATGGATCAACATATTTTCCATTTAAGACAGAATTCCGTCATAATCAGATTTTTTTTCACTGGTTTTATTGTATTTAATTTTTTAGCCTTTGAATGTACTATTCTTTAAAAAAATGAATTTTAAAGGAGATTTTTTATTTTATTTATTTATTTTATTTATTTTATTTATTTTTATTTTATTTTTTTATTTTATTTATTTATTTATTTATTTGTAAAATAAAGATTTTAAAATCTATGTGTTTATTGTAAAAATTTCGATTGAGTGGAAGATTATTTATTTTATGCACGTATTATCCAGTCAGACACAGTAATTTTAATACGGGTTTTGTCGAGACCGGGATTGAAAATTTTGTCCAGTGCACACCAAGGCAGAAGGAAGCAATCCCCTCCTTTATGAAAAGTACGTTAGGTCCGTTCTGCCGAGTCTTCAGAAAAAAGTGACGTCTCGGTCCTGGCCCGGCCTGGACAGATTTTTTAACAGCCTTTCCAGGACGATAAAAAGCCTGAAGTTGTCAGAGCTAAGTTTTTTAAAAAAGAGACTTAATCTGCATCTTAGAAAAAGCATTCTTTTAAATAACTGACGGACATTTAAACAGTACACTTCGTTTTTCTGCATAATGAATTTTTCCCCCACGATTTCTTGTCTTTAAATTATTAAATATTAAGAATTTTCAAAGAAAAAACGAACTTGAAACGCGTCAATTTTTATTTTTTTACATTAGTTTTGTTTCGGCAAATTTGAATAAATATTTACTTTTCAAAATATGATTTTTTTAAAAGTTATATTATTTTTTCAATTAATATTTTTAATATTTTTTAAATTAATATTAAAAAACAAAAATCTTGGAATAAAACTAGAATGAGATTTTCATCTTTAATTAAATGGAAAAAAAATTGAAATCCGATAAATAATGTTACGAGTTATTACGATTTTTAACTATCCCATTTAAACCAGTACTAACCACATGAAACTTTTATAAATTGTATGAGAAATTTTAGGATGTGATTTTCTTAGCAAATTAAAAGGCTTACCATCACAAAAAAAGAAAAAAAAATCAAAGTTCTAACTCAAAAAAAAAAAGATGTTTTACCCGTTTTTTAGTATTGTTAAAGTAGCATTGTTTTTTTAAATGCGCACATTTAAATTTGTGTCTAATCCCTTAAAACCTGATGAATTTTTTAAACGGCTATAACTTTGAGAGTTTTGAAGGTATGAAGATACAACTTTTTGTGTGCTATTCAGGACTGATTAAGGAAGGTTTTCCTAATTGGAATTTTTATCCTACGGGGGCCGTATAAAAATTTAATTTTCGTATTTTTTCAACTAGACCTCCCATGAACTCGCAATTTATATTATCAAAAATTTCACCTTTTCAGCTCACAGGGTATCAAAGCCTGAGAGCTTATGTTCCCGCCCGCTCTGTATGTATGTATGTATGTACGTGCGTACGTGCATACGTACGTACGTAACGCGATAACACATGATAAAAATATCCGATTTACATGAAATTTTCGATATAGGATTATGATAAGACGCTTCCCTGATTAGTTTTGAGAGTTCATTCGATAAGTATAAGAAGGGGAACGGGAGCTATTGCCCCTCCCTTATTTTATATAAATGGTATTTTTATGCAGAATTAATAGATTTCGTTGAAATCTTAGATGTAGGATCATTCTAATGAGGTGCCTCCGTGATTAGTATTGGGTGTTCATTGGATAATTTTAAAGAGGGGGAGTGGGGGGGGGGTAATCCCCCCGTCTTAATTTAGGTTTTTCATGCAATATTTACCGATTTGCTTCAAATTTTATATAGAAGTTTATTCTGATTTTTGTTTATGAATTCACTGGATAAGTATAAAGGGAGGATAGGGTAAACTACCCCTCATAATTTATGTAAATGATTTTTCGTGCAGAATTAGCCGATTTGTTTCAATTTTCAGATACATGTTCATAATAATAAAAAGCTTCGCTCATTTGTTGTTGTTGTTTTTTTTTTTTTTTTTTTTTTTTTTTTTTTTTTGTTAATTATAAAGGGGTTACGGGCGATTACCTTCCCTTTAAGTTAGCTAAATAGAGATTTATGTAGAGTTATTTCTTTTGCTTTAAATTTTTGATGTAGGTTCTTTCTGATAAGTTGAATTTCTGAACAGTTTTGGAGGTTTAATGGTTAATTATAAAGGAGTGAATGGGGGACAACATTTCTTAAATTACATAAATGGGTTTTTAGGCAGAATTATTTTACATACTTCGAATTTCGGATACAGGTTTATTATATGATAAGGCGTATGCCTGATTAGTTTTGGGACTTCATTGATTAAGTATAAAGAAAGGAAATTGGGGGGGGGGGTGCTTCCTTCATTATTTTTTTTCGAAAGGCATTATTATATAAGACTGTAATATACCATTAGGCTGCACTGCCTGTGAGCTCTATACCATCAGTTTAACTGGGCATCATTCTTTTTATTTTATGAATTTTTGCAATTGGAAGTATGGGTCTAACTGTAATATTTAAGGTAATAGCCTATTGTTTCGATATTTATGACTCACCCTGTACTTTTATTTTCACACTTCAATAAAACAATCAATTCTGTTTGACATGTTTTACACAACATAAACTTTTTCCTACGATTGATCAAATTATCAGGATTTCTTACATCCTTTTTTCGTCTCGAACGTATTAAACCAGATGTTTTTGTATTCTATGCCTGCACTGTAAAAACAAATCTGTAAAGTTACTAAGATTTTTCTAGTAAATTTGTATTCCAAGAACTTTTCATGTAACAGTAACAGCAAAAACGCATGTAATCTTTCTCGGTTGCATGAGTTTTTCTATTACCGTTACATGAAAAGTTCTTGGAATACAAATCTACTAGAAATATCTTAGTAACTTTACAGATTTTTTTACAGTGTAGTAAAACATTAAAATATCTAAGCGCCTGTGTATGTGTGTTATATTACATTAAAATTTCTTCTGAATTATTTTCCCTGGTACAAATCTGAACAGCGCAGCGTTTCTAAAACGCTTAATGCAAAATTTGCTCATGTAGTTTTATGCTAATCAAAAACAAATTTTAATGTCTTAAAGAAAGAAAAAAAATGAAAGAGGTTCTGTTTATTTTTAAATAAAGAGAAAGAAAAATAAATGATGAAATATTTTCATTTCAAAGTCACTGCGAAAATAAATTTCTAAAATTTAAATACTGTATTTTACCGATAAAAATAAATAAGTAACAGAGATTTCTATTAAAATAAAATGAAATTTTCATTGCTTATTTATATTATTTAAATTTATGTATCGCTAAGAAAGGTAGTATATTAATATTTTAATTTATATCTAAAAGCTTCCCATAACCAAAAGCAGTTTATGACTGTAATTTGACTCGTCATCTGTTTGACTGGCTATCTGGTCATCTGTTCTGTTACTCACTTAACGTAAGACACGAATGAAAATTTTTTTAAAAAATGATTATTTTTTTAAAGGCTTAAACGAGTCTCTAAACCTTTTTAAATTCATTGTTATGCCCAGTTTCTTTTTTTTCTGAATATTAGAAGTAATTGTAAAAATCCAAGACAGGGCACAACTTTGACGCCACGCTCACTCATATTAATTTTATTTTAACATTTCATACTAATTTGTTATATTTAACTGAATTTATCCAAGTGTTTATATGTACTTTAATTCATGTGTTTGATAAAAATGTGCAAGAAAGTCACACAAGTCAAAAATGTCTGTAAGCTTTTTTAGCTCTCCAAAAAATTACACTTTTCAGCTAAAAACCCTATTAACTCTTAAAATAATAAAGAGATTTCGAAAAAAAATTTGGCGGCAGATTATAAATATAAGACAATATGCGACAGACAAATTTTAAAAATTTTAACTAGTTTGAGAAAAAAAAATTCTGAAAAATAGAAAATTTCAGAAATTTTGCCATTGTTCTGAAATAAAATGTTTCATCTGCAGAAAAAACTGTCTTCCATAAGTCTTAAACACAAATCAGTGAATATGGATTCTAAATTTCATGAAAATCGATAGGATAGTTTCCGAGGAAACGACCCTTAAGGGTGTATTTCGATCCAAAGTGCCTTTTTTCCAATTTATTTTTAGATTCATTTTTACACTCAAATGCACCAAACTTTCAAATTCTTTTATTTAGAAAGTACACAAGGTGCCGTAATTGATTGATAAATGTAGAAAATGTAGATTTTTTGATAAATGTAGAAAATGTTGCAAAAAAATGCTGTCGAAAACGGCGTTTTGGACAAAATTTTCCGAAGCGGGAGGTCTGCGAACGAAAAAAAGAGCATTCTGAGAAAATAATTGCTTATAAATCAAATTCTATTTAATTCAGCGAAAAATTACTTCACACGGCATCTTCTACATCACTTCAAAAATCACCCCGGCAAGTTTCATGTTTCTACTTTAAAAAATGAGCCTGAAAATGTATCGGAATATTTCGAGCTGTTGAAGGTGGAAAATTCTTTTTTCGAATACACCCTTAACGCTAGAAAGCTTTCCATAGGATTATATCCAGTTTGGTTTTCCCTAAAATGTGAGCGAATTGCTATTAATTGACATACGTTGTTGAAGTTTATGCTCATTATGATATGTTAGATATAGAAAATGAAATTTGGTGTATTTACAGTTAGTTGAGAGAGACACTAAAAATTTCCGTTATATTATGGTCCATGGGAAAAAAATCATTTGCAATGCTTTTGAAAAATGCGGCACTATTTGAAAAATATTGAAATTTACATACATCACTGAAGTGCACTCTACAGAATACTTACAGCAAAATATTGTGTGCGTAACAATTATTCACTTTATATGGACACACAAATATATTCGATGTCTATACTCTCTATGACCGATAATTACTGAAAGTTCATTTTCAGTTGTGATGCGCATTTTTAGGTTTAACTATTTGTTCGTCTATTATATTGTGTGTATAAAATCTATAGATCACACGGAAGGTTCTACAAAAGAATTGCAAAATGTAAGGGCAAAATGAAAAATGTTTAGAGTGCCTTTCGAAAAGAAGCTAAATATTTTATATTACAACTTTAACTAAAAAACCTAATTAACAATATTTAAATTGGAAATATAATGATTTAATAATTAAAGACAAAATAATATGTTGATTACAAGACCCTGGAACTGCAAGGAAGAATTTTCCTTCTCTAAAAGACTTTTTAAAAAA
Organism: Maratus speculifer; assembly: GCA_964019185.1. NCBI lineage: Eukaryota > Metazoa > Arthropoda > Arachnida > Araneae > Salticidae > Maratus > Maratus speculifer. Next base: position 147,614,431 of record OZ025296.1, read on the forward strand.
AAATCATAATTCATCTGTCTTTGTAATTTTGACTTCCTTTACTTCAAGCATTTTTTTAATATGCATTTTTATCCCAGGTATGATATCCGGTTGTACCCCAAGAGACTGAAGATTGGAAAACAAGCAGTAAAAATTATTGTATAAATTCTAATAGCTATTTTATGGTTAAAAATAAAATTGTTCTTAAATATTTTATATGCAATAATGTAGAAAGTTTCATTAACTTTAAATGCGTTTACGTTTAGCAATTTTGAGAACAGGGCAACATAAAAAAAAAAAAAAAATTATTAGAATAATTTCTTGCTTAATGTTATTATTTTGAACTCTAAATAATTTCTCAAGTTGTATTTTACCATTATAAGTTAATTAACACTGAATAATGTCAAAGTAATCACAATGAAAATATTATTATATCTATGTTAATATATAATGTGAATATTATATCAATCGATATCAATATCTCACGGAATTTTAAATTTTGCTTAAATTAATCCCGCATTTTTATGCCCAAATCTTGATTTGTTTTTTCTTTACCACATGTTAAAATTATGGATTTAGTAAAATAAAAATACAGCCCCTCAGGCAGCATTAGAAAATGGAATAATCGTTAATTAAACAGATACTCATACATAAAAGCTTATATACACGTACACAATTCGTGAAATATTTAACGTATATCGGGAAATAATATATCTTTTATAAACTCCAAAGCTAACTTTATATAAAAATCAATAAAAACGTTATTTCAATAGCTTCATGAAAGAGTTAGGAAATAAAGGTTTAGTACATATTATACTTAAAAAAGAAAACTATGATGAAAGATTTGCTATAACACTAAATCTTAACAGAAAATCTGTCTGACCGAATAAGTCTTTCTTTGCTTCTAAAACCAGTATTTAATTTTTTATTTTCTTTTGTAGTAAAAGCTTCTCTTGCTGTTTGGAATGGTTGGTAAAACAAAAATTACGATCAATAAAAGGGAAAATTTATTGTAATGCGTAAAGATTACTACTATAAATTACACTTCCGAGCTACAAAAGTCACCTAATTACTTTTTTTCCCCCCAATATTGATCCGTATTTTCTTTTGTTTATATAAGAGACTATTGGATAGTAATAAATTATCAAAATAGTTATTCAGCAGATTTTTAAATTTTATTGATATCTCAAAAAGAAAAAAAAATGTTTACTAAAATAGATATTGCAAAAATTGTAATAATTAAGTAAGGAATTATACTATTTTAATTATCTGTTTTTTATAATAGAACTTTTTTTTATCATTTTAAGTAGGCTTAAACATTAAGAAGAGGTTAAACATTAGTTTTTTTTTTTATTATTATTATTTTTTAGTAAAATTTTCCTTTTTTAATAAATTTAACATTTTTGAAAATAAGAAAAAGTAATATAATTTTAAGGAAAAATAAAATAGAATTTGAAAAAAACTATTAGAATTATTTTATCTTCTAACATTTTTAAATCATCATTATTGAAGGAAAAAAAAGAAAAGAAAAGATCGATTGAATGGCAAAGTCAGTGAAAATTAGAATGTAACATTAATTTTAATGTAACTTCCATTTTAACAATAAACTCTTTTTCTCCATTTTATATAAAACAAAAAATAAGAAAATTTTAAATAAGATGAGAGACTTTCGTAATCATGACAAATATACGTTTAAGAAAAATTATTTATTGTTTTCTTCTTATGCATTAACGTTAAAAGAAAGTCTCAAAGTATTTCTAATCAAGAATTTTCGAAATCATTTATTGCTAAGCATTTTTAGAATAATGGTTACAGTTTTAATTTGGAAACTTTTTAAATTATTTATTATTTTGTTTAGGAGAGTCATCAATATTAAACTTTGAAAAAAAATCGATTTATTTCCATAATTTTTATAAATATAAATTATTTTCAATCCAATAAAACAAACCGCAAGCAAATAACGTAAAAAACCTTAAAAAAAGACATTCAAATTGCAACAAATAATTTTAAACACAATTCGCTTTCGCGGCTTCGATGTTTCGGGCTACATTAGATCTAAAATCAAGACTCAAAGTATTTCTAATCAAAATTTTCTAAATCATTTATTGTTAAGAATTTTTAGAATAATGGTTATTGTTTTAATTTCGAAACATTTTAATTTTTTTTTATTTTGTTTAGGATAGTTATCAGTATTAAACTTTGAAAACATTCAAATTGCAACAAATAATTTTAAACACAATTCTCTTTCGCGATTTCGATGTTTCGGGCTACATTATATCTAAAATCAAGACTCAAAGTATTTCTAATCAAAATTTTCTAAATCATTTATTGCTAAGAATTTTTAGAATAATGGTTATTGTTTTAATTTGGAAACATTTTAATTTTTTTTAATTTTGTTTAGAAGAGTTATCAGTATTAAACTTTGAAAAAATCGATTTTTTCCATAATTTTTAAATATATAAATTATTTTCAATCCAATAAAACAAATTGCATATAAATAACGTAATAAACCAAAAAACATTCAAATTTGCAAAAAATAATTTTAAACACAATTCTCTTTCGCGGTTTTGATGTTTCGGGCTACATTAGATCTAAAATCAAAGTATGCATCTAAATGCAAGATATGCATGAAGAGTATGCATTAAATATTTTAAACAGTTATATGAATCCATGTATTCTTTCATTATGTGAATGAGTACGGCACGTCAATTTCGAGTTAAAAGTATATGAATATACATGTAAAAAACAAAATAACTGAAGTAATTCGAATTTCATGTTCCATATAGTGGGTGTATTAAGAGCAAATATTGTGTAATTACTTCAACTTTTTTTGTCAAAATAGCCAACATTAAAATAATTTCAAAATTTGTATGCAATTATTTTCAGATTTTTCTTAAAATAACCACTTCCGATGAGTTTTTTTAAAATAATGGCTGCAACTTCTCAGGTAAGCATGGAATTACATCTGATGTGCATATTTTACGCAATCGACTTATTTAATGGGAGTAAAGTACATTTTGAAAAAAGCTTTACAACTTTTTATAAAACGGGCGTAATATTAAAATATACATGCGGCAGCATTATGTAAAAGAAATGTTTTTTCTGTGTAATAGCGAAAAATATTTTGGTGTTTTCCCGTCTCTCAGAGAAATTGGTTTTGCTTGTCTTTTTCTTTCTTTCCTTTTTTAGGTGCGTTCGTAATTATGTAAATACGTAGCACCTATAGTTGCCGTTCAGTCCGTCCGTCCGCACATAACAACGCAAAAACTACCAAACCGAATCGTTTGAAATTTAAAATATATAATAATTAGATATTTTTTTCGAGTCACTTCAAATTTTATGAAAATCGGATGCATAGATCAATTACATGGACAATCAAAAGTATTCCATTACATTACGGTCAATGAGGAAAAAAGTTTCAAATACATTTTACACATTTCAAATTTAAAATGCATAATTATTACATAACTACGTCAAGTTATTTCAAATTTTATGAAAATCGGATGCATAGATCAATTACAGGGACAATCAAAATTATTCCGTTACATTATGTTTAATGGAGAAAAATGTTCCAAATGCATTTTAATGGTGTTACACTCATTCGAACATAATAAAATTGATATGCATCTATAAAGTACGTATCATAATTTACATTTTACATAATCTGTGATGCAAAGAACATTTTTTATTGATTTACAAGGCCACACAAAAGTATTCCATTACATAATGGTATGTGGAGAACATTGTTTAATGCAGATGTTAATTGTAATTAGCTATTTATAATTTTATGAGAGTGATATATGAGAGTGATATTTTTAAAACTACGTTATCGTACGAACGCACTTCATTTACTATGCTTCACGTGCAATTTCCAACTTTTTTATTTTTTTTATTTTTTTATTTATTTTTTTTTTAAGAGGAAATAAGAGATGAACTCGGTGAGAAAAAGAGACGCAATCATATTATTAGGTAGATTTCGTATGAAATATTAGGTAGATTTCGTATGAAATACTACCTATTGCATTGTCTCCCATGTTGGAATTTCTGAAAAATTTTTGCGGATCTACACGAATCATGACTCCTAGACCCCAAAACTACCATCAGTAAAAAAGTTTATATATATATCTATCTATCTATCTATCTATCTATCTATCTATCTATCTATCGGTGTATATCACTTTCTTCTAGACACGATAACTTCCATAATTATGCTCAGATCTTCATCAAACTTTTACATAAAATCAAAGGGCATAAAATCTCGGTTAAGTTCGTTAATGGGCAAAATCGGACCAAGGAGGTGAAAGTTAGGAGGGTTTTTGTGAAAACAGAAAAAACGCGATAACTTTTTAATTAAAATAGATATCGAATCAGTTTAAAGTTTATATTACTTCTAAAAAATGAGGAAAAAGTTTATGCGTGACAGATTTTTGATAAAGTTAAAAGTGGGCTCAAGGGGCGAAAAAAACATGGTTTTTGGGAGAAAAAAAATCATAACTTCGTCAATTCTCAAGATATCAAATCCAACTAAATTTTATATAAATGTACTCAATATTATCTAAAACTTTTGTATTTACAAGTTTTTGATAGGACCAATTTTTACCAATGAAAAAAATTAAAAACGAAAAGAAAAAGGGGGGAGGAAAAAGAAAAAAAACCATAACTTACTCAATTCTTAAGCAATTAAATCTAATTAAATTTATTTTACATCTTCACAATAATATCTACAATTTTTATATTGACAAGTTTTTCATAGAACCAATTCTTATAGCAAAAATAAATTAAACAAAAATAGGAGTTGGAGAAAAAACCTCAAATCCAAACTGCTTATATTCTGACTCATTTTAAAATTCATTTTTGATTTTAAACGCATCCAAATGACAGATCCTATTATTTAGCAACTATATAATGCGACGTATTGGCCAATTTTTTGATAAAGGCAGAATATATTTCTAAAAAGGCTGCCAAAAAAGGTATTTTGAACAGATTTCCCGAAGTTTTCATCATTAAAAAATTCATTAAGTATAACAAATTGCGTTTTTTATGCGTCATTTTTAAATTCATTTTTGTTCTCAAACCCATCCAATTTACAGGTCCTATTATTTAGGAACTATATAACTTGACGTATTGGGCGGTTTTTTGATAAAGGCAGAATATATATTTTAAAAGGCTGCCAAAAAGGGTATTTTGAACAGAATTTCACGAAGTTATCGTGATTAAAATTTGCGGAAATTTAAGAAATTGCGTTTTTACCGAGTCATTTTTAAATCTTTTTTTGTTCTCAAACGCATCCAATTTACAGGTTCTCTTATTTAGGAACTATATAATGTGACGGAGTGGCCAGTTTTTTGATAAAGGCAGAATATATTTAAAAAAAGGCTGCCAAAATGGGCACTTCGCACAAAATTTCCCAAAGCGACATGATTAATGAACTGTGGGTATTCAAATAACAAATTGGTTATTTTATGACTCATTTTTAAATCCAATTTTGCTCTGACACACATTCAATTGACAGTTTTTTGTTACTTAGGAACTATATAATGTGCGTATTCGTCGATTTTTTGATAAAGGGTGAATATATATATTTTAAAAGCTGTCAAAGTAAGCACTTCGCAAAAAAATTTCCCAAAGCGATCATGATAAAAGAATTGAGGTTGTATTCAAATAACAAATTGTTTATTTTATGACTCATTTTTAAATTCAATTTTGCTCTCAAACGCATTCAATTGACAGTTATTTGTTATTTAGGAACTGTGTAATGTGCCGTATTGGTCAGAGTTTTGATAAAGGCTAAATATATATTTAAAAAAAATCTGTCAAAGTAGGCACTTCGCACAAAATTTCTCAAAGCGATCTTGATTAAAGAATTGTGGATGTATTAAAATAATAAATTGGTTATTTTATGACTCATTTTTAAATTCAATTTTGCTGTCAAACGAATTTAATTAACAGTTTTTTGTTATTTAGGAACTATATAATGAGCATATTGTTCAATTTTTTAAATAAAGTAAGAATATAATTCAAAATATATTGCCAAAATGGGCATTTGAGTAAAAATAGGCTTTTTTTTTTTTTTTTTTTTTTTTTTTTTTTGAGATGAAAACTTTTCGAAATCTACCTCCGCCTATAGGCCATGCCGAAAGGGATTTTTTAAAATCAAAATAAGTCTTCCAATGTTAAATGAAAGGCAATCATTCTGGCAACTTATCCTTCACGGCAATAATAAAGATAACAATAATTAAGACACAATCTTGGCGCAAATAGTTTATTCCCTTTTTCTAAATATTTCACTAAAATTATTTTTATGATCAGAGATGTTTTTGAAGATTGTTTAAATGAAAATAAAAGATATTAAATATTATTTGATTTGGTGTTTTATGTTATTATTTTCTTTAGTTTTTATACTAGGATTATCTTACATTGTCAATTAGCTTTATGGAGAAAGTATTAGCACAACTAAAATAATTATTCCCGTATTATCTAACATTACATTAGTTTGCTGTACCTCTTTTTTATTCTTTTTTTTTTTGTTATCAGAAGACAGACTCATTATATGAATGTAAATATAACATAGATAACATAATATATATAATGTAAATATATTATATAGAATGTATAAAATTTCGCCAAATACAAATATTTAGTTTTAGTTTTAGATTCTTAACCCTGTGTATCACGAATTTTAATTCAAATCAAATTTATAAATTCACTTTTCTGAAATGGCTTAGTTAATATATATTGTTAAAGACTGTACAAAAATTTGGTTTACTGCCTATGAGGCCTGAGAATTATTGTTAAATTGTACATGTTAAATATTATTTCACTCCTCAGTTCTGATAACATCTGGAGGAGACACTAAAATCAATTTTTTAAATAATTTAAATGCTTCTAGAAATGTTAAAATTACTTCTAGACCTTTTTATTAAATATGTTCATATCATAAGAATCGATATCGATTAGTACATCTTTAGAGATGTATGGTAATTTTAAACCGGTATTTGTCATCCCTCGTATAGTTTGTTTCAGGACTGATTTAGCTGTTTAAATGCTAAAATTTATCCGAAATCAAATTTTTAAAATACTGTATTATAATTTATGTTGCATTCTCATATATGTTTCAGATGACCAAGAGGTTTTTTTAGTGCTTATTTCAAAAATCTTGTAGAATTTAAATATAACTTAAAAAACCAAAAGGCAGTTATGTAATCTGACCTAACATGCCTCCAAAAAAAGTGCAAATTGTTACTGTTTCTGCTGCAAGTAGAAGTAGCATAGAAGAACCACAAAATCAATTAGAACAATAGTTAATGACTCAGTTGTCTGCGTATTGTAGAAATAACAAATTTTCGAATGGTATAGAAGAAAACTCAAATTAAGTTCAAATTACATTTGCAATAACTTCTCTCAGAAACGAAAATTATTTTGAAGTTTCTTTTAATCACGATACCATCTCCATGCATTCTACATTTTTTATTCTGATTGATGTATTGCGTTTGGCATTTCCATACTTTTCAAATAAACCTTCATGATGTTTGTCTTGTTTTTATCGATTTAACCTTTTCAATTCCTCTACAAAATGACATTATAAATGACAGAAGAAATATATTTTCTGAAATTGTTCATTAGGCATTTAGTAATTTAGGTTAAAATATATCGATCTAAAACTACAAATCCCCTTGAAACTTTTAATAACCATTTGTAAAATTTAATAACCATTAACCTAAATTAGCGTAATACAAATTTAAGCACTTTAAACAAATAAATAATCTGCAAATCCCTTCTAAAAAATATTAAAAGATTTAAGATTAAAGTTGCTTATGAAAATGTATACGTTTTTCTTGGTCACACTGTCTTTTGAACATTTTTAGACATTTTGCATAGAAAAAAAAAAATCAGCTAGTAAGAAGTGATGCAAAAATGTAAAATATTAAACAGTTTAGTTTTTATAAGTAAAAGAACAGAGGTTCCCGAATGAGGACTCAGAGACTGAAAAGGTTATACAAGAAATAATATACCCGTCCATTTTACAATAACTCGCAAACTATAAAATTCAATTCTAAATGCACAGTAACTTTTAATTTCTCTTAACAATTTTATGAACCTAAAAGAAAAAAAAGTTGGAAATTTTACATCAAATGTGGCGAATAATTCATACTGTAACTAGTTTTATAAATATTCAGAGCTTGGCGCAATATATGTGTTTTGCACATTTATGCAAAAAATGCATGAATACAAAAATATGACAATTATATATATTAAATTCAGTAATATGGAATAAATACGAATCAATCTTAAACAAGATGTATTCTGGGAAACCTAGAATCATTGGCTATCATGTTATATCATTGAATTAATTACATATGATAGGATTTAATAGAATAAAGAAAATCTTTATTAATGTCTTTCTAATTTCTGATTCGATGTTCAAAAAATTTGAATGACTTGAAAAAATTCTGCATCAATCATATATATTAAATTTCAAATAATTCGGTTTATTTAGTTTCTGCGCTGTTATATGCTGACAGATTGCAAGGCAGACGGTTGACAAGATGACGACTGTAAGTGCTATGTATTTATGTAATTACAAACGCGCCTAAAATTCACGACATTCAAAACCGCTACATGAAATACTGAACGTCGGGACTTTCAGATTGTGAAACAGCTCAAAAATAATTAAAACATTTTTCCAATAACTGTTTAATTGTACAGTTCGCTAAAAAGTAAACCATTATGAATTTTGCTTCATTTAAACTTCACAAATCAGGAGGTAGTTATAATATATGACCAAACATGTCTTCCCCAACAGATTGTTGCGATTTATTCCTCCGTAGCATAGAAAAATAATAAAATGAATCAAAACAATACTTATTGACTTAATTTTCTGCGCATTGTAGAAATTGCAAATTTTCGTCTGACATAAAAGAATACTCAAATTACGCTCAGATTACATTTGCAATAATTTCTCCCAGAAGCGGAAATTATTCAGAAGTTGTTTGTGATCAGGAAACCTTCTCCATGCATTCTGCATTGTTTAGTCTTATTTCCATTTTCTTTACAAACAAATCACTGGATCTATTTACTTTAAAGAGAATATTTTTAAATTGTGTTACACTTTCTTATCTCAAGAGGGATAAAAATGGGTTGGAAAGAGTTTAGTATCTTCGCCTATGTTAAATAAATTTGGATGATATTTGTCTCATTTTTTTACTTAATAAAATAAATAGGAAATGCGTTTTTGCTTGTAATCACACCGGTATTATACATAAAAGTTGTTTTGTTACATCGATGTATAAAAAACTATTGTAAGTGTAAGATTTGATCTCTAGGATCCGGCTAATTCATCTCACTACATCGGTTATTACATCGTCTCACAACATTCCAATAGTTTCGGACAATAAAACTTGTCCATCACCAGGGAAATATCAAGAAATTACCAATATGTAGATTTCATTCAGAACCTCTATATTTACATTACACAACTTTCTTTTTTTTTAAAGTTGTGTAATGTAGATATTGTTTTATTGTCCGAAATTATTGTGTGTCCTGTATTATGTATTATTGTCCAAATCTATTAGAATATAATCCTACTTTGTTATTGCAAGTAGTATGTGATTTTAATTATAGATTTTAATATATATAGTATACATTTATGAACCTAACTTATTGTTTATTTATCATAATACATTGTAATAATTCTTTTTAGTAGTAACTATTTTAGTAACAATTATAAACTTATTTTACGATATACTGATATCGTACAGATATTGTAAAAAAAAAAAAAGAAAAGAAAAAAGAACTTTTGCCTCTTTAAAAGCTGTTTTTTTTTCTTTTTCTTCTGTAAATTTTTTTAATAACGAATTTAGAATTTACTTTATGTTACTAAGTGACCCATACGTCACTTAGGATGATGCAGATTATTCAGCAATTTTCAGTAGAATCAAATAACATAATAAACCAGTGTCCATAATTGACTAATCTCTCTCCATATTGCAGAAATTACAGGTTTTAGGTTGATGCAAAAGAAAATCCAAATTCAGCTCAGATTAAATTTACGTTAATTTCTTTCAGAAGTGTAAATTATTCACAAGTTATTATTGAATACGATACTGTCTGGTTTTCTGTCCTTTCGTTTACTTCCATTTCCAATTTATTTAAAAACAAGCTTAAATTATTATTTTAGAAAAAATTAAATATCGCTAAATAATAGTAACTTTGTCATCAGAAAGAAAATTTGTTGGGAAGAGTTTAATGCTTTTACGTTTAAAAAAAAAATAAACATTGAACAATGTTTATCTGTTGTATTTTTTAAATTAATAAAGGAAATAAGATATGTTTTCAAAATTAAAAATTAAAAATAAACAATATTATCAGTATTAAAGGAAATTCGTTCTGTAATCTTGATATTAAAAATATTGTTTACTGTGTGAATAAAAGGCTTAATCAAGTTTTTTTTTCTTTTACATTTCATTGAAGGCATCATTATAAAAACAGCCTTTTACAAATAATAATAATAATAATAATAATAATAATAATAATAATAATAATAATAATAATAATAATAATAAGTTAAAATTAAAAATTTATAAAAACTGCCTTAGTAAAAATTTATGAAAACTTATTAACACGTATGTTTTTTTTTTTTTTTTTTTTTTTTTTTTTTTTTTTTTCGTGGGAGGGGGGGGGGATTGCCAAATCTGAGTAATGAGAGATAATACTGAGAATAGAGCTATAACACACACATAAATACATTTTTGAAAAATTACCAGAATAAAGCGAATTCCTTTCAAGTTACGTTGAAACTAGGATTTACGGAAAGAGCTCTCCAAGTGTGATTAAAATTAAAATCAAATCTTTTATAAAATAAAATATTATTTTCATGCAGTATTTCGATATTTCTTCTTTACTGTTTTCGTAGATTAGCGAACATATTGCACAATAGAGATTTAGATTTTAAGAGAAGATTAAAGCAAATCATATTATTATTTCACATTTCTATACTTAAATTAAAGAAAAAATATTTTTAAAAATTACAATCTAAAAAATCAGAAAGGTATATAACAAGCTAGGAAATCTGCTTTTTCGGGTAAAGATTCCTCGCCCCGCATCTAAATAAAATAATCTTTTTTTTTTTTTTTTTTTTTTTTTTTTTTTAACTATTTAGAAAATGGTTGTTGCTTTCGATCTAGAGATAGCTGAGATAAATCTGATACCTTGTGCTGTCCGTATTTATTATATTCTGCTGATTATTCTACGTTTACGGTCAAGAAATATAATACTTCTTTGCCACAGTGATAATAAGGATTAAAAAATACAAAAAAAAATTAATAACTCAGAAATAAATTGAGATGCAGCTTTCAAACAAATTGCATTTAGACGTAAACTGAAATTTCATTTAAAATTTTTTATGATTGGTCCGAGAATGTTAATGTTTAATCCTTGGCGTAAGTAATATATGACTCTGTTATTATGTAAGCCACGTTTTCATAATCATAAAAATTATGTTTATTATTATTGTTTTTTTTTTAACCCTCTGACAGTCTTTCAAAAGGGCAAAATTGTAATGTTGTTTTCTCTACATTTTGTTTTAAATGCTAAAAAAAGACGATTATATCAAAATTATGTAAAAAACTTGAATACGAATATGAATGTTATCCTTCAAAGCTTTAACTATTTTTCAATGAATTAAAAATCTATTAAATGAGCACAATTATATTATTTTAAATATTGCCTGTATTGCAGTGAAACCTGGAGCTTAGTGAACGTGTTAACACGGGTTTGTCAGTGAAAGGGTTAATATGAAATTTATTTATAAATCTAAAATTTTAGTTTTTAAAAATATCATTTTCCAAATGGTCGGTGTATTTTGTTAAATTAATTTTTTTTTTAATTTTTATTTTTAATACAATCAAGAATAGAATTGCTAAAATTTCGAATATGTTCTGGGCTTAACATAGAAGCGTTATATTTGGAAATTTTCACGCTCCCACTCAGTCTTCTTTTTTAGAAATCTTTTGAAGTTGAATACGAATATCTAAATAATTGAATAGTTTTTTCAGTTGGACCAAACATGTCTCAAGTAATACTGCAAATTATCTAGTTTTTTTTTTTTTTTTTTTTTTTTTTTTTTTTTTTTTTTTCAGTGGATCGAAGAAAACTAAAAAGAGTCAGAAAGATAGTCGCTGATTTTATTCTTTTCACATTGTAGAAAAGCACAAATTTGCAGTATATCTGTGGCCAGATTCCGTTTGAGATCGAAATTTTCGCACTCCCTCTCACTATCTTCCTTTTAAGCACTTAAGCTGAAAATTGCTTATGCATTCGGTTTGTCTGTCCGTTTGTCCACGCTCTAACTTCCGGAAATATACTCGGATTTTCGTGAACTTGATAAAACTTATTTAGGGTCACCAAATCATGCTTGGTATTGGATAAGAAGTATGTATGCTTAATAGTTAATTTACAGGGACACTCAAAAAAATTCGATTACATTGTCGTATATGTGAAAAATCGTTTGGAGAGTATTTTAATAGCATTGCTATTTCAAAAATATCAAAACTGATACTAAATCACTGAATTTCGCCACTATCATGTTTAAACCGAGCATTCATAACATTTGTTATAAATTTACAGAAATACAAAAAAGAAATCGATTTTGCATTATAATTGCTGGAGAATACTTTTTAAAATTCCGTATGCGCTTTTAAATTTAATTAGTTTTTTTTTTTTTTTTTTTTTTTTTTTTTTTTCATATTTCTCTTTATATACAGGGTGAGTCATAAATATCGAAACAATAGGCTATCTCCTTAAATATTGCCCATAGACCCATACTTCCAATTGCAAAGTTTCATAAAAAAAGGGGAATTTTTCGATAAGATATGTTGCAATTCCATGGGGGGTCTATTTTTAAAAATACGAAATTTTTTTTATACGGCCCCCAGAGGATACAACTTTCAATTACAAAATTTTTCCTTATCCATTCCTGAATTGAACAAAAAAAAAATTCAACTTTTAAAAATCTTTTTATATATATATATTGTTACAAAAAAGCTGTTTGCTGCAAGATGAGTCTAATCGCTTGTCATGAGTGTTACCACTTTTCAGGAACCTTACTGTAACTAAGAATCAGAATTTTATTAATGCATTTGTTACTTCACTTAAATTAATTGTTTTGTCCATTAGAACTTTCTAAATTCTTTATTATAACTGCAATGAAAATAATTAATTTTTAATTAAATTTGTTTTTAATCAGAAGTTATACCCTTTATTTAAGAAGCAAAGTAACACTCATGGCATAAACAACTATTAAAATGCTTTAAATTTATGAAATAAATAAATACTAATACATTTTTTAGTTATTAATACATATGTAAGAACCTTAAGCAATTTTTTAATTAATTATTGATACAAAAAAAATCAGAATGTTTTATCGAGGCCACACTTATGAGAAAAATAGTGACTGGGCAAGACATTTCTTGAAATTTCTGAAATATAAATAAAAAAACTCGCAAATAATCTACTGCTTAGAATGTTGTAAACTATAAGCAACTCATACTTGAGTAATTTTTTATATTTAAACCAAATTATTTTTTCAAATTTTGTTTTACCTAATACGGCAATACATTTGAAAACCACCCAAATACAAAAAAGAAATCGGTTTTGCATTATAATTGCTGGAGAATACTTTTTAAAATTCCGTATGCGCTTTTAAATTTAATTAGTTTTTTTTGCATATTTCTCATAAATATCGAAACAATAGGCTATCTCCTTAAATATTGCCCATAGACCCATACTTCCAATTGCAAAGTTTCATAAAAAAAGGGGAATTTTTCGATAAGATATGTTGCAACTCCATGGGGGGTCTATTTTAAAAAATACGAAATTTTTTTTATACGGCCCCCAGAGGATACAACTTTCAATTACAAAATTTTTCCTTATCCATTCCTGAATTGAGCAAAAAAAAATTCAACTCGATATCTACAAAACCCCGAAAGATATTAAAATCCAAAATTTTTCAAAATTCGTGACTTACACCACTTATGCATAATTCTGAGCGCAGCGATATCAGTTTATTTGCAGTACAATTTAAGGATCGACCATAAATTTACGCATTGTTAAATGTCGATCTAATACTTTAACGACAGTAATTTAACTTTTAGATATAAAATAAAAGCGTATAGGTTTTTGCTTTAAAATTCTTTGAAATATGCTAGATGTCTGCAATATCTCGAGAATGGCGCCAACCTCGTCACTGGCACGACCCATTGGCCGGGCCGTCTTAACGCTTATTAAAAGTGTTATTAAATTAAGTGATATTAATTAAGTTCTCATTAAAAATGTCTTAAAAACTTATTGCTGTAGGCATTAAGTTTAGTAAAAATAGTAATAGCGATAATGACACTTCTATTAACGGAATCATTGGAAATATATTTTAATAAATTACATTTTTAATAAATTACAAAATCTATTTTTACTATTCAGTTTCAAGATTTATGGTGGTTTTAAACCTATTTTTAGTTTCTTCTATCTTTACAAGAAGAAAGTATTGGATTCATGAAAATTTTGAATTCCAGTTTTCGACGGATTCACACGTTTTAGGGCTCAGAGATACCGAAAAACATGTTTTTACAAAATGTCCGTCTGTGAGTCACTGCGCAATGAAAAAATTTGAAATAGACGTGATAAAAAATGAGGTTTAAATCAACTGACGCGTTTAAACAATAATTAAAGAAATTGAGAATGGCAAAACTTGAACAAAATCTGAAATCGAAACTATATAGGACGGAGTAAATCACCTAGAAAGTTTTAAAAAGCATTTAAACGTTGGGAGCTCATCTTTGTTTAAAGCTAAATGCACTTTTCTGCATCAAATGTTTTCATTTTAGTATTTCTCATTTTTAAACAGTTAATAACCGTCAATGACCGTCGGTTACGGTAATAGTCCCGCGAGTTCAATAGCTTTTTAACATCTCAAAAGAAAAAAAAGCCCAAAGAGCCGAAAAAAGGTTTTAGCTCAGAAAATTTACTTTTAAAAATATGATTTGTTTACAAAAAATTGGATCTCTTTTTTATATTGCTATTTTAAATAATTTTATTTAAAAAAATAAATATTATTTAAAATGCTGAGTCAAAATTGAAAATTAGGCATTTTCATTTAATCAGAAGAAAAAAATTCAACGCGACAAATAATATTTTGAGTTATAACAATTTTAATTTACTCTAAATTTTTTGAAAAAAAAAAGTATTTTATTAAGAAGTCTTATGATGTGATAAATGCTTACAAATTATATGATTAACCACCACAAAACATTCAAAATTCTAACTCTATAAATAAGTAAATAAAATAAATGTTTCCTGGAACCATGACAGCAACATTGTTTCTTCAATTACACGCATTTCAATTTGTGTCTGATCCCTTGAAACCTCACCATTTATTAAAATTGTCATAACTCTCTGAGTTTTAAAAATATCAAAATTATTTTTTTTTTTAGCCTCCGATGCCATTTCTTTCAGACAAGCTAAAAATGTCGTGTCATCAGTCCTGAATTTTCTACTTAGCCGATTTTGATAATTATTTTTTTTAATGAAAGCTATTTATTAGTAGTTGTGCCCATTTTAGTTATTGTTTAATTTATTTCCATTTTTATATTTTATTTTTAATTTTAAAAGCTTTTTCGTGACATTTATTCAAAATGGCGGCAAAAAAGTTTAGCTTTTCTCTCGATAATAAAAATTTATTTTCCAAAATGATTGCGTATAATTATGCACTAATTGAGTTAATATATATATATATATATATTTACTGAGAAATAATATTAATAATGTAAATAAAATAACAGAAAATAATTTATGATAAAAATTAATGTCTAAATCAAAATAAGAGAAATTTCAAATGAGAAAAATGATGTCATTCAGCAACCAGATAAATGGGAATTACAATATTATTACGGATGCCTTTTTCATATTACTAATAACAGCAACTTTTAAAAAACATTTGAAGAGAAAATGATGTCACTATTTAAAACATCGCATTTTTACTTATAACGATAATAGGTACTACTCTGTTATCCCGTAGATCAATTTTGCCAAATTATATAAATCGCCAAACTAATAGCCAAATTATACATATTGACATAAATTTTATTTTAAATAACGAAAAACAAATAATTAGTAGACTATTAATAAAAAGTCGAAATAAAAACCACTTAATGATATTTTAAACACATGAATCGTATTTAATGTCATTGAATGTGACATTTACGATCATCCATTATTGGCATTTAATCTTATAGTTTGGCGATAATTTTTTGGTCGACGGGATCGGGTACCCAAAATTACATTTCAATATTTCTTTTCATTATGGACACTGAGATTGAGATTTTACTTTCAGATGACTTCAGTTAGTGAAAATAATGTCACAATAAAAATAAAATTAGTTTTTTTTTTTTTTTTTTTTTTTTTTTTTTTTTTTTTTAATAAAATTATTTTTCTGTGAGTGCATATAAAATAAAATTTCTGGATTTCGCCGTCACTCAGATTACAATTTTAACGGAAGATGTGCGAATATTTGCACGCAAAATTGTAACTGGCACACTTGACATTTACTTTGTAAATATATTTATTATATATTGATTCAATAATGTAATTAATTTTGCTTTTTTTATATACCAAATCGATCGGGTCTTTTAAACATTTCATTTGTCGAATTCGACGGGATTCCACTCGTTTTATTGTTAAATTGCATTTTCTTTTACACAGAGTCTATAAAAAAGCGTTTAAACTAAAGAAAGAATCCGTTTTTGATGAATCTAGTCAATGAAGAAGTAGCACGTCAAATTGTATCTCTTTATCATTCCGCAGTTCCAATGTCTCAGAGAGAAATTGCTATTCAATTGGGTATTTAACGCCGTTCTGTTTGCTATTATATTGATAAACACAAAAAAAATGAAGTTAGTTCATTGCAATCTAAACGGGGTCGCCCTTCTAAAAAACCTCTATCGATTTTTTTAAATTTATTTATTTATTTATTTTTCTAATCGGAGGCGAAACTGAATTCCGCAATGGCAGAATCTACATTCAACTTGTTTTTTTTTTTTTTTTTTTTTTTTTTTTTTTTTTTTTTTTTTGAACTTAGGAATGGATAAGGAAAAAATTTCTAACTGGAAGTTGTATCCTCTGGGGGCCGTATAAAAATTTAATTTTCGTATTTTGTAAAATAGACCCCCATGGAGTTGCAACTTATTTTATCAAAAAATTCACCTTTTTTATGAAACTTCGCAAATGGAAGTATGGGTCTAGGGGCGATATTTAAGGAGATAGCCTATTGTTTCGATATTTATGACTCACCCTGTATACATACTATACCTTATATGCATTACTATAAAGTATACACATACCATTCTCCTTATCAGAGCAAATTGCTGAAGGGAAATTTTCAATTGAAATATATGCATTTCTTAAATAAACTTAATTATGGAATGCATACTTTTAATAGATAGAAAACTCTAAATCATTTACAGGGCTTCTAAAAAAATCAGATGATTTTCCGATTGTAGATGGGAACAGCTGAAATTCTTTTTTTGACATGCGTTATGCATTTCCATATGGTGAATTGAGACGCAATATTTTAATTTTTTAAACGGTGCAGTTTTGTTACATCACTCAGAATGTGTTGGAAAATGTTACATAATCTATACTTGACCCATGATTTTTCTTTCTTGTTTTGATATCTTTTGAAGTTAAAAACATATATCTAAATAATTGAATAGTTGTTCAATAGTTTGTCTAACATGTCTCTAGTAATACTGCAAATTATCCAGCGTTATTCAGTGGATGGAAGAAAACTAAAAAGAATCAGAAGGATAGTCACTGATTTTATTCTTTTTACACTGTAGAAAAAGCACAAATTTGCAGTATATACAACTCAAGCTGCGCCCAGATTCCATTTGCGATAATTTCTCCCAGGAGCGAAAATTATTCAGAGATCGTTATTAGTCACGATACCTTCTTCGTGCGCTCTTCATTTTTATTCTTATTCCCATTTTATTCAGAAGCAAACCATTGATCAAACGTTATAAAAAAAAGAATATCATTAAATTGTGATACACTTTGCTACAGAAAAAAATACAATGTGTTGGAAGGGGTTTAGCATTTGCACGCTTTTCAAATAAACGTTAAAGATATTTGCTTTATTTTTTTCGCTCGTATAAGGAGATAACAGTATATGTGTGTTATGTTTTAGTTAAAAAAGGTAGTAGTCATTTGATAATACCAAAAAAAGTGGTTTCGTGACCTTTACATATAAAATAATATGTAAAATTAATATTTGTTATTTGAGCAAAAGTTTTTATCCCAAGTTGTTGGCTGTAATAATAATAATAACAATCTAAGAATGGTCTTGTTGAAGTTTATAGTATTTCATGGTCTTGTTTATAGCATAGCGCATGTACGGATGTATTTTTGAAAAATTACTGGTCTAGATAATATATTTACAGTTTTTGTAGAAAGAAAAGATTATTATTTTTAGGTGCGTTCGTAATTATGTAAGTACGTAGCACTTATAGTCATCATCTGTCCGTTTGTCTATCTATCCGTCTGTTCACATGTAATAGAACAAAAACTACCCAGCCGAATTATTTAACCCCTTGCGGCGAGGTGGTATACCTATGAAACTACTGAATTTTAATTTCCAAACGCTACATTGGCACCAGAATTTTGGTAAACATTTTTTTTTTTTTTTTTCTGTACAATATAGAGTACAATTCTGGATTACATAAGAATTTTCGTAAGCGTTCAGCAGCCGAATTCATGCAGTATTATTCTAAAACACAGTGGGCAAGACAATCATTATGATCACTGATCGAATCCGTCTAAGTAGTTGTAAATTGCCAATCCCTGTCTTACAACAACAGATCCTGAAAACTCCTATCAATGTTTCTCCCCAAAATTTTATCGTATTTATAACGAATTGCTTAAATAGCTTGAGTGATAAATTCAACAGTGAGAACAAGACATCGGTATGCTCTTGCTCATCAGAACAAGCCTAGAGTTTGAACAGTTTTTTATTATTTTGGGTTTAAGATACTGATTTCATATTTGCATTCTTTTAACCAAAACAATAATATTTCAAAAGTAGAGTTTAAAAGTTAGAATATCAATAGATATCATATTTCTCCTCAATGTATAGTCTTATTGGTTTTTAAATTTAGGAAGCGTTCGTTTACGAATTAAACCTCTAATTTCTTTTAAGTATATTTTAAAATTCTTGTGCACATTTTGTGAATCACTCATAATTGTTGAGTTAACCAATCTGTGGAACGTACATTATTCAAAACATTTTCCGTCATGATTTGAAAGGCGAATAAATTTACTTCTATTTTCGAATATCTTACCGTGCCTCTGTTGATCATGTTCTGCTTAGCTCGACTGCAAGTGGCATACGTGAATAGTCCAGCTCCTTTCTGGCGTTCCTGGCAAGTGCGGAGAATGTTGAGTAAACAGCTTATTCCTTCGTGTATATCCGAAACGAATTCTTCCAGAAAACTGGGAAAAAGAAAATGTGCTATTTACATTCACATAAATATGTCATTAAAAATAGAGAAAAATAAGACTAATATTTATTGAAAGAGGTATATATTACCTGATACATTTATTAGATTTTAAACCTTTTTCAATTCAGAGAAACAGCTTAAATATTTTATGGAAGAGTTTTAATAGCTTTAATACAATGAAATGTCAGTAAAATAGAATCACCCTTTTAGAAGCTACTATTTCTCCTCTGGTCTTATAACGACTCCTACATCAAGAGATATAGTTTCAACAAATCTACGGAAATGTTTCAAATCCATAGAATACCTTACATCCATTATATCAGTCACGCATACTAATACGGGATGAAGTACTTGCAACTCGTTTTCAAGAGTATTTCCACGATAGAGAAAGCGATTTTAAATCCAATATTCTTAATATATAGATATTTATATTTGGAGATTACTCTAGAGATTATCTCTGGAGATTATTCATGATGAAAAAATGTTTGGGAACGGGACCTTTTGCAGGTGCAGTTATTTTACTTGAAACTCTATTTTGCACACGTCTTTGTAAAAAAAGTAAGAGAGAGGTAGGAAAAAAAAGCTAAATTAATCATTCTTAGTGAAAGTCACTTACTGCAGAGAAGGAGCTTTGTACAACTATTGCCAAGAAAAAACACTGCTGCCCATCACTGAACCGCCTTGTATGCATCCCACTTGGTATGCTAGATCCAGTGAACTTGACACTATATTCTTAATCTACAATAATCACCATCCATCTACTTAGCAATAACTGCTAATCTTTAATCACCACGCTTACCCATGCAAATCAGCGTGAAAGTAGTAGCGTGCACTGACATGTGATACTTTGGTGCGTCTTCTGTTCCTGAAGCTTCATACTATTTCTACTAAGTATCGTATGACATGCTCACTCGATGGTTATTTGACGTAAGGTTTGATTTCATTGGCTTCACATAATACATGTGGTTATTTTGAGCGTTCAAGTTAATTCAAACATGACTTTCATTGTAGTTTACTGAAATAACATTCCCATTTTCGCTATTCATATATTTTCGTCCGATGCTGTTAAAACTTTTGTGCTAAGTTGAATCAACTTTTCGTAATGCGGTAAATGCAAATATAAAATGCTGAAACCTTATTCCAACTTTTGATATTCAGGTTGAACCATAGTTCCAAATGTTGGAACGAGATTTTTAACTTTATACTCTTGAAGTTGTGTAAGGATACGGAGCTCTTTTTGAAATTGAACGACCCTTTATTGCAATTGCGTAATTATTTGTCTTCAATTGATCGCATCTAAATCGCTAGCATTAGATGCACCATCAAACTTTCAATACTAGTTAATAGAGCTAATACATAAAATAAGGTTTATCATACGGCAAAGGCAGTGTCCGTACATGTGTAGGAATCAGGCAGTACCATTTTTTTCCCACAAAACTTTCAATCTCAAATGCAATGGTACTTCAGTATATAATAATTAAATAATAAATGTAATACCTTTTCAGTTTTTAACTTTAAAAAAAATTAGAAAGATGATTCTCATGAAAAAAGACATTTTCAAAATGAGAAAAAATTAAATTTTAAAAAAGTTTAAAATGTTTAAATTAAAATGCATAAATTTGTTACAATTTCTTTCTAACTGTTTCATGAATATTTTTATCAACACAAAAATTATCATAATACATATTTAATTTGGCATTTGAGCCATTATTTTGACATACACATCCAGGTAAATGGCTGTATATATAAGTATCTGTGTTGCATTGGATTTATTTTATAAAAAGTGCATATATATATATATATATATATATATATATATAAGTACAATCATAAAACATTTTTTGACAATAGTTTCTAATAGAAAAACTGCCATATATTTATAACTTTTATGTTTTCTTTGTATTCTTAAACAAGTATTTCACTGTATAAAGGAACGTTTTGCCTGTGTGTTAAAATATACTAATGAATAAAAATTTATTTAATTCATAATATAAGCCAAGAAAATCACATCATGAAAATCTACCCACCTACGCATATATTTCAATTGACGTTGTTGAAATAATTTCTAAATGCTGATATTGAAATATTTTCTAAGTACTCCGACTATAAAGTTGTATTTAAAAGAAACTTTCATTAGCTCCATCTGTTGACATGCTAGTAAATTGAAATGTCTAAGCCAGAAAAATAGTATGGATATTAACGACACGAGGTGGAACCCGTCGAAATTCGACGACAGAAAATGTTTAAGAAGGAACTGCATTATTGATTTATAATAAATCTACAAAATTACTTACAGTAAAAAATGCATCTTATATTGATGCGTCTACCTCCCAAATAAATATTATAAAAAATACATCTTATATTGATCAGTCTAACTCTAAAACAAATATTATTTTAAGCTAAGATTAACAAAACACTATAAAACTCAGTTGTCCAAATTTTTAAATTAAACTTCAATCGCATACTTTAATCCGTAAAATATAATGAAGATCAGCTATTATGATGAATTTATCGATTGAGACTCTTATGTTTGGTATAAATGCGAATGAAAAAAACAAAATTTATTCCAAATTGACACGATCATAGAATTTCACGCGAAATTAAAACCCGTCATAATTTTCATCTTCTCAAAATTTAAACACTTACTTCTTATATCCGTATTCACTAAGTTTTAAAAAAAAAATGGTACTTTAATTTGATAATTTCAAAATCACTTTAACTCAAAACTTGAAGTTATTTAACTGATGACTAAAAACGAAATCACGAAATTTTATAACAGACGATATTGTTTTGCAAAATATACGCCTAATTTCTATTTTTTTTTTTCTTTCAGTTTTAAGAGAAAATGAAATGATTCTGTTGCCACAATTTTAAAATTGGTACTAAAAACTACAAAAAAATCAATATCTGAAAAACAAATTGAGATACAGCTTTTAAACAAATTGCATTTAAAAATACGTTTTTTTCTCTATACAATAGTGTAAAAATCGGAAATATACAATGTTTAGAAGTACAAAATTTGCGGTAGCGAAAAATGCAAAACTGAAATTGCATGGGAAAATGTTGCCATTCGCAAAATGACGTATGCGTTACGCACAGATATGTTTAACCTTTATAATATAGATATGGTTTATATACGAAATTACATACAAAAAAGTACGAATTATGTTTCTAATACTGCATACATCGTATATAACATTTACTTTTCAACAAAACTATACATAGATGGGAAAAATACATAGATAATATATATATGTAATTTGTATATTTCATAAGAATCAGCCATAAACATATATTTAACCATAACCATAATAATTTAACTACCATAAACATATCCCCAATCAAAGCAAATCTTGTAAAACTACGAAATAAAACCTTCGATTAAAATATGGATTTCATCTATATAGATTCTTCTCTTTCCATCTATAGATTTTTTTCATCAAAACATGTATTAAGTATGTATAAAACTTAACATATAAACATAAGAAGCAAAATACGAATAATAAATCGTCTGTAACCATGCTAAGAAATATTTTTGTTTAAATTTTTTTTACCTTAAATAAGAGGACTGTATATCTTCTTCAAGTCGTCTTAATAAGAAAGACAGTCTTGGGATTCCAATGGACAAGTTTTCGTCTCCTGGATGGCCAACTGTGGGGTCATTTTTTCGTCTCTCTGCAACCAGATGACGTCGCAAATAAAACACATAATCGGCAGCACTCATAAAACGGGGACGCAAAATACCCTAAAATAATAAATAAATATTACTGTTAAGTTAAAACTAGAATTAAAAGTTTTAAAATAAAATTTTAAAATGTCAAAAAAGCTTAGAAGTAATAAAGGGTGTGATTTTAATTTAAAATTTCCTATTTAAAGTGTATCTTTCTATGATTATGTACACTGTAAAAATAAATAAATAAGTAAATAAAATAAATAAAAAATCTGTAATCCTACAGCTTAAAAGTTACAGAAACCCATATGTACAGAAAAACATGCAAATTTATAAAACTAATTTTTCTAAAGCTACAGTAAAATCTACTAAAATAACAATAATAGTATTAAATTTTGTAAATGGTATTAAATCTGTAACACGGGCTGCCGTTACATAAAAAATTCTAAACATCCCAGTTTCCAAAAAAAAAAAAAAAAAAAAAAAAAAAAAAAAAAAAAAAAAAAAAAAACTTAATAATCTTACAGATTTTTTGATTTACAGTGCAAATGTGTATCCGCTATATGAATTTTTTTTGTTGCCATTAAAAAAAAAAGTTCTAGGAGTCCCAGCTTCCTATAAAAATTTTAGTAACTTTAGAGTTTTTTTAATGTATTTCTTTACAAGTAAAGCTTTTTATTTCGTATAGAAACGGCAAATAATTACTTTTTAAATTGATGGTCAATCTTTGGGCAAAAATAATTTATTTTAATCAATTTTCACCGAAAAAAGATACCGTTTTCGCAATAAAATTCCTATTAGACAATATTTAAATTTAAAAAACATTGTTTAGTCAAACAATATGTTGATATATTAAAAAAAAATAAAATTACTGCAATTCGGTTTATTTTTTAATAAAAATGCTTAATTTAATAAGCGTTTTTAATATCGTCATACGGTGCATTTGTTCTATTTTTGATTTTGAGTTGAAAGTAGGTTAAGGATTCAGATTTTCCCTTAATCTCCTGATTATTATATTTCTACACTGACAAAAAGCGAAAAAATTGCAGATAAATTGGCGATTCAATTTACAAAATAATAATTAAAACATTAAAAGTTTTTTTTTTTTCAGAAAAACAAAATTATTATTTTAGATTACAAAAACTGCAAATAAAGATTACAAAAAGTCAACTTTTTAATGAAAAAAATATTTTTATTAAATTTTTTAGGTAAAAATCAAGTTTTTTTTTTTTTTTTTTTTTTTTTTTATAGTGCAATGCAACGTCTACTTTGGCAGACCATATATTATTGCTTAAAGAAGGTTGTTTTGGTATATTTTATTGGTCGGTTATCAGTCGATTATCTTTTCGACGCTTTTTATTTAATTTTTTTTAATTTGTCCGGTTTCATTAATTTGATTTATTATTATTTTTTTATTTGCCTTTTGCTAGAGGCTCGGCTATTAGGGTCGTGAATCGGGACCTTGCAACCTGGCTTCCGGTAAACAGTCAGAATAGTAGAAGAGAAACTATACGACCACGAACGGAACGCAAATTTTCGATGTGTATAATTTAATCGATTTCATTTTTAAACTTGTCCGATTTCACTTATACTAGATTAATTTATGACACGATTTTTATTCGGTAAATTAATTATAAGCGGCTTAAATTTTCCATGAGGGTGAAAAAAGTGACGGCCAGTATTCGAACCAGGGATGTATTGGCTGAAGCCGCCAAAGCTCTTCAACTGGGCCATCCCGGACACGAAGACTGGTGGACTATTTCCCCCAAATAACCTCAATGATCATATAATGTGGTCTGATACTATGGATCAGCTCAACAGAATAAAATCGGAGGTCAATATATGGAAACTGCAGAAAACACTGCATACGAAATTATACTAGATTAATTTATGACACTATTTTTCAATCGGTTTCAGCCAATACATCCCTGGTTCGAATCCTGGCCCGGACTTTTTTCACCCTCATGGAAGATTTGCGTCGCTTATAACTAATTTACCGATTGAAAAGTCGTGTCATGAATTAATCTAGTATAATTTCGTATGCAACGTTTTCTGCAGTTTCCATATTTTGACCTTCGATTTATTTTGTTGAGCTGATCAGACCAGATTATATGATCATTGAGTGATTTGGGTGAAATAGTCCGCCAGTGTTCGTGTCCGGGATGGCTCAGTTGGAAGAGCATTGGCGGCTTCAGCCAATACATCCCTGTTTCGAATCCTGGCCCTGGCTTTTTTCACCCTCATGGAAAATTTACGATTTCACTTACTTGACTTTTCTTTACAATCTGGCTTCCGCTAGAGGCTCGGCTATTTCGAACGGCAGATTGGCCGATTAGGATCTTTTAACCTAACTTCCGCTAGATGCTTGACTATTTGGGACGGTAGTTCGAGACTTTTCAATATGGCTTCCGCTAAAGAGTCGGAATAATAGAAGAGGAGCTAAAGGACCGCGGGCGGAACGTGAATTCTGCGGTGACGGTCGGCATACTCACCCTTTGTCCGGCCGCTGGCCGCAACTCAATTTGAAGAAAATTGGCAATTTAACTTATTAATTAACATTCTATTATCTTTTCGATGTGTTTTATTTTATCAGTTTTCCTTTATTTATTCGGTTTCACTTATTTGATTTTTTTTTTCCAACCTGGCTTCAGCTAAAGCGTCAGAATAATAGAACAGGAGCAAAAAGACCGCAGTCGCCCCCCCCCCCCCCACCACCACCCGCCTTCCTCCGACCGCCGACTGAGATCCAATTTGAATTTCTGAATTTGAAGAAAATGGGCAATTTAAGTCAAAGGTTCTGGTTTTGAATTCCTCCAAAATCTCTCTTCTATGAGTTCGATAAAATTTCATCTGCTGTGATATATTTACCAATCTAGTTGAAATATTAAAGATAATATCAGATCTTCTTATAACATTAGGTATTCTCTCAATTGACATTTATTTTAAAAAAATAAAAAAAAAATAAAGAAAAGCCACGTTTTATATTCCCTTTTCAGAAATGTGTACTTTTTTTTCACATTTCAAAACATAACTACTCGCATGACGAATTGATATTAATATTTATGTATAATGCTTTTACTTCTAATTCCGGTGAGAATTACTTCTCAAACAATGGTGCTTTTGGTTGAAATTGTTTGAACATTTGAAACATGACAGAATTCTGTTTATAGCGAAATAATATGTATGATTATTTATTATACATTAGAGCTGCAACTTAAGGAATACCCCGCTGTGCAACGGACAATGATATTACTGCAAGCAGAATTTCTGCAAAATTTGAAAATTTATTAAATAAATGTATAGCAACTATAAAAGGGATTTATTGTTCTTTTTATCTGTTATATATCTGAGATTACCATTTAGATTTACGTTTTATGTTTTAATAAATTTGTGTAATGCAATAAGTATTTTTAATATCTTTATAAGCTGCATTTGTTTGAGATTTTCATTTAGGCTGATGTTTCTTACGTTGAGATTTATAAAGGAAAAAGTGAAAGTTAAATATAAAGGGTAGATTTATATACAGGGTCAATAAGAAATAAGTTTCCCATTTTAGAGGACTCTGGAATGCGTTCTGTTGGTCCAAATGAGATAAATTTGAACTTGAGATAATTCAAATGATGCACGTAACATTTATTAAATAAATATAGCCAAGAAAAGGTACAAAAACAATAAAAAATGTACTGTAATACATATAATATTTTAATATGCTTTATAAATGCTAAATAATAAATGCTGATGATTGCATTCTGGAATATGTCATATTTGTCCAAATGAGATAAGATTTGAACAACATACTACCTCTGACAATAAAGTACGGTAAATAGTCTTGTAAAATTAATGTAGAGGAAATATTAACGAAAGTTACTATACCATCCTTCGAAATAATCATCTCCCATAACTATGCACCACTGAGATCTGTTACACATGTTCTGGGAAATTCGCAAGAAGTCTTCTTTTGGGATGGAGTTCAAACAAGCTTCGTCACGTTTCATTGGATATCAGCAATATGGTCAAATATCTTTCATAAAGAGTTTGAGTGGTGAAAATAGGAAAAAGTCTGGAGGATTAAAATCTGGCGAGTATGGTAAATGCTCAATTTGCACCACCCCTCATGAATTTCTTTCGGTGTCTTGCAAAGCTTAAAACCAAACTTTAAACTGATTTTTTTTGGTCATGTTTTTGTTCTCAGTTAAGAACCAACACACTGAACAAGCATTTAGTAAAACACGTCTTACATAGAACATATACGACGCACAACTGAACAACTGTGGGGTAAGAGTGTCAACACTTGCCTCTATGCAGGTGCAGCGTTTTGTTTCCCCAGTGTTGCTAAATCGATAGTTTTTAATTCCTTCACCGAATTTTATTGTCAGAGGTAGTATAATTTAAATGATACACTTGACATTTATTAAATAAAACATAACCAGCAAAAAGTACACAAAACAGCTAAAAGGTAGTATTTAATATACTTTATAAATGTTAAATAATAAATGTTTGTAATGAAAATGAAGGAGAACATATTGAGCATCTTTAATGCTACATTTTTATATTGGGTCATCCGGAAAATTGACCGATATACTTCTGTTGAGATAATATTAAAATGATTTAATGATACCGAAAATTATGAACAGATTTATTAGAAAATAAGTATAGGTAAAATATTTTTATTTAAAATAGCCACCAATTTTTATCGTTCTATCTTCGCTTTATTTCGTTGAATGTCAATCAATAAATAAAGCGGAGTTTACTATTCTCAAATAGTAATTGATATTGTGACTAAAAAAATAATTCATACTTCTTTAATGTGGTCGCTGTTGGCAAAACTGCAGCCATGATAATTGCAAATGCACTCATGCAAAGTGCATTTTTTTACAAACTGAAAATAAACTTTGGGAAAATGCAGGGCCGGACTGGCTCCTTTGGGGGCCCTCGGCTACAGACTGAAAAGGGGCCCTTTACGGGAAAATTAGCGAAAACATAATATTATATATTTTTTTTAATTTAGGCTTGGATGGCAAAAAACCACATTTAGGCTATTTTTTCACTTGGAAAATAGTTGAGTAAAATGTAAGCTTTTTGTAATGTTGTTAACTTACTTTCACAATATATAAGGACAGACGGACGGGCTGAGCGACAACAATAGGTGCTACGTATTTACATAATTACGAACGCACCTAAAAAGTGGGTATATGTGATCGCAGATCGCTCAGATTATTTTCTTTTAATATATCTTTCAAAACAACTTATCCTTTAATTAATAAATCCAAATTGTTATTTATAATTATTAAATTCTTACATAGATGATAGCATCAATAAATTTAAAATAAAAGGAAGTTATTTATTTTAATTAAATTAAAAATGTTCAGATTAAATTATTTAAATAAAATTCAAAATTCTTTAAAAACGCGAAATAAAAAGAAAATATCGGAGTTATAAATAAAATTTTAAATTTTAAAAAACGAAAAAAAAAATGTTTAAACTAAATTTAAAATGCTGAATCATTAATAAACCGCTCGTTTTCAAATAGAAGGAAAATTGTATATATATATATACATATGATATATTAGTGATAAAAAAATAAAATAAACCCCTTACTCGGCAAAAAGTAGGAATTTTTTTTTAAAAAATTCTATATTTATGAAAATTTCAAATTCCAGCATCACGGTTCAAACTGTGAATCTTCTACTTACTAGCGAGTCTGTTTTCCTAAAAGTCTTTCACATACTTTTCCTTGAAGGACAAAGTTGGCGCGTTTGTTTGTTTGTTTGTTAGAGTTTTATGCTGGCCAATTATCTACACGTGGGATATAGGTCCTAACGGTAGGGGTGCCATCTGTTAGAGTCTTTCTAAGGAACCTAACTCGTATTTACGCAAAGAAATGCAAGGTTCGAAGAAAACCACGGAAAACTCCGAACGGTTAGGCCGATGGTCGCAATTGGGTTCGAACCCAGCAGCTAACGTCTACCAGTTTGGAGGAGGTTTTGGACCTCTCGGCCACTAGTGGGGCAATATATGCCAACTCGTAACAGAGTTGGAGTACTACCTATCATCATGCTGAATACTATGCTTTCATATGGGTCTTTTAAAATAATATTACAGAACATTGAACCTATTATTTGTAGAGGTTTGCATGGGCCCGGGTTTGGTCCGAGACCCGTATCCAGCCCGGTCTGCGGGATTCCGGTCAGGCAAAGGAATTAAGCGGGAGTGCTGGACCGATAAAACAAATTAGGGAACCTGTCAATCCGATATAAAAACTTAAACGAAGACTATAAAATATGATCCGCTTTCAGTGAATGACTTTCGCGAGAATGATTATAAAGTGCGTCACAAGGGTCAACGGTCAACCAGGCGGGGAGGCCTACCAGATGGCTTAAGCACTCACTAGCCCCGCCTGGCAAAATTCTTGTTAAAAAAAAAAAAAATTAGAGGTTAGGTACAATAAAAGTTTTAATCATTGTATATCTATAGTTGAAATTTTTTGTTTAATTATTTAAAAAAAAAATGATTTTAGAGTTTTTTGATATGAGGATTTTATAATTATTTGATTGCAAATTTGAAATTAAAATTAAGATTTTTAAAATAAGCTTGATGTGTTATGGGGAGGTAATGGATTGCTACTTTTCTTGAAATGACGTAGGGAATGGGTGAGGGGTATTACAATGCAATTTTTCAAGGGTTCTCCCGAGCTTGCAGGGCGTACACAAATGGTTTGCATTGTTGATACTTGATTTTTAAAGACAATTTGTAAATTATAACAATAATATGTATATATATATATTACATGCTTAATATGTTCAGATTGGTTAATAATATGATCTAAATTAGATGCACAATAACAGTTTTTACAGCTAGTCTTGGAGATAAACTTCTGGGTTCTGGAACAAAAATTGGTTTTTCTCCAGTAGTTTAATGCAGTCTATTATCTTTTGGTATAGGCTTGGTTTTGAAAGGACAAGTGAGAATCATTGTTTTAGGGGTAACTGTGTTTTTCTTATGTGGAAGTGAGATGTTAGAGTGCACTGGGTTAGGTAATGGAGAGATGTTGCGTATTCTCCACATATGCATAAAGGAGAGTAGACTTTGTTGAATTTGTAGAGGTAGGAGAAGAATGGGCCATGGTTTGTGGCGAAGATGTACAAGTTCCTGTGTGGAAGTAGGAAGTCTTGCTTTATTTTTGGCACTAGTTCATATGTGTAGCGGCCTGTGTCACCATAGTCCCATAGCTCTTGCCATCTTTTAAGTAGGTTTTCTTTTAAAGTTTTCTTTAGGTATGATGGGGGATAGAGGTAGAATCTTTTTTTCACTTTTGATGTTTTGATGATGTTTTCGTGGCTTGTTTTGTCAGTTCATCGGCTCTGTCATTTCCTGCTATATTGGAGTGGCCTTTTATCCATTTGAAGTATATTTTCGTTGATGTTTCCTGGAGTAGTTTTATTATATTAATTACAAGTGGATTCCTGGAGAAGATATCCTGTAGTGCTGTTATGCCTGACAGACTGTCTGAATAAAGTATTACTGAATTATATTTTGAATTGGTTGCCCATGTTACCGCTTCTTCCAGTGCCAGTAATTCTGCTTGGTATACTGTGTTTTCACTATTAAGTTGGGTTTGGTCTTCATATATTGTTTCTTCGTTTTTGTATACACAGTATGCATATCCTGTGTTGTTGTTTAATTTCGAGCCATCTGTATATATTTGGACTTCTGCTTTGTCTTCTTCTCCATCTTCTATTATATTTAGGTAATCTATGTATGGTTTTACTTGGTTTGTGTTTGATTTTGATTGATAGAATGCTGGGTCGTATATGTCTGTTGGTATTCCTAATCTTAGTATTCTTCCTGTTGTTGCTGTGTACTGTAGCTGTAAGTTAAGTGGGGGAATTCCTGAAAGTACACATAAGGCGGCTGCTGATGTTTTTTTTTTTTTTTTTTTGTAGGCTCTTGTAATTAGTAATAGGCATTGATATTGTATTGACGAAATTAATTTTTCTGCGTATTTATTTTTTATTCTATGGTACCACGTGGCACTTGCATAGGTGACTTTCTTCTCTAGAATTGCATGGTACCAGATTTTTAATATTGATTTGTTTACTCCTCCGTAGGCTGAGGCAAATTTTAGCAGGCCTTGAGTTATGGCATTTATTTCTTGTCTTTTCTGTCTTAGGTGTGGAAGAAAGGAAAGGGTATTGTCTATTGTAATTCCAAGATAATTTAATGTGTTTTCTTGTTTTATTGATTTGTTATCTATTTTAATTGTTGGTTTTCTTTTAAGGTGCTTGGGTTTTCTAAGGTGGAGGCTTCTACATTTTTCGTATGAGATTTTCAAGTTATGTTGTTTCATCCACTCACTTATTAAGGTTAGGATCTCATTGGCCATTTTTTCTAACTGCACTCTTGTTTGCCCAAATATTATTATTATGATGTCGTCAGCATATGCTATTATTTTGTAATTTTTTTCCAATAATTGTCGTAATAGTGAATTTAGGAGGATACGCCACAGAAACGGCCCGAAGCACGATCCCTGAGGGCACCCTTTGTTAAACCAGTGGATTTCCTTTGATTTCCAGTTTGGTAGAGCACCTCTTTTCGAGAGAAAGGATCTTATGATGTTTATGTAGATGTCTTCCAGTTTAATGCGTCTTAGTTCTTGCATTGTTTCTTCCCATGGAAGGGTGTCGAAGGCGTTTTTGATATCCAGTGATATGAGTGATATGTAATTATTTTCTTCCGTCAGTAGGTCTATTGTTGATAGAAGGTCTTGAATGGCTGTTTCTGGGGATTTACCTTCGATAAATCCGTGCTGGTTTGTTCTTAATTCCGTAGAATTCCTGAGCGAAAAATTTATTCTTTTTAGGAGTAGTTTTTCGAATATTTTCCCCAAGATCGGCATGAGAGTTATTGGTCTATAGGAGCCAGCTGTTGATGTTGGGCGGCCTTTTTTTTGAAAAACACCAGTTCTCCTACTTTCCAGTTGTTGGGGAAGTAATTTAGGTTTAGCAATGTGTTGTACAGATTTAATAGGATGTGTTCATGATTTTTATGGATGTTTCTGATTATTATATGATCTATATTATCCAATCCCGGGGCCTTGTTTTTATTAAAGGAGCAGATGGCTGATTTAAGCTCTGATCTCGTGAATGGGTGTTGTGATTCTATCGGTGAATCTATTGTATGTTCTTCATATGATGAGCTGCCAAATATTGTTGAAGTGATTTCCTGGTAGAATGTTTGACATGAGTGTGTTGTTGCTGTTGAATTTTCTAATCTATAATTTCCTGGTGAGTAAGATTCTTTAAATGCTATGTTCTTTAGTTTTCCAAATGGGTCTTTTGGAAAACAGGCCTGATTTTTAGCTTCTAGTATTAGTTTTTTGTATATAGCTCTGTGGTGTTTGAATTTGATTTTGTCTTCCTCTGTTGCTTCTTGCAATTTTGATTTTCTGTACAGGGCTTTTACTTGGCTTCTCTTTTTTCGAAGATCCACTGTCCACCATGAAATTGTTGGCTTGTAAGTGATTCCTTTTTTTTTAAACGATTTATTGCATGAGTTTTGTATTATGGCTATAAATTTTTGATATTCTTCTTCTAATTGATCTGTTGACTTTATGTGTTTAAAATCTATTTTGTTGGCTTTTAGGGATTCGTTTAATGTTTGCTCGAAGTTTTTGGTTGAGACGTTCTTCGTTCTGTATCGTCTTTTAGGCCGGTGTGGGATTTGAATTTGTAGTTCTAGGATTATTAGCCTGTGGTCTCCAAATTGCATATCTCCGTCTATTGTCCAGCTTTTTACTTCTGGATATATTGAACAGGAAACTAAAGATACATCTGGCCAACCTTCTAGGTGCTGTGTTTCAAATGATGGTTTTGAGTGGGGGTCATTCATGACTAGAAGGCGCATTGCATTTATATGATTGATTAATTGTTGCCCTTTCTCATTCTCGTTGCTATAGCCCCATAGTTTACTATGTGCGTTAAGGTCACCCAGGAGGATAAATTTATTACTCATGCCTATTGTGTCCGTCCAGTCATTGAGATCTTCTTGGAGGTTCGCTGAGGGTGGAGAATACTGGATACCTAGTGTCAGCTGTCCGTCTGCTGTTGATATGTTTATGAAGATTGAGTGGTCGTTCTGTTTTACTTGAATGTGCTGGATGTTACTGTCAATTATTAAAATGTGGCTATTGTTTGTTCTGGAATTATAGCATGGAATTCCCCGTGGCAGTCCATGTGGTCTTGTACCCGTTAAACTGCTGTCTTGTAAGCAGACTATGTGATACTGGTTTTCTATTAAGTATTGTATAACTGATGATGTTGCTGATTTACTTTTTTGGAGATTTATTTGTGCTATTTTGAGAGGGGCTCTCCGTGATGTTTGAGACGATTGTTGAATATGTGTTGGTAGTGGTTGAGGTTGTGTCATTTTATCTTTTATGTTGAATTCTGGTTGTTTCTCTTGATGGAGTTGTTTCTATCTGTTAGGTAAAATTTGAACGCTGGACATTTACTAGAATTTGCTGCATGTGGGAAATTATTTCTTGCGCCATGGCAGTTTATACATTTATGATTGTCGTGTTTTTCTTTTAATTTACAGGTTTCACTTGAGTGATTTCCCGTGCAGAAGGCGCATACTCTCTCGTATCTGCATCTGTCTTTCGTGTGACCATAGGCTTGGCAATTTCCACAGCGAATGACTGGACGGTAATCTTCAACTCTGCAGGAATTGAACCCTATGAGTATTCTTCCTCTCTGTTGCAGGATTCTTGCCATGTTTGCTTCTATGTTTAGGACAAGTTGATACGTTTTTGCTCCCGCCCTTTGAATTCTACGATGTATCTCTATCGGTACTTCTACATTGTATTCTTCTAAGATTTTCCCCGTTATTTCCTCCTCTTCCGTAATTTCGGGTATGCCTAGGATGATGATTTTTCTCATATTTGTTGACTTGTAAGTTAGTTCTGCGATGTCTTTTAGGGTAGAGATATTATCTAGAAATTCAAGAACTTTTTCTGTTTCTTCGTCGTTTTCGGTCTGGATGATAAGGGTGTTTCGGTCCCTTGCTGTGTAACAGGATATTTTAGGTAAACCTGGCACTGCTTTTGCTTTTCTGTTGAGGAGGTCTCTGATTGTGTTTAACGTTGTTGTGGTGGAGGTTCTTCTTTTTAATAATATTGCAGCTCTGGAATAAATATGTTTCAGTGTGGGTTTGGGATGGTTACTTCTAATCACTTCCGCGTACTGCTGCTGTGACGGGGCTGATGATTCTACTCGTTCCCTCACTTCTTTCGGTGAGTTGCTTATATTTGCCCTTATTTCTGTCGTTTGAATTTTGATTATTTGGACTGACTCATTTATTTCTTTTAAAATTTTCTTGTCTATTGTCATTGTATAATTTCCCTCATTTTCTATTGGATTATCTTCCATTGGTCTTATGTTTTCCCGGAATTTTCTTAGCTCTTCTTCTTTCTCTTCTATTATTTTCTTTAATTCTTGGATTTCTTTTTCTTGTTCTTTATTTAATGATTGTTTTTTCGCCCCTTCTTCCTTCTCTGCATCTGATGTTTTTCCTCTGTTCTTTTCATTTTCTAACTCTTGTAACAATTTGGAGTTATAATCTTTCAGGTGAG
The DNA here is from genome assembly GCA_964019185.1 of Maratus speculifer. Classification (NCBI taxonomy): domain Eukaryota; kingdom Metazoa; phylum Arthropoda; class Arachnida; order Araneae; family Salticidae; genus Maratus; species Maratus speculifer. The sequence goes on from OZ025296.1 coordinate 147,649,250, forward strand.
CTATCTTTTTTACCGCGCAGTTCCAGTACAATTTCGCTTCTTCTGCATCCCCAGATCTCCTTCTTTTCGTAAACTTAATGCAAGATTCCAAGTGCGTCACAAGCCGATGCTAGAGTTTGACACCATCCAAACAAAAACACGGGCATCGGACAGTTATGTCGTATCAGAGGCAGGGTTTAATTTTTTCAGCTGACTCATACCTAAGGCCCGTGATCAGATGTGCACTTTTTTTCTACATAGTAGAGTCGGGTCAGAACTTGACTTAAGGCCCCTGTCCTCGCTTGAGGAAACGCTCGCGTGCTAATGCTATTCCTATGGGGAAGCATTTTTCTAATAACTCTTTCGCATTTTGACATTTTTGAAAAAAAAATTTTGCATTGAATAGCTGAGGTGCATGCCGACAGCGCACCTTTTTTTTCGATTTTGGTTGCAGATATATTTTTTAAAAATCACTTTCAGTTTCGAAACCGGTTTTGAAAGTGAAACTAACTTTGTAAAAAATATCTGCAACCAAAATCGAAAAAGTAAAAAAGGTGTGCTGTCGGCTCGCACCTCAGCCACCAAATGCAAAAAAAGTTATTCAAAAATGTCAAAATGCGGAAGAGTTATTAGAAAAATGCTTCCCCATAGAAATAGCATTAGCTCGCGAGCGTTTCCTCGAGCGAGGACAGGGGCCTTAAGGTTGTATTCGAATAAACGCTTTTCCATCTTCAGCAGCTCGAAATTTTCCGATACAATTTCAGACATATTTTTAAAAGTAGAAACATGAAACTTGCTGAGGGGTTTTTTGAAGAGACGTATAAGGTGCCGTGTGATGTCTTTTTACGCTCAATTCACTAGAATTTGATTTATAAACAATTATCTTCTCAGTATGACCCTCTTTTTTCCTTTCCAAATCTCCCTCTTCGGAAAAATCGGTTCAAAATGCCGTTTTTGATTGCTTTTTTTGCAATATTTTCTGCATTTATCGAAGAATTGACAATCACGGCATCTTGTATACTTTATAAATAAGACAATTTGCCAGTTTGATGCATTTGAGAGCAAAAATGAATGCAAAAATAAATCGGAAAATAAGCAGTTTGAATCGAATTACATCCTTAAATGTTCTCAGAATGGGCAGAGCTATTACTATGTTTTTTAAAAATAATTATAGCGATAATAAACTTCTGTTAATGGAATCTTTGGAAGTATAACTTAGGGTGGTTTTCAATCCACTTCTCAATAACACGAAATTTTCTGACTAATTTTTAACTGTAAATGCATAAAATTGACATGCGTGATTATTAAAGGACTTGAGAATAGAATATTTTTTTCATTTTTGGTAAATAAATTATCAAATGGTAAGAGATTTTGGTCACGTGACTGTAGGTTTTCTCCCTTTTCAATGATATCGCTTTCAAAAATTCAATTGAAAATACTAACTCTGACAATATTTCTAAAAGATATGTCTTTATCAAAAACTGGAAGAATCCATTCGATTACATAGGTTCTCAATAAGAAAAAACAACAAAACTTATGCTTTTCTGAAGAAAATGAATTTAGAAATGTGTCAGGAACTAACTCCTTTGGATTTGAAAGAAGCTCTAATAAATGACAGAGAAATATTTTCACAAATATATTTTTTATAATACATCTTCAAAAGTTAATCATGTTTTTACCGTCTTTTTTTCTTTAAATCTAAACTACATTAATTTTATAATGAATCTTTATTTGAATGTTCAAAAATCTAGGCTTTTAAGTAATCATTAATGTTATTATGGTATCCAACGGCATGACACACTGAGAAACATTTGTGGAAACGTTACTCCGTAAAATTGGTGGCAGCATTGCTGCCTCCAATTTTATGGAGTATTTTAACAGTTAAAACGGGTGTAACATTGTCATGTTACACCAGTAATATATGTTTAAATTACACCATTGCATATGTGAAAACAATTACTCCATGAAACTGGAGGCAGCATTTGCCACCATTTTTACACCAATTGTATCGAGTAACGTTTCCACAAATGTTTTACAGTGCACGACGAAACTGTATAAGTTACCATGAAAAAACCATCAATTGTCTAAAATTTACTGTAACCGCATATTATTATTGGAAAATACTCAATTTTTTTCTTGTGTAAGTAGTAATTATAACATCGTATATTCCTTTTTTTAGTTGCATTTCCGGGGCCCCTTTGGGCCGGGGGCCCTCGGCGATCGCCGACCAGCCGACCTGGCCAGTCCGGGCCTGGGAAAATGACAAAAACTTGGAGGGCCAAATATAAATTATCAACGAGCCATGAGTTTAACATGTCTACTCTAAAGTTTTATACCTCCTGCAAATCAGCTAGGACTTGAGTTTTCTAGGACTTCCTTTTTTGTTATAAAATGTTAAAAAAGATGTCTTTTATTTTTTATTATTTTTACTTTTTAAACTGAATGTTAAAGTTAATTAAATGTTGAATTGCCATTTGTATGATTTCGAATGCTTAATATTTGTTGCTGTGATGCCATTTTGAAGTGTATTACTTTTTTAGTAACACATACTTTTTGCGGATTTTTGTTTTTTAATACTCTTCATTATTTTATTTATTGTTGTAGGTGGTTTAAATATAATTGCTTTTAATAAGGCTACTAATTATAAAACTTATATTTCAGTATTAGAGTTCTGAAATTAATTTATCTTTCTTTAATATCTGCCATGATTTTTATTTGTGATCTATGATACTTTTGATATTTTGCCCATATTTGTTTAAATTTTCTCCAATAAAAGCACTAAGTTGTTGATAAGAAGAAAACAAAATAATAAAATACTGTTTTTTTTTTGTTTTTTTTTTTTAAAGAAGTACAATCTGTTTTATTTTCTTTTTTACTAAAATGAGTATATATTTTTCTTTCAAATTCGAAGTCATAAATGCTTACTTGACAAATTACCGTTAAAATTTACATAACGCTTTTACTTCTAATTCTCGTGAGGACTATTTCGCAAACAACGATGCTTTTGATTGCAATCGTTTGAAGCATAACAAAATTCTGTTTATAGTGTAATAATTAACATGAATATTCATAATACATTAGAGCAATACAACTTAAGAAGTATCCCACTGTGCGACGGGCAACGACAGCACTGCAATGCAATCAGATTATCTGCGAATTCTTCGTTCAAAAATGCATAATGAATGTATAGAATCTATAAAAGGGGTATATTATTCTCTCTCTCTCTTTTTTTTCTGTTGTATAGCTGAAACTGCAAGTTTAATTTAGCTTTTATGTTTTAATAAGTATGTATAATTAAATAAGTATTTTAATAACTTCGTAAATTGTATTTGTTGGGGTGATTTTGATTTCGAGTTTAGAATAGCCTAAAGTTTCATATGTTCAGATTTATAAAAAGGAAAGTTAAATATAAAATATTTATATATACGGTATAACCCCGCATTTACGATACTCAATTTCACATATTCCCTTTTTTAAAGATAATTTTAATGGTTTGGATGCACCTGTATTAATTTCTATGCTAAATGTTCCTTTTTATAGGATAGTTTTTGTTTAATTTAACGATAATTTTTATGACTTTTAAATACAGGAGGAGCAAGAAATAAGTTGTCCCCTTCAGAGTGTTCTAGAATGCATTCTATTGGTCCAAATGAGATCATATTTGAACTACAAATAATTCAAGTGATGTACTTGACATAAAAAAAATACAAACTTCGCTACTGAGGACCACTGTAATACACTTAAAACATTTGATTCGCCTTATAAATAAGAAATAATAATTAAAAAGTGAAACTGGTCAATAAAGATGTAAAACCCATCATAAGATTTTCCGTACATACGGCATATCCAGTACTTGGGAAACAACTGGCACACTCACACAACCCATGCGGAGTTGCTCACTTTAGAAGGTTCTAGAATGCATTCTATTGATCCAAATGAGATCAAATTCTAGCTACAGATAATTCAAATTCCTCAATTCATATTTTCTAAAAAAATTACAAAAATTAACTATACAAAATTTATTTGCTAGTGTTTAATGTGTTTAAGTGTGTTTAAATGTATCACAACGCCTCCCCCTAGCTTTTTTTTTTTTTCGTAATATTTTAAAATAAATATCAGGCGCATCATTTAAATTACCTTAAGTTAAAATTTTATCTCATTTGGACCAATAAAACTCATTCTAGAATCCTCTGAGATGGGCAACGTATTTCTTGCTCACTTTGTATTTTAAACGCTTTTATTATTTTAAACAATTGTCAGGTTTTCTCTCTCTTTATTCGCCAATGTGTGATGTTGAAGAATTTGATTGATATAAATTTGAAACATATCTTTGGCATAATTTTTTTAGCAGAATGCTTTTGTTTTTCATACATTTAAAATATCGAAAGTTACTTTAAATGAAGAAAATAGTGGATTAGATATATTTTAGATGCACTAAAGTATATCTAACTAACTGTAAACTATCTTAATTATAGTAACAACTATGTATATATTGTGATTAATATCATAAATAAAATGGTGACGATCGTTATCGATTGTAGTTGTTTGGCACCGACTTCAAAAAGTAATTCATTACTTTTTATATGTATATATTCATAAATTAAATACTAAACATGTAAATTCATCTCTTATAATAACTATTCTCTTAACACGTTCGCTGCCGCTCACGCGATAGCGCGTGATATGTCTCCAACGTTAAGAGGCCACATCACGCGCCAGCGCGTGATGTGGGGTGATGTCCAATACCCAGTCACGCGCTGGCGCGGGAAAATCTTTCACAGATTCTTTGTTATAAAAAGTAAATCGGCTTCTGGGAAAAATCCCACTTCTACAGTGCGGCATTAACTATCATCACATCTTCATGTAAGGGGCAGCGAACGTGTTAAAAACCCATCTTTGGCGTAGGGGAGAGGGGGGCACCTTTGAACAGTTTTTCGAAAATCAATATATTTCTTACTTGCATTATATTTATTGAGTTTTAAATATTACATAATAAAAGCAACACATTTCTTCATCATATGAACCATAAATTAAACATTTTCCAAAGAAATTAAATAAGTTGTGAGGATTTAAAAAGTTGAAAGATTTTTGTTCAAACCTGCCCCATGTAGGGGTTCGTTTGAACAAGCAAGGGGAACCTTTGAACAAATAAATAAAATATGAAAATATTGAGAGTTTTTATAAAAAGTTGCATATATTACAGAAACATAAAGTAATATGAATAAAATTAAATAACTACATTTTGTTGAAATTACTAATTTTTTTGTCATTTAACCAAACTTATATCCCTCAAAGTTGATGTCAAAACTCATTGTTGATAAACACAAAGTGACCCTCCAGTTGTGTTTGGTTGTGAAAACTATTTTACAATATCCTTGAAATACACCTATGTGATATGTGATGCTTCTGGAAAATTAAAATTTCTCATTCTTTATTTTTTTTTAAGGAGACCTGATATAAAATTCCGTTTTATCAGTTACGGAAACCAGAAATAATGTTTGGAAACCTGTTAAATCTTGAAATTATATTTCGTATCCAGGACTTGCAATTATCCAATAAATGAATTTAGATTTGAAACTTCCCATCTCTGATACTTACAGAGGTTGGAACCTATGTGTGAAGTAAGGGGAATAGTTAGCAGTTATAATAGTTATAAGTCCATGTTCTTTGACATTCTTAACTAACCTCTTTTCACATAAAAAAAATTCAGAAATAATAATATTTAGATACATTAACAATTTTTTACTTCATAGTTTTAACTGTTCTCTTTAAATTATTTCAATTATTATTTCTCACCATTTTATTCGATGTTTTTTAGCTGTTCAATGGTGCCCCAGCTTTTTTGTTGAATGGTGCCCCATCACACGGAGTTCAACATTAAAACGGTTTACTCAATTCGGCTGAAGAATTTGAATAAAACAAAGCTTATAAACTAAAGCTAACATCTTTGTTTAAGCATTGAACAATAAATTAAAATTTTAGGAATAGAAGTTTGTAAACAAAAATCTTACAACTTTATTTTCTTAAGTTTAGATTCAAGAGGGAGAAAAATACATGTCTTTTTTAGACAGTACTGTTCATACAAAATGGTACAGCTTTGTATAATAATTCCCTTGAAGCACTAGTAATGTATTGCCATATACATTTTTTTAAATAATTTATTTGAAGGAAAATATTTAGACTGTTCAAAGGTGCCCCCAGTTCAAACGTGCCCACCTCTCCCCTATATTAAATTCTATACTTAAATTTAATCGTTTTTATGCCGGTGATGATATTTTATGCGTGGTTATTGGATAATTCCTGTTAGTGCGTTTTTTTTTTAATTGGTTGATTTTTTTTCCCAAAAAGTTTATTTTATGAACTTAAAGAGCTATCAGGTATTCTCTTTGTTATTTGGTTGCTCAGCAAGGTTGATAATGAAGAGTTTGATTCACATGAATTTGAAACATTTTCCTGACAGAATGCTTTCGTTTTTTTTATATAAATTATATAAAAGGGTAAGTCTCATGTCCTTGTAAGTGAAATACAGATTATTCAAGAATTTTGTGATAAAAACAGGCTAAATTCCAAAATATACTTTAAAATCTCATCTTACGATAGCCTATTTAATCGATATCTTCAGTTTAAAGAAAAATTTAAAGATTCGAATTTAAATGTATTAAATTCTACGTTGAATGACCTTCATTCTAATATATATATTTTTTTCTGTTCCACGATAATTTTGATTACTTCCAGCTACTTTAAATCAGGGCTCATAGTCATCAAGGAATTCAAAGGATTTTAATTGCATTAGTATCAGAAATTTCGTAAAATACTGGTTGCTCCATTTAAAAATGGATAATTTTTTTTTCATTAAATAAAACAAATTCTACTTTATAAAAATTCCGATAAAAAGTCCTTACAAGTCCTTCCAGACTACGAACCTTGTAAGTACCTTTCTTAGCACTTTCCAAAAAATTTGTGGAAAGTGCTTATGCATTCGGTTTATCTGGCCGTCTGTCTATGCTCTAATTCCCGTAAATATACACGGATTTTCATGAAATTTATTAAGCTTATTTAGGGTCATAAAGCATGTTTGCTACTGCATATGAAATATATGTACGATTAATGGTTCACACTTAAAACAGGCACACTCAGAAGAATTCGATTATATTATGGTATATGGGGGAAAATCATTTATAGTTTCTTAATGAGATTACGCTATTTCTTATTTATTTAAACTGATATAAATCACTGAATTTTATTACCACCACGTTAAAACAGAACTAGGCAGACACAATGTGTGATGGTTATTTTGGTTAATTTATAGGGACACACAAAAGTAATTGGTTAAAATACTGTCTTTGCGTAATTATTATTATTATTATTATTATTATTATTATTATTATTATTATTATTATTATTATTATTATTATTATTATTGCATATTATTCTTTATATATAAATTCTATAAAAGTATTCGCATACTATTCTCCCCTTTAAAGAATATTGCTGGAGGAAAATTTACAACTGAAATATATGTATCTCTTAAATGAACTCAATTTTGGAATGCATATTGCTAAAATATAAAAATCTCTATATCATATATAGGGCTGTTAAAAAAAATTCGGATAATTTTTATAGTAGAAGGTAACATCTGAAATTTGGTTATGAAATGCATTATATATTTTCATATGCTCAAATGGAACGTATTATTTTAATTTTTTAACACGTTCATTGCCGATCTCGCACCAGTGCATGATATGGCGCCAACGTTAAGGAGCCATTCACGCGCCAGCGCGTGATGTGGGGTGATGTCTCAATAGCCAGTCACTCGCTGGCTCGGAAAATCTTTCACTGATTCTTTGTTACAAAAAATAAATCGGCTTCTGGGAAAAACCCACTTCTACAGCGCGGCATTAACTATTATCACATCTTCAGGTAAGCGGCAGCGAACGTGTTAAATTGTGCAGTTTTGTTGCGTTATTCTGAAAATGCTCCACAATCTATGCTTGACGCGTGATTTTTTCTTTCTCTTTTAGTCAGAAGAATGGACAGTTTTTCTCTTCGTTGTTAAGCTATTGACCAATGTGCAATTATGAAGAGTTTGATTCACAGGAATTTTTAATATAAGTTTGATACAACTTTTACAGACAGAATTTCTTATTTTATATAGATTACATAAATTCTAATTCCTAAATGTTTGATTGAAAAGTACAGATTATTCAAATATTTTGAAAATTCATTTGATTCTGATACAGAGTATGATAAAATCATGTAAGTTGCTATAATTGATTAAAATATTCGATTGCATGTAGTGAATTTTTTTTTTTATGATATTTGATATGAATGAAATTTTCAGTTAAACTTTTAAGAAAGCTGAAAAATCAAGGTAATCGGTTAAGATTAAGGAAAATTAAAGAAATTATAAATAATGTTTACTATTTTAAATTGTGTACTTAAGTCGTTTAAAAGAAAATTGTGTTATTAACTATCAGAGGTAGGTATATTTTTCAAGAACTAACCAAGAGTTTTGGTGGTGTTTTCATTTTTCTAAAATATTTTTCCTGATTTAATACTATCCGCAATTGAAGTTAAAATATATACGTTAGACGTTAATATATATATATATATCTATATATATATATATATATTATTTCAATATAGAGATTTGAAGTTTTTTGCAAATATACATTTCATCATAAGTATACAGAACAACCTAAAAGAAGTTTCCAACTTTATTATAGTTTAAAAAACTTTTTTTTAATTAAAATTTTAAAACGAAATTTTAAAATGTTCCATACGTCATTATTGTTTTAGATACTTTCTCAATTTTCCGTATTAATCACCTAAATCTCTATTACAAACAATACTGATTTTGTAATCCCTTGAATAACTATTTTTTTTTTAGAATTGTTTTCTAAATTCGATATCGGTTTTCATCAAATTTTTGCCTTTTAATAAGCTAAAAATTAAATTTAATTATCTTAATGAAGTCGAATTTTAAAATACCAGGTGTTTCAAAATTTTAATGCGAAAGTAAAACGCGATAGCAAAAGATATATGGGTCGGTTTGGAGATGCATATTCAGCGTGGTATGGCATTTGTATAGCATCAAAAAAAGAAAAGAAAAGAATAAACAGAAAAAGGTTCAAAATCTTGAAAATAAAGGAAATAACAGCAAATAATTCCATAGAATAATTCCATATTGCTCACACAACGCAAGGATTCGATATAAAAAGGTGAACATACAATATTCTCTGATGTTTTTGTATCCAAATTTTGCGTTGTGCGAGCAATATGGAATTAATCCATGGAAATATATGCGGTAACGCCCATCATTGTCGCTATTTTGAACTTTTTTCTTATTTTTATTTTATTTTATTTTATTTTATTGTCTCCTACAAAATCCTCTAACATGTTAGTTATTTAACTGCAAACCACATGGGGGTCTCTCGGATCCATAGAAATTTTTTATTGCGTGTTACTTTCGTTCCGAACTTTTGAAACATCCGCTAAATACTGAGTTTCTACATAAAATGTAAATCAATAATTCATCTATTGTGAGTGAAACATCAAATATGTTGGCAAAACTGTAGTTTAGATTGAAGCCTGGGAGATTGCATTATATTTTACTAACCAATTTTAATGTCAATATATATATATATATATATATATATATATTGCATATAATCAATAAGATGATGCAGATAACTAAACTAGAGTCAGATGACACACGAAACAAGGGGCGTTACTACAGCAAAATCGCATGCCGATCTGAGAAATAAATAGCCAATATTACATCAACTCGGTAGGAATTATCAATAACCAGGTTGTCATATAACTCACATTACAGCAATCTCTTCAGTACTGCTCGGGTTATCTATATCATCTAATCTATCATAAATACCAATATCACCGACGCTAAAAATTTGTCACTAAAATGTGACGCCTTCCAAAAGCGGATCCAGACCCCCATTTAGAGGGGGGTCATGGTTCTTTTTTGGGAAAGGGGGGTGTCATATCACTTTATAAGCAATTTTTATATTGAATGTTGTTCCCATACCCAAAATGGTTAGTTTTCTGATACTTTTAAGAAGTCGTTTTCATTCGTAAAAACAAAAAAATACATTAATATCCGGAAAAATATAAAATTTACGCATTTTATTTAAATACCAAAACATTGAAGAATTTTCCATTTTCTTATAAAAACGTAGCGACCTGAAATTCGGTTTAAAACCCCACATTTTACTTAGATTTCAAAAAGATTCTGTGCTTTTATCGAGAAATTGAAAACGCTAATTAATCACATTTGTTTTGGCACTTGCAAATGTCTTGCATCTGAGATTAAAATTGACTTCCTGGATGCGTCAGAAATTACTTGCTTTGAATTTAAGTAGAGCTTTAAAGAATCAGAAAGATTATCTTTGTTGAAAATATTATATTTTATTTTATATAATTCATTTTTAAAATGTGCTTTAGAAATTTTCTTCCTTGAGGAGGAGATCATGACCCCCATAACCTCCCCCTTGGATCCGCCACTGACTCCTTCTCCCGGACAAACCAATCATGATAAAATATGCTAACTAGTCTGCAATTTGTAAACAAAAATAATGTTGATTGCATCAGCGTTTCTCCACCATTATAAGCAAGTCATTGGAACAATCACTTACAAAAAACTAGTTGGCAACAATGTAGTTCAAATTGAATTAGTATAACATCAAAGGTACCTGCAAAAAATATCCTGTTAGTCCAAACCACCCGGGATAAAGTGGACCAAGTAGCGTACAACAAGTAAATAAAAACAATGTTAAATGCATGAATTTTTTTGCACAATTGTAAGCAAATCAAAAGTTAAGAAACGACCAATTAAAGTTTTTTTTTTCTTTTCCTTTTAAATTACTTGTTTAGCGTACTTTTAGAATCCATAAAATTTTAATTAAACTCATTCATAGAAAAAAACCCGTTTTATTCAGGTAATACAGAATGTACTAATAAATAAATCTATATACCGAACAAACCAGACTTTCTCGTCAACCATGCGTTAAAACACGGATCCCTTTCGGAATTTATTGAGGATTTCATTTTGTAACTGACAGGCAGGCCTTAAAGGAAATAAACATTCGCGGAATAGCTTTAACTTAAGGAGCGAAAAGCCTCTAAATAAATTGTGTTGATAAGACAGCACCTGCCCTGCGGGAAATTCGGTAACCTCTTATGTCTTTATTTATTTCATTTTCAGCAACACAGAACGGACTACTGGGAAATGAACAGTTTGAAGGTGTTTCCGATGAAAGCTAAAAATACGGAAGCATCAGCTCCCAGAAATAAGGTGGTTTATCGCTACTTTGGTTTAGTGCACGGCCTTATCTGTAATTCTATATAAAACGTGTATTTAAAATGGTTTCTTTCAGAAATTGTTAAAAGATGTTCTATAAAAAATCTTGATTCACCACAAATGACCATTTCAGATTCTATTACTCAGTTTTTTGTTTCCCTTTAAATGTTTGAACAATAAATGTAGTTACTAAATTAACTAATTTTGCAAAAATAACTAACCTATTTATACAATATAAAATAAATTCATAATTTTTAACGTCTATTATAAAATTATAAGGTGAATAGATTTGATTCATCATGTTTTTTTAAGTTATATTTAAAAAACTATAACACAGAACAATGAATAAGACATCGAAATAAATATTAATGTTCCAAATTTGTGTTTGTATTATCACAAATAATCACTGTGTCATCCTCTGTTCACAAATTTGTGCTTTATTTAAATTTAGTTTATACCTAAATGTCCATTGTTTTTTACTTTACGCACGTAATCCGCATTTTTGAACTCTATAGCATGGGAAATAATCGAAGGACCAATAAAAAAATGTTTAACTCGGGAGAACGAGCGCAGGACCTAAAAGACCCGGAGTGCGCATGGTTTTTACAATTGTAACCACTAATTTTTTAAGAGTAAGCTTCAACTTATTTTATCGCAAAATTTTTAAGAATTGCCTCCATCCGAATAAAGTGACTTTTATAATTTGATTTTATTGGTGACAAAGTTAAAACCATTCATACCCTGGGTAAACGTGCGTTTACCCGGTTATTTGCACCTGGTAATTTTAACCCCTTCGGGACGAGCTTCTTAAACAGAATTTTTAATTTTTTAACACCGGTTTTTTAAAACAAGTTTTTGCCTGGTTGAATCGGGGAAATTGCTCGGATTAAATAAGTCAAAATTTACAATAAAAATTTACTGGTAAAGATAATCAAGGCTTCTAAGTACCTTATGCGACATGCATACCGGTTAGTGTCCCCAACGAATTAAACAATCGACATGCGCGTTTGGGTCGAACTCGAATACTGCGCACATGTGACCAGAGAAAGACCTATTGCAAATTTCTGATAATATGGATAAAATCTTAAATACTTATATTTTTTATGTATCATTCATTGTTCCATGTACAATAGTATGAATAGTCCATTACCATCCTGCAAATTTTAATAGAATTTGAGACTTGTATTCTTTTATTTGCCATTTAAAAATTATTTTCCGAATTCGGCTAAATCCCATTAAGAGTTACGAACAGTTTTATTTTCCAAGTAATATTCTTTTTGTTCAAAACCTTCCTCCCTTGTTCAAAATGTTTAAATTTTTCTAGAGCGAAACTAGAGCGAAATCAAACGCATGTTTCACTTTCTATAAAATCATCTTCCATATATATATATATATATATATATATGTATATATATTCTATAATTTATTCCGCGTTAATTAAATAATATAAAAAAAGAGAATCTTGGCCGAAATATAACTTTCCAATTTTAAAGTTTATTTTTAATGAATAGAATCCATTTTTTAATACATTTCACGTGAAATAAAATTTTAAGTCAAAGATCTTTCAGAAATAAATAATTCTTAAAACAAAGCCAGATTCGTCTAAGGTTTTTTCGATCCATCTAAGATTATCCTTAAGATTTAAAAACCAATAAGGTTTTTAACACTTATTACAACATGTCTAGTTCCGGTCAATTTTACTTGCGTTACAATAATAAAACTTTTTTGTGTAGATGTATGGAAATACACTGGCTTGCAAAAATTAAGGATGAGAGGTTCTTTCAAAAGTAACGTCGCGCAGAAGTTTTCCAATTCGACCAAAATCATACCATAAGATCTTCAGGATGTGAAAATACGGGAGAAGTGATGTAAGCTTTGAAACGTCGCAATGTAGGGCTGCAATGTAGGCTTTGCAACGTCTGTCTATGCTGAGGGCGAAGTTGTCCAAGAGTGTTGCGATACTCCTATTCCTCTTGTAACGCCAATTTCTGTTCCGGAATCGTTTCTGGCGCCTGGTCACGTGATGTCAGGCGTTTCCCGAGAAGGTCCCATATGATATCAAGCATGATACCACCCGAAACAAAAACCCCAGCACCTCCAAAACGGTCCGTTTCGATGTTGTTAGAGGGGTGATTACGTGTTCCCTGCTCTGTCTAGATGTCCAGAATAGCTAGTCCTACTAAATCGGCGTTCATCCTTAAAGTGTACTCGAGTCCACTCCTGTTACGTCCATTTCTTGTGTTACTGGCACCATGGAAATCAGCGTCTCTGATGATGAGGTGCTAATAGTATACGGTGTACTGGCCGTCATGCATACATACCAACTTTGTGACGCGTCCTAGCCTCAGTGAAACGTGATATCCGAAGTCCAGTAGTCTTATCTCTCTGCCTTGCGATTTCTCCAGCTGTCTGCTGCCTGTTTCGTTTTTCTTGTAGAACAATATAACATTTTTCCCCTGTTGTTGTTCTTTATATGAACTTTTAAATTTCAAAATGGTTTTACTCTGTTTGAAAGTAGTATTGGAAGTAGCGTTTTCCTGATGAAGATCTCAGATGAGGATCGAAACCTTGATTATCATAACTTTACTTTAACCTTTTCCGGCGCGGAATAAATCTGAATGAAATAATTAACTTCTACCAGAACTTATAAACGAATTTATTAGAAAATAGGACCTTGCTTATTCTCAGCTATGAAATTTTAATTAAATATTTTTGGTACCAGTAAAATTTAAATTAGGTGTCCTTTTTTAGAGACACCGCGTCGAAAAGGGTTAATGTTTGTATGGCTTTTAAACTTTGCAACAATTTGTTCACCATTTAGTAAACTTGTTGTTTTTTACGTTTATCTGCATATTAAACAAATTATTAACGTTACACATTAATCTATAGCAAGAATATTGTCAGCAGTAATGAACATTTAATTTTTATTATTATTTTTTAAATGCCGTTTGTTTAAAGAAGCCCTGAATATAAAAATAAAACAACCTTTAAAAATAACTAAAAACTTATCACAGAGGTTGAGTTGATAAGATATTTCAAACTATTGTTAAAAAAATTAATTTATGGTTAGAATTTTGAAAAGTTTTATTATTGCTTCGCTATTTACATTTTGCAGAAAAAATAAATACATCCTTTCCATTTCAAAATCATGTTTACTGAAGCAATGTAGAAACAATAAATTGGCATTTTCGTATAGGGGGAGTTCTTCAGATCATTATTACGGCTGAATAAATCACAAATAGACACCATTTCTCTTCCTTTTTTTACCACAAGGTATTTCTTAGCAAAATGTTTGTTTAATATTCTTTACCTAAACATCCTTTATCTAATTTAAGCCAATCGTTTAGATTCCCAAATGACATACTTTCTAATAAATCTCTTCAAACATATTGAAACTTTTAAAAATTTTTTATACTACATGCTTTTTAACTTGGATGTTGAATAAAATCATGTAATTAACCATTATTAAACTTATAGAGTCCAATTTAGTTAAATTATATCTTTTGTAATAACAGTGATACAGATTTTTTTCCTCATGGAAGAGGTTTTCAATAGTCATTACACGAAGAAAATAAATGTGCGTACAAATAATTATTTTGTATAAACATCTAAAGTAAAACAAAAATTGGAAGACAAACAATCAAAATAAGTATAGCGATACACCAATGTAAAACCTTCATAAAAAGAGCTTCAGTGAAAAATGAAAAAAAATCATGTTTGGCATTTCGATTCCGGATATTGACCACTTCGTTAAAGATGTGAAACAAACATAAAGGGGAAAATTGAAAGCAAATCTTCATAAAAGAAGATTGTTTTTCAGTACAAAATGAAAAAAAGAGAAAGAGAGGGCAATTATGTTCTGAATTTCGATTCTGGATATCTACCTATATTTTAGAGATGAAAAACGAAGAAGTGTGGAACTTCCAAGCACATAAATCTCTTGTAATTAAATCTCTTGGACGACTGTAAATTAAAAAAAAAAATCTCGAATCGTTTGATTTTACACAAGATTGGTTTTGATCTTTAATTGTACAGTATATTTTTAGGAATCGTAGTTTCATTATACCAAACTTTTAAAATATTACTTTTTAAGTTCCTTATCCATTACTTTTTAGGAACTTCTTACATTAATTTGGATACTTTTTTTAACCCTTAAACGGCACCGTAAGATTTTTATCCCCAGCTGCCGCTGTCTTGCCATTTCGTCTCCAGTTAGTATTAAAACTTATTTCGAAGTCGTCGGATGTACCAATCCCAAAACGTTCTTTTATCTCATGCATGTTAACATTTCAAAAAGTTGTTACACATGTTAATCCTTCAGTGTTATTAGTTTAATACTACACCAACTTTGATTTTCATGTTCAGTTCTGCTTCCTTTTAATATTTTACTAGTTAAAACAAATTAATATCAATCATAATCTATATATTTAAAAGACCAAGCTGCCTTTTTAGTCATCAATTAAGAATTTTCTACGGAATCAATTTTGATAATTATTTTTTTAAACGAAAGCTGTTCCTTTATGGATGTGCTCGCACTAGCTATTTTTTAATTTATTTCCATTTTTATATTTTAATTTTAAAAATGTTTTATATTTCTTCAAAATGGTGGCAATGTGGTAATGCTTTTCTGTATATAATATAACTTTATTTTGTTTTATCACATTCCATCAATCAGAAACATGATTTCGCCAATAAATTTATCATCGTATTTTAAAAAATATGTTAATGGCTTTCATAAAATTTAAACATAATAAAATGCTTTCATTCAATTATGAATTAATCGCGGAAGAGCAAATAATTTATTGAGAAGCATTATTAAATAATCTCAGTAGATAAAACAACAGAAAATAATTTAGGATAAGAAATAGGAACTAAAGCGAAATATTTCCAATGACGAAAAAAAGTCAGTCAGAAAACAGATAAATTTACTATGCGAATATATTATATGTTACTATATAATTTTGTCAGTGATGTCATCATATTTACTGACCATTCTTGTATAAAAATAGACTGAATTTCTGCAATTTATTTAATGATCCTTGATTGTAAATACTTCTGAAAATTACATCTTTTCCATTTAATTATAATCTATACATTTAAAAGACAATGCTGTTTTCTTAAGTCTGAGCTTTCTATTGAACTGATTTTCATAGTTATCTTTTTTAACCCCTTGGGGACGAGCGACACGTATACGTGCCTCAAAAAGGCTTAAGAAATAAAATTTTACTGTAAAAATTGCCTTATTTAATCAGAGCATTTTCTCGATTTAATAAAGCACAAATTTCTGTTTTTTAAAACCGGTGACTAAACATTAAAATTTTCGTAAAAAGCTCCCGTCGCGAAGGGGTTAATGAAAATATTATATTTTTAGATGTATCCACAATCGCTAGTTTTTAAAGTAATTTCATTTTTATATTTTAATTTTAAGTCTTTTAAAAAAATTCTTCACATTGGGGTTAGTTGGGAAGTTGAAGAGAGAAAAAAAACAATGGAACAAGCAAAGGAAAACGGCATCCATATTATTATAGATGCCGCTTTCGTATAATAATTAAAAATAACTTTAAAAACTTTTGAACAGTAAATGACACCACTATATATATTAACGCATTTAACTCATAACGCTTTCACATTTTATTATATTTTTCATTGTGCTGACACAAACATTGAGACGCTCATCTCAGATAGTTTCACTGGATGAAAATGATGTCATAGTGAACATGAAATGAGTACTTACTTTGATAAAACTAAACATTATACTGCGAGTGTGTCTAAAAGTGAACTGCTAGATTTCGCTAACACTTAGATTAGAACTTCAAGTAAAAAGCCCGTAGCTGGTATTAGAGTTATTATAATATTGGTACGAGGGCTGTTTTTTTTTTTTTTTTTTTTTTTTTTTTTTTTTTTTTTTTGAGTAAAGGCTGTTTGAAAATAAAAATCAAACGAAAGAAAATTTTCAAAAACTAAATTTATTTTCAAATTCTACATATATTTCTCTATTTTTTCAACACAGCCAAGTTGTTTAAACGCTTATCATGCTTTACAACTAAATTTTTAATACCTTGTTCATAGAAACTCATTGCTTGCTGCGATAATCAAGAGGTTAGAGCCGTTTTCACGTCTTCGTCATTGTTGTAGTGGTTGCCGTAAATATGACGTTTGAGGTAGTAGAAAAGATGAAAATCGCTTGGCTCAAAGTCAGGGGTGTAGGGGCGGGGTGCGGGGAAGTTCCAAAACTTCGCAGCCAAAAAAGTCCAATAATGCTCGGGTCTTAACTGCGGTATGAGGCCTTGCATTTTCATTTAGTAACAAAATTCCTTCAATCTGTATGCTGCGGTTTTGTTTGTTTTGACTTGCTCTGCACAGTTTTCGCAGAGTTTGGTATCTTCCTCTTGGTTATCGGAGCCGGCGGCAAGTTTCTATGAAAAGCGTATTCAAAATCTAGTTGTAAGTTATGATAAGTATTTAAACAAATTTGGCAGTTGTGTTGAAAAGTAGAGAAATGTATGTAAAATCTAAAAAAAGTTAAATCTAAATATAGTTTTATTTTTTTTATTATTATTTAAGCCCTTACATGTAAAATAATCCTCGTATATTAACTGTCAAATTTGATATCAGTTTTGGAAAAATATTTATAAAATATTGATTCATTGTTTTAATTAGTTTTGTAATTTTGTTTTAAATATACAATCAGTTAAATTTTTCTTTTAAAAATTTCCTTTTGTCGAATTCGACGGGTTTCGACGTGCATTTAATAAAATAAATATTTTTCATCATTCTGTTCTACATCATCAATTGCCGAATTAGTTGGATGCAAATTGCCCGTCGCTGCATGAACAGAGGATGGACAACATAAAAGGAAAAATCAGGAAAAATATCTATTGCAGCGCTCTCTTAAGGTGGATTTTTTCCAAATTCACATGGGACCTGCCGGCCATAGCCAAAAACATACATATGAAATTTGGTTTTCAGTTCTATACCTAACTTCATACAATTCTCGGTGGTACAATAATTAAAATAATATAAAAATCGCTATTACGCAGTCCTCTTTCGCAGAACATTTACAAATTCAAGGAGAGCCAGCTTACTATAGCAAAAGCTATATACATGGAATTTGGTTCAATTCTATGCATAACTTCGTATATTTTTAGATGGTACAATAATGATAAAAAGCAGGAAAATCGTTATTACAGTGCCTCCGTCCTGTGAATATTTCTAAATTCGAGAAGGACCTGTTGGCCATAGCAATGAACATATACATTTTTTTATATTGTATACATAACTTCATACATTTTTCGATTGTGCAATAATGAAAATAGCACAAAAATTCCTGTTACAGTGCCTCCTTTCATTGAAATATTTTCGATTTCAAGGAGCACCTTCTGGTTATATCTAAAAAAATTGCATTTAAAATTAGGTACAATTCTATGCATAACTTCACACATTTTTCGATAGTACAATAATAAAAGCAGCTAAAAATTCGTTATTACAGCGACCGTTCTGGTGGAATATTTTCAAATTCAGGGAGGTTCCATTGCCCATAACCAAAAGCATACACAAAAAAGTTGGTTCATTCGTATGCATATGTACATATACGCTTCAATAATAAAAATAGGACATGCATACATGCACACATATGGACACACTAACGGATATTTTAATTAACATGTTTTATGGAATCTCCGCACCATAAAACATGTAAATCCGTTGTAAACTGGAAATCGAAAAAAAACTTCGATTACAAAACTTTCTTCTTTAGATAAAAGGGTACTTCTAGGTTATCCCGTCGACCAATTTCGCCAAAACGCCAAACTAATAGCCAAATTATACATGTTGACATAATTTTTATTTTAAATAACGAAAAAACAAATAATTAGCAGAATATTAATATAAATATTAATAAAAAGTCGAAATAAAAATCACTTAATGGCATTTTAAACACGTGAATCTCATTTAATGTCATTGAATGTGACATTCACGATCATGCATTATTGGCATTTAATCTTATAGTTTGGCGATAATTTTTTGGTCGACGGGATAACCTAGAAGTACCGATAAAAGAAAGTAAAAATTAAGAAAGACGATTTTTTAATTTAAAAAAATTATATTTTTTCCGATTTTATTCATTGGTTGAATAAATCAGAAAATATATCATCTATATACTTTATTAATTTACCTAAATTTTATTGATTAATGAAGAAATTATAAGAGAAGAAAAATACGGGAGGTCTAAATTGTACCACAACCTGAGGGAAGGATTAAGCACATGCAATAATCTTTATAATTAAAATTAACTTTCTTCACATTAATTGCATTTTTTCTTTTAAGTGAATTAATTTTCATTAGCTAATTTTTCAGTCTATTTGATGTAAAAATTCTCTGGTATTAACTTTAAAGTGAAGCTATTTTAAATTTACATCTATCGACTCCATTATTTATTGACTCCATGGCAATATATTTAAATTACAAATATAAATTCCTTTTAAAGCCCAAACTGGGGAAAAAACAAAAAAATTCCAAGAAAAGACTGCTTACATAATTTAACATACATTGTTACAGTAGCATCTTTTAAAATATTTTTAGAAAGCTTTGATATAAAACCGTGTTCATTGATACATAACCATAGTTACTTCCCTGTTCTATAATGGACTGTCCCTCCCCCATCCCAACGATATCAAAGTCATTCGAAAATTTATGTAGTGCTTCATCTTTAAAGTGCCATTTCTATGCCTCACAAATCCAAAAGAAGAAAAGAACAGTTTTAAAACGGATATTAAAGAAAGAAACTTGCCATTCAAACCATTCATGCTGTCCTTCTATTTTTATGTCCACATTATATCATCGATTTAGAAAAAAAAAACTGTCAGATTTCCTGGTCTCTAAAATAGGTCCAATTTCATGTTTAAAGAAACAGTTTCGTAGAATATTGTTGCATTTGTTTTCTTGAAAACATTTCAAATTATGTTGTTGAAATAGTGACTTATTTAGATTTTAATGATTGATGATTTCAAAATAGATCGATTCATTTTCAATCGAAGATTAAACGAATGTATCAAAGAATTGTACGTCTACGTTTTTAAAAATATAACTAACTTACAGCTGAATAAATTTCCTCGTTCATCAGTATTGATTGCATTTTGAAAATATGTAGAGAATACTTCAAGCTTATTAACTTACTATACAAAAAAAGTTGGTAGAACAATAAATATATATATAGGAAACGCCAATATGAATTAAATATTATATATGAATCAAACCTTTTCATGTTGTCATTTTTTTATATCCACATTACATCATCGATTTAGAAAAAAAAAAATCTGTCAGATTTTCTGGTTACTAAAATAGGTCCAATTTCATATTTAAAGAAAAACTTCCATAGAATATTGTTACATTTGTTTTCTTGAAAGCATTTGAAATTATGTTGTTGAAATAGTAACATATTTAGATTTTATTGATTGATCATTTCAAAATAGATCGATTCATCTTCAATCGAAGATTAAACGAATGCACCAAATAAATTTATGTCTATGTTTTTAAAAATATAACTAACTTACAGTTAAATTAATTTTCCCATGATATTTCATCAGTTATTGATATATTGATTGCATGCATTTTGAAAATATGTAGTGAATACTTATAGCTTATTTACTTACTATACAATGCAAGTTGGCAGAACAATAAATATACTGGAAACCTCAATATGAATAAAATATTGGGTTAAATTAGAAATACAGTTGAAAAAATATAAAAACTGGTAGAAATATAATTTTTAAATAAAAAACTTTGTAAATTATCTATATATGATTCTCAGTGTAATTATTTTTCCAAAACTATTAATCAGAATTGTTATCAGGTAAATAAAGAATCATGTGCAGAAGGAAAGCAATATATAGATCTTATATTAACTATTAATAAAAGCCTTAATTTTACATATTCTTAAAAATATTATAAAATATGATTTTAACTGTAATTTTTGAACGTCATGTTAATCTTGATTGTTAAATGAAAAATATGTGAATTTAAACTTATGATTTATTTTACTAAAAATGTGCTAAAATATACGAAAAGGTTTTTAGAACATAAATCTCTAATGACACCTCTGAAGTTCACTCTGTTTTATAACAGTTAAAGCACATGGATTTTAACATCATTTGACAGTTTTTATGTTCAGAAAACCTTTTGTGTATTTTAACAAATTTCTGTAAAATAAATTAAAAGTATTAATTCTTATTTTTTTTCATTGTTACCAATTTAAACTATCATGATTTCTTTGAACACGTAATGTTGTTATCTTAAATATAATTACAAATAATAATAAAAATAATTTATTTGAAGGTTTTCTAACTTCAAACAATATCTGCAGTAACGGATCGCGTTCAGCACAAAAGTAATACCCATCCTTTTTTGCGGCTGTTTCATTTTACAGCTGATCATAAAGAACCAATGAAGAACATTTCTGATCGAAGTGTAACTTGTAATAATTCGTCAAAAAATTGTGATTTTTAGTGATGCTTACATAGAAAATACTTTATTTATATATTTCAGCACTTTTACAGTAATACTTTATAATTGTATATTATAGAAATGAATTAAACTTTCTGCATTTTTCCCGGTGATGGACATACTGAAAATGCTTAACATTATTTTCTTATTAAAATAAACTGTAGCATGCTTGCGTGTATTAAGTTTAGTAGTAAATGTGCATTGGGCTTAAAATGCCTCGTTTCTGCGGATTTAAGCTAGTGACCGGATAGAAAAATTACATTTAAAGGGAATTTAATAAAGTTATTTTTTTATATAAGTGAGACATCGTGCTACATTAAATCGCTGACCCTTGACAATTTTGTTTTTGACATTTCCCTAATGTACCACAAACCAGTTTTCAGATATCTAGGATATCTTCATAATTTCCAATAAGATGCACTGTCAGGTGCCTCCTATTGTTACATATGCTCGTTTTGACTTAAGGAAAGGCTATGCTTACAAATACATATATCTATCAACCAATTTACTACTACATTTTTGTCGTAGCAATCAGTGCAGAATACGTATTGGTGGCGTAGGCCAAACATGTCGTAGATGTGTTAAACGTATATCAATCAAATTGCCCGAACTCATGTGAGCAATAAGAGTCATAAGGGCGGACATGCGTTTCGTGCTGATCCACAATAATTTGACAGGGACGTCAGCAGCCTTTTCCTTATTCGTAGCTTCAAACTCATGGCTGTAGCCAGATTGATTCGTTTGTTATTTGAGGCAAAAAGCAATTAATGAATCAGCTCATATAAGAAATATACTAAAATAATAGTGTACACACGTGTCAGTCATTGTTAAATATAATATCTCGAAAGGTAAAAGTAAATTCAAAATTAAAATATTACAAATTCTTCCTAAACTTAAACTAATCATTCCACTGAACACGATTCGATGTTCATCTAATCCAAATAATTTCAAAATCGTAATACATTCGTAAAACGTTTTATTGTTGTATATAGTGTAAGGTAAAAATGAGTCAATTAAGCAAAAAATAGAGTCACCTTTTTTTCCCCTGAAAGCTGAAAGACTGCTAAAGTTAAGAATTATAAAAGTTAAGAATTATAAAAGTTAAAAGTTAAGAATTATATTATTTTTTTAAATGCCATTTATATTTTTAAAGTGTGCATTCCTATGATTTACTTAAGGGACTTGATTGACTTCTCAGAAAGTTTCTGTCTAAAAATTATTTTGAATATTGTATGTATTATTTTTTTTATAATTACTTTATCTTACTAGATGCAATAAGAAATACACATCCAGTTCTCATTTTACAGCGATTATTATTCTTATTTTTAATTTATTTCATCAAACAACAAAATTATTTTATCAAATTATTCCAAAAAATTATTCCAGTACACTTCTTTCTTTACAAAAGTTTTCTTCAGAAGGGAAAACTACATGAAATTCAACGTTTTTAGCGCTTGTATAATTCATCTTCAGTTTCAATTTAGACGGCAATGTCTGCTGGTGTCGGCATATTTTTAAGAAAGGTTATTTCCGATTAGTCAATTTAAGACTCTTTTTGAATAGTTTTGATGATTTATAACATTAAATTGCAAACGTCTTCAATCGATAAAACTAGAAATATTTATAATTGACTGAGTTTTGATTATAGATTAGGAACGCTGCAATTAATTTAAACCAGCCATACTTAAATTGCGGGCCGAAGACCTTTTATGTGCAACTCGAGACACATAATCATTAATCCAAATTAATTGAGATGTGCATAAAAATATTTAAGAACTTCACTCTTGTTAGCCCTCTGTATGCTATTACTTATGGCCAGCAATTAGTGTATCGCCTACAAAAAGTAACGTTCTGTTATATTACCTAGCCGTAAAATAAATCAGATGTATCATTGTACACGCTCAAAACAAAAGTGTGGAGGCTTTTCAGGAATGAGCTGTAATTTATTGGATCTTGAATGAGTTATTTTTTTTTTAAGTTTTACTCATCTTGATTTATATTGCTTAAAAACAACTCGTTCATTTGAGTTGTTTCAACTCTTTACGAGAAGCTGACTTCCCACTCGTGAGATGAGTAGATTTCAGCTGAAATATCAGTAATTAAAAATCAGTAAAAATCGTGGTATTATCAATTAAAAAGTAAATAACTAAAATTTAGTATTTATTTTATTTAATCACGTATTTTAAAAGCAAAAATAATTTATTTTTATATCCAAACAAATATTCTCTCACATCATGTTTCGAAGATTTGACTAAATACGAATTATAAATTATTTTTTACAACACATTTTTATTTAAAAGAAAAGCTTTATATGAAAACGAAGAATAAGTTATGCATTAAATTTAATCAAACAGCTTTCCAGCAAAATTTTCATTTTATTTTTACAACTATATGCATATTTTTTAACACGTTAAGTGACATAAAAGTCAGTGGTGATTGACGGTCTATGGTATAAAACTAAAAATGTATACATTGCTTTAAGTAATTATTGGAAATTTATTTAAAATTTATCTAACTTTTATTTATTGCAGGGTTATGCTTCCTTAAAAATTATTTAAAACATTGTAAATTTTCCAGCTTCAGTGTCAGTCACCAAGGCATTCAACGTGTTAATTGGGCTTTCGACAAATAAACGTAATATTAAACATTTTGACACAACTTTTATTAGAGGCTCAAAGTTTGATCAAAAGTTTTAAAATCAATTTAGATTTTAAAGACCACAAGATTTAAAAGAACACCACCTTTTCATGAACATTTTAATAAACATTTTCTGTTACTTAAGATAGGTGTTGCAAAATGTATTAAAACCAAATAATTTTTGACGTGTTTCGATTCCTTATGATAATTTTAAACTAGTTTTTGTGGTCCCTAGTAATAATTGTCTCAAGAATACGGAGTATAAGATAAAATAAAGATACAAAACGTCTCACGGCCAATACATATGACACGCGACAATGAGACGTACACAAAACCACACTCTCTACTGTAAAACATTAAACTAAAAATAGATTATGATCTAAAATTATTTTTCAATATAGTTGCTCCTATTCAAATTTTCTACGAAGAATTCATTCATTAACTCTAACCATAACTTAGAAATAATAAAAGAAACAGTATCATTGCAAACAAACCCTTTACGCGCATAAATTTTCAAAGGACTCTAATATAATGAGCGTATGATAAAAAATTTCATATAAAATACAATTGCTTCATTAAACAGAATTTTTATTCCCCTCCCCATCTAAGTGTAATTTAGATAAAGCAGTTTTTGTACGATCAAATTTAATATCTAATTCATCTTCAGTTCACTTTTTCTAACTCCAAAATTTCTACCAGTCATCTTTATTTAATAAATTAAGTCACCTATTTCAGTAATATAAGGTATTTCATAAACTCCTGTAAGATCCTTCTGTCTTACAGGATCAAATTGCTTATTAAGTAATTTTGGTAGCGGCCTCGCCATAAATTCAACATTAAACTTTTTAAATTTAAATTTCAACCTCTCAAAAGGCCAATGCCATGAAAACGTGTCATGTCTGTCACATACAACGATTTTTGTTTATCAGTATTTTAGAATGGAAAAATGTGACTTATTTTATTGGAGATATCTTATCCGTTGAGCAGGGCGAAGGAAACTTTTTGAAAATAACGATGGCGAACAAGCATAGCGATTTTTAGCTGTGTGACAGACATGACAAGTTTTCGTGGAATTAACCAAAACTGTTTTTTAAATAGGAATCCCCCCCCCCCTCTATTGTAACCTTCAATTAAATCTGGACTTTGTAGTTTAGGTTTTCCTTTTTCTGTAATAATTTATCAATTTATTGATGCTACTTATTATATACCCATTAGAACCTGCAATATAATGGATATTATACAACTCCCTTTTTAAAAAAAATTCAGATCCTTTTTCTTTATAAATTTTCTTGTTTTCGTTTCATGGTTGACAGAGCTGCTAAAGTTTGTTCTGAGAACTTTTTTAATTTTTACAGTTATTACACTTAAAAGTGTTTAGAAAAATGTTCATTTATTTTATTCACATATAATTTATACGTAAAAGCATTTTATTTTTATGCTAACATCGCAGAATTCCACACAACATTAAACGTTTTTTCAATAAGTTTTTGTTCAATTCTGGCTGTTGCAGAAAATGTATTAAAAAATTATTCCTAGATTTTATTCATGTAATGTTTAGGGATTACTATTTTATTAGCAATCTAAAGGAATTATCTGTAACTTATACTAAAAATGCTAGATTACAAAGAAACGAATTAACTTTTGATCACAAATTTCTATTAAATTCGTTAAGTTATAATATTTACAAATTAAACATTAATCATATTCATATAATCCATATGCAACACTATTTTATTTTTATATTAACAAAGTAAACTTTGAAAGAGCCAATTATATAGTAAATTTTTGTTATTAATAATTTTAAAGAATTTTTTAAAAGAGAAGTATCTACGAAATTATTACTTCATCTTTTTTATGCAGTACATATGCAAAAGTATTTCATTTTATTTTAACAATCCAAAGTTTAAAAGATTAACTCTATTTTTATGAAATTCCCGAAGTATAAAAGCTGTATTTAGGATCAATAGTTTTATTTATTAATAATTTTATTCATATAATCTGTATACAAAAGTAGTTAATTATTTTATATTAACAACGCGGGATTTTAAAAAATCAAATAAATATTAAACATTTATTAAAACATTTTTTATTCTTTTTTTTAAAAGTTCAATAAAAGGCATTTAGTATATTATTCATTAATTTTATTCATATAGTCTATACACAAAATATTTTTATTTTTATACATAAACGACATATACTTCTCAAACAATCGACTAAATATTAAACTTTTACTAAAGATTTTTATTAAATTCCCGAAGCTTTCAAATAAAAGAAAAGTATTTACGAAACTATTAAGAAATATCAATTTCCTGCACAGCCCTTCTTTTTTCCCCAGTTTATCCTGGTGACGTAAATTCCGAAAAGAAGACTTTTAGGAGAAAGGAAGAAGTGGTGATAAGGAACATAATTGTCACAGACCATCAACCTGAAGTCCACTAACTTCTAATATAGCTTTTCTTCGAAACTAAAATACCAATCTGCGAGGAAAGAAAAAGCTGATCCAATATTGATCTTGAAAATGAATTTAAGAGATGGGGCTACCCGAGTTTCGATTATCTAGATTAAAGAAACTGTTCGTGGACAGCTGATTAACTTTATGAACGTTTTCATAAAAGATTTAACTCATATTGCTGCAGATATTGACATTAATCCGGTTTTTATTGAACTGTATTTGTTGACAGCAACGTGAAAGTCAAAGTAAATATTCTTTTCGCAGATAGAATGTTTCATTAAAGAAATGATTAAAATAGATTAACAATAAATATAACAATAACGAAAGTAATAAATTAAAAGGAAACAGCCAGGAATTATTCTGATACATTCAAACACAATAATCACATAATAATAATAATATTAATATTAATAATAATAATAACTGTTAGTAGTATTATTTTAGCAGTAGTAGTAGTAGTAATTATATTATTAGTTCGTGGACAGCTGATTAACTTTATGGACGTTTTCATAAAAGATTTAACTCACATTGCTAGAAATATTGACAATAATCCGGATTTTATTGGACTGTGTTTGTTGACAGCAGAGTAAAAGGCAAAGTAAATACTCTTTTCGCAGATAAAATGTTTCATTAAACAAATGATAAAATAGATTAATAAGAATAAATATAATTATCATGAAAATTATAAATTGAAAGAAAACAGTCAGGATTTATTCTGATGGATTCAAATGGAATAATAATAATAATAATAATAATAATAATAATAATAATAATAATAATAATAATAATAATAATAATAATAATAATAATAATAATAATAATAATAACTGTTAGTAATATTATTTTAGTAGTAGATGTAGTAGTAGTAGTAGTAGTAGTAATTATATTATTAGTTCGTGGACAGCTGATTAACTTTATGAACGTTTTCATAAAAGATTTAACTCATATTGCTAGAGATGTTGACATTAATCCTTTTTTTATTGGACTGTGTTTGTTAAGAGCAAAGTAAAAGTCAAAGTAAATATCCTTTTCGCAGATAAAATGTTTCATTAAACAAATGATTGAAGTAGATTGAATACAATGAATATAATAATCACGAAAATGATAAATTCGAAGAAAACAGTCAGGATTTATTCTGATGTGCTCAAAATCAATAATCATATAATAATAATAATAACTGTTAATAGTAGTATTTTAGTAGTAGTAGCAGTTGTAATTATATTATATTGTTTCTTTGAGATCATATTGCTCCAAATATTGATACTAATCAAAAGCTTTTATTGGATTATGTAAAATTCAAACTAAATATTTCTTTTACGTATAAAATATATAATTAAACCAGTGGTTAAAATATATTCTTTTTAATAAATAATAAACACAAAAAATGTTAAACTGGAAAAAGGTGAATCGGAAAATATTTTTAGGTATATAAAAGCGTCGATTATTATTATTGTTGTTGTTGTTCAGTTAGGCTCATGTTTCTGCAGATGTTGATTCGTTTTTATTAGATTAAACTTGTTTTTATTGGATTATGTTTGTCGGCAATAACTTAAAACTCAAAATGTGCATTTTTTTATATAAAAAATGTCCCATTAAATAAATAATTTAAAGAGATTTTAATTAAAAAAATTATAAGTGTTAAAATTGTAAACTGGAACAAGCAAGTTAGGTAATTTTTTTAACTATCCAAATACAACAGTAATAATAATAAAAATGATTATTATTATTATTTATTTATTTATTTATTTCAACTCTTTTTGTTGGAGATATAAAAATTAATCCAGTTTTTACTGAATTCTGCTTGTTGACAGCAGCATAAAAGCAAAAAGATATATTTCTTTTGTGCATACAAAATGTTCAATTAAACAAATGATTTTAAAAGATTCATAATAATAAATATTGAAAAAAAAATAAATTTAAATATTTTAAGATACATAAAATACAAAATTTTTCTTTTCACTAGACTCACATTCTTTCAGATATTGAAATTAATAAAAAAAAATGTTGAGTTGTATTTATTGGTAGTAATACAAAAGTCGAAATAAATAATCTTATTATATCCCAGATGTCTGATAAACGAATGATTAAAAGAAGTATTAACGAAAATTTCATCGAAAAAAAGATGGATAAAAGTGAGTCGAGAAATATTTTAAAATATTCATAAACAGCAACTATTCTTAATATTGTTATTATTAGTACGAGGTGGAACCCGTGGAAATTCGACGAAAGAAAATATTTGAAAAAAAAAACCTGTTTTATTTATTTAAAATAAATCTACAAAATTAGTTACAATAAAAAATAAATATTATATTGGTCAGTTTAATTCTCAAGCAAATATTATTTTAAACTAAAATTAACACAATAGTGTAAAACTCAGTTATTCAAATTATTAAAAGAAATAAAACGGTTTTTATAACAAACGCATTTTAATTTTCTTCTTCTTTTTTTTTTTTTTTTTTTCAATTTTGAGAAAAAATGGAATGATTATGTTGCCACAATTACAAAATTGGTACTAAAATTTATTAAAAAAATTAATATATCAAAACTAAACTGAGATACGGCTTTGAAAAAAATTCCGTTTAAAAGTACATTTTTTTCTCTATACGATGGCGTAAAAATTTAAAATATACTATGTTTAGAAGTGTAAAATTTGCAGTACTGAAAATCGCAAAACCGAAATTGCATAAAAAAGTGTTGAGCATTTTAATTTCTATTTTTTTTTTTTTTTTTTTTTTTTTTTTTTTTAATTTTAAGAGAAAATGAAGTAATTCTGTTGCCACAATTACAAAATTGGTACTAAAAACTGTAAAAAAATTAATATCTCAAAAATAAATTAAGGTACAGCTTTCAAATTAATTGCATTTAAAAGTACATTTTTTTCTCTATACGACAGTGTAAAAATTTAAAATACGCGATGGTTAAAAGTATAAAATTTGCAGTAGTTAAAATTGCAAAATCGAAATTGCTTGGGAAAGTGTTGCCATTCGCAAAATGACGTATGCGTTACTCACAGATACGTTTGGCCTTTATAATATAGACTAGAGTAAACGCCCGTCCTCTGATGGTGGGTAGAAATAGTGGTTTTTCCTTAAAAATTTAATTAATTGATAAAAGTATTAATATACTATTGTTCCTTAATCAAGCTATTTGTTTTAAAAATCATAAAAAGTCAGTAAATTGAAATACAGTTTTCAAACATTTTACATTTGAAAGTACATCCTCCCTTTTCAATGCTGTAAAATTTAAAATTAATGAAATATTGAGAATTAAGTATGGATAAAAAAAAAAAGTTGGGGAAAGGACTGTAAATGGATTAATGATGCTATCAAATCACTTTTTCTAAAATAATTTAAAATAAAATCCTGGAACAAACAAACTGATAAAAAACTATGTTTATTACATTAATAATCAGAAAATAGAGTACTTTTATACTAGCTTGGCTATGTGATAAATCGCCAAATATTGTTCTCATTGACATGATTCATATTGCATTAATTTTACTTAAAATATTAACCTTTAATCCATTTTAATTAAAAAACATAAATTTTATTTAAAACTGAAAAGAAATGGAACATCTAATATTTGTCGAGAATTAAATAAAAACCATTTACTCGTGGCATCATAATTTCTTTTTATGTTTTAACAGAATAATAAGGCTACTACAATCTGTGACACGTCCTATAGCCAATATATACATCTGAACACCTTGTCATTATCATTATCGTTTTATGCGTGAAGAATTCGCTATCGTACTGCATTGTAAAATTTGGTAATTTTTGAAATTTAATGTTTGAAAAACGGTATAATTAGATTTAAAATTTCTATATATGTATAAAATACATTTTTTTTCGAATGCAGTTTTTATAATAATTTTCTGACAAATATTTTCGAACTATTAACTTTTTCAGTAAATTCAAATGTTTCATTTTCCGAGATTAATCTGTAGCAATGATTAGAGAAAGAAAAACCAGGCATCCGCAACACATAGCTTTTTATTAAAGAGGATTGTTATTATTATTATTATTATTATTATTATTATTATTATTATTGTTGTTGTTGTTGCTATTATTATTATTATTATTATTATTATTATTATTATTATTATTATTATTATTCCACTATAATTACATTTCTGCAATAATGACATTAATTCTATTTTAATGGTAGTGTGTTTACACCAACAAAAAATCCATCTAATCGTACAGATGTGCAAATAAATTTTAAAAGCATTTTAGCATGAAAATCAGTGTTTTA
Source organism: Maratus speculifer (assembly GCA_964019185.1). NCBI lineage: Eukaryota > Metazoa > Arthropoda > Arachnida > Araneae > Salticidae > Maratus > Maratus speculifer. Next base: position 147,680,389 of record OZ025296.1, read on the forward strand.
CATGTCTGAAAATAGATTTCTTATACATTATAAAAATTAGTTGTATACCTAATATATGAGTTTTACATAGGAAACGTTTCATTAAATAAATTATTAGAATAAATTTATAATAATAAATACGAAAATGTATTTGAAAAGCCTAAATATTTTAAGATATTCAAATAAAATAATATTTATTATTAATATTAATTTTGTTGTTGTTATATTTGATTTTACATTATTATTAATGGTATTTATCAATTCGTGCTAAATGAAGCTTATTTTATAACTTTCTTATTCCCATTTGTATTTATCATGCTTTCTTTGGTGAAATATGTTTTTATTTTTGGATGTGTACTATTTCAAATTCTTTTTCAAAAGTTTTGAAAAATCGAACACTTACTATGTGAACTGTTTAACCACATTATTACTCAAACTTTTTTGCTCATTACATAATTATTATTCGATTTACAAACATTTCATTTATGATTGCACGTCCTTTTATACCTCATTGGAGACTTGTCAATCTCTTATATTTAAAATAATTTACACATACAACTCAATTTAAAGTGCTTTTCAACATCCCTCCATGTTCCGGAAATTACTTTTCCTAAATTCTTTCACCCTATTTCCTTGACCATCATGATGTGTACTACTGAATCCCATACCCCAAAGAAATAGGCAACGTTGTGGCAATCAGTTCAAAATTGACAGTTTTTATTATAGACATTTAGCTCAAAGCAGAATCTTTTATAAAGATGTTGACCTTAATGTGTATAAAAGCGATTATACTCATGTAGCCAGAGGATACGCATGTGCCTTTCAAAAGATAAAATAAGGGAAAGCAGGGAGGGGAGGAGAGGCGAGAATCTGTGCAACCGTTTTTGCATTATATTTGAAGAAAGATTTATACATCGCTGTAACCACTTCGCGATGAACTGCAATTATCCTAAAAGATGAGCAAAGTTCGTGAATTTATCCGAGTATTTCAAAGAATATTTTGCTTTTTTTTTAAATTACAACATGTCAACTATTAAAGTACGATCATCATAGAATATAAAATGTTATATTATCGTACAAAACTCTAATAAAGTTTCTAGAATTATGTTTATTTACATTAACTTTAAAATTTAAGTCAGTACACTAGTAAGCAGTTACCAAAGCAGTTAATTCCTTTTGTAGTACTTTTTAACGAAAATTGTATAATATCTTTTCCTTGAACATATTTAAAGTTTTTGAAATTTTTCTTTGTAAAAAACATGGCTGCCAACTTCTACGCCTATTTAAAGTCAAACAAATACATTAAAAAGAGAAATTTTTATTGATAATTGAAATTATGTATTACCATGCGTAGCATTGTATATATATTTAGCATGCATTTAACTAAAAATATTTTCTGGTTTCAACCATGTTTATATGATTTAAAAAGGCGTAGAAGTTGGCAGCTCTGAAAAAATTATTGTGGTTTAAGTGGTATGCCGATGGCTTAAAGGTAGCAGTAATGACCTGCACTATCGCTTGCTTTTTTCGCTCATATTTTCGCTTCTAAACGTTGTATAATTTCAATATCCTCTAATCCGAAAAAAAATACTGATATCATGAAGATGACAGTAATTGCCTGCACTAGCTTTTGATTCTTACGTACAGAATTTCGCTTCTAAACATTGTATAATTCCAATATCCTCTAATCCGAAAAAAATACTGATATCATGAAGATGACAGCAAAGACCTGCACTATAGCTTTTGATTCTTTCGTTCAAAATTTCTCTTCTAAACATTGTATAATTACAATATCGTCTAATCCGAAAAAATACTGATATCATGAAGATGACAGTAAAGACCTGCACTATAGCTTTTGATTCTTTCGTTCAGAATTTCACTTCTAAACATTGTATAATTCCAATATCCTCTAATCCGAAAAAATAATGATATCATGAAGATGACAGTAATGACCTGCACTATAGCTTTTGATTCTTTCGTTCATGATTTCGCTTCTAAACATTGTATAATTTCAATTTCCTCTAATCCGAAAAAATACTGATATCATAAAGATGACAGTAATGACATGCACTATAGCTTTTGATTCTTTTGTTCAGAATTTCGCCTCTAAACATTGTATAGTTTCAATATTCTCTAATACGAACAAATACCGGTGTCTTAAATAGAATAGTAATGACCTGCACTTGGCTTTCACTCATAGTTTCACCTCTAAAATTATAGAATTCCAATATCCTCTAATACAAAGAAATGCCGATGCCATAGCAATTGTAGTAATAACCTGCACTATCGCTGTCGCTTCATTCGCTCTTACTTTCAACTCTAAATGTTGTATAATTTCAATATTCCCTAATATGAAGAAATGCCGGTGTCATAAAGATGACAGTATTGACTTGGACTACCGCTTTCGCTTCTTTCGTTCATAATTTCACTTCTAAATACTGTATAATTTCAATATTCTCAAATACGAAAAAAAAAATACCAGTGTTTTAAAGGAGTGAGGGACACAAAAATCTTCAAAGTTTCTGAAATAATTTTACTGTACTATAATTTTATTGCACTTTTTTTAGCTTAAAATAAAATTTAAATCAAGTTTTTACCTTTACTGAAATAGAGAATATTAAGATTTCCGTTTTGGTTTGTTTTCAAAATTTAGATTTCAAGTAATGGCTACCAAGATAACGACTTCCTGTGAAAATGCATTTTTCTTCATGGTGGGTTTTTTTTTTTTTTTTTTTACCATTTCTCGCATTTAAACCGTTATAACGCAATAACCGTTAAAGATAAATGGTTAAAACGTGAAATATGTCTTTTTGAAATGTTTTACTTTAAATTTGATTCATCAAATAAAAAAAAAGCTTACTTTAAAAAACTTTTAAAGATTTTTACTTTCAATAATTTAAACTTCATTTAAATAAATATTATTTTAATGTTGAATCAATATTAAAACTAATATATAACTGTTTATTTTAATGAAAACACATTGAAATTCTACAAATAATATTTCGAGTTATAACAATGTTATCCCACTTTTATTTTAAAATTTAATTGAAAAAATTCTAAAAAAGTTTTATCACTTTTTTTTGTTTACAAATAATGCTGTAACCACCACAAAAAATTTCAAAATTTTAACTCAATAAATAAAAATTATTTTAAAGTATGTCCAGAACCCTTTAAAGATGAATATAATGAACTGCACTATCGCTTTCGCTTCTTTCGCTCTTAATTTCACTCCCAAATATTCTATAATTTGAATATGCATTAATATTGAAAAAATACTTTTTCATGATTTTTTTTTCTAAATTGTAGCTCAATTCACTAATCGTCTTATGACTTTTAATATAATTTTGAAACATGATTTTATAAAAATCCATTTCAATAATAGACATTTGTTTGTTACAATAATGTAAAATGGTTAACCACCACAAAAAATTTCAAAGTTTTAACTCAATAAACAACAATTATTTTAAAATATGTCCCGGACCTATTTAAAAATGGCAATAATAAACTGCACTATAGCTTTCGCTTCTTTCGCTCGTTATTTCACTTCTAAATATTGTTTAATTTCAATATCCTTTAATATTAAAAAGTATTCTTTTAACTGCATTTTTTTTTCTAAACTATAGCTCAATTCACTATCTTTTTATGACTTTTAAAATAATTTTGAAGAATGATTTTTTTTAAATCCATTTTAACAATAGACATTTGTTTGCTACAATAATGTAAAATAACTGAGAAAAAACTCGTAGAAATACCACAATTGACAATGGCTTTAATTGTTTTTCCATGCGTTTTACAAACAAATAATAATGATAATAATAATAATAACAATAAAGAATGTCTTTTTTTCCCTTTTTACTTTTTAAGAATGTGTTCGGATAATCTAAAGTTATAAGGTCCATCGCTAAGCTTGTCATGATGGCTACAACATCTTTTAAAGAGAATACAGAAACCATTAAAGATTTTAATAAATACTCTTACTCCGAAGGACATTTTTTTCAAATTCACCATTTGGCTAGAGACTTAATTACGGAAGTTCACATATATTTTTTTACAAAAAGGAACTAAAATCTAACATTTACATTATCGAATTACATTTACTAAACATTATCGATAACATATTTTAATGTATTCCGAAAATGACACATGCAATACCTTTTTTAATTAAATCTTGATGAAGTTAAACTAAATGTTAATCGGTTTGATCCCTATTGTTTATTTACTTGAAAATTTTAAAAGCAATCTATAAATGGAAATTAATAATTTATATCACAAATTCGTACCGTAACTTGTCACTAAAGTGAATCTGTCAACGGAAGTAAAGATTTTGAATCGAAATTATAATTCTATCGCGGCATTCACCGAATAACATTTTGAGCGTTAGGCTGTTGACTGGATATATTTTATATATTTAACATTATTGATTTTTGAAATACATATCCATTTACATATATACATATATATGGGTTTGTATTTCAAAAATCAATTATGTTATGGTTATAGTAATCAATTATATATATATTTATATTACAAATTTAAATTTTTTTTCGTGAAAATTAATCTTTATACTATATTAATTTCCTTTTAACAATATCGCGTACTTAGTTTGACTTATTAAATTAAAATCCTTTTACTAGATCTAATACATTAATCTTTATGGAAACGATATAAAGTCTTAATTTGCCTTAAAAAACATTATTCCAATATGCGTGAATTAAAAAAGATGGCTCTAAATTAAAAATATTCTTAATTAAACTTTATTTCTTAATATTCCAAATAAAACTCATTTTTTCCTGTTTAAATCAACCCTTTTTAAGAAAATCTTATTAAATTTATCCCAAAATCATACCTTTCAAAAACTATCATTATTTTTATTTATTTATTTATTTATTGTTTTCCTCCTTCAACGTTTGATATTTGTGCATATCAATAAATTCATTTCTTTTCATTTTTCTCTTAAAATTATCGTCTGCAAAATATTCGAAAATTCTAGAATTCGATTATAAATTAGTTAAATAATATTTTTTTTAAATAAAAATTGTCGTCTGAATGAAATAAAAATCTCGGCGTGGGCATGAGTTATGTTTACATGGGAAAATGATTGTTAGGGAGTATAGATTTTCTAGAAGTTTGTTTTTAGATTTAAGAAGGAAGACGGGATGTGATGATAGAGATTCTTTGCTTTTTCTTCGATGAGTCTGTTAGACGGCTTGCGGAAGTAATGATGGAATATTCTTTTCGATGATTCGGTTCAAGACGGCTTTCAAAGAAAGCATTTCCCTCTCTATATGACTACAGTTGAATAAACTAAGTTGCAACAGCCAATGTGTAATTTAATGATTCTTCTACATTTATTTATTTATTTTTTGTTATTTTTTCCCTCGCTTGCCACGACTGTGTGTTTAAAAAAGGGGAACCAGTGAAGATAATTCGAGTTTCTTCTTAAAACGTCACATATATGTATATATAAGTTTATATTTTAGTCGTGGAATATATTGTGTTTCGTATTAAATACCATATATTGTATCCTTTTCATTATATTTTTTCATGTAGTTTTTTTTTAATAAAACATTCAAAACCTGTAATTGAAAATTTGACTTTTTTAATTTAAATAAAGAAATTGAAGAACATTTAAAAAATGAAATCGAATTGCTCTTTCCAAAGAACTTAAAAATAAAAAAAAAAATGTTACTCTTAATGTCATACATACGCACCAAATACGTATTATGAAGTATTTTTTATGATTTTGAATGTTTAAAAAGTAATTAAATTTCTATTTTTATTTTAATTACCTTTTTAATTGCTGACTTTTAACTATTAGTGATAGTAATTTTGAACAAAAGCATTAAAAAATATTAGTTTTTTTCCAAATGTATTATTTTACCATTTATTTAAAATATCATTCCCAATGCATAAAAAATCTATAAAACAAACAGAAATCTAAAAAAAGAAAAAAAAAAAAAAGAAAAAAAAGAACCAAAATATAATGTTTCAGGTATCTTTTCCAGACATTAAAAATTAAAAATTATAAACATGGAACTAGAAACCTTTTAAATTGATTTTAAAAGGTAAAAAACACTATTTATTTAAATTCTTTTATAATGTATCCTAAACAAATAGTTTTAGAGAAAAAATGAAAAATGTAGAAGAGAAATTCGAAAGATAAACTTTATTTTTTTTTTCAAATTGTTTAAAGTTTATACAGCATTTGATTAGTAAAAAAGCTATTAATCAAAAGAGTTCACAAAAAACTTAACCAGAAAAGAAATCATTAGAACATGAATAATGTAACTCTCAATATATTATCATTTGTGTTAAAAGTTGTTTATAAAATTTTAACGAAATTTTATTTAATGAAGTTCAGCTTCATGTGTAAAATAATTTTAATGTAAATTTAAATCAATTCAGTATTGATTTTTTTTATTCGTGGTTAGTAATTATGTAGTAAATTTTCAACAATTCGAATGGTCAATTAATTTTTGAAGATCCATAGTTAAAAATATGATTTTCTGGAAAAAAAAGTAAGGATAAGGTTTTTTAGATAGTTTAGTTAGTTAATATTTTACAAACTAATAAATCCTTAAGAAATTTTATTCTAAAACTAGCTGATCCACCCGGCGTTATCCAGGCCAATAATAACCTTAAATAAAAGTAAAATTTGTATTTTATATGACAAGTTCGAACCATAACTTGTCACATTCACGACATAACAGTTTGATATATTCTATATATTTAACATGATTGATTTTTGAAATACATAGACACACATGTATATATATATATATAGAGAGAGAGAGAGAGAACCATTAGATAATACTACAAATCAACATCAATTTCTGGAAAAACTTGTTAATGCCAAATTATATCAAACAGAGAGTTGTCAAAATTTGGAATAAAATTGGAAATGTGGTATTTAGCTCATTTTCAAGGGCAATGCTAAATAGCCATATTAATTGCGATTAATTTCTGAATGGAAATCAGGATAGACCTAAAAATGATTTCCATATTGATCGATTAATCGCAAATGTGAACTCAATTCAAAGAAAAATATTAGATAAATAATAAGACCATAATACAATTATCAATACATTAATTGCATTGGAAAAACTATTTCAAAGAAAAAATATATTAGAAAAATAATTAAACTGTAATTGAATATTGATAAAGATAAACTTACAAGTATCAATCCCAACCAGTAATCGCCATTGAGAACAGGAAAAAGAAAATAATAATATAATTGAATTATCATTGATTGATTTCAATGGAAAAATCTTGTCAAAAAGAAATAATTAGACTGTAATTTAATTATATAAAAGATAAACTTACAAATATCAATTTCGACCATGTGATCGCAATACCACTTTGCATTCAGTCACATTAGACAGTTAATATCGAAGTTGAATTAGAAACAAATAGTTTTTATTAATAATAGATATTTAAATAACTATTTTAAAAAACAATTGATTACAAAACATAAGTAGACGAAATTTTTTTTTGAACTTAATAAAAATAGTTAAACTATTTAATACTAATTACAAGTTTTGAATTATAATTATATAATTAATTAAATCTATTGATATCGATAATGATTTTGTACATGTGAGATAAGTACAAATTAAATACAAAAGCGTCAGTGGTGCCATCTTTAGTTGCTAAACACAATAAAATAATGCAAAATATTAATTAACTCTATAAAAACAAAATTTTACAAATTACGATATTTATATGTTTAATACAGGGTTGGAAAAAACATGTCTTTTTTTAAAAAACATAAAACGTTTTTTTATTATTGGTTTAAACTAGATTTTTTTTTTTTTTTTTTTTTTGGTTTAAACCGAATATTTAATTGTAAACAACCTAGATACAGTGGATTAAGTAGATAATAGAAAAAAAAACATTTTTCATTTAAACTTTCCTTTACATAAAAAATAGACCAAGGCCCACTGTATAAAATTAGAAGTCTGAAATTGTAAAGAAAAAAAAATAAAATAAAAATAAGAAATATCTTTAGCAATTTTTGAAAGGAAAAAAAATAACCAGAGGATGTAATAAAAATATACATATAATCTATTGTAATCTATTTGTATTATATCTATTTGTAAACAACCTATATACAGAGGATTAAGTAGATATTATATAAAGAAATAAAACAAAAAAAAATAATAAGTCATTTTTCATTTAAACAGTTATTCCTATACATATAAGTCTGAAATTATAAAGAAAAAAAATAAATAAAATAAAATAAAAATAAGATATAAGAAATAAGAAATAACTTTAGTAATTTTCGAGAGAAAAAAAATAACCAGAGGATGTTATAAAATATACATATGGTTCAAACCATAGATAAAACCAGCCAACATAAACCGTGCCAACCCTTATTTAAAGCAAACATCGGCAAATTAATAATTTATTATATTATTATAAAATATACCATGAAAATATAGCTTATTTTGATAACTAAAATAAGAATTTAAATGTTGTAAAAGTAATAAAATATTATATTAAATGATCAATCATTGATCAGCCTCAAATTACATTACATATTAAATCCAGAGGAATAAACAAGGAATGCTATAACAATACATTACCATAAATAATAAATTAACACTATATTAATTGTTGCACTGCACCATTTTCGTACCACCAACACCCCCCTTTTTTAATATTAACATAAGCGCATATATTTTCCAGCAGCTCCGCCCTACCTCCTTAATCTAACATCTACCCACCCATCCGACCTATTAATTAATTTTTTAACACATTTTAGAGTTTTTATTTTTTGCGTAATTTTTATATATTTTATATTTTTTATTGATTATTTATGCGCAATATGTTAAAAGTAACTCACAATAAACATCCTATTGCAAATGATAAGTAATAAAAGAATTAATTGTGTATTAAAGAGTAAATGAATTTCTTAGGAAATCCATGATTTATCGCATCATATATTAATTGTTTAATGTTTTAGTTTATAAGATGAGGGGAACATAAACTTTTGATTCTGAACAAGTGATTGAGGAGTATATTTCGATAAACAGAATTATGGAGGCAGGATTTAAAATGAGTAAAAGTATTAACTTTAAATTTAAAATCTTTACGTTTATCATATAGATCAGTTATTAATTTGTTCTCCACTAATGTAATTTTTAAATCCAAAAAGTTTATACTATTGTTTGATAAAAGGTTTTCCGTAAGTTCCAGATTAGTGGGATAAATTATAGGAAAGGAAGTACTAACAGTATTAAGTGGTGTCTTAAAATGATGTCATCGATGTATCGAAAAATAAAAATATGTTCATTACAATAACTGCGTTCATCGTAATATAAGAATAAACCGGATAAAATACTTGACGAAGAGCCCCCTTGAGGAATGCCTACTTTTTGAATATATATAGTATTATCTTGTAAAATAAAGTTATTGTTTATAATGAAATCAGTTAATGTGCGAAAATAAGCCTCATCCATATAATTAGGAAGAGTTAACTGATTTTTAAATTGTATGAATAGTTTATTAATGATTTTATGAAGGTCAACGAGATTGATATTATTAAAAAGCTATTTAAAATCATAAGTTCTTATGTCTTTAACACTTTTAAGATCTTTAATTATGCTTACCAGTTGATAACTGTTTTTGATACAATGTGTATTATCTTTCGCTATAGTAAGTTTAAAATATAGTTCGCATAATTGTTATAAGTATTACAACCTATTGTAACAGTTCTAAATTTGATGGAATTCTTACGAAACTTAGAAATTAGCACTAAATAAGGATAATTAAAGTTAGTAGGTGTAAAATTTAAGAGTTTAAAAAAACTATTAATTTTACGATTATTTACAATGGTATCATCATTAGTTTTATCGAAAGAATTATTAGATGATATAGATAATGTTAAAAGATTGTGATAATAAGATTTACAAATAATAGCATAGTTATTTGGGGATTTGTCTATATAAGTAATTACAAAATTCTGTTGCAATTTATTAATTTTTGGAAAATGTGACGAGTATTCACTTTAATTAGCTCTGATACATTTTTGTTAAGTGCTTGAGTTAACTTATCTATAACCAATAATTTCCACTGGTGAAAATAAGCGATAGGTTTATTATAAGAAATAGAAATTTTATAAATAAATAAGTCTATATCATAATTAAATTGTTTTATTATTGATTTTATATTAACTGTGGATGGAAGTCGAAATTTAATGCCATAATCCATTAATTTTCGTTGTGTATAATCATTGACAATATTCAGGTTACCTATAATAGAGTAATATAATAAAGTAATTATATGACCATGATCTTTATTGATATATGGTTGCATAGTAGGATCTTTGCAGTTACAAGGAAAGGTACCAGTGGCAGCGATATTTTTGGAAAAGGAATTATAATTAAAGATTTTGCGTCCTAAAGGAATCGGGTATCTGAAAGTTCTAGATATTTGTAAATTTTTTATCGGAAATTCACAATTAGTATCATTTATTACAGAATTAATATTAATTTTATTAAAAATTTGATTAGAAAAAGTAATTAACATTTGTGTGTTTTGCATTTTTAATCTTAGGTCTTTTTTGTAAATTGATATTGAATTAACTCTTGTCATTATAAGATCAAAGAATAAATCTGCGAAATGCATATTAAACTTTATACTTTGAAATATATTTAAATACTGTAGAATTTTTTTTTTTTTTTTTGTGCAGCGAATATATTTTCGAACTATTAACCAGTTATAACTAATTAAGTAATTTCTTTAATATATATATATATATATATATATATATATATATATATATATATATATATATATATATATATATATATATATATATATATACATATAAGACCATTAATTGTAAACAATAAGAACATTTGAATTTAATAGAAAAAAACATGAACATGAGGAATATATATATATATATATAAGTTTATATTTTAGTCGCAAAAAATCTTTTCTTTCTTGTTGAATACCAAATATTGTATTATTTTCACAATATTTTCTCATGTAAAATTTTAATCAATTTCTTATAGTTATAATTTTTTTAAATAAAACATTCAAAAGCCGAAATTGACTTTTCGAAATTTTTTTTATTTAAATAAAAAAATGAAAAAAAAATAAGTTTAAAAAATGAAATCTAATTGCTTTTTTTAAAGAATTTAAATAAAGAAATTTAATTCTTATTTAAATTTATATGTATATAATGTTACTTTTAATGTCATACAATGCACCAAATATACAGTTAAGTAGCAATTCGGGATTTTCAATTATTAATAAAACATTGAATTTCAATTTTTATTTTAATTAACTTTTTAATTGCTGACTTTTAACTATTAGTGAAAGTCATTTTTATCAAATTCCCTTTCAAATGCATTATTTCATCATTTACTTAAAATATCATTCACAGTCATAAAAAATCTATAGAACAAACGAAAATCTAAGTAAAAAAATTATATATAAAAAGAAAAAAAAAAAGAAGAACCAAAATGAAAATGTTTCAGATATCTATTCTAGACTCTAAAAAATTTAAAATAATAACATTGGAACTAGAGACCTTTTTAATTGATTTTAAAAAGTGAACAATACTATTTATTTAAATTCTTTTGTAAACTACCCTAAATAAATAATTTTAGGAATTAAACATGAAAAATATAAAATCGAAATCCGAAAGATAAACTTTCTCTTTTTTTTCAATTGTTTAAAGCTTATAAAATATTCGATCAGTAAAAAAGCAATTAATCAGAGAAGCTCACAAAAAACCTAATGAGAAAAGAAATCATTAGAAAAATTGAATAATGTAATTTTTTTTTTTCTAACTCTCAATATTTTATAATTTGTGTCAAAAGTTGTTTATAAATCTTTAAAAGGTATTTTATTTAATAAACTTCAAGCTCACATTTAAAAATTTAAATGTAAATTTAAATCAATTTAGTATTGATTTTTTTTATTCATGATTCATAATTCATAATTATGTTGTAAATTTTCAATAATTCGAATTATCACTTACTTTTTTAAGACCAGCAACGAAAAATGTGGTTTAAAAAATGTAGGAAGAAGGCTTTTTAGTTATTTTAGAATTAACTATATTATTAAGTCTTTATGAAATTTTACTCTAAAACTAACAGACCAACCCGGCGTTACCCAGTCCAGTACTAATTATCTTAAATGAAACTAAAATGTGTATGATTTTATTTTCTTTAGCTCTATTTTTTTAGAATTCATTTTTTAAATGATAAAAAAAAAAAAAAAAAAAAAAAATATTGAATTAAAAGTAAATGCTATTCGGTATTTTCTTTTCTGCATAATTTAATTTTCGGAGTCTCTTCTCCAAAACACATGCTTTATATGAAATAAAAAAATATTTTTAAAACGATTCAACCTCAAATGGATAAATCCAAATGTTAATTTATGATTATTAAATCCTTACATAGATGGATGCATCATTAAATTAAATTTTATAATTATTATAATTAGAGCTTTTTTTATCAAATTAAGAATATTTAAATCAAAGTATATAATTAAAATTTCAAAAAATTTAAATTAAAAATGTAAAAATTAAAATAAAATTTAAAATTAAAAAAAGTACTTAAAAGGATTTTAAAATGTTGAAAAGTCTCAAAAATTCAGAGAAAGTCCAATCAAAATTTAAAATTTCGAATTTACTCAAAATAAAACAAATTGTTTAAACAAAATTTAAAATTCTAAAAATTCCAAAAATTTAGTAAAAGTTCAAATTTTTGCAATCGCCTGAAAAAAAAGAAATTTTTAATTAAAATATTTTTTGTTAAAATATCTCTAACTAAAACCTAATGAGAAAAGAAATCATTAGAAAAATTGAATAATGTAATTTTTTTTTCTAACTCTCAATATTTTATAATTTGTGTCAAAAGTTGTTTATAAATCTTTAAAAGGTATTTTATTTAATAAACTTCAAGCTCACATTTAAAAATTTAAATGTAAATTTAAATCAATTTAGTATTGATTTTTTTTATTCATGATTCATAATTCATAATTATGTTGTAAATTTTCAATAATTCGAATTATCACTTACTTTTTTAAGACCAGCAACGAAAAATGTGTTTTAAAAAATGTAGGAAGAAGGCTTTTTAGTTATTTTAGAATTAACTATATTATTAAGTCTTTATGAAATTTTACTCTAAAACTAACAGACCAACCCGGCGTTACCCAGTCCAGTACTAATTATCTTAAATGAAACTAAAATGTGTATGATTTTATTTTCTTTAGCTCTATTTTTTTAGAATTCATTTTTTAAATGATAAAAAAAAAAAAAAAAAAAAAAAAATATTGAATTAAAAGTAAATGCTATTCGGTATTTTCTTTTCTGCATAATTTAATTTTCGGAGTCTCTTCTCCAAAACACATGCTTTATATGAAATAAAAAAATATTTTTAAAACGATTCAACCTCAAATGGATAAATCCAAATGTTAATTTATGATTATTAAATCCTTACATAGATGGATGCATCATTAAATTAAATTTTATAATTATTATAATTAGAGCTTTTTTTTATCAAATTAAGAATATTTAAATCAAAGTATATAATTAAAATTTCAAAAAATTTAAATTAAAAATGTAAAAATTAAAATAAAATTTAAAATTAAAAAAAGTACTTAAAAGGATTTTAAAATGTTGAAAAGTCTCAAAAATTCAGAGAAATTCCAATCAAAATTTAAAATTTCGAATTTACTCAAAATAAAACAAATTGTTTAAACAAAATTTAAAATTCTAAAAATTCCAAAAATTTAGTAAAAGTTCAAATTTTTGCAATCGCCTGAAAAAAAAAGAAATTTTTAATTAAAATATTTTTTGTTAAAATATCTCTAACTAAAACCTAATGAGAAAAGAAATCATTAGAAAAATTGAATAATGTAATTTTTTTTTCTAACTCTCAATATTTTATAATTTGTGTCAAAAGTTGTTTATAAATCTTTAAAAGGTATTTTATTTAATAAACTTCAAGCTCACATTTAAAAATTTAAATGTAAATTTAAATCAATTTAGTATTGATTTTTTTTATTCATGATTCATAATTCATAATTATGTTGTAAATTTTCAATAATTCGAATTATCACTTACTTTTTTAAGACCAGCAACGAAAAATGTGGTTTAAAAAATGTAGGAAGAAGGCTTTTTAGTTATTTTAGAATTAACTATATTATTAAGTCTTTATGAAATTTTACTCTAAAACTAACAGACCAACCCGGCGTTACCCAGTCCAGTACTAATTATCTTAAATGAAACTAAAATGTGTATGATTTTATTTTCTTTAGCTCTATTTTTTTAGAATTCATTTTTTAAATGATAAAAAAAAAAAAAAAAAAAAAAAAAAATTGAATTAAAAGTAAATGCTATTCGGTATTTTCTTTTCTGCATAATTTAATTTTCGGAGTCTCTTCTCCATAACACATGCTTTATATGAAATAAAAAAATATTTTTAAAACGATTCAACCTCAAATGGATAAATCCAAATGTTAATTTATGATTATTAAATCCTTACATAGATGGATGCATCATTAAATTAAATTTTATAATTATTATAATTAGAGCTTTTTTTATCAAATTAAGAATATTTAAATCAAAGTATATAATTAAAATTTCAAAAAATTTAAATTAAAAATGTAAAAATTAAAATAAAATTTAAAATTAAAAAAAGTACTTAAAAGGATTTTAAAATGTTGAAAAGTCTCAAAAATTCAGAGAAAGTCCAATCAAAATTTAAAATTTCGAATTTACTCAAAATAAAACAAATTGTTTAAACAAAATTTAAAATTCTAAAAATTCCAAAAATTTAGTAAAAGTTCAAATTTTTGCTATCGCCTGAAAAAAAAAGAAATTTTTAATTAAAATATTTTTTGTTAAAATATCTCTAACAGCTTTTTGTCTTGCAAAATGATAAAAAAAAATGTAAACTTCAGCTTATTAGATGATATAATCTGCTCAGGTGGGGGAAAAACTCAAATTCCGACATCGAACTTCGAACAAGGAACTTTTTGAATAGCAGGTAAATAAGCATTGCTATTTAGCCCAAGAAAAAATATTGAAATTGAGGTTTTGTTTTAAAATCTAAATGCATTCTCGGATATGGACAAATGTCATTAAATTAATTCATTTAATAAAAATAATGTAAGATATCAAATGTAATGTAAATATCACATAAAAAGAATATACAGTTTATCATATTCATTTTCTGATTGAAAACTTATTTATATGATTTTAAAAGAAACACAAGAAAGAAAAATCATGCGTCAATTAGAGATTATGAAACACTTTTCAATACTTCCGAAATTCTTTAACGAAACTTCGCTTTTAATGGCGTAATTTAAAAAGAACATTTTAGACAAAACATAACACATTTGAAAATCAGATTTCAGCAAATACCGCCCATACCTTTAAAAGTTGTCCAATTCTTATGTGCAGACCTGTGTTTAATCTACAGATTCGTATGTTATATATTCAACTTAGTTCGATAAAGCTTAGTTAAGTGAGAAAGTGTGTAATAGGTTGAAAATTCATCTTCAGCAATTTTTCCCAATATTCGGAAACATATTTGAATCATTATGTACACCCCTGTATATCAACAAAAGATTTTTATATGAGCCAAAATATTAAGCTTAAATTTAATTCAGGATAAAACACTGTTAGAATTACTGAAATCACACTTTAAGGCATTAAAATCATTAGGAGGCTATGTATTCAGTTTTTTGCGTGGCCCTGCGCAGGATTTTATTTTTGATAATCAAACATATTTTTGTATACTGAACACAGTTCAAGTTGAAATTGCATAAATCATTTTAAAATCGCCTTTAAGCTATTCAGACTGATACTCAACAATGATTACGAATTCTTTTATGTAGCCCTGAATAGGATATATAGAATTTCTACACATAGCACAGTAAGCGAAAATTTTTGTTCAAATTAAAGAACATATCAGAAATGAAATAATACTTACAGTAAACAACGCTTATAAATATTATCTTAAATACAATACTTTAGCTTTCAAGTGTCCCGCTAAATTAACAATAAATCCTAGGAAAATCATGTTACGCAACAAGTATCTTGTAGTAAACCTCTTGCAGTCTTCCAAAGAAGGTCTCCATACTGAGTATACTCAGAATTTTTTTTAAAAACTAATTAAACTAACTACTTATGTATATAATAAAGAATCAGTCAAATTAGCCGTGTAATTACAGTAGAAAATCTCTAAAAAAATAAAACACTTTCGAGTATTTGGCATGAAAAGACGAAGCTTTGCACGATTTGGCAAGCACCATTTTTCCTCGCCAATAGCAAACGATTGTAATGCAACTGAAAACTGTTGGATGTTTACGGTGCGTGTAAATAGAATTTAAATATAATCATAATGAGAGAATATAATGTACACTATATGGCCAAAGGTGACCAGCCACTTCCGATTTTAGATATTTTGTTAAATATCAAGAAAAATACATGAGAAATTATCCTGAAACTCTACGTGCGTAAACATAATAGTACAAGTCACACATTTCTGTGAAGATTTTTCCCCGAAACATTATAGTCAACAAATTGAAAAAGAACTAATATCTTTTAGATAACCCTGTCAAAACTAATGTAGCAAAAGCACTCAAACTGTAGATTATGATTGAGTGGATTACTGTAATATACTGTGTTTATTTTTATGTGGATGGAATGTATATACTCGTAGAGAAATTAAGGTTTTTTATAAAAACAGTCCCAATTTTTTTCAAGTGTTTTGCTTATAATTTATAGAGTTCTTAAAATAAAATAATGTTCTTTTCTGAAAATATGACAAACAATATTGTACACAATACGCTGTCATCAAAATTAAAAATAATAAAAACTGTATAAAAAATGAGCAGATTTAGTAAATATTTTTTCATTGCGCACGTGTCAACGATATCAAAATTCCATTTGCATATTGTGTTAGCTAAATGTATAGAGCAACTTCTGTAAAAGTTTCAAAATCATAGCTTGAAAATTCTTAAAGTGATCGTCTTTTGAATAAACTCAAAATCCGTTATTCCCAAAATTTCATAAAAAAAAATCAGGGGTTTTATTCAAATATATTAGTACGTGCCATATTGTATATTCTATATTACCATTAGTCAATGGGTTATATGGATACAACCTTTCATCTTTTTGCGTCACTATTGCAACAAAATCGAATCGACAATGCTCAATAGGACTTTGAGCTTGAAACAATTTTAATAAATTTAAATTATGAATTTCGTTTTAAATCGCAAATTTTGATGGTTAAATTTGAATATAAATACATATCAATATCGATATAGCAGAATTATACTTAAAACAAACTAAGACTGACAAAACTAGTTTTATTTATCATATTAATCAATTTCTCGATTAATTTCAGCTATGAAATCACGCCTGAAATTTTAGATACATGAATATTCATACTTCTACTAAGCGTAATACCAACTCAGTGAAAAATGTCCAAGCCGGGAATCGAACCCGGAACCCTTGGAATAGCGCCCCAAGTGCTCTACCATTTAAGCTACGAGGACGATACCCAGCTCAACATTTTTCACTTCATATGTTGGTTAAGCGGCAATTCGATTCCCGGCTTGGACATTTTTCACTGAGTTGGTATTACGCTTAGTAGAAGTATGAATATTCATGTATCTAAAACTAAAGTTATTTAAATTTAATTTAGCTAAACAAATTCAACATTAAACTTTTTCCGCCTTTAAAGTGTATTTGACACAAGAAAGTACTTTTTGAAATTGCATTCCATCGCCAACCAATGAAAAATCGCCAAATAAGGAAATTTTCATTATTTTTTTATGGACGTTGAAGGAGGTTCCACCTTTTTTTATAAACGTATGTATCCTTATGAGAAGAAAATTTGGGAACTCTTTTAGATTTTTCGGAATATGCCCATATGGAGACTTTCCTTGTCAGGAAGGTGGATCAATTCATTATATTTGAAGTTTTGTAACAAAACTAAAATACGTTGTAAATAGTTTTTCTCCTTAGACGATTGTCTAACGGATTTTTTTTTTTTTTTTCTGTTGTCTTATAAATGAATAGCACTGTCCAGATACTACAGAATGCGTGTTTCAGAGCACTGAATAGGTGTATATGAATTTCACTACGTTTGTAATAGTCTAACATTATTAAAGATTAAATTGAAATTATGTTTCCGCATTGACCGTAATGTAAAGGAATACTTTTGAAAGTCTTTGTAAATGAAATATAAAGACTGCATATTTCAGTTTCGATAGCAACCAACCATGATGTACGTAACGATAAACGTCTATAACATGAAAAAAAATCCGGGACAATTGGAGTGTATTTACGGAAATTTGAGCTTGGTAAAGATAGAGCTACGGACAAATCGAAGTCATAAATACTTTTCAACTATGTTAGAAAGAGTTAAAAAAAAGACATTGAAAATATATAAATGCTGCATGTCTTTGCTATTAAAGAAATGTTACCTTTTTTGAGTTTCTAGATTCCCAGTCGTTAGTAGTAAATCCTTCCATATTTCCAGATCTGTCTTCGATGATCATGGTAGACAGACGGAATGGTCTGAAAAAAAATTGATAATTATAATAAGGCAGCATGAATCTACATTTATTTTTGCACAATTCTAATCTCTAAAATGCTGCTTTTCGAAACATAATATGTCTGTTTTCCGCAATCCGTATAGAATAAAAATTTTGCAATTAAAAAAAAATGTAATTTAAGAAATTACTATGTTTATTTAGAAAATGATATTTTCGAAGACTAAAATTTTAGACTTATATGTAAATTCTATATTTGAAAAAATAACAATAATAAACATCATTTTTATAATCATCAAAATGTGGCTTACGTAATAACAGTGTCATATATTACATACGCCATGGATTAAACATAAAAATTCCTGGATCAATCATAAACAAATTTTAAATGAAATTTCAATTTTACAATTTTTGGTACTGCAAATTTTTAATTTTCTAAACATTGCACATTTTCAATTTTTACATCGTTGTATAGAGAGAAAAATGTAGTTTTAAACGCAATTTGTTTGGAAGCTGTATCTTAGTATGTCTTTTATTTATTTATTTATTTATTATTATTATTATTATTATTATTGTGTAGTTTTTAATACTTTTTTACTATTCTTGCAACAGAAGTATTCCATTTCTGGACGTTAAACATGGACCAATCAGAAAACAAATAATTCCAGATGCACAAAGATTCAGATATGGATGAGATATCTCTAGACCGAAAGCAACAACCATTTTCCAAATGGTTAACAAAAAAGAAAAACAAATCAAAAACAACTATTTACTACTCTATTAGATTCGACATCACTCTTAGTTAAAATTAATAAACAGGCCTATGCAAATTAATTGTAGAAATACTAAGAATAGTTACAACATAAAAATGTATTTTATATTACAATGAAACCTCAAAGTAATTTTTGAATTTTAAATAAAAATAATTTAACTCTAATTTTCACTTTTAAAATTAGAAGAAAAATGTTTTATAGTTTTTAAAGCAGGTTTATAAAAACAAATTTTTCGTTCTTCAAAATACATTAAAGTAAAATAAAATAAATACTTATTTCTTAAGATTTCAATTGTTTCCAAGTTTGTTATTTTAATAAAAATTGTGGTGAAAAGGCGTTTTTAGAATATTTACATACAAGAAAGAAAACTTTATGTTGGAAAACATATGTTTTTAAAGTAACCATCCTGATGATATCAAGTTTCTATTCTAATAAGTTAAATATATCTGGAGCAAACATGCAAACCATGTTTTCTCCTTTAGATACAAATTTTCATAAAACACAAAAACTTATGAAAAACAAAATAACTTGTATTTAATACTAACTTTTGGTCGTGTATTTTTTTACTGTTATTCAAAAGAATTCCAAGCATACATAAGATATGAAACCTAAAACTAATTTATAAAATATATTTAAAATATGAGAAATCACGTTTTGACCGAATTCAGAGGTGGAAACATGTTTTGATTGTTTGACAATCAGATAAAATGCTTCTTGAATGAAACAAGTTCTAACAAATAATACAAAAGCATTATTTTATTTGAGCAAATTACTGAACTTCAGTTGATTATTGAAAAAATTTAATGACAGATTAGGGTACCTAGTAATATTCATTAAAGATTTACTAAAGAAATATTTGTTTGCCAAAAGGCGACTTCAAATTTTAAAATCAATATCTTCATCTAGACAGTCACGCACTTCCCCTTCTTCTTCATTACAAGCTGGCAAATCAAGGATAATATAGTTGTACCATTTTAAGATATCATAAGGTTGATTTTGCCGCTGATCACCATACAATATTTTCAAAAGTTTTCCAACATCTTTTTTTTTTTTTTTTTCTTTTCAACTGATATGACGTGGCTAAAAGGAAGAGATTTTAAAACGACCGTTTGAACATGGACAACAAAAACTCCCTTTTTCAAAAGATTTACACGAGATTCTTCACTTAGATCTTGAAATATATAATTCTGGAAGCCTTTCACCTTAACTGTCCTCGTATTTTTCTCTATAACAATCCGTTTCAATTGACAAATGTTTGGTAGGTTTCGAAAGTACGCATTTAATGATTTAGTGAAATTTCCCAATCGGTCCCCAACCCTTACAGATGATGAAGGTCCCGTGACGAAACAGGACAACTGTGTTTGGCAGACTGGAGAAATCACTGTTTGAATGAATGCAGGCTTTGAAGGAAACACTCTTTGAAACGTCAAATTTTAAAATTTGTTTCAATTAGGAAAAGAAAATTCTTAAAAATGCTGTTTATTTCAATGCAATTCAGTACAGAGATCATAAAACTAACAATAACTCATTTATTTATTTATTTATTTATTTATTGTGAGAAAACACGGTTTGAATGTTTGCTCCACATACATAAGGTGTCCATTGTATTGAGGTCATTAGTATTTCCAATGGCTATTTACTAAATTGTTAGGCATAAACATATAGTCCCAATTACAAAAATGTTTCAATTGGGGTAAAGAAGTATTTAAAAAGGCATTTGGGTCAATAAGAACATATCTTAAAAAATTATGGAATTTAAATTTTTATGCGATCCTTCGTTCCAATGAGTTGTACTTAGTAAAAAAATATATTCTTTTACACTATGAAATAAAACAAAAAAAAATCTCATTCTTCTACAATTAAAACTGGCCAAGTAAAAGTTGTTTAAAATTAAAGCACTTTTCCTGCTCCGAAATACATATCATTCACAAATTTACTAGAAATATAAATAACCGTCAGATATATATATATATATAATAATAGTTGAGAGTAAAATTAAGATTACAATATTTTGAAATCTATTTTTATTGTAGTATATTAAAGAAAAATATACAATTTAACCTAAAATAAAGTTTTAAAATAGCAGAATTTTTTTATTAAATCAAATGATGAAAAGAAACATCCACATTTTTTTACAAAAAATATATATTTTAAAATGCTATTAGCTTATTTATCCTAAAACTTAATAAGTAAAAAAGAAAATCATTTTAAAACTTGGTCTCATTGACTCCGTCCGGCTGCAATGCAGAAATGTATACGCGAAAAACCACATTATGGTACTTCAAACATTTTGTATACAATCCCTCGAAGCATGGTTCAACTCATTTGTGCTCAGATGCAAAAAATTCTCCTAAGTCATGCAAATCTAAGTTTTAATAATTTGGGCAACTTTTGTCTTAAATAAATAAGTCTTTTTATTTTTACTTTTTTATTTTATTTAATTTATTTATTTATTTATTTATATAATTATTTTTTTTTGCTTTATTTGCAAAATAAAATTTTTACTAAATACCCGTTATAGGACCGGTGGAAAGTATAAAATTTTTAATTTCTTTAACTTAAAAAAATGTTTTTATTGGTCAAAACGACTTTTAAAATAGTTTTCTCTCATTCAAAGCATTTTCGTAACTGGTACTATATATGTCAAAGACTAATGATTTAGAAATTAGTATTATGAAGATATTGAGAGTGGAACCCTATGTAGTATGATCTCTTATTTGCTAACTTTAAAATTCGAACTTTTGAAACAACTATATATTTGAGCGAGCAAAAGCTTGAAAATGATCTCATGTACTAAAACTTATTTTTATGCATTTTTTTTAAATAATTTAGTTTTTGAGGAAGATTATAAAAACACATATATGTTACTTAAACTAATAAAATATGCACGCAGTGCTGAAAATCTCTCATAATCAGTGCGTGGTCCCATAACTTTCTTTTCCATTTCGAATTCAAATAACTTAATGCTCATATCTTATCTATCATTTAAATAATAGATATTCTACCGCAACCAGACCATATTCTATTTATTATTCTAAAGCCTAGCATACAATTCGGGAAAGAAAGAAAAAGAAGATATAAAAATATCTTTGGCGGAATTCAAAGAAAAACTTGTTTTTTAACAAAATGGAAAATGACACAAAAAGTGAAATCCTATAAACGACTGTCATGCCAGGGAAAATGCATCGTTCCTGTCTAGACAGTGGCTTTTAGTAGCTGTATATCATGTTCTCTTAGAACTTAAGAAAACAAAAGAAATGTATTCGGAACTTTTTATTTTTATTTTTGAAGAATAGCATCAGATGTACTGTTTCTTTCTTTTCATTCTTATCAATTATTCTTCATGTTTGCAGATTTACATCTATATAACTTTATATCTATATAACTTTATTATGCATGTGCAAAAGTGATAATATCTAAAATAACTAGTCGGATGTAGCAATCGCAATGCTTTCTTCTATCTGATACATGTTAATAATTTCAGTAAAAAATAAATAAATGTAGCAGCGTCATCGGTTATGTGATATGCACCAAAATTTAACCTGTACTTATTTATTTTTTATTTATGTCTATTTAGCTCACTTCTATTCATTTAATAACTAGATATAACTGAAGCTGAAATTTGATGAAAATCCGTGTGTTAGTGTTCGAGATGGAATCACTGAAAAAATCGCAATATATATGTGGAGTAAAAACAATCCAGAATACAGAGATGCCAACCTTTCAAAAAAAAAATTCAAAATATTGAGAACTAAATGACGTTTTTTCTTCAACGTATCGGGGGGAAAAGCATTACACTTTTTTTTTTTTTTTTTTTTAAGTTTTAGAAATAGCCTATTTGCAACAAAAAGATTCGGTTGGCCAAATTACGCATAATGAAATAAACTAAAATTATATTCTGACTATTAGAAAAAAATTGAAATAAAGCATTTTGGCAGAAATATTAGTTTAGTAACATTGTGGCAAAACCCACTGCAGTTATTCCATTCTAATTAGGACCTATACGAGATGTGAATAAATGAAAATGTTCTCCAAAAGTATCATAATTTTCAAAAAGATTACCAATTCCCGAAAATTACGAAACATTATACTTCCGGCAACATTTCTAGACTTTCCAAAATTTTGATCCAAGAAGCAGTTTTAAAACAGCTGCTTTTATAAACTGATGACCAGTAGTGGTCACGTACCTACCCATTCGCTTTATAAACTTATGTTTAGGCTCTTCTTTCCTTGAAACTTTGCATCACTAAGCGAAAAAAACGGTAAAACATATTTTCTCTTTTTATTTATTTTTTTAAGCAGCAAACAATAGGATGTTTTCGCTTATAATTTTCACACCCTAGGAAAAATCCCGTGCAATCTTATCATTTAAAAAATTCTATTCAAAAGTTTTTTTTAATCGCTTCTGTATTCTCTAAGTTTACTTTCTAATCGGTAATAAAAAGTTTTAAACTATTTTTTTTAACACGCTAGATTTCATAATGCTGCAAAGTATGATTAAACAGATAAAACCACAACGTGTTAGTATTCATTTTATGGTCACGTTGCACAGCAATCCTGCATGTTCATTTTTTATGGTTCAATTATCTGATTGTGTTCTATTATCATGTTAGTAAACTTCAAATATAAAGTGTAAAATACAGCACTAACTACATTAAAAATAACAAGGGAATATTTATTCTACTTAAATAGCACGTGATATAAAGTTTTTGCGCAATTGCAGCAATAATTTACAATGCAGTTTAATTAAATTTGTTTTATGAAATAAAGTTTATTTATGTTAAATCAATCGTTTACTTAAAAATTTGAAATTTAATATACATAATCATAGCAGAAAATTGTTGAGTCGTTTTGAATTTTATGAAAATTGAATTAAAACCTACACAGATATTAATAAAAGATTTTTTTCATTCTTTTATATCCTATCATACGTAATTAATTCCATAATATGTTAAGATAGGTAATGTTTCGAGGTTGCCACAATGATTACGTCGTATTAAAAAGGGAGTCATATTATTTTCGTATTTGTGAATTTAATATGTAATCGTAATAAATTGTGCATAAAAGTGCAATAGAGATTGACCCAAGACCTGAATATATTTAAAACTAGTTATAGTACGAGCGCACCTCATTTGCTATGTTTCACGTACAATTTCCGATTTGATTTTTCTTGTTTTAACTCAATCTCTCAGTTAAATAAAATTATCATATCCGTTACACAATCTTTTTTTCAAACAAATTAGAAAAATGCTTTCATAATATAAAATCACATATTATTAGGTTTTATCTATCTAATCAATACTTAAAAAACATTAAGCAATTGAAAACAATGTTAGGTACTACTCTATTATACCGTCGACCGATTTCGCCAAATTGTACAAATCGCCAAACTAATAGCCAAATTCTACATTTTGACATAATTTTTATTTTAAATAACGAAAAAACAAATAATTAGTAGAATATTAATAAAAATATTAATAAAAAGTCGAAATAAAAATCACTTAATGACATTTTAAACACGTGAATCGCATTTAATGTCATTGAATGTGACATTCACGATCATCCATTATTGGCATTTAATCTTACAGTTTGGCGATAATTTTTTGGTCGACGGGGTAACCTAGTAGTACCAATGTTAAAAATGTAATACTTTCAACCAGTATTAAGCCATAATCAGAATTTTAAATTTTTAAATGTTCTTATAAACGCTAGTTCTCCATAACTTACTCACCAAATCCTCGATTGGAAAAGTTATGTAATTTTATATTATTTTATTAAGATGAATTTTGACATTCATAACTAATTTATTTTATGCTTTGATAATGGTAATTTATGCACTATAAAAAAAAAAATCTCTACGTTTACTAAAATTTTTCTAGAAAACTAGGATTACTAGAAAATGTTATATAAAGGCACTAACAAAATTCATGTAACAGATATACATTTGCACTGGAAGTCAAAATATCTTTAAGGTTACTAAGTATTCTTTATAAAACTGCGATTTGTAGAATTTTTCATGTACTACACGCTATAATCTTTTATGTCCATAATCATTTTGCATCATAAAATTTTAGTTCTCTTTTTTTTATGCCGATGATTAAAAACTATGAAATTTGAACAATTTTATGTTACATGTCCCCTGAAAAAATCTCTAGAATGTTTTACAAAACATATATTTGTATTTTTGGGAATTTTTGAATCACTTCTTGAGATTTTCACAAAATTTTTTAATTTTTACAAAAAAAATAAAATAAGTCATTAAAATATTTTTAAGAAATACAAATTTAAATGAGAAATAACTTTAAAATAGTTAATTTTCTTAAACAATAATATGTAATGAATGCGTTGAGAGTTTAGTACTGAAACACATTGAAATTTTAAACGCCTACCGTTTTAACCCAGCATGAACACTGAAAAAGAAAAAAAAAATCTGTAAAGTTACTAATTTTTTTTAGGAAACTGAGATTCCTAGAACTTTTCATGTAACGATAACAGCATAAATTCATGCAAAAGAGTCGGCTACATGAATTTTTGCTGTTACCGTTACATGAAAAGTTCTAAGAATCAAAGTTTCCTAGTGAAAACCTAATAACTTTATCGAATTTGTTTTATATATGTATATACTATATATATATATATATATATATATATATATATTAGGGTGATGCGAAAAAACAAAAGTTTTTATTTCCGAATCGCTATAGTGCAGAAAAGTTGCAATTGGTAAATACAAGAAAGACAAAAACAGAATTTTTCAAATCGGACTATATCTTCCGATCGCGCAAACCACCTAAAAGTTAAAAAAAATTGAAAATTTCCGATTTTTTCAGAACTTTTTAAAAAATATTTCATATACATATATTTTATCACTATAGTGAAAACTATTTGCATATTGTACTGTTTAATAAAAATAAAAAAATTAATTGCGTGTAGAGAATATCTTCCGATCGCGTAAGCTCATTAAAAATCGGGGAAAAATTCAATTTTCAGTGATTTTGATATAATGAGAAAATAATTAAATAAGTTCAGTTTGCGGTCTCATGTTAAAATTTAAATGTAGGCGAAAAGGTTTAGTAGTTTGCTCAACTCCTGTTAACCACGTTGCGAAACAGCGCTGAAGTCACCCTACGTGTACATACCCATCGCTCCCCAACCTCGTCCACTTGTATAGTGCGCCATTTCGTATCAGTGAGCCCATAAACGAATTTCGTTTGTTTATTGGGCGTATTGTGTTATTAAAATTACATTAACAAGTGACATGGATACGGATATGCATGTGTCATTGACCAAGAAAATTACTAGACAATCTTTTCATTGTCCTATATTCGGTCATTCAAGAGATTTTTGACCAAATATTCTACCAACACACGAATATAGCGCCTGTAAACCTAAGAACTATATACCTAAGCCTGTATACCTAAGACACTAAAGAACAAACACCCTTTAAATTAATTTAAATGCTTGTAGAATTGTTAAACTTCTGGACTTTTTCAATAAATGCGTCCATATAATACGCATTCATATGTAGAATGATACGTGTTTGAAGATGTTTTATAGTAATCCTAAACAGGTATATGTTGTCCCTCGTGATATTTATCTCAGAACTGAGGAGGATAAATAAAGTATCGTCGTTTTTTCCATCAAAATATATGCCATGTGGTTCTTCTGAATCCATTTGACTTTGACGTAATTTTTTTCTAGTGCGGCTGATTTCCATTCTAATTTTGTATCAATCAATAACTTGAGAAGCATCTGTTTTAGTTATTACAGATATATCTTCTAGCACACTCAACGCTATAGCAGCACCTGCAGGATCAAATACAACATTGTGATCGCAATGTAACGATGTAGACTGTAACTCCACATTCATTTGCCATAGTACTTTCTTCTACTTAAATCTGACAGGCTGTATCGGCCATGGTAATGAGATTTTACATACACCTACATTAGCATTAAAACTCTCCTGTATTTCATCTAAATGCTCAAGATCTTTCATTTCTGCTTCAACAGATTTGGAAGGTTACCTTTTCAATATATAGTTTTGTCGTCCAAATCTTGTATTCAGTTTTTTTCCTCCTTTTGATTTATAGTACCAATTTTTCCCGTTCCGTTCTTTCTCTGGAGGTAGATAAATTTATGCTCAATGACTAGAATTTTATTGTGTTTTTCAGACGTACAATTAGTCTCAATCGGACACTCCCTCAGATCTGGAGGCACTTTACAGGCGCAATTTTAATAATTACGTATTTCCAGGATATAATATCACACAGTCGAGCTCCTTGTTTTTTAAATTCATCACCCTTTTATATAAAATCTGGCTTTTCCTTGTCTAGAATATAATATTACGTTAGTTTGTAATACTTATTGTAGTAGGCATTATCTAAATGATTCTGTACTCAGAAACTTTTTGAATTGACGCCTTCTAATAGGTATATTTTATTTTTTGTGCCACTGTATTGCTGACAGATGAGAAACTCACTTTAATGTTGTTGAGTTTACTTGCTGATAGAAACCTCTCCTCAAAGCAGCATCGAGAAACATCTTCATGTGTTGGAAAAATATTTGGCAGTAAATCTCTTGGATGGCCGAATATAGCAGGACAATGAAAAGATTGTCTAGTAATTTTCTTGGTCAACGACATATGCATAACCGTATCCATGTCACTTGTTAATGTATTTAAGATAACATAATGCACCCAATTAACAAACGAAATTCGTTCACGGGCTCACTGATACGAAATGGCACACTGTGCAAGTGGATGCGGTTGGGGAGAGATGGGTATGTTCTATGTACACGAATGGCGACTTCAGCGCTGTTTCGCAACGTGGCTAACAGGAGTTGCGCAAACTACTAAACCTTTTCGCCCTGCAGCGATCTCGTCGTGGTAAGATCTCTGTTGTTCAACAATGGCCTAATGCGCTCAATAGCATTAATTTACATTTAAAATTTAACATGAGACCGCAAACTGAATTTATTTAATTATTTTCTTAATACATCAAAATCACTGAAAATTGAATTTTTCCCCGATTTTTATTGAGCTTGCGCGATTAGAAGATATTCTCTAAACTCAATTTATTTTATTATTATTATTAAACAGTACAATATGCAAATATTTTTCACTATAGTGATATAATATATGTATATGTAATATTTTTTAAAAAATTCTGAAAAAATCGGAAATTTTCAATTTTTTTTAATTTTTAGGTGTTTTGCGCGATCGGAAGATATAGTCCGATTTGAAAAATTCTTTTTTTGTTTTTCTTGTATTTACCAGTCGCAACTTTTCCGCACTATAGCGATTCGGAAATAAAAACTTTTGTTTTTTTTTGCACCACCCTAATATATATATAATGTAAATGCTTAAAATTCATACAAAAGTGCATTTTAAAGAAATTTCTAAAATAAAAAAAAATGTGTCTAGACATTCGAAATTTAGCGGTTCAAAATTTATTTTCGCGTTAAAATCAAAATATTCTCCAAGTCAAAAGTAAATAAGCACTTTCCTAAACAGAAATAAGTGAATTCGTTTCTTTAACCTTTAAAAAAATATTTTGCAACGGCGCATAAACAGTTTTGCGTTAGTTTAAAGGAAGTTTTAAGTATCTATTAACTGTGAGATTTAGGTAAAATTTAGTATTTATAAAGTAAATCTGAGTTTAAACTTTTGATATTCAGTCAAGTTCTTTATTTCGACCTTCGGTGTATGTTTGTATTTTTTCCCCGCTAGATTTACAGCATTTATTATTTATCATGACGTATATTATTATATCTTAAAAGTGTAACTATTTTTTTTTTGTTACATTTTGCATATTAGGAGAGCAAACCCGGACCTGCCAGGTTGCCTAATATAAGAGAAACCATTTTTTATATTAATATATAATTTTTTAGCTTGCTCAGTAACGCACCAAAAATCATTTTTATTTAAAAAGTATCAATTTTTTATTCAAATAAAATTTAAAAATGTATTAAAAGCAATACTTTTTGTATGAATGAATAACCGATCTAATCGGCAAAGATGTCATTATTTCCAGCACTCCTTTTTAATTTTGATCATTTCAGTTATTTAAGTGTGTAGTTCAATAACATGCCTGTTAAATTTATGATTCATTTATATTATTTTATTTTATTGATAAAGTTTTAACTTTGCTCTCTAATATCATCTAGAAACAAATACTTCACTATTTATTTTAACTTAAGTGCAAACAAAAAAAAAAAAAAAAACATGCTTGCAAATTAGTAAGAAGAATTAGTAAGTTGTGACTAAATTGCGATACAGTTTTCAAATAAATTAGAATACAATTTTGAAACAAAATTGCATTTGGAATTACATTTTTTTCTCTATTCAGTGGTGTAAAAATTTAAATGTATGATATTAACAAGTTTTAAAAAAATCAATAAAATTCAATAAAAAACGAAATTTAGTAGTCTTCTGTTGCTAACATGAAAATAACGTCAGTAATGTACACGGACGCGTTTATGCTTTATAATATAGGTAGATAGATTGGGATTTCAAATGCCAGTTGAAGATACGCAAAAAAAATACTTTTTTGAAAAGATATACTCAGATAAGCATTACTTATACTTGATGTCTATGCACACTGTAAAAACAAATCTGTAATCCTACATATTTAAAGTTACAGAAATCTGTATGCTTTGATAAATTTTATCTGTACACTGTGCAAAAAAAGATGTAAATCTACAAAACTTATTTTTGTACAGTTACAAAAACCTGTACACTGAAAAAAATGTATTATTGGATTTAATTTGGGTTTGTAAAAAAACGAATAAAGCTCATATATGCACTCCTTCCGGTCGTTTCTTCTTTCAACACCCTTTTAAGTGATTTAATACACAAAATTTTTGTAATTCTACACCTTTAAAGAACTTGTGGAAACTTTGCACCAAATTAAGAGTGAAAATTGTAAATAACATATCAGTGCGCCATTTTGAAATTCCTTTAAATTAGCGAAGTTCCGTAAGAATTTTGTCAGTGATTTCCATTATGTTTTCAATAATGATTAAAGATTAATCTGTTAACATATTTTCTGTTGAAAACCGATTCTGCAGGTTATTATTTTAATTTCTTGAATTATTTAGCTGTGTAAAGCTGATGCTGAAGACCATGCTTTTAACACGGTACTGTCAATTTAAGAGTAATGACAACATGATAGAATTTAACGAAGTATATATTTTCTATAACTGTTGAAGTCAATTCTGTTTATACAGTTTTGTTTGTTTGTTAAGAGTCATAATTAAGCAATTTAAAATATGCGTCAAATTGTATAATTCTAATGTAATTTTTATATCATACGTAGCTTATATTTGTTAAAGAAATTAAAAATGCCGAATTAAATAAATTTAATTCGGCGTTTTTAATTTCCGGATATATAGTGTTAGTAATAAGTAATTAAGATTTTTGTTACAAACTTATTTTAAAATGCGTGATCATGATGTTTTGTCCGTTTTGTAACAAAAAAGATTTTCACCAAAAACTCATTATTAGATGTTTTTTAAGTTATTGGGTACATTATTAATATTGTGAGAAATTTTCATAATTTTTAATTCATTTTTTTTAAATGTTGATATTGAAAAAGTGAAAGCGATTGTCATACTCTTGTTTTTATGTTGATAAACGTAAAATGCTCTTAAAAACATTAAGGCCACCCATTTGATTACATCTATTTGGAAAATTCAGCACATCCATGCGGGGCGAGAGAGATGATCTTTAAATATTTTTTTAATGCACCCAAAAAGGCTTAATTTTAATGCTAAATATGTATAAAGAATTTGAATATAGCAAAATTTAAAGGTATTCTAACTCCACTTTCCCCCCCCCCTTCCCCGTCTCTATACGAGATTTATGAAAAAGATATTGTTAAGCATGTAAACAAATAGAAAATATCTTTATTACCAATTAATATGTTTAAAATGTATGTTATAAAAAATATCTCAATTAAAAGAAAGTTGAGCACAGCCTCTTTACGTGAAACTATTTAATTTTAATTATGGTTGTATTATATTTAAAATGCTTTGTTTAATTTATTTTTTATTTTTTTCTGTTAAAGTACATCAAACAAGCAGTATTGTGACCTCACACCAAAAATGGTAAAAACTAAGTTGCCACCTAAAGTAACGGATGAAAGCATTAAAAATTATAAAATTTCAAAAGCCATCATAGATATAAAAGTCAATTACTTAGAAAATAATTAGGCTCAGAATGCTGATCACGAGAAGAAAAAAATAATTTACATTGATATAAAAAAAATTGACTTACATTAAAATTTTTCATCAGTTCAGTTTTGGTTTTCACTTATTTTTCCTGCTTCCCCGATTAATTTCCTCCTAAGAGTAGGGTTTGAGTATGAAATTGAAATTTTCTTGTATGGTTTTTCATGCAGTTGCTGTGTGACTCTTGAAAGAACTGTACGTAGTTGACAAACTTCTGGAAAATGTATACATACAATTTTAAACTGACACAGCAAATCGCCATTTTGGCATATAAGGATACCATGCGCAGCAGTGAATCATGGGACGATCTGAAGAGGATTTGTGAAAGTTCCTGTTTTGAGATGAAAAATTTTGTAAAAGGTCCTGTTTTGAAATGAAACATTTTATGAAGAATCCTTTTTTGAAATAAAAAAAAATTGTAATGGATCCTTTGAAGGATTCAATTTTTTTCTAAACAAATCCGGGTAGCAGAGTAGTTTAACAGAACCTTTTAAATATATACATAAGTAAACAATTTACATAAAAGCGTAACATATTTGGAAAAAGATTTCAGCAGTTACCGTCCATATCCAAAAACGTACTTCCGAAATATCTCGAATTACTTTATGCATCCATGTCCAAGACTTATATAACTATAATACATACAGTCAGGGTGTGGTTAATATAGGAGAATGTGGGCCAGGTACTGCAGGACTCTACAATTCTGGGCATCCACCATGGGAGTAAGGAATTCCGTTAATATGATGACAAATGGTTAATATGTACCAAATGGTAAATATTGACACAAAAGTGACCCAAAATATTTTTGGCCAAAATCAATTTTTAAAAGATTTAGCAAAGGAAGTGCATTTCTTTCCTTCCCCTCTCTATTTCCGGTAACCCATGCTCTCTCTCCCTCCCAATAAAAATGAGCTACATCATCAGAAAACTAACGATTAAAATCTTTGTACAACAACTTAATAGTCCATTGTTTTCAAGAGAAATTCATTGTTGACATTTTTTTCTTAATTTAGTTAGTTAAATCAATTTATGATGACTAATGAGGGTATTTTTCTGTTAAGCATGCTTTAACGTTTACGAAATTTCTCAGATACACAGGATTGCTTGAATCCATCGTTTTTTACAATTGATTGCTCTCAAATGATCACCTTCTTGTAAACTATAAAACAGGAACATTTATGGTAAGTATTAAAATGAACTTTTCTTTAACCCTTTCACGGTCAATGCATTTCTTTAATGTTGATCTCACACCAAAACTTCTATAAAATATTACTCGAAAAAAAAAGATTCGAAATTTTACAGCCTATTTTCAACGAAGTTATAAAAATAAGATGCTATTCAAAATTTCTGCTATAAATATTGATTAAACTTGAGTGGTATAAATAATGTCTCACTTCCCTTTCAGGGGTTTAGTCTCTTCTAAAATTCTAACCGGCAACTTCTGACACGTTTTTGAATTTAATTATGTTTTCAAACGCTAGACACTAGCAGATGCTTTTATACAGAAACTCTGTAATCGAATATGTTTTTTCACTTTTCAGTGAAGACTGAAGATTTTTCAAAAACTGGTGTCAGAGTTGTCGTTTTAAACTTAATTTATGAACACAACAGGGGAAAGGTAAATAATTACCATTGCCATGATGATACATCAATCGCTTTTAACTCAAGAAGTAATTTATATATGAAAAATGAAAAGTTGCTTTATTATTAATTAGAATAAGCTTTTAACTAGAGTTCGTAAATGTGCCAGGACGTTTGGCATTAATAAGCAGCGAGATTTTTTTTTATTATCGCTTTAATAAAATCTGAAAATGTTTACTATACCGTAGGTATCTTCATGTTTTATGCATGCACGAATGAAAGTGTAAAAAAATAGCATGTTCGAATTAAAGAACAACCTTAAGTGATATAAAGATTCCAAAAGAATTGGATATATAATGCATTGCCGCTCAAAATTCATCCAGTGATGTCTGAATTCGATCGTAATGTATTTCCGTACTTTTTTCTAAGAAAACATGTTATAACATATCTTATTATACATTGAACCCACTTTAACTTTCACAGCTTGTCTTTCTTTCTTTGGAAAAAAAACTTCAAAGCTGAATATTACAGCAGTTGAAAGTTCTTTGACGTGACAATGACCTTTGAAGAGAACAACACTATAGCCTTTAACATTCGCGTGAACCATTTTTTACCACTTCAAAATTCCATGCATTACAAAATGTCAAAATCAACTTGACATGTTGAAATTGTACAATTGTTGTACCATCGTGGAGTCGTCTCCGAGGGAAAACAAAGCAGTAAGAAAGCAGAAAATAGAAAATGTATGCAGGCTGTATGCTCTTTTCAATTCAATAATATATTAAAGTAATATACCTGGTCATTAAAAAATCTATTAATTTTTTGTATTCATTCCAGCTAAGGAAGCAGTTATGAGAAATAGATCTACTTTTAAGCAAATAATTTATTTTCAAAAGAAAAGAAAGGCTAGAAAAAAATATTATTAACATTTTTATCATCAGACGATATGCTTAAATTATGATCATTAAATATTTTTCCATCTTCTTAAGTTTAATTACGGAATGTTGCATTGGAAGATGGAAAGTGTCAAATTTAATTGGATTTTAATTATTTGATGAAAATTCCTTATTATAATTTAAATAAAAATATATATGCTAAAAAAGATAACAATGCATTTAATAACTTATAATTGCCTTTTAATAAACAAAACTACACGTTTCGCGGGCATAATCAGCAACATTTTAAAGATCAATATTGATAAATTATTTATTTTTGTGACAATAGAAAAAACGAGCTAAGTAAAAAAAAAATCACGAAATCGTGGGCATAAAATAATGAAAGCAAGTGCTTTGATAAAAACGATCATTTGTAAACATGAATTATTTTATATCATATTATATATGCTTTTTTTACTTATAAAGCAACTCGCTCCAAATTCTAGGTAACTTTCAAAGTTACTAATTTGTTTCATATGTTGTATAAGCATATATAGATTTCTATTGATTCTCTTATGGCACTCTTTTATGTAGTCTGGCATGCATATATAGATTTTTATTGATTCGTGGATAATGAATAAAGAATAAAACCTTATAGATAAATTATTCTACTATTTTTTAATTGATCCGTAACTGCTTTATTTTATGTATTCTGACTAAAGATGTAGTGATCTAGTTGTATTCGATATCTGTTACGGAATTAAATACGACATCTATTAAAATATAATACAACCGCGTACGAAAATATACAATTATTTCTTCCGAGTTAACCATGACTCCCAAAAGTATTGCTGATCTTCAAAAACCAACGTTTTCGACATTTAAAATACCATTTATGAAAACATAGTGTCAGTACTTTTCTGTCACTGATTTTTGGATACTTTTGCGAGTAATTTTTATAGTGCACGAGTATTAACAATTTTTCTCAAACTGCTCTATTTTATCTAGTCTTACTAAAGATGTAGTGATCTAGTTGTATTTGATATATGCTACGAAATTAATATATATGGCATCTATTAAAATATAATACAATCGCGTACGAAAATATGTAATTATTTCTTTCGAGTTAACCATGATTCCCAAATGTATAGCTGATCTACAGAAACCGACATATTTTCGACATTTAAAAGACCATTTATGAAAATAGTCTCAATGCTTTTCTATCCCTGAATTTTAAATGTGTTTGCGAGTAATTTTTACAGTATGTGAGTATTAACAATTTTTCTCAAACCGGAATATTAATTTTAGGATTTATTCAATTTTTATTTAAAATTTTCATCTGTGTAACAGATGCTTTCAAAATTAACAAAATAATATTGACTTCAATTTTAATCTTTATCTGTAAATTATTTTTCTTCAACGTGAAAATTTGTATATTTACACAATGAACAAAAATGATTTACAAATATGCTAAATTAATAGCATTGTTATAAACATTAAAGTAAATATTATTTTGTTAGTTTTGAAAATATAAGTTACACAGATGAAAATGCTTAGTGAAAATTAATTGCATTCTAAAATCAATATTCCATATTAGAAAAAAAAAGTTGCTTCTGCTCGGACACTTTAAAAACTACTCGCAAACCTTTCAAAAAATTAGCGATAACAAAAGAAAGCTGGATTTTCTAAATGTTATTTTAAAAAATATGCTAGATTCTGAAATTTCTAAAGATGCAACCGTGGGGAACTTGCAAGAAGTAGTTATATAATTTGTTTATTGCTATGTCATATTTTCCTAAATTGGTAAACATTATTTATTTATTTATTTATTTTATAGCGTACAATGTACGTGACTTATCAGTTATTCGACTCTTAATTGAATAAGAAAAAATGAATCAAACAGAATACTTTATTTCTTTTTGCAATGCGGTTTATTATTAATAATATTATTTATGAAAAATATCAGGATTATAAAGCAAATAATAATAGAAAACTATTAATATTTATAGAAATTAAATTTTCAAAATGCCTGCAATATATTTGTACCGTGCATTTGCCTCCAGATACCTTAAAATATTTGTAATTTATCAGCTCCAACGGCCTCTGAATGAGCACGAAATCACGTATCTAAAGGAAAAATAATTGATTTCTTAAACTTTAGGGAAAATAATAGAAATTTAAATCAGATATTACTAAAATATTAATAATGTTTACAGAAATAAATCTTACAGAATGGTTGCAGTTTATCTTTCTGTTCTTTTCAAATGAATGGAACATATTTAGATACCGGTCATTCAACGAAAAACGTCACTTTTACAGTACACAGTACACAGTAAAAAGATTTTGTAAAATTCCAGCAGATGTACCGTAAATTTCACGGTACTTCTACCATTTTTACTCTTTACGGTATGAATACCGTATTTCTAAGTTATATTAAGCGTAAAAAATAGATTTTGTACTATTTCGATTAAAAACAGCATTTACACTGTAAAATGATTTTTTTTTCAGTAATAACTCGGTATTTATACCGTAAAATAATTATTTTTCAGTAAAATAAATGACATTCTAAAAAAAAAATTCGTAGCATTTCAATACATGTACCTAAATTTTATGGTACTTCTACTGTTTTCATTGTTTACGGTATGAGTATTGTATTTCTAAGGTATATTAGGCATAAAAAGAAACAGTATCTATACTATTTCGATTATAAACAGTATTTATACCATAAAATGATGGTTTTTCATTAAAACGTGATATTTATACTGTAAAAAAATTATATTTTAGCCAGGGAAAAAATGGTTTTCTCGTCTCGGTGTACGGCAACTTTTCAAGTGATGCTCTTGCTCTTGCTGCGTAATGAGCGCAGATCTGAGGAGAGAAGGGGGGGTGATGCAGCCGGCAAGTTATTTTGGGGCCAAATGAGCTCAAAAGAGCACAACACTTACAATACACATTGTATATTATAATTTTTACGTAAACCATAATGTCACAATAAAAAAGGAAAGGTCTGTAATTATTTTTGTTAAATAGTATAACTAATATCTAATTATTATCTTTAAATTCAGGAAAATAAACAATGTAATTTATGAGGGACGAACAAGTAGTCTTCAAAGTCGACGAGTTATTATTAAAGATTCACATGCTTTTTCTGTGTCTTGAGAGTCTGTATAAGAGGGAAGGGGATGTGTGACTGGTCCTGAGCACGTCACGGCTCTCGACGTCCTGAATAGATGTCGTCTTTCTTGTGGGAACTTGCAATCTAATATACTGAATGATGTCAAACCAATCCTTAATTTTTATTGAAGAATTATAGCATTCGTAGAAGTGAAACTCTAGGATTTTAAACTAGTTTAATTAATCAGTTATTTAAAGTCATGTAATTAGGATTATAATATTGTGTGCCATTGAATATATACCAGTGATACATGTTAAAATGATTTGTTCATATTTGTATGCTCTTTGTGCTTCATTCAGTTGGATCCTTATACCGGACGTGTAAGACAAAGAAGTATGTAACATTTTAATTATTTTTAAGTGAAAGTAATTAGTATACAAGTATTTTTATTACATTTTTAACTTGTATAAATTCTTAATAAATTTCTTCTTTAATGTTATATGTTTGTCTTATTAATTTATTTTAGATCTAAAAATTATTTTTTTAGGTATGACAAATAAGAAATTTGCCAGCTGAAAATTACTTAAAATTAAAAATCATTCAAAAAATCTAATAATACAATGTTAAAAATTTCCGTTCAAAGTTGATTCAATCCATGATGCAAAATAAAGTAAAGCACTGAAATGCGGTATTTCTTATTTTTCAAAAACTCCAAGCTGAAGCACGATGCGTTTTACCAATTTGTTTTTCCGTATTAAGCAATACATTAGCACTATGCCTTTTAGCGTTCCTTACAACATTAATGCAACGAAAGTCCCATAGCTCAAATATTGAAGATCGGCGGCTTGTACGTTGCCTGTTTAAGAAAAAACGAAATGGTATAACGTATCGTGTGTGCTCAGATGGTGAAATATTGGAGACTATAAATAACCACCCCCCGCGAATCTCCCCCGGTTCAAAGTTTAGAAAAATTATCATAAAAGTAGAAAAAAATACATGCTTATTAGAAAAATATAATAAAATACCCAACAGTCAGTTGGTTTAGATTTACGCATAATCCATCGGTAAAACTATAAACACCGGTTCCCTTTCTCTACCAATCTCATAAATAACTAAAATTCAAAAATCTTTTTTGCATACGTTGTTGGAAAATTTTAACGACCTCAAACCCCAATCTTGATGAGCTCAGGGATTTAACAATTAACAATCCTGCTGATCTAATTCTTAAAAAGGTGGTAAAGTTCAAAATCTCTAGAAATCTTAAATCAAAATTTTAGAACCTATCTCACTCGAAGTACTGACAATAACGCTAATTCGCCATACGGCGCTGTGTTGAATTCAGACATTTTTCTCCGGGAGGGACTTCAGTGGTTCGGGGGGGGGGGGGGGGGGGTTGGAGGTGACATTATAGAATACTGGAGGCCGGGGGGAATGGCACCTTTTCACCAGTGAAAACACAAAAACTCTATTTTTTCGGGGGGGTGACGTTTCATTGCTTAGGAGGTTTTTTCCCCCGGGTCACCCCATGAATTTAGCACTGATACGTCAAGACTGCTCTTTTTGTTAAGAAAGGTCTCTCGTTCAGTAACTAACTCTCTCCCGCCCCCAAATTCTGGAAAATTCTAAAGTTAAAATCAATTTAGACAGTCAAAGTTAATTCACAGTCTTATCCATATGTCTCCAAAACTTTGGCAATCCCCCCTCCTCCGGTCGCTCTTCCGTCCGACATGGATAAATTATTCAGGCTAGATGTTAAATGATACTTCTAGGTTACTTTAGTAGTCATCATTCGAGTTGTGACGCAAACAGTACCACTGATGCTTTGAAAAAAAATATAGTCAACGACTCCTACCCTACTCTATATGATCCATCGGATGGAACGATTAACATACTCGCTGCCGCTCATGCGAAAGCTCGTGATATTGGGCCGACGTTAAGGGTCCATTCACGTGGCAGTGCGTGATGTGGGGTGATGTCCAATAGCCAGTCACGCGCTGGCGCGGGAAAATCTTTCACTGATTCTTTGTTATAAAAAGTAAATCGGCTTCCGGGAAAAAACCACTTCTACAGTGCGGCATTAACCATCATTACCTCTTCAAGTAAGCGGCAGCGAACGTGTTAATCGACCTTGCTCTTATTAACACACTGTTAAAGATGTCTGTAAAATAATGATTCCCTGATCGTGTGTTATACCTTCCCTTTACCATCTTTCAAGTAAATTATAGAAACACGGTTAATTTACAAAAATTGCATTCAACCACTAAGGGGCTAATTGCAAATATAACGTTACCAACTTTTTGTTAATTTTGGACCTCCTCCCTCCCTTTGGATATCATACGTTACTATCCATCAACTCCCCCCACCCCGATAATGATTCGTTATCAAAGTATAAAAAAATTTATTAATAGAATTTAGTTCTTTTGTTTGGAGCAATATACAAAAATGGTTAAATTTAATTTTCGCAAACTTTATTGATTCAAATGAAGAGAATTTAATAAAATATTGCTTTATTCAAATAAAACTTTAAAAAAGTTACTATTTAAAAGTATTTTATTTTATAATAACTTTTTGTTACATAGTGCATTCAACAGTAATTAAGTCTTGTTGAACTTGCCCTCCGAACGAAGGAGGGATGAGGGTGGGGGGGGGGGGGAGAAAGACGTAGAAATTCTTATCAACAGAACAAATGGACAACATTTTTTCTCTTTTATTTATTAGAAAACACAAGTTGCATTTCAAATAAACTTCACATAAGGTTTTTCGATCCATGATTATATATGCATACACATGTGAAGGTAAATAGGAATGTCAAACGTTGGGGTATACCATATTTTAGAATTATATAATTTTATTAGTTATTTAGTGATTTTAATGATAGCTTTGTATTTTCATAGAAACAGATAACAGAATAAAAAAACATAATGTACTATTTTGAACAAAAAACCACGTTGCAAAGAAAAAGAGATAATTTTGATTGGCCAAAAATGATATCAATATCAAAAGGCAAATTTCCCCTCCCCCTAGAGATATCTCACGATATCATGTGTAAGACAACCCCTCCCCTCTAAAATGATAATGTTATATATGCACAGTCCCAAGTAAAAAAAAATATAATTCTTGTTTCTAGTAAAACCATCGTATTTATTGACTAAGCAAAACATTTTCCTCGAAAATGTCTTGATTATAGTGATTTTAATGATAGCTTTGTATTTTCATAGAAACAGATAACAGAATAAAAAAACATAATGTACTATTTTGAACAAAAAACCACGTTGCAAAGAAAAAGAGATAATTTTGATTGGGCCAAAAATGATATCAATATCAAAAGGCAAATTTCCCCTCCCCCTAGAGATATCTTACGATATCATGTGTAAGACAACCCCTCCCCTCTAAAATGATAATGTTATATATGCACAGTCCCAAGTAAAAAAAAAATATAATTCTTGTTTCTAGTAAAACCATCGTAATTATTGACTAAGCAAAACATTTTCCTCGAAAATGTCTTGATTATAGGTAAGATAATGCAGCACATGAAAGTTTGTTTTCGACGGAATTAATGGTGTCAGATTTTCGAGACAAAAGTCTCCCTTACGGGTAGTAGCATAAATTTCAGTGTTTGCCAACCAACCAACCTACCGGCGTCAACCTGTTGATGTCGGGCAGTTTGGAACTTGCGATCCTAGTTATTCAAATTAAAGTGAGTTATTCGGTTATATTTCTTCTTTTCCTTTAACTTACATAATTAGATATATAATTTGAGCTATATATTTTAAATTGCTTTGTCTTAAAAGTATGTAATTCATTTCTTTGTCTTCATTGCTTAAAAAAATGGAAAATAAATCCCTTTGTTTATGAAAAGTGCGCGTTCCATTAAAATTTGTTAAAAATAGACAATTGACATCTGTAAGTTTTAGAATATTTTCTGTTCAACCTTTCAACTATTTCTCTTTAAATTTAATCCTTTTTATTAGAATATTTGCTTAATATTAGTAATTTACACTTATCTTATTCAAACGAACGAATTCGACTTATTTCATTCCTCCTTTTTCTAGCTTGTCCCATTCCTCTCAACTATCTGCTTTTATGTTAAACAGCTTATATAAATAACAGTGCTGCTTTTAAGTTTAATTTAAATTATGGATAATATATAATATTAGGTTTTCTAAATAGGAGAACTATTACAACTACACGTAAACAAGTCATTAATATACAACAAACATTAAAATATATGAAGCAAATTTAATTTTTTTAATAAACAATTTTTTATACAAATCTAAGTTTATGCTGATCAGCAACTTTTTTTTAATGAAAGATTGGGTTGCATTGCTCCATCTCAGTGGCATAGCTAGGATGGATGACATCCGGGGCAGATGTAAATTGTGTTACCTCCAGCCACCATGGTGTCATTCCCCCCTCCCCCCCCCCGCCGATAAGTTATAACTTTTATTCACAATTGTACGCTATTATAACAAATGACCATATAATTCCTCATTTGCCTTTTGTCCTGCATTAAGAAAAAAAACCAAAAATAAAAGGGCGACTTTTTATTTAACCTATAATCCGCATAAATCAATGTGGTGTCTGTATGTAGAAGAAAATTCTTTCTTTTAAAGTTTGCAATTGTTACCCACTCGTTGGATAGGTTAGTTTTTGTTCTCTAGTGCATATATCTTATTTAAACACACCAGTCTGGATAAAATTTCAACTTCTTTAAGAAAAGAAAATTAACTCTATTTCGTCCTACGCTAGAAATTTAATTTTATTTCAGAATTCTTTTCCAAAATCGTATAAGATTACACATATCTATTTGCAAATAAACATTAGGTGACACCCTTTAAAGGGTGACACCCGAGGTGGACCGCCCCCTCTGTCCCACACTAACTACGCCACTGCGTCCATCTAATATATGATTGATGTTTAAAATGATACGTAATGAGGAAAAATTTCTGTCCCATTCTATCCCATTCTCCCTTACTAACTACTATTGTATTAAATATTAGTACTATTTATTACTAATATTAGAACTAGTACTAACTAATATATACCGTATAACTAACATATACCGTAATAACAATAATTAATTAAAACTTGAAAACATAGTACATTAACACACGAAAAAAATCCTAAAAGGCCGATTTAAATAAAAAGAATCTGATTTAAATAAAGATATTCTTATATATTTTTTAAACTATGATTCTTTTACACCTTAGTTGCTATTTAAAATGCGTGCTTATTCATGCATATGCCATTCATAATATTGGTTTTAAAAATAGAGAGAAATGGTGTTTATATTAAGACTTTGTTGTACATTAATTGCTCTTAAAATTAGAAGCATCGTCCTGCTTAATTTTATAAAACACAGAAAAAAAAGAGGGGGGAGATTAAGTCAATGTAAACCAGAATAATGGCCCTTTTAAAATTCAGCTGACATATTTGCAACTCTGATTACAAATATCTGGCAGTTCATATCTACGTGTTATTACAGTATTTATGTTTTACCAGTTAGAAACTGGGTTTTTTATTAAATTCTAAGTCAATTAAATGTCATTAAAACTAGTGTTTGACTAAATAATGAATTCGGTATTTTGTGATTCGGAATGTTATACGAATATAAATGTCATTAAACTAATTTAAAAACATAAATAAGCTAAATTACTCTGTAAAATCACCATAAAAAGAAAATTAAACAGAACGCGTTTCGAGCTTTAAAAATAAGAGCTCGTTATCAGCTAATCCAAACACGTGTCACAAGGGTCAGATTTGAGATAAAAGTGTGAACACTTTTACCTCGACTCTGTCTCTTGTGACGCGTGTTTGGATAACACTTTTATCTCGACTCTGACCCTTTTGACACGTGTTTGGATTAGCTGATGACGAGCTCTTATTTTTGAAGCTCGAAACGCGTTCTGTTTAATTTTCTTTTTATGGTGATTTTACAAAGTTATTTAGCTTATTTATCAATTTATCGCCAGTGATTACGGTGTTTTTCAATAATTTAAAAACATTTAAAATGTGTAGCTTATAATTCAAATACCTCGCTGAATAAATGCAAATTATGGCCTACCTTGATCC
Source organism: Maratus speculifer (assembly GCA_964019185.1). Lineage (NCBI taxonomy): Eukaryota > Metazoa > Arthropoda > Arachnida > Araneae > Salticidae > Maratus > Maratus speculifer. The sequence continues at coordinate 147,723,543 of OZ025296.1, forward strand.
CCCCCCCCCCCCCTCTTCCTCTCTAGGAAAAAAAGCAGCTAGTTAAAGTCAAATTAGTAGAGTGATAGTTTTTTTTTTTTTTTTTTTTTTTCACATTTAGAGAGTTTATTGAGTCGGATTTATGTCTTTGTGTTAAAGATTTACTTTCTGTAAACTTTTTTTTAAATTGGGATGATAAAAATAACGAAGTGTCTGATTTTGTGAAGGGGCCTATTATTAAATGATTTTTTTTTTAAACAAGCCCCAAATTTTGCTTTGATTGAGACTGATTACGTAACTTTACATTCAAAATTCAGAGTTTTACATATTTAGATCTTAGACCAGGGGTGCAAAAATTTAGGCATCAGCGAAGGCAGTCACTCACCACTAAAATTTAATAGCATTCTAGCAAGAAATTTATACAAATTATTAGATGATACAAAACGAAGTAAATTTAGTGGTGAGAGCATAGGAGCAACTGGCGCAAAGACTTTTGCACCCGTCGTGAACCAAACAGGTGTAACTTCCAATCCATATTTTATCACATGTTCTCAATATTAGAAGTTTTACGGGAAGTGTAAATTATAGTTGTCATCTATATGAGATCTTCGAAATCAGCCTGCATAATTTGTGTGATAAAATATTAATAACTGTAAAAATCATTGATTTACAGCATAACTATTTAGTTTCTTACACGTCAAAACCTTGTGTGATTTTTTTTTCAAATTGATTATTTAGAGAATTGAAAGAATATGTTTTTTATATTTTCGTTTTCTTTTTAAATACATTTGTTTTTCGATAATGAGTAACTTTAATAAGACGGAAAAGTGAGGGTTTTTCATCTGGTATTTTATTTATTTATTTTCATAGTCATTATCGTTCAAACTCTTAAATTTTTTTTTTTTTTTAATTAAAACTTGTTTTCACAGTTTTTGACAAGCAATCCAGAAGAAATATTGAATGGGTCAATCCATTTCAAGTGGTCCAGCACTAGTCGCTCGACTATTTTTTAAAAATCTGAAATTTTTTGTACAACAACCCTAACATGATGGAAGTTCAAAATGACCATTATTTTAATTCTACTATTTTTTATTTGTGCATGGCGGCCATCTTTGTTTCATCGTGTGCAGCGATTTTCTCAGATACTAGGATACACAAAATTGTAAATATTTCGTATTCTATTTTCCCAATTGAAATGGGGTTTGCTGCATTTTGTTCAGAATAAAATAGGCTAAATATACAGGTAAGAAAAATTTTGAAAAATAAATTTTTACAGGTGAAATTTTAGCTCAAAATTTACGATTTTTTCCAAAATCTATCCATTTGCAAGAGGAAAATTTTCATGCAAGGGAAACTGTCAACCTTACACAATTTTTTCTACAAATAAGTCAAAAGTGCGTGTACTCATACACCAAGTCCCAGATCTGGGAGTTAATTTCTCTTTTCGAAAAAAACTCCGAAATTCGTCAAAAATTTCAAAAATCGCACTTTTTAGGCTTTGATATCTCTGGTGGGGCACGAAATAAAAATCTGAAATTTTGGCCTATGATAGTATCGTGTAGTAGCATTATGTACAAAAAATTTCAAGAAGGAGATTTGACTGCAAGCTAAGATATGACATGGAAAATATGTGAAAACAATACTACCAAACTATTGTAAACCTGCTATGTAATTGTTCAACAAGACTGTCAACCTTGCACAATCTTTTCTACAAATAGGTCGAAAGTGCGTGTACTCATACACCAAGTCCCAGATCTGGGAGTTAATTTCTCTTTGCGAAAAAAAAATTCCGAAATTCGTCGAAAATTTCAAAAATCGCACTTTTTAGGCTTTGATATCTCTGGTGGAGCACGAGATAAAAATCTGAAATTCTGGCCTTTGATAGTATTGTGTAGTAGTGTTATGTACAAAAAATTTCAAGAAGGAGATTTGACTACAAGCTGAGATATGACATGGACAATATGTGAAAACAATACTGCCAAACTATTGAAACATACTATGTAATTGTTCATACCTCCAAATTTTCGAATTAATTATTTATGGTACAAAGTTAAATGTTAGTTACAAATATCTTTTTCAAATGCTTCTGTGTGATTTAAACAATTCAGAATGTATGCTAAGCCAATACACTATTTGTCCAGATGAACAAATCTACTAGAAATGCTATTGCAACAATTTTACTCGGAACACATTTCAGGAAAAGTAAATTACAGACAATGAATTGCAACTGATCGAGTTTACACGGTTTCAATTATTAAACCTAGAGAATTTCATTCAAGTTAACAAGGGATGACAAGACTTGAGGGGCTTCAAATAAAATATTTAGAAAGAACAGCCTGATGGACTGACAACAGTAACTGGTCGAACTCATAACATCTCTCGTAAATATTGTTAAGCTCTTTGTTGAGTATATATAGTATTTTGTAAATTAAATGCTTATTATTTAACTGTTTTCAACAAACGATATTTTCTGGGTAAATATTGTAATAAAAGAGACTAATCTCATTTCTCCTAATGTACTCGTAATAGCATTTCTTAACATTTCTTTAATCACCGTATCTCAGCTTGTAGTCAAATCGCCTTCTTGAAATTTTTTGTACATAACACTACTACATAATACTATCAAAGGCCAGAATTTCAGACTTTTATCTCGTGCTCCACCAGAGATATCAAAGCCTAAAAAGTGCGATTTTTGAAATTTTCGACGAATTTCGGAATTTTTTTCGGAAAGAGAAATCATTTCCCAGATATGGGATTTGGTGTATGAGTACACATACTTCTGACCTATTTGTAGAAAAAATTGTGCAAGGTTGACAGTCTTTTTGAACAGTTACATAGTAGGTTTACAATAGTTTGACAGTATTGTTTTCACATATTTTCCATCTCATATCTCAGCTTGTAGTCAAATCTCCTTCTTGAAATTTTTTGTACATAACGCTACTACACAATACTATCACAGGTCAAAATTTCAGATTTTTTATCTCGTGCCCCACCAGAGATATCAAAGCCTAAAAAGTGCGATTTTTGAAATTTTCGACGAATTTTGGAATTTTTTTTGCAAAGAGAAATTAACTCCCAGATCTGGGACTTGGTGTATGAGTACACGTACTTTTGACCTATTTGTAGAAAAAATTGTGTAAGGTTGAAAGTTACTCTTGCATGAAAATTTTCCTCTTGCAAACGGATAGATTTTGGAAAAAATCGTACATTTTGTGCTAAAATTTCACCTGTAAAAATTTATTTTTCAAAATTTTTCTATCACTTTATATTTATCCTATTTCATTCTGAACAAAATGCTGCAAACCCCATTTCAATTGGGAAAATAGAAGACGAGATATTTACAATTTTGTGTATCCTAGTATCTGATAAAATCGCTGCACACGATGAAACAAAGATGGCCGCCATGCACAAACAAAAAGTAGTAAAATTAAAAGAACGGTCATTTTGAACTTCCGTCATGTTAGGGTTGTTGTACAAAAAATTTCAGATTTTTTAAAAATGGTCGAGCGGATTTTCTGGACCACTTGAAATGGATTGACCCGAATATTTACTAATAAAATGGCTGATTTAAAGACTTTTTCTCATTTGATATATTTAACCCGGGAGGACGCGCGCCGGGCCTTTTAGACCCGGAGTGCGTATGGTTTTCGCAATTGTAACCACTAATTTTTTAAAAGTAATCTTCAACATATTTTATCCCAGAATTTGTAAAAATTGTCATCGTGTAAATAAAATGACAGTTATAATTTAATTTTATTGGTGACAAAGTTAAAATCATTTATACCTGGGTAAGCGCGCGTTCTCCCGAGTTAAATCGTTAAGAAATAATATATGTTTATTTTCAATAACAGAAAATTTGGAGTGGAGAAGGAATACGGCTACACAATTTCATTTTCGAAGTATGGTGGTGGAGTAGACTTGGAACTATCTAACACCCAGTGGCAAAGAAATTCTCGATGGTCTGCGACATATACTACAGAGGCAGAAAATAATCTATAGGTAAAATGTTTTGCAATTGCAGCGTTAATTAAACACTTACTTGTAACGATTTTATGCGTTTTATTCACTTCTATTAATAACTAAGTCAAGTTTTTGCATTCATTAATAAAGTGTTAATTATAATATAAAGCAAAATAAATGTTTCAAGAAAAAATAATATGCAAAGAAGAAAAGAAAATCTGTAACGCTCGTCTTCATTCTTTAACTTTCTGCTAAAGGGATATGAATAGTGATTGCAACAAATAGTGGATATGACAGAGTATCAGCATTTTTTATGGCACAAATACTGATCACAATTTCTTTTTTTTTTTTTTTTTTTTTTTTTTTTTTTTTTTTTTTTTTTTCAAAAACAAGTAAAATTAAACAAAAACTAAAGTCGATATTTGATTTTTTTAATTAACGGCTTGATACACTTCTTGTAATATTTCAAACCCACAATGCTTATAATAAAATAATGACTTTTAGTTATTACTAATAGCATAATTTTATTTGTAGGTACATTTAATTCACACATAATTTAGCTAAAATAGCGTCTCAGTATTATCATTGTTAAACGCATACTTTTTATTTATTTCTAGTTAGAATTTTTCTTTTTAAAAGCTTTTTAACACCTCCTCCCTTCTCCAAATAAACTATGTTTATCAATTGATTTCTTTTTCATACCCTGCTCTTCAATATAGTTACAGATTCACTGTCGCCAGATGCCACACACGGCTCATTTTTTGTTGCGACCTGTAACTTTCGTTGCTTAAGGGGGTGCGGGACACAAAAATTTTCAAATTTTATTACACAGTTTTATTGCATTAAAAAAATTCTGCTTAAAATGATGTTTAAAATCTTGTTTTTATTTTAACTGGAACAAGAAACATTATTTTTTTCGTTTGGGTTTCTTTTTTAAATCTAGCTTCCAAAGCAATCGTTCTTATAGAAATGACTTTACTGTAAAAATGCTTTTTTTCTTCATGAGTTTTTTCACCATTTCTTGTATTTAAATTGCTATAACTCAAGAATTGTTCAAGAAAACTTGTTTAAATTTAGAAAAAGCCTTTTTCAATTCTTTTATTTTAATTCAGTAAATTTCAAAAAAATATTTAATTTTGAAAATATGATTTTAAAGAATTACATTTTTTTTCAATTTTTTTCTTTAAATATTTTTTTATTTTATTCAAATTAATATTTTTAAATTTCCTAAATCAGAATTAAAGTTTATATATTTCTGTTTATATAAATGAAAACTTAGTTTAAATTTGGGACAAGCTTTTTTCAATTCTTTTATTTTAATTTTGATTCAGCAAATAAAAAAATATATATATAGCGTATTTACTCGTGTATAGGGCGCACGCGTGTATAGGGCGCACGCGTGTATAAGGCGCACCCCTACTTTACAAGTACAAACAGGCGATTTCTTAAATTCTCGTATATAACGCGCACCATAAATTTGATACGCTAATGAAGAATGACCAAATGAATTTCAGTTTAAAAAAAAAAAAAAAAAAAAAAAAAAAAAAAGGTCCAAATAAACATCACTTTAGACCAGAAAACAAGACGAAAATGCATTTTTAGATTTTGGGTTGTAAGAGAATGACGAGAAACAGGAATGAGTGACGGTAAAGATAATTGCTAATTAGCGTTTAGATAATGTCATTAGCTCTGTTGTATAAAAAAACTGCGAAGAATGAAATAAATATGTAGTAATACTTCAATTAAGGGTGTTCTTAACTGCTTCGCTCAACAAGCGCAAAACGTTTTGACACATTTGCAAATTCATTTTTTAACCGAAAGTTATAAAATTGGAAGGCCTGACTATGGAAGCGATTTCGAATCGAACTTATTTTTCCATTTAATGATAATTAAATTAGCTATCCAGTTCTAAGCTATTTCGATGACGTAATCACCCGTTTTTCTCCTGCTTTTCGACCGGTTTTTCTGCTTTCGTCGGGAAATGTGCTAAAAAGTATCAACTTTGAAGGCTTGTTATGAAAAATCTATTGTGTTCTTAAAAATACAGAAAATTGAGTGCAATTAGGCAGTTTCTGATTAATAACACCTGCTATTTTCATGCATTTCCGAACAAAAATAAATTAAAGCATGTGTCACAAAGTTGCCATTTTTGATTTAAGAACACCCTTAAATAACATTTTCCGAGCTTTAATATCTTCTTTGAATAATTTCTTGTTTCATATGTATATCGTTCGACTGCATCCAACAGTAAAAAATTATTCCGTGTATAAGGCGCACCTAGGAGTTTTGCCCTAACTTTTTGGAAAAAAAGTGCGTCTTATACACGAGTAAATACGGTATTTAATTTTGAAAATATTATTTTAAAAAATTACATTTTTTTTTATTTTTTACTTTAAATATTTTTGAATTTTTTAAAAATTAATATTTTTAAAATTCCTAAATCAGAATTAAAGCTTATATATTTCTTTTATATAAATGAAATGAAATTCTACAAATAATATGTCGAGTTATAACGATTTTAAATTACCCCACTTTTTAACAACTTTTAAAATTAAAAATTAAAAAACATTATGAGAAATTATGTCCCGTGCTTTTGTTTGCAAATGATATGGTAAACCATTAGAAAAAAATTTCAAAATTTTAACTCAATAAATAGCAGTTACTTGAAAATGTGTGCGTTGTTGAGAGAATGTATTAAATTCAGGATTTCAGCTCCGACATTTCCATTTTTGTTTAAACACATAGCCTTCACTCAGTAAGAAATGTTCAATCTAAGATTAATCATATGGTAGTGATATTTACAGACCTCTTGCCTCCCCCCTTTTAATATTTTTTTTTTTTTTTTTTTTTTTTTTTTTTTTTTTTTTTTTTTTTTTTCCACACAGGGTGCAGTACGTATTTTTTATTGTGCATTTCAACTTTTTCAATTGTTTGTTACAGTTTTTTTTTATGTGTTGATGCTTCTACTTTGAAAGCAGTTCTGAACTAATTTATCTTTCTTCAACAGAGAGGGAAAGAGAGAAAATATGAGCCTTCCTCCCCTGTATTTTCTTGATTCCTCCTCTCTACATTTTTTGCGCCTCATCCCCTCACCTTGCTCTAGCTATGGCCATACTCCCATCCCCAGAAATTTTGAAATTACTACCGTAAGGAAACTGTCCATCCAACGCTGATTATAACATTTGTGATTCACAGGCTCCATCGGTCATTGACTGAACGCAAAATCATTAATCTATAGGAAAATTAAGCGATATATATATATTTTCAAAACTTTCCTTGGCTGATAATGCATCCACAAGAAAACCATCTAGAACATGAATACATATTTATCATTTCCCATCTGAACCAAAGATATCTCACACAAAGCAAATGAAGTGCCGTTTCTCCCGACCTTTGTTTCCGAAATTCGATGTATTAACACGCGCGTCTAGACTGATTCAATATATCAACTCCTGAGCAAAAACTCACTTTCTTACCAGTTCAGGCACGTCCTTCCTTGACCAAGGATCATCTGATTGAATTTTCTCTCTATTGTTATAATCATCATTGATGTCAGATAGCATTTACTATGTCGCCAATACGTCATGGGTAAACCATTATTTGTCACCGACCTATATCCAAAGTTAGCTTCTGAATTTCATAGGAGGGGTAAATCATAGACAGTGTATCTTACAGGCAATATTGAATCGAGACGATGAATTAACAAGGGAAGATATATATGTTATTGTATTGCTAAAGGATGACATTGTTTTCCATAATTATAACATATTTCGTGTATAATTTTAGTTGCTTGATTATGGTCATTATTGAACAACTACTCCTATTGTGATGTGAAAGAAGTTACTATTATTTAATATGGTTATTCAAACAAAAATATGTTCCTCATTTTAACATGATGAATAATTCTGAGTCATATTTTTAATCGTAATAAGTATGTAGAGTGTTGGCAGTTCTCAATTTTTTGTTACTGTGAGGGAGGGGAGGTTCTAAATTTTCTCTCCACATTTTTAAAAATCCATTCAACAATTTCTGGTCGTAATAACTCGTTGGCACCCCATGGCAATGTTAAGGGACAGTCCTATTTTTAAATGATCCTTGAGCGAGTCACATTTTTGTTTGGGGGGGTAGGACAAAATTACTTTCAGAATAAGAAATTATCTCACAGTTTTATTAGAACACATTTAAATTAGGTCCTAATACCAAACTTTTTCAGATTTAAAAAAAAAATGATTTTTTAAAAGTTGTTAAAAAAGAGATATTTTAGTTTCATTGCGGATCGCAAGTTGCGAACCTTTGCCATTTTTAGACACATTGTCAAATATTGAGAATTTTGCACTCATAGATAATATCAACGTCGCGTTGAATTGGTTTATAGATTAATATATAGTTGGGTTACAACAGCATTATTATTTCACCTTGGAAGATAAGGATAGCTATAAAATTGTAGGTTCAAATTGAAGTCTTGATAATTTTGTATTTCTCTTTAGAAAGAAAAACTAAGCGTAAAATTTAGCGTTCTATCATCCACGTGTAACGTTCTAATATAATTACAAAATCTAACTAAATAAACAGCAGGCAAACTCTAATTTTTTCATAGATTTCATTTATTTTTTCAGTTTATCATCTTACTAAAAAGGTTAATTTTAAATTAGTTTAAAAACTGAGACGTAAATAAAATGTATCCCATTAAGAAAACAAATAAATGAACTTTCTGTATAAATAATATAATTACAAATTTGTTTAGTTACTTTCAATCGTTAACACATTCTTTTTTGGTATCATAATATTAACATTAAAAAAATACAGATATGAGCAATAATAACCCAATAGACCTTTATTCGTCCCCAATGTGCTTAAAAAATCGCATATATGCACTGTTAAAAATCTGCAGTTTTTGCTGTACAGTAATGCCAGTACTTTTATAGAGAACGGTTATTTATCTGTATTATGGATCTTTCTTATTGGATAGAATGGAGAGATTCTAAAAAGAAGTGGAGTGACTATGTAGCTAAAGCTACAGATTTTTAACAATGTGGTGATGAATCGTAGAAAGGCGCAATTTTAAGAAAACGTGCAATATGCTTTTATAACGTAGATACATTTTGTAAGCAATATGCTTCATTTTATAGCAAAAAAATATATATATATACATATATTATAACTCTCATTTTTATGGTTATAATTTTTGGTGCAATAGCAGATAACAATTAGACGAAATCAATTAAATATGCATTTTAATCCTTTAATCATATTAAATTATTATTTTAACTATTTGGAAAATAGTTGTTGTCCTTGATAGAGAACTGGGAAATCTGAAGTATATCTGAATCTTTTTATTGGTTGAATTCCGAAACTTTTTTCTTTTATTCGTTCACTTTATTCGAACACTTCTAACAACATTAGCAGTACGAGAAAATAACATCAGAAACAACAGAATATTCATAATTAAATGAATAAACAACATTACAGTACATTAGTTTCAGTTGGCGTTGACTATAAATTTAGAATAGTATTACATGGCATATTTACGGCACTTTATAATTTTGTTGCTAATTAGAGTAATGTAAATTTAATGATATCGTATAATGTATGTACATGACTGTAATGTATGGTACAGGAAAAAAATTCTTAACTTTGCAATTTCATTTCATTTTGAGAACACTTGTAACAATCTTAGGAGTATGAGAAAATAATATCAGAAATATTAGAATATTCATAATTAATGGATCACAACATTATAGTACATTAATTTCAGTTTATTTTGCGTACAATTTAAAAATAGTATTACAGGAAATATTTAGATTATTTTATATTTTGTTGCTAATTAAAGTAACGGAATATACCGGGTGATCCAAAAGTCAGGACGAACTTTAAAAGTGAATAATTCGAAAACGAATCAAGATACAAAGATACAATTTGCACCAACCGGATGGAAAAGAAAGCGGGTTTTCTGTGGCAACAAAAAAACATAGTTCTGTTGGCGACTAACAGCATCACTAGCAGCACTGAAAGATGCCATCCGCCAAAATGTGTCTGCCATAACGCAGGAAATGCTACTAAATGTTGTGAATGATGTGGTGCCTAGTCTCACAGCTGCACTTATGAATGATGGACAGTACATTGAATATTTACTGTAGTACTAATTAACAGTAATTAAGGTGTAAGTTATCAACGTTTTTTCATTTGTAAATTATCTTTTGGCGCAATAAAACACTATAGTGCCATTCGTTGTTCACTACTATTTTTTTTTTTTTTTCGTTGTTACACAAAACCCGATTTCTTCTCCATCCGTTCGGTGCAAACCGTATCTTTGTATCTTGATTCGTTTTCGAATTATTCATTTTTAAAGTTCGTCCTTACTTTTGGATCACCTGTTATTACTTACCCATCATACGTAGTATAGGGTAAATCTTGCAATCGTTTTGAAAATCAAAAAATTTTTTTGGCGGATTTACACGTTTTAGACACTGAAGATTTCGAAAAACATATTTTTAGAAAAAAAAATTTGCCGTCCGTCTGCCTGTAAACGCTCTATCTCCCGAACAAATTGAGATAGAGACTTGAAATTTTGCATGTACTTACTTTGTAAGAATGGGACAAAGCCTATTGAATATCAGCAACCTCGATTATCCGGAACTATTTTTTCCGGATTCTCGAAAAATTCGTTCTGATGAAAGGTATATAAAAATTTTCGAATTTTTTTATTTTAAGGAATGCATGTAAAAGGCAATAAAAAACACAAATTTTGCATAAAAAAAGAAGTCGATCGGATTATTAGTTTTCGAGTTATTTGTAATCCTGTTTTCCACATTCTTCGATTTTTCATGATCCTGTATTTCATTTAAATTTCAATTCAGAGGTATATTTTAATTGAAAATGAGAAGCTTAATCCGACGCAGCAAACTATTAGTTAATATGATTATTATTTTTGGAGTTATAAGGATGTTTCTTTTACGTAGTTTGGTACTTCTTGAGTAGTTTGGCGTTTTGTATAATTTGTTGAAATTGGTGCATCAGCAATTCATCAATAGAGTATTACTATGTGTATTAACAATATTTAAATTTAGTTTTGGAATTGAAATACATTGTATAAATAGTTTTCACATATTTTATTTTCATATGCATATAAATGATGGGTAAGTATTACGGCGGCCTCCAACGACTATTTTTAATTCTGTGTTGCAATATTCATCGAAAGAGCATTTATGTATCAAAAGAAAAAAAAAACTCAGGCGTATAAGACATGATAGTTTTATTAATGTATTTTTGTCACTTTTGTAAAAGTTTCACGAGAAACTCACTGAGGGATTTTCTCCCAGATGTATTGAATAAGTAGGTTGCTATTTAACAGTTTATGTTTTCCGTAACAGTAAAGACTAAAGTGCATCAGATCATTAAATGAATATTTATTTTACACAGTAAAAAAGACAGACTTTTTTAATTAATGAAAATATAATATAACTATGGACAAAAATATGCAATAACCTCTTTCGAAATTACATATAATTTCAATATGCATTTTGTATCTTTAACAACTACAGAAATCAGCATATCTTTGGTATTTATAGAAATAAAGTTTCTTTTGATGCCACTGATTTTCGGAAATATTTTCGTGTTGTTTCAATAGTGTATTAATCAGTTTTTCAAGTCAGAATATCGATTTTTAGGCTATGATATATTCTCAAATAAACATTTTCAGCTGTGTAATTGAATTAATACGTGCAAAAGTAATAAATTAAAATTAATTTTAATATTGATGTCAATATTGTTAGTTTAATATGTGTATTTGTTAAACACGTTTCTTGAACATGAATAACTTTAAAATTGCTAGTGTTCTAAAATTTATTCCGTTTAAAAAAAAACGGTTTATTAAATAAATAAAAAGTATTCGAGAGCGTTTCCAAAATAAATGGTCGCAAAAAATATTTGCTTTTGTCAATTCTTGTTGAACTACCAAAAATATATTGGTTTGTGGAGTTTCAAAAGATAAAAAGTTCTTTTCATAATCACAAGTAAATGGTAAAAGGTTATTTTATATTTTCGTACAGGCATATATTATACATCTGCGGATTAAGATACATTTGTCTTTTTTTTTACAGCATAGCATCAATAAATCGTGCTAATGCACGTAAATAATGCACGAGTTTTTATCAAACTTCAGATTCAGTTAGTCCCTGATATAAATTAGTTTTGCTTGTTTTTGTTGTAAATCTCCCTACAGGTGGCGCTGTTGTGCTGCATTTTTCACAATTTTACAATAGCTGTATCTTAAGTACTAACATGGATTTTTATCAAACTTCAGATTCAGTTAGTATCTGATAAGAATTCATCCTGATTAGTTTTGTTGTACCTAAACCAATTGGTGGCACTGTTACACAAGAGTTTTTAAATTTTCAAAATAGATCTATCTCAGAAATTAATGTGTGGATTTTCATCAAACTTCAGATTCAGTTAGAAGTTGATATAAGGTTTTGCTGATTAGATTTTGGGGTAAATTATGGTGGCGCTGCTTATGTTGCATTTTTCAGGAAGTATTAACATGTATGAGATAGAAGAAAGTTTTGGGACTGCCATATCTGACTAGTTAAATTCGTAAATGAATGAAAGTGAAAAAATCAAGAAACTAAATACTAAGAAATTTTAAATAAAATATACATATTTAACATGTACCCATTATTTTCATTGCATTTTTAGTAAAATGACAAACTTTTTAAGTGTATTTTGTGATTAAATAGAGGTGGAAAGTTGCATTTCGTCTTATGACTTTATTTATCTAAATCTATAGATTTTAATTATTTATTTTTTCCTAATGTCTGTTTAAATCTGTTGATTTTATTTTAATTTTTATTTATTTATTTATTTTTAATGTTAGCCGGGGCATTATTACTTAAAATATGGCTGAATCTCAAATGTTTTCAAACATATTCAGGCAAATTCTTTCATGATTTTCGGACTGTTAAATTTATTTTATAAGCGTCGTTTTTTACAAATTTTCTGCTCGGGATCAAAGAAAGTAAATAAATTGTATGTTTCTCAGTACACAATGCAAAACTGACCGGTTGATTTTACAGAAAAAGACTGTCAGCCTGAATATCTAAACGCCAGTAAAAAAAACTGTTTATTTTACGAGGGGGGGGGGGGTAAATTTGTTAACTTGATGTGATTATTTGCAACGGCTAAAGTTTCAAGGCCTGTTTCCTTTTAACTTGACATAGTATAAAAGCTAAAAATTCGCCTCAGCATTAGCTTGATGAATCTCAATTTCTATCGATAAAACAATTCCGATATTCATAAATCAACATCATTATAGAGTCAAAATTATCATTTTACTGCATATATTTTTTATGTAATAAAAATTAAAGTATAGCATTTTTCAATTTTTCATATAATCCTATTAACAAAATTAATGATCATTTAAATTGTTATACTCTAATGAAGATTCTTGAAAATTTAACCCATAAATTTTATATGAAATTTTTCATAAAAGAAATTAGTCCCCAAAATAACAGCTTGTGACTAAAAATTTAGATCAGAACAATCAAACATTCAGTATATTTTCTGAAAAATTCGAAAGACATGTACGTCTGACCACTGGTCATCTTTGGTCACATCTAAAGCATGATAGCTTATTGTACATGCTGACGAAAATCGCAGCCTAAAATTCCGGCCTTGAAACAAAGTTAGAGATATTAGACTTTATCTGATCGTCCTACTTTTTTAAATCAGCAACTTTTGCATACTATGAATGGTAACAAAAGGTCAATATATTTATACTGAAAGAGCAATAGCTAAATATAAGAAAGTTTTAGACAGTATCTATTTGCATACAAAGGTATGTATAGTGTTACTACGTTATTCATTTTAATTTCTGTTTAAGATTCACAGGAGCTAGTCAATAATAAACTGATAACGTAGAATAAGATTAACATGGTGTATCCGGTAGTGCTCCTAATTTTAAATTTTAAACAAACTTATTAAAGAAATCGTATATGATTACTATGAAAACATTTTTCCGATTTGACACTTTTTAAGTACCCTTTTTAGGTGCGTTCGTAATTATGTAAATACGTGGCACCTATTGTCGCTCAGTCCGTCCCTCTGTCCGTCTGTCTGTCTGTCCGTCTGTCCATCCGCATATAACAACGCAAAAACTACCCAACCGAATCGTTTGAAATTTAAAATACATAATTATAACATAATTTTATCCAGTCATTTCAAATTTTATGAAAATGGGATGGATAGATCAATTACAGGGAGAATCAAAAGGATTCCGTTACATTACGGTCAATGGGGAAAAAGTTTCAAATGTATTTTGATCGTTTGAAATTTAAAACATATAATTATTGCGTAATTTTGTCGAGTCATTTCAAATGTTATGAAAATCGGATGCATAGATCAATTACAGGGGCAATCAAAAGGATACCGTTACATTACGGTGAATTGGGAAAAAAAGTTTCAAATGCATTTTTATGATGTTACACTCATTCGAACATAATAGAATTGGCATGAATCTATGAAGTATATACAAAAATATGCATTCTGTACAATCTGATATGTAAAGAATTTTTATTATTAAATTACAGGAACACACAAATGTATTCCACTACATAATGCTATACGGGGAAACATTGTTTGGGGCGTGTTTTAATTATATTCAACTATTTCACATTTTATGAATAAGATATACGTTTCTGAGGTGTAATAAAAATTACTTTCTGTATATTTACAGGAACATAAAAAAGATTTCGACTACTATACTGTATCCGAAGTACGCTCTACTATATCAGCAAGATTTTAATATTTTAAAAATTTCGTTATCGTACGAACGCACCTCATTTGCTACGTTCACGTGAAATTTCCAACTTGTTATTTTTGTGTTTTATCATATTTTTATGTTTTTTAAATGCAAAAATAAATTTATAGCATAGTTTAGTAATTCAACAGCCTGACTATTTTGTAGCTGAAATCTATAATTGCAATGAACCTTTGAAAACATTTTTCCAATTTTGGCACTTTTTTTTGGTACTTTTTTATTTTTGTGTTTTATTATATTTTTAAGTATTTTAAATGCATAAACCTTTTTTTATAGCATAGTTTAGTAATTTAACTGCCAGACTATTTTTGTAACTGAAATAAATAATTGCAATGCATCTTCGAAAACATTTTTCCGATTTTGGCCATCAATTTTGTACTTTATTATAATTTTAAGTATTTTAAACATGTAAAACTTTTTTATGGAACAGTTTAGTAATTCATCTGATAGACTAAAATGATTTTGTAAGTGAAATATATAATTGAAATGAATCTTTTAAAAATAAAGTAGAACAATTAAAATTAGTAAACTAAATACAGATGATGAATGATGAGAAACGTTTAAGACGCACTTATTTTAATCCAGAAAATTAATAAAACAATAATTGTATTTTTAGATGTAACCAAATAGTAGTTTTTTTCGTCCGGTGCTGCAAAAATAATCCAGGAAAGTCATAGCCGTTTTTTTCGTGTTTTTTAATCTTCACTAGGGTATCTCTTCTCTGTGCGATTTAATTTCTCAAGAAATTATATTTGCGGTTTTACTAATTTTCCAGAGTAAAAAAATACTTCTTTGAAAAAGTGTAGTAATACGCGGGTAGTTGAACAATAATTTAATAATTAAATAGCCGATTGAGCTGTAATTTTGGCGATTCGCGTCGAATAATTTTTACAGAACCTTTTAGATTATTACTTAAAGTAGTTACAGCAACTATTATGTTTCAGCGGAATTTCTTTGAGTAAATAAACGTTGTACAACGATATCTATCACTTTCTTTAGCATTTCATCAACATAATTTTTATAATTACTTCTTACTGAATAACCTACTGGAGATTTATACGCAGAGGCAATATTATTGAAGTGCCTGTACAAAGGAATAATATATATACAGGATGGTCATAAAAAAGCTTCTTCGGTACATGTACCTCTAGTCTATGTACCCAATAGCGTTAAAACCGGTGACGCTATTGGTTGAGTGTCACCGCTCAACCAGTGGAAAAGAAATTTTAGATATATGTATATGAAGATATGCGTTCGAGATCGTAATGATTTTAAATGCTAAAGCTCACATAGTTATGATTACCGTGAAACAATTTCAAAATTTTGAATGCAACACCCTTTTTTACTATGCGCAAATTCTTTAGCGCAATGAAAAGTCACAAATGACGTTGGAATAATACACTTAGATGAAAATTACCGGTGTAAGAAAGACCATTGTAAAGAACCGATGACAATGTTTTCAGTATCCGATTTTTTTTTTTTCACTTGTGAATTGAGTAATGTTATAAGATTTGTTTAAAAATGTGTTTTTGAGTTGTATTTGTGCACACATAGTTAAAATAAAAATGTAATCACTTATTTTAGAGTGCTGAATATTACATTACATAGGAAAGGATTAGAATTCAGTGCCACAATATTACACCGACAGTTTTAATCATATGTGTGTCTTTCAGTGTTCTCATCAAAAAAAATGTCCCTTTTTTTCTAAGTTTTAAAAATATCTTTAAATCTTTGCTCAATTTAATATTTTATGTTTTAAAAGCTGACAAACTGAGAGTTAATTTTTAACATTGCATATAAAATTAAGCCTAGATTTTAGAGATGTTTTGAAAATTAAGAATAAAAGAAAGATCCTTTTAAGAAGAGTACACAGAAAAAAAATTAAAAAAATAATTTCCTGGGGAGTTATTTTGAATATAAGAATGCATCAAATGTCCACAGGCTTAATGTTACGGAGAAGGATTCGGAAACTAAGTGACAGCACCCTTAAAACTGCATAACATTCCAATTCCGAATCCTCATTAATTCACTGTTGCACTGGTTCTTCGTCCACATTTTTAGAACAGTTTAAACATTCTCAAATCTTCTAAGCCTTTTCACTTCATATCAGTACTATTGTCGTCTTCTGTAAGGATTTAATTTTCTTCATTCGATAAAATTTCCTCATTAATTCTTACTCGTGGTGCTTTTTCTAATTTATATGCAGCACCAGTGGCGCCAACTTATATTGGCCCATGGGGCGCGAGCCCACCCAAAAATTTGATATCTCTATCCACCCATTATTAGTTGAGCCCACCGAATATTTATGCATTTGTTCAAAATTTTACTGAGCTCACCAATATTTTTCAAAAGTTGGCGCCACTGTGCAGCACTATCAGAACAAATTGCATCCAAAACTGAGATTTTTACCATCTCGTTTAATCTGCAACCCGGATAATCTGATCTCGATTAATCGAGAGTCTGCTATATTTGAAATATTTCTGCAATTATTATTAGACGTGTAAAAATTGAAAATATGCGATGTTTAGAAGTTTAGAGAAAAAAATTGCAACGAAATAAAAACTTTGCGGTCAGATGTTGATCCCTATCAATGTGACATCAGCTTATATCCAAAGCATATTTTTATTCTAAATTATACAGCTCATATTCAAAATATTAGAATAATTACCCTTTTTTTAGAAATTGAAAATATCGTTTGGTAATTTAATGTCTTTTAATGAAAATATGCAAACGATATTTTTATTAAGAACTTATTGTTGATTAAACTTACTTGTTATCTTAAATTTAATATCATTTTTGAAAAGATTAATTGCAAAAAAAATTATTTTGAAAAGTCAAAATATTAGAATATTTATTCAAGTGGTTCAAAATATTAGAATATTTCACATTAATTCTCCTTTAATTATTACCAATTCTTAACTGGTGGCATCATTGATTAAATTCAGACTATTTTATTTAAAATCAGTATTCTTTTTTGCAGTTTGTTTCTTTTTCGTCTTAAAATGGGCCGTGTGAGTGATATTCCTGAATCTACTAAACTTCGTATGGTTGATTTGCATCGGCACGGTAAAAATCAATGTTTTATAGCGAATTATTTACATTGTTCGCAATCGAGCGTTAGTAAAATACTAACACAATATTCAAAAATTGGAAAATTTCAAAATAATCGCCGAAATGGTGGCTGAAAACCAAAAACATCTGCTAGAGATGACAGGAAACTGAAGCATATAGTTAAGAAAAACCGTTTTAAAAGTGTGCGATTCTTGCACCGAAAATGGAAAGAAGAAGGAGTTGAAGTTTCTACATCGACAACATTAAGACGTCTCCATAAATTTAAATTTGAACCTCGTGTACCGAAAACAAAAACTCTCATGACTGCAAGACAAAAGCGTATAAGATTGAATTGGTGTAAATCAAGACGTTTATGGAGCAATGAAGATTGGAAAAATATATTATTTAGTGATGAAAGTATGTTTTGTGTTTCATATGGTAATCAAGGTATTCGAGTTTGGAGAATGAAGCAAGAAGCCTTTGATAAAGAATGCCTTAAACGTTCCGTAAAATTTGCTGCTAGTGTCATGGTTTGGGGTTGTATGAGTGCAGAAGGACCTGGAAAGTTATGCATCGTCTATGAAAAGGTTAACTCTCTGATATATCAAGAAATTTTAGAATATTACATGATTCCATCATCAGAAGATTTATTTGAAGATGATTTCATCTTTCAACAAGATTTAGCGTCCCCGCATACCTCGGTGTCAACTAAGAATTGGTTCCGCCAACGCAACATTAAGGTACTTCCTTGGCAACCAAATTCACCAGATCTTATTCCCATCAAAAACTTATGGTGTATAATGAAGAAAAAACTTCAAGAAAATCCTCCTTCAAGTAAAACTGAGTTAGTGGCACGTATAAAGTCTATTTGGGCTAATATTGATAGAAATGTTTGTAAACACCTTGTATATAGTATGCAAGATCGATTGTACGCTGTTATGAAAGCTAAAGGGGATGCTACAAAATATTAACTACCATTTACTTCATATTCATAAGGTAATATTGTTGCGTAAAATAAAATATTTTAATATTTTGAACCAATCTAAATTTTATTCTAATATTCTGGTGTGTTTAAGGAAGCTGTATACCTAATTTATTGTGCTGTATTTTATATTTTATAAATGTTAAAATCTTATCTGAACATTCCAGATTTAATTTATAAGAAATTTAATTGCATTTACTTAGTATAAAAAATAAATAAATGGCAAATAATTTTTTCTTATTACTTTTTCTCAATTATTCTAATATTTTGAATATGAGCTGTAGACTTTTTCAAAAAGGTTTACCAACCATCGGGAACGTCTAAAAAAGTAATACATAAACATAATTTGCTAAAACATGCATAATTTATTTTTAAGAATTCCATATGGGTTTATCTACTGGCCTATAAAAGCATTAAGAAACAGGTTAAAGCTTAATGATCATTAAATAAGTTTTACATGAAACATTTATGCTTCAGCTATTACGGACTAATAATTAAGGAAAAAAAAGTAAGAAAAACTACATTTCTTCTACTTTTTTTTTAAGATGGATCATTAATCAATATAATAAATCAAATTTATACAAGATAAATGAAAGCTTTTAAGGTAAAATAACAAAAGGGGGGGAAAAGAACTCATTAATGTAAAAATCTAAATGGCTATTCTAACTCTCTCTGAAAAGGAATAAAAAACTAACGATTTGGGCAGTTTTAACAGTGTTTATTAAAGAAGAAAAACGGTCGACTAATGCCATCGGAAGAGCGAAAAATATAATTTAATTTTTGTGTATATTATTTAACCTGACATTGTTAAAATGGGAAAGACGGTAATTAAAAGAATTCACAGACGTCTGACATCGATTTCTGTAGGTGATAAAAAAGGAAAGTTTGTTTTTCTCCCTTTTAGCAGTTTTACTGCTCCACGAAGTTTTATCGTAGCAATCATTACATAAATTTGGAGGCGAAAATTGAGTACGTATTTTCAAGACCAATTAAAAAAAGTAACATAAAAAGTTTTTGCCAAAAATATCGCTTTTTTTTTTTTTTTTTTTTTTTTTTTTTTTTTTGTAACTGCTTTTGCGTAAATATTTGTTTAGATGTGGTTTCACTACTTTGTGTCTATTTTTATGTAATTGTTGAAAGTAGTGTAATTAATAGCTCAGTGAAGATGATACTTTAAAATACCTTACTTTAGTTTTTGATCCTGATTAATCAAGATTTTACTGGATTTGAAAAATTTCTTCAATTATTATTTGACGGTTTAAAAATTGAAAATATGCAATGTTTAGAAGTTTAAAGAAAAAATTTCAGTAAAATCAAGATTTAGTTATCAGTTGTCGTTTTCTATCAATGTGACATGAGCTTATTCAAAAGTAAGTTTTATTCTAAATTATAGAATTAAAAAAAAAAAATTACCAGCCATTGAAAAAACTCTAAAAAAATAATTAACAAACATAATTTGTTAAAACATGTATAATTTATTTTAAAGGTTTACAAATGGGTTCATCTGTCGGCCTGTAGAAGCATGAAGATACAGGCTTAATGAACATTAAACAAGTTTTACATCAAACATTTATGCTTCAATTATTACGGAATCAATAATTAAGAAAAAAAAATAAAAGCTACATTTCTTCTATATTTTTAATATAGATCTGTAATCTATGTAATAATTCAATCTTATACAAGATAAAAGATAAATTTTAAGGTAAAATACAAAAAAGAAAAAAAAGAGCTTATTAACGTAAAAATCGTAATGGCTATTCTAACACTTTCTATCTGAAAAGCGTGGGAAAAATAACAATTTGGACAGTTTTTAGCACTGTTTATTAAAGTAGAAAAACAGTCGACTAATGCTGTCGGGAGAGCGAACAATATAATTCATTTTTTGTGTATATTACTTAATCTGACATTGTTAAAACGAGAAAGGCGGTAATTAAAAGAATTCACAGCCTTCTGACATTGATTTTTGTAGGCGAAGAAAAGGCAAGTTTGTTTTTCTCCTTTTTAGCAGTTTTACTGCTCAAGAAAGCTTTATCGCAGCAATCATTGCATAAATTTGGAGGCGAAAACTGAGCACGTCTTTTCAAGACCAATAAAAGAAAATTGAAACATAAAAAGTTTTTACCAAAAATATCGCTTCTTTTTTCTTTAACTACTTTCGCATACATATTTGTTTAGTTTTGATTCACTCCTTTGTGCCCATTTTCATGTAATTGTTGAAAGTAGTGCAATTAATAGCTGAGTGAAGATGATACTTTAAAATATCTTTCTTTAGTTTTTGATACCAATTAATCGAGATTCTATTGTTTTTGAAAGATTTCTTTAATTATTATTTGACGGTGTAAAAATTAAAATTATGCGATGCTTTAAAAGTTTAAAAAAAGATTGCAATAAAATCAAGATTTAGTTGCCAGATGACGTTTTCTATCAATGTGACATCAGTTTATTCAAAGGTATGTTTTTATTATAAATCATAGACTTTAAAAAAAAATTACTAATCATCGAAAAAATCTAAAAAAGTAATTCACAAACATAATTTATTTTTAAGTTTTCCAAACGGGTTCAACTACAAGCACTAAGATACAGGCTAAAACTTAATCAACAATAAACAAGTTTTACATCAAACATTTATGTTTCAATTATCACAGACTAATAATTAAGAAAGAAAAAGAAAAACTATATTTCTTTTATTTTTTTTAAGATGAATCAGTAATCAATGTAATAAATCAAACTTATACACGATAAAGGAAAATGTTTAGGGTAAAATATTAAAAAACGAAAAAGAACTCATTAATGTAAAAATCTAAATGGTTCTTCTAACACTTTCTCGCTGAAAAAAAAAAAACTAACGATTTGGGCAGTTTTTGGCAGAGTTTATTAAAGTAGAAAAACGGTCGACTAATGCTGTCGGAAGAACAAAATATACTTTATTTTTTGTGTATATTATTTTACCTGATATTGTTAAAACGGGAAAAGCGGTGGTTAAAAAAAATCACAAACGTCTGGCATCGATTTCTGTTGGCAAAAAAAGGGAAGTTTTTTTCCCCCTTCTAAAAGTTTTACTGTTCCAGGAAGTTTTATTGTAAAGCAATCATTACATAAATTTGGAGGCCAAAATTGAGCACGCCTTTTTCAAGACCAATAAAAAAAATTGCAACTTAAAAATTTTTTGCTAAATATATTGCTTGTTTTTTTAACTGTTTTCGCATTAATTTTTGTTTAGTTATGATTCACTGCTTTCTGTCTATTTTCATGTAATTGTTGAAAGTAATGTAATTAATAGCTTACTATTTAGTGGAGGCGATACATCAAAATAACTTTTATTTCTTGATCTTTTTGCACTAATAAAATATTTTTTAAGTAAGAATTTACGAATTGTATGCAAAGATTTATACAGATGCAACTGTGGACGTAAATGATAATTAAACACAAAAGATGAATATTTTTTTACTAATTTACAAATTACATCCAAAACTGAGATGTTTATTATCCCTGTTAATCCACAATCCGAATAATCTGATCCCCATTAATCGAGATACAGTGTAAATATTGAAATTATGCGATGTTTGGAAGTTTAAAAAAAAAAAAATGCAACAAAATACAGACTTAGCAGTCAGATGTTGCTCCTTATCAATGTAATATCAGCATTATTCAAAGTCATGCTTTTATTCTAAATTTTAGGGTTTAAAAAAAATGCTAACCATCGGTAAAATCTAAAAAAGTAATTCACAAAGATAATTTATTAAAATATGCATAATTTATTTTTAAGGTTTCTAAATGGGTTCATCTACCTGTACAAGCATACGATAAAGCTTAATGAACATTAAATGAGATTTACATCAAACATTTATGCTTCAATTATTACAAACTAATAATTAAGAAAGAAAAAAGAAAAAAAACTACATTTCTTCTAATTTTTTAAGATGGTTCATTAATCAATGCAATAAATCACACTTATACAAGATAAAGAAAAATTTTAATATAAAATAGCAAAAAAAGGAAAAAGAACTCATTAATGTAAAAATCTAAATGGCTATTCTAACACTTTCATTCTTAAAAGGAAAAAAATTATAACGATTTGGGCAGTTTTTAGCAGTGTTTATTAAAGTAGAAAAACGGGCAACTAATGCTGTCGGAAAATTGCAAATATAATTTATTTTTGTGTATATTATTTAAACTGACATTGTTAAAACGGGAAAGACGATAATTAAAAGAATTCACAGACGTCTGACATCGATTTCTGTTGGCGATAAAAAAGGCAAGTTTGTTTTTCTCCCTTTTACCAGTTTCACTGCTCCAGGAAGTTTTATCGCAGCAATCATTACATAAATTTGGAGGCGAAAATTGAGCACGTCTTTTTCAAGATCAATAAAAAAAGATCGCAACATAAAGAGTTTTTATCAAAAATATTAGTTTCTTTTTTCTAAAATTAAGCAGCATTTTTGAACTTTTTCCGCATAAATTTTTGTTTAATTGGGATTCACTCGTTTATGCCTACTTTTATGTAATTGTTGAAAATATTGTAATCAAAAGCTTACTATTTAATAAAAATTATACCTTAAAATACCTTGTCTTAGTTTTTCATATTTTTGCACTAATAAAAATAATTTTGTTTATCCCTTTCGGGTCTGGTATACTAATGTACATGTTTTTTTTTTAACTGAGTATTATTTTGTTTTAACAAATATTTTTGTTCTTGTTTACATGCAGTAATGTAAGTATGTGTCTATGTATTTACTATATGACTTAATCAACGTTTAGTCATTTAGCAATAACAATAATAATAATAATAACAAATATTTACTTAATTTTCTTTGAACCGTTTAAGATTGTTTTATTTTAAACATATATTTAACTCTTTAAATTTAAAATAAAACTTATTTTACTGAAAGAATGATGTATAATAAAGTGCAAAGAATATTAGAAAGTTATAATATCAGTTAATTTTTGTTGTAATATAATATTTTCAAAACATCTCCAAAACTCTTCTTTAACCTAGGTAAAAAAGGGAATCTTTTTTTTTTTTTTTTTTTTTTTTTTTTAAGCAATTTTACTGTTAGGGGAAGCT
This sequence comes from Maratus speculifer, assembly GCA_964019185.1. NCBI lineage: Eukaryota > Metazoa > Arthropoda > Arachnida > Araneae > Salticidae > Maratus > Maratus speculifer. Next base: position 147,747,393 of record OZ025296.1, read on the forward strand.
TTCTCGTAGCACAATCATTGCATAAATTTAGAGGCGAAAATTGGACGCCTTTTGAAGACCAATACAAAAAAAAAGTAACATAAAAGGTTTATGTCAGAAGTAACACTTATTTTTCTACTAAATTGAGTAATTTTTTTAAAAAGTTGCGTCATTTTTGTCTATTTGTGATTTACTCATTTGTGCCTATTGTGATCTTTATAACCTTTGAAAATAATGTAATTAACAGCTTACTTTTCAACGTTCATGATACGTAAAAATACCTTTTCATATTTTTTGATATTTTTACAGTGCTAAAAATTATTTCTTGAAAGTAAAAATTCAAGAACTATTCACAGATATTTATACAGAAGAAATATATACATACATAGAGTTTAGAAAAAAAAAATGGAAATTTCTTACACGAGTTTTTTTTATTTTTTTTTTTTTTCCTTTAAAAACATGAAAAACGCATCCATGTAAAATTTCCAGGTAAATTTTGTAACAAAGTCGATTCAATTGCAATATTTTTATCTTTTTCTTTTTTCAATGATATTTATTTTACTGGAATTGGTCAATTTATGATTCGTGTTGGATTAACAGCCACTTAAAACGTAATACACTGCTAATTAAATAATTTTATAATTCCTACTTCAGTTTATTTTCGTAAAAAAAAAAAAAAATAAATAAATAAATAAAAATAAAAATAAAAATAAATGTTAAGTTGACATTAAGAAATTTCAAAATAATAATGATATAATAATAATAATGAGCATAAAACTTTAATAATAATAATTTTTACAAATAATTTTTCAAAATATGCATAATTTTAATTTTAATATTCCAAGTAAATTCATGTATCGGCATGTATTAGGCATTAAATTACAAGCTAAAGCTTAATGAATATAACATGCTTTTTACATCAAACAGCGTAACATATATACATAATCTTTATTTCTTACAATAAAATGCGAAGGAAAAGAAAAAAATTATTATAACTACCTTTGTTCTAATTTGTTAATATGGATCAACAATCAGCATAATCAGTCAAACTTACACAATATGAAGAAAAGAGTATGAAGCTAACAGACAGGAGTGAAAAATAAATTCTTTAATGTAACGATCTAATAAGACTAATCTAATGTTTTCTCTCTGTAAAAAGCAAAATACAATTACAGATTTCGGTAATTTTTAACAGCATTTATTAGTATAGGACTGTCGACTAATGTTGTGTTGAGAGGAGGAAATCATAATTTCTTTTTTGTGTATATTATTTAATCTGACTTTGTTAAAACGGAAAAACAGTAGTTAAAAGGATTCGCAGGTGTCTGACATTGATTTCTTTAGACGGAAAAAAGTTCTCCCTTCATTGCTCCAGGAAATTTTATTGTAACAGTCATTACATAAATTGAAAGGCAAAAATTGTTAATATCTTTCAGTACAGTTCAAAAAGAACGAAACATAAAAAGACAGAAGTAACACTTTTTTTTCTATAAAATGAATTTTTTTAACTATTTGGGAAGTAGTTGCTGTTTTCGGTAGAGAATTCGGAAATCTGAAGTATATCTGAATCTTTTTATTGGTTGAATTCCGCAACTGATTCGTTTTCTGATTGGTTCGTGTTTAATGTCCAGAAACGAAATATTTCTATTGCCACGATAACAAAAAAGTATTAAAAATACAACAAAAAAATAAATAACTTAAAAACAAATTGAGATGCAGCTTTCAAATACATAAATTGCATATAAAAGTATATTTGTTTCTCTATACAACGATGTAAAAATTATAAATATGTGACGTTTAGACATTTAAAAATTTGCAGTACTGAAAATTGTAAAACTAAAATTTCATTTAAAATTTGTATATGATTGGTACAGGAATAATAATTTTTAATCCATGGTGTATGTAATATAGGACTCCGTTATTACGTAAACCAGGTTTTATCATCATAAAAATGATGTTTATTATTATTGTTTTTTTTTTTGTTTTTTTTTTTAAATATAGAATTTATATATGTCTAAAATTTTAGTCTTTAAATATATAACTTTTCAAATAGTCGTTTTAATTTGTCAAATTAATTTTTTTTCATGAAATTATGTTATTTTTCATTTATTTCAGATTCACTTATCTCGTGTATATTGTGATATAATAAGTGAAGAAACTGTAATTAATGGCTTCAACAAGGATGTTGTGTAAAAATATCTTTTCTTAGTTTTGATATTTTGATATAAAAAATAAGCATAAAAATTTAAAAATTATTCCCATAGTAAGTAATTACAGACATACATGGGATTTTCAAACAAAAGGTAGACACTTTTTACTCAAGATTTTCTCTCTCTCCCTCTCTCTAAATGAAAAAGAAAATTCTTTCGTGAAAGATATCTAGTTAAATTTGGTAGCAAAATTATTATTACTTACCCATCATACGTAGTATAGGGTAAGTCTTGCAATCGTTTTGAAAATCGAAAAAAAAATTTTTGACGGATTTACACGTTTTAGATAGTAAAGACTCCGAAAAACATATTTTTAGAAAAAAATTTGTGCCGTCCGTCTGTCTGTCTGCCTGTAAACGCTCTATCTCCCGAACAACTAGAGATAAAGACTTGAAATTTTGTATGTTGTTAGTATGTAAAAATGGGACGAAGCCTTTTTAATATCAGCAACCTCGATTATCCGAAACTATTTTTTTCGGACTCTCGAAAAATTCGTTCTGATGAAAGGTACATAAAAATTTTCGAATTTTTTTGTTCTAAGGAATGGACGTAAAAGGCAATAAAATAACACACATTTTGCATATAAAACGAAGTCGATCGGATTATAAGTTGCCGAGATATTTGTATTCCTGTTTTCCACATTCTTCGATTTTTCATGACCCTGTATTTCATTCAAATTTCAATTCAGAGGTATATTTTAATTGGAAATGAGACGCTCAATTCGACGCAGTTAATTGTTAGTTAATAGAATTGTTATTTTTGGAGTTATAAGGATGTTTCTTTTACGCAGTTCGATACTACTTGAGTAGTTTGGTGTTTTATATAATTTGTCGAAATTGGTACATCAGCAGTTCTTTAATATAGCATTGCTATGTATATTAACAATATATAAATTTTGTTTATGAATTGCAATGCATTGTATAAATAGTTTTCACATGTTTTATTTTCATATAAATATGCATGATGGGTAAGTATTACAGTGGCCCCCAACGACTAGTTTTTTTTTTTGGACAAAAAATATTTATTGGAAGAAATATATCAATTTGCGATTTTGAATATGATGAACAACATTTAAAATATATTACAATGTTATTTAATTCGTGTTAGATTCAAAGTTAATGCCAATTGTCGTTTATCGTCGTCAAAACTAACATTTTTTTTTTTAATCTCGCTTATTAGGTAATCATTGAGATGCCATAAAAAAACAAGTCGTGCACATAATTTATTAAAGCTTTATATATTATTTAGATTAATGTTTCAGCATGTATTAGACACATTAAGCACAGGCTAATGCTTAATGAATTAAATGTAATTTTACAGCAAGCATATATCATAAAAAATATATACTTAATTTCTTGCACTTTAATGACTGAAAAAAGAAAAGAAAAAAAATAATAAATACATTTCTTCTAACTGGTTAATAAGAATCAGCAATCAGCATAATAAATCAAACTTGTACAATATGAAAAAAAAAATTAAACTGAAAGATAGAGAAAAAGAGAATCTCGTTGATGTAAAAATCCAAATGGCTAATCTAATGCTTTCTCTCTCAAAAATCAAAACAGAACAGCGGATTTCAGTAGTCTTTTTAACAGCGTTTATTAGCGTTATAAGAAAAACGGTTAACTGCTGTTGAAAGAACGAAATCGTAATTTATTTTTTGCGAATATTATCTAATCTGACCTTGTGAAAACGGGATAACGGTAATTAAAAGAATTCGCAGGTGTTTCGATTTCTTTAGATGGAAAAAAACTTCTCCCTGTTACCGCTTCAGGAAATTTTATCATAACAGTCATTACATACATTTAAAGGAGAAAATTGTATATGTCTATTGCAGTGCAGTAACAAAAGAACAAAATATAAAAAGGTTATAGCAAAAATAATACTTATTTTTCTGTAAAATGGAATATTTTCTTCCTTTTTTTTACGAAAAGTTATGTTATTTTTCGTTTATTTAGATTCTCTTATTTCGTGTCTATTGTGCTATAATCATTTAAAAAAAAAAAAGTAATTAATTGCTTACATTCAACAATGATGTTGTGTAAAAAATATATTTTCTTAGTTTTGATATTTTGATATAGATAAGAAATATTTTTAAGCGTAAAAATTCAAGAATTATTAGCATAGTAAGTAATTACAGACGTTCACGGGACTTTTCAAGCAAAAAATGGAATACTTTTTACGCAAGGTTTTCTCTCTCTCTCTCTAATAATACTTTCATGAAAGATATTTAGTTAAATTTTGTAGCAAAATCAATTCTTTTTTTTTTTTTTTTTTTTTTTTTTTTTTTTTTTTTTGTAAGACAAAAATATTTATTGGTAGGAATATACAATTGTGAAAAATATAAACTTTACTTCTTACTATTAAATAATTGACTTTAATAACTTGTAAATATGAATCAGCAATCAACATAATTAATCAAACTTTTACAATATGAAGAAAAAATGAAACTAAAAGACAGAGAAAAAGAGAATATCGTTAATGTAGAAATCTAAATGTCTAATCTAACGCTTTCTCTCTCAAAAAACAAAACAGAACAGTTGATTTCAGTAGTTTTTTTTAACAGCGTTTATTAGAATAAGAAAAACGGTCAACTAATGTTGTTAGAGAACGAAATCGTAATTTATTTTTTGCGCATATTATCTAATCTGACCTTGTGAAAACGGGATAATGGTAATTAAAAGGATTCACAAGTGTCTGAAACCGTTTTCTTTAGACGAAAAAAAAGTTCTCCCTTTTACCGCTCCAGGAGATTTTATCGTAAGAGTCATTACATATAAATCTAAAGGCAAAAATTGTGCAGTACAGTAAAAAAAAAAAAAAAAAAAAAAAAAAGATTTTAACATAAGAAAAAATTTTAACAGAAATAATATTTTTTTCTATAAAATAGAGAGTTTTTTTTTTTTTTTTTTTTTTATGAAATTGTGTTATTTTTCATTTATTTTTGATCCACTCATTTCGTGTCTATTGTGATATAATAATTGAAAAAATATATATAATTAAAAGCTTATTTGTCAATGATGATGTTGTGTAAAAATATCTTTTCTTAGTCTTGATATTTTGATATTAATAAGAATTATTTTTTAAGCGTAAAAATTCAAGAATAATTCACATAGTAAATTAATTACAGACGTACGCGGGATTTTGAAACTAAAAGATGGACATTTTTACGCAAGTTTTATTTTTCTCTCTCTCTAAATGGAAAAAAATAATTTCATGAAAGATTCATCTAGTTAATTTTAGTGGAAAAAAACAATTCTATTATATATATATTTTTTTCTATCCCAAAAAATATTTCCTGAAAGGAATACATCAATTTGGGATTTTGAATATGATAAACAACCATTTAAAACTTATTACAATGTTAACTATTTATTGTTAGCTTCAATGTTAATGCCTATTGTATTTTATCTTTGTCAAAACACTAACATTTTTTTTTAATGTCTCTTAATTAATCATTGAGATGCTCAAAAAAAATCGTACACATAATTTGCTAAACCAGACATAATATATTTTTTTAATTTTTCAAGTGGATCAATGTATGAGCATTTTTTTGACAAGGCACAGGTTAATGCTTAATGAAAGAAATGTAATTTTTACATCAAAATTTATCATAAAAAATATATGTTTTACTTCTTACGATTTAATAACTAAGAAAAGAAAAGAAAAAAATAATAATAACTACATTTCATCTAACTTGTTAATGTGAATCAGCAATTAGCATAATAAATCAAACTTATGCAATACGAATAACAAACTTATACATTACAAAGAAAAAATTAAACTAAAAGACAGAGAAAAAAAAGTATCGCATTAATTTAAATTCTAAATGGCTAATCTAATGCTTTCTCTCTCAAAAAACAAAACAAAACATGTGATTTCGGTAACTTTTCAAGAAAAACGGTCAACTAGTGCTGTTCAGAGAATGAAATCGTAATTTATTTTTTGTGCATATTATTTAATCTGATTTTGTTAAAACTGGAAAACAGTAATTAAAAGGATTCGCAAGCATCTGACATCGATTTCTATAGATGAAAAAAAATTCTCCCTTTTACCGCTCCAGGAAATTTTATTGTAACAGTCATTACATAAATTTAAATACGAAAATTGTGCATGTCTTTTGCAGTACGGTAAAAGAAAAAAAAAAGATCGTAACATAAAAAAAATATATATCAGAAATCACACTTATTTTCCTTTAAAATGGAATAAAAATTTTGAGGAGTCACATTGCTTTCATTTACAGTCCCTGGCCAAATTATTAGACGCACTCCCTTTTCCTTGTGTCGAATCATATTACTAGCTCCATAGAAATATTACTGTGTGAATAACTGCAATTAATTGTGTACATCATTTGTAGGATTATAATAAATAAAAAACATGCCTATGACTTTAAAACTCTTTCTTTTTATAAATTAAATTAAAAATGGCTGAAATTGCAAAATTTATAACCTGAGGCTAAAAAAAATGTCAATATTTTTTGGAGCCTCTTTTGGCGGCTATCAGTGCCTCTATTCTTCGCGGCATGCTGTTAATACAAAATTGAAGAGTTTCTTGTATGCGTGGGTGACGATTCCAGATATGGATAAGATTTTCTATGAGCTGGGTTTTGTTTGTTATGACTCCTTAGTCAATTCTCCAGACCAATATAAAGAGATTTTCACAATCGGTTTATTCTAAAGCTAAAATGATTGTTTCCAAATGAAGAACCATTTATATTTTTGCAAGGAAAAGTTTTTTGTTACATAGCACGATCCGTCAAGGTCTACTTTGAATAAAAAAATATCCCTGTGTTAAATTGCTCCAGGTAATTCATCAGACATGAATACCATTGAAAATGTTTGGGAGCTAATGAAGAAAAAACTGGACAAAGTGCTCATAACGAGCAAAACACAGCTCATAGAAAAACTTATCTTAGTCTGGAAACATCACTCATACATGCAAAAAACATTTCAATTTTGTACTAACAGCATGCCATAAAGAATAGAGGCACTGATTGCCGCCAAAAAAGACTCCAAAAAATATTGACATTTTTTTTTTTTTTTTTTTTTTCATGTTTTAAGTTTTACAATTTTAGCAATTGTTAATTTAATTTACAAAAAAAAATTATTTTAAAGTCATTGGCATGCTTTTTATTTATTATAATCCTACAAATGATGTATATAATCAATTGTAACAATTGGCATAGTAATATCGCTATGAAACTTGTAATATGATTCCCCACAAGAAAACATGAGTGCGTCTAATAATTTGGCCAGGGACTGTAATTATGCATCGCTCATTTGTGCTTATGACTTGTCGTATACAGTAGAGTGCCGATTAACGGGATTATCCAATTAACCAGATCGATCAAGAACCATACACCTTCCGTGAAATTTTTGAATTGAAAGTTCTTTATATGCACTAGGGTAAATTCGGATGGATGTAATGAAAGTTAACCATTAAATAACCATTTCCTGATCCTGAAATAATAAAATCATCAACAAATGCGAAAAAAGCAAAGCATAAAATCATCTGTTTTTAAAAATTAACCCCTTCAAAACGAGTGTCATTTACAAAATGTTTATTTTTATTTATTTATTTATTTATTTTTTATTTTTTATTTTTTATTTTTATTATTATTATTATTATTATTATTTTTTTTTTTTTTTTTTTTTTTTTTTTGCCAGAGCATGTTGTTATACGGAGCGACAGGCAGCGGGAACCCGATTCTAGGTTCGTTCAGTTCAAGAATGGATCTCTTTATGAGATTTTGCAGAACAGATTTCAGGTTCGTATAAGAAAATTATTACAGGCTCAGGCAATACCGGGCGACTCAGCAAATTATTTAACAAAACATGTAGAGTTTAAATGAAATCTTAAGTTGAAATGCAATATTAAACCTTGATTCAATCACAAAAAACACAATATGATTTCAAAAAATCTCTCCGTTTTACTTTAAAAGCGATACCAAAAGATAGTAATTACCATGGTCAGAAAAATTCGTCAATATACACTAAATTACCTTTTTTTTCACAAATAATTTCCGTACTCCCAGAAAACATATTTGATCTGTGAATTCATTCCGAACGTCTAAAAAGGGGGAAGAGATTCCGTTTATTCCTAGCACGCATGCGTATGGGGTCTAATAGTAATAAATTAAAATTTATTTTCATAATGAAAAATGAAAAATTCTACAGATTAAGATGTCTAATTTAGTTTTAAAAGACAAAAATGTTTTTGAATTTAAAAATAAATAACAATTACTTTCTTTATTCATTCAAAAATACTCCACATTTATTATTTAAAGTTGGATAAGTTGAATAAAAATGAATTTACAAATTAATATTCGCATTTAAAATATACTTTAAGTGAATACATTTAAAAGATATTTTAATTAAAAAGTTAAATGGAAAAAAAATCGATATTATTCCAAAATAATCTTATCAATTGAAAATAGAACACCCATATTTTACTTCTAGCAATCTACGTAAATATATTTAAAATTCACATTTTTATGTTACATTAAAACTATCGCATAAAAACTCCAGCCTCAATCTCATTAAAGACGAAATCTTCCCGAAATTAAAAGCTTTTAAACGAAATATATCAAGCCACACCCATATGAAACGAACAAATTTACTTCAAAGCGTTTTCCCGTTGTACAACCGTAGGCCCGTTCTTGTATGTTCGCCTTCCAACGCTGGGGTCGGTGATCGATCCTCTTTTACTTTTTCCAAATTTCCTTTAATTGATGGTTATTTTACTTGTTGGAACGGCGAAAAAAATAAACAGATATCCGTTAATTGAAAGAAATTTACCAGCAGCACTGCTGCCAGTAGATTTTCAGTGAAAAGAAGAAAGTTTTTTTTTTGAGAGTGCAAGTTAAATATATATATATATACATTTTATTTAAAATTTCTTAATACTTCCGACATGCAATATTCCGTGGGCATTGTCAGAAAATACTTTTATAATTAATTACTGTTTCAATCATACAAATAGGTCATTTCGATTAAAATGGGAATATTTTGTAACTCACTCATTTCAAACGAGATGACGTATTTGTGTGAATGGAGCCACAAATAATTTTTAAAATATTCACTGACGATGACTGTGGGAAGTTACAGGCCGAAAGTACCAATAAATTTTAAATAATATGTATATATATATAACTTTTAATATCTATTTTAGTACTTTCGTCGAGTTTAAGGAAAACGGTGAATATTTTTATGTTCATATTGTGTATTTTATGCATAATTTATTTTAATTTTTCCCAAATAGAATCATTCATAGACATGTATAAGCTATTAAGACATCATCTGAAGTTTAATGAGCGTTACAAGATTTTTTATAGCAAGCATCTTTATATTCGCTTTTTATTGTTTAATAATCGATAAAAGAATATAAAGAAAAACACGTTTCTTCAAGTTTGTTAATATGGATCATTAATCAACGTTATAAATTATAATAATGCGAGATGAAGCACAAATTAAACTAAAATAATAAAAAAAAAAAAAAACTCATTGATGTAAAAAGTTAAAACTTTATTCTAACGCAGTATAAAAAATTGATCGTTTGAATAGTTTTTAAAAATATTTATTACAGTATAAGAACAGTACATTAATGTCACTCGGATCGAGAGAACAACATTATATAATTATTTATTTACAATGGAATTTCTGTTTAACGAAGTCTCTATTTAACGAAATTTTCTGCTCAACTTTGGCTTGGAGATTATTAACGTGTAAATTGATCTCCATATTATAAAATATATTCTACTAGCTGATCCGCCCGGCGTAATCCAGGACCATAGATGTTTTCAAACAAATTGCGAATATTTAAAATCACCTTTCGTAATACAACAGAAAAAAATTTAGAATTTTATCTTGAGAATAAAATTAATTGAATTAAAATTGTTTTAAATTAATTGTTTTAAAATTAATTGTTCTAAAATTAATTTTAGAACATTTTAAATTTTATCTTTACGAACACAGGTATGTATTTCTGTTACAAAATCCATGTTTTGGAAGGATAAAGAAATATAGTCTTGATTTTAGCTGTTTTGAACCACAAAAATAATGCAATAATAGAATTAGTTTAAAATTCCCTTCTTCAGTGAGACCTATTCCATGCAAAATCTCCTGAGAAATCACGTGACCAGCGCTGCACAGCTGAACAAACCCTAAGAAAACATAAAAGAAGCAATTACCCAATTTACTACTTTTTTGGATTGTGCCATGGATGGACTTTGACGATCGATTGTAAATCCATCAGGAAAAACAAAATCATCAAAACAGGAAAAATTGACATTCAGTTGTTAATCCAATATTTACCATTTGCTCTCATTGACTGACTGCTTCGTTGCCGTGGATTGGTGGAAAGCTACAAATACCTCTTAACCAGTAAATTTTAATAATAAAGAAAAACTATATTGAAATTTAAAAATCCGGTTGCGAAGTGCACTTTCCAATGTTCTCCTCCACACAAATACAGAATTATATTTTTAGATATTATATTTTCAGAAATTTATTGCAAAAATATGTCTCTTCCTCCATCTATTTCTGAATCTACTGAAACTAATATTATGGAAAAATTAGTAGTAGACGTTAATTTAAAGCTTATAAGAAAACTATAGCGTTTACCCTAGGTCACATAACTTTTTAGAAAAGCTCATGTTGCCATTACACATAAATTTTAATTTTCAAGCATTCAGCAAAGGTACTGAAGAGAGCTCGAGGCACCTATCGTAACAAAAGTATAAAAGCATTATTGTAAATGATTTTTGAAAAAGAACGTCAATAATTATTCGAGGTTTTATCCCTTAAAGATATGGACGGTTTGGACATACATAATGATAAGGGCGCCGTACTCTATGTATTACCGGATTTTAAAGCCAAGAAAACAACTTTTAATGATATATTTGTGTAATGCAATGCCCAGTACTTGTATAATAGCAATAAATGTCAAATTGTTAAAAGCAGACTAATTAATTAGAATTAATCACATAAATACTAATGAATTTGCAACTAATCTTTTTATTGGGTGCTTCTCTTATTATTCCGCCTACGTCTTTAAAAGTAATTAAAAAAACCTATTTAGAAAATCTTTCATTTCTTAACTAGATCCTGGAAAAATTCTTTAATTTTCTTTTTTTAAGCATGGTTTTACTCAAAAAAAATAGTTATAACAAATCACCAACACTGGGGATTAATTTAAAAAATCCTTAATAAAATTCAATAACATTATACACACAAAAAATTTAAGAATTGTGATAAGAAATAAATATTAGTTGCTTCAAAATGAAATTAGTTATTTTGCAAGCTCCCAAGCAAAACAAAAAACACATTTAGCAACAATTCAAAAGTATCTTTATTGTACATTGTATAAATGTATCTTTATCTTTAAACAGCACAATTGCTACCTTCTACATGGTAAAAATCATTTTAATAATATTTTCAGCATATATTTTATCAGCAACATTAGGAATTAGAGCTTCAGTATTATTCTAGTAGCATTTTAAAAGACTAAATTGGATGCGTTAACATAACAATTGCCCATAGCAACGCACGGCATTTAAAGGCTAAATTCAGACATACGGATCTGAAATTACTAATACCCTTAAAATATTAATTAAATTATCATTAACCTAAGCTTACCCAGTAACAAATTCAATTCCTTTAAGCAATTGAATGGTTCAAAAAAACTCATTTTTTCTTATTGTAAAATGTTTAAGGGTCATTCCATGTCAAATGAGCAAAAATGTAAAAAAAGCCGTGGCGGCATAGAATCCGATTTTAATAAAATTTGAGGTACGTGTTCATTTCATATTCAAATGTATGTCTGCACAATATTTTGACGAAAAATAAATTATTTTATCAGTTTTGGATATTTAAAAACTTGTGATATAGAATGGCTTGCGGATAATCGTCGAAAGTTGCAAGTTCTATATTTTGAAAACTATTTAACAAAAATGAAGTTTTTTTATAATATTGAAATCTCTGGATATCAATCTTTATATTTATTGAGTAATAATAATCTGGTAATATCTTAATTAATCATAAATTGGTTGTAAATATTGAAATTTAGTAAATTTTTAAAAATTTTGAAATGTTATTAAAATTAAAGGATTTAAAAAACATCTGTGAAATTGATGCAAGATGTAGAACTATGTATGAAGATCGAATTCTCAAAATTTCAAAGTTGTTATTTATTTCCTTCATCTTCAAAAAAACTTAGAAACTTTAAAAAAATGACAAAATCATAATTATTATGTTACCGCAAAAAAATAATTAAAGGAAAGCTCCTACATCAACAATATTACACATACATAAGAATCAATAAGTCCATAACACACTAAAAAAGTTTCAATACTGCCTTTTTAATTTCTAACATAACAAAAATGGGTTCAAAAAACTAATATTCGAGATATTCTAAAGACAATCTTTCTTTGAAAACACGCGCTTTTTTGCAAGTTTCTTACTAAAAAAAAGATATATGATGCCATCTATGTTTTCTACTTGATTTTAAGATTAAAATACAGTTATTTTATGAAGAAAATCGTTTTTCTTCTATACAAATTAAAAATATTCTTGAGGCAAAAATAAACTGAAAGCAAGAATAAAACTCCGTATACTTAAAATATACACTTTTATCTGTAATATCAAAGAGTTTAAAACTTTTGAAAGCTTTTATTCGTCTCCAAAAAAATGAAAAAAATGTTGAATATTTAATCAGCAGTTTTCACTATTTATTTTTTTTCTCTTAAAGGAATGAAAAAGGCAAGAATTAAATTATAGATGTATTAAATATATTCAATTAGCTATAATGGCAAAAAAATTTGAATTTGGAAAAAGTGTCCTTCATTTTAAAACATATAACTGAAATATTTAATTTTTTTCACGATTTTTTTTTATTATTTATTTATTTTTAAGCTATGAAATAAAAATACAATTACTAAATTATGCTAATCTGTTACTTATAGTTAATTCTTAAATGTAAATAATTTTTATTTACATTCCTAAGGCTAATAATCAAATTTGAAATTTCAAGCATGTACACAAGACCTTGATTTCGTATCAAATTTAATGTAAATTTTTATACTGAAATAAACTAGTCTGAACTCTACTACTTTGCGTTTCGTCGTAAATGATTGTGATCTACTTATATGATGATTTTCAATAAAATCTGTGACATGTCAGCCACACCTGATTTGCTCATTTGGTATGGAATGACCATTAACCTTATTAATTATGAAAGCAGTTTTATTTTTTATTGAAAACCCTGTCTGGGGTTGAAAACTCTCCTTGAAAACTGCCTTGAAACCCCCCAAAACTTCCCTTGAAAACTCAGATAAAATTAATAATACTTATTTTGTGAAAAAATAATCCTCAATGCTGCATTTTATTGGTCTTGATCCAAAGTCAAAAACATTCAATTGTATACAGCTCATATTCAAAATATTAGAACAATTACATTTTTTACAAATTGAAAATGCAAAACAAAACTGTATAAGAGTTAATTGGTATAAATCAAGGCGTTTATGTAGTGAAGAAGTCGAAATAATACATTATTTAGTGATGAAAGTATGCTTTTTGTTTCATATGGTAATGAAGGCATTCGAGTTGGAGAATGAAGCAAGAAGCATTTGATAAAAAAATGCCTTAAAAGTTCTGTAAAATTTGCTATTAATGTCGTGTTTTGGGGTTGCATGAGTGCAGAAAATCCTGTAAAGTTACGCATCGTCTACGAAAAGGTTAACTCTCAGATATATCAAGAAATTTTGTAATGTTACATGCGTCTATCATCAGAAGATTTTTTTAAAAATGATTACATTTTTCAACAAGATTTACCGCATACCTCCGTGTCAACTAAGGTACCGCCAACGCAAAATTAAGGTACTTCCTTGTCCACCAAATTCACCAGACCTTAATCCCGTCGAAAACTTATGGTTTATAATGAAAAAAAAAAAGCTGCAAAAAAAAAAAATCCTCTAAGTAAATTGAGTTGGTGGCACGTATAAAATGTATTTGGGCTAATATTGATAGAAATATTTTTAAACATCTTGTATATAATATGCAAGATCGATTGGATGCTGTTATGAAAGCTAAAGGGTATGCTCCAAAATATTACCTATCATTTACTTCATATTCATAAGGTAATACTGATGTGCAAAATTAAAATATTCTAATATTTCGAATTAACCTAAATTTTATTCTAATATTTTTATGTGTTTCAGAAATCTGTATATCTAATTTATTGTACTATATTTTATACTTTGTAAAATACAGTATCTTATCTGAACATTCCAGATTTAATTTATAACAAATTTAAATGCATTTTAAAAATAAAAAAATTGAAAACATTTTTTTCTTATTACCTTTTCTCAGTTATTCTAATATTTTGAACATGAACTGCAGAATAAAATAAAAATTTTAAGAAAATCAAATAGTCTATAGCTTCCTTAGTTTAGAAGTATCACATGTGTTACTTCAGAACCGAGGAAGATTAGGAAATCTTAGAAAATATATTAGTGTTAGATTTTTGGGTATTTGCGTGCTATCCGAGCCAGGAGATAAATTGCCAAAAATGATTCAAAATTGCCAATATTTTTCATTGATACTAGACATATTTAAAATAATAGTTTTACTTTATTAAATACACAATATTGTTTAAAATGATAAATAATATGAAATTAAAATGAAAGAAAACAAATGAACGACGTCAAATGCATTCTAACATATAAACAATAAAAAACTATCAGCAATAAAATATAATAAAAAATATAGTCTAAACTACAATAAGTAGTTAAACTATACGGTTGTATGTATAAAAAAAAAAATGTTTAGTGTAATTTATATTATTAGTGTCATGCTTGGTGGTGTTTTATCTGATATGGTCCGGATAATATGTAAGTATTGATGTTTTTAAAGATTTGGAACGGTTTTTGGAATCGTAGTAAATCAAAAGAGGTCATTATATATTTTCGTTCGTTGCAATATTATATTTTCCTAAATTAAGAAATACTTCCCTTCGTTACAGTGAATTGGGTAAAAAGTACTGTTAAGACTTAATGAACGTTAAAATATTTTCATATCAAACATTTATGCTTCACTTCTTACGATTTACTAATCAGGAAAAAAAGAAGAAAAAACAAACAAAAAAAATATTTCTTTTAATTTGTTAATATGGATCAGTAATCAACATAATAAATCAAACTTGCACAAGATGAAGGAAAAAGTTAAGGTAAAACGACATTAAAAAATAAGAACTCATTAATGTAAAAATCTAAATGGCTATTTTAACGCTTTCTTTGAAAAAAAAAAAATATGATTTGGATAGTTTTTAGCGACGGTTAAAGTAGAAAAAAAGGTCTATTAATGCTTTCAAGGGTGAAAGAAATTATATTTTACTTTTTTTATTATTTTTTTTCTATCATTTAGCTTGACCTTATTAATATGAAAAAGCAGTAATTAAAAGGATTCACAGACGTCGACATCGATTTGTTCAGCTAAAAAGAGGGAGTTAGTTTTATTTCCTTTCGCTGCTACATTGTTCGGGGAAACTTTATAATGCCCCTTAATACATAAATTTACAGCCGAAAATTTTAAACATAATTTTGCTATGACCTATGGTATGAGGTATTAATAAATAGACCCCATACCGTGCTATTAAGATTGGCTCAAACTCTATCAATAAAAGTAGATTTTAATGAAGCGAAAATCATCTTTTGTACAAATAATTAATTGATAAGACAAAGTTAGTTTTTTTCTTGAATATACTGCTTGGAATGCATATTTCAAACTCAGATAAGAATAATACTATTTATTGGTTTTGATCCAAAGTCAAAAGCATTCAGCTACATAGAAGTAAAATGAGAAAAAATCAAAAATCAAATAGTTTATACCTTCTTTGGTTTGGAATTATCACATGTGATACTTCAGAACCGAGAAATATTAACTTCTTTAAATCTACATATTACAGGGTTGTTTGATGTGTCGATATTTACGTACTTACCGGGTCAGGAAATAAATCGCCAAAAATGGTTCAAAATCGCCAATCTTTTCAATTGATATCAAACATGTTTAAAGTAGTAATCTTACTTTATTAAATGCATAACATTGCTTAAAATGATAAATAATATAAAATAAAAATAAAATAAAATGAACTACAATAAAAGCATTCTAAGATATAAATAATAAAAAACTATAAGCTATAAAATACAATAAAAAAATTATAAACTACAATAAGTAGTTAAAATATACCTTTGTAGAAAAAAAATACTTAATATGAATTGTATTATTCGTGTCATGCTTGGCGTAGTTGTGTCTGATATGGCACGGATAATAAGCAAGTACTGATGTTTTCAAAGATAGAGAACACTTTTCAGAATAGAGAGTAAATCAAAAGTGGTCATTATATATTTTCGTTCATAGTTACATTATATTTTCCTAAATTAAGAAACATTTCTCTTTTTTTACGGTGTTTTTATTAGATACAAACGCATCTAATGGATCTACAAATGCATCTAAAATGCACTACTGGCAAAGACTTAATGAACGTTAAAATATTTTTATTTCAAACATTTATGCTTCACCTCCTACAATTTACTAATCAGGAAAAAAAAAGAAAAAAAAAGGGAAAAAACGTATTTCTTCTAATTTGTTAATATGGATCAGTAATCACCATAATAAATCAAACTTGCACAAGATGAAGGAAAAAGTTAAGCTAAAACGACATTAAAAAATAAGAACTCATTAATGTAAAAATCTAAACGGCTATTTTAACGCTTTCTTTGAAAAAAAAATGATGATTTGGATAGTTTTTAGCAACGGTTAAAGTAGAAAAAAAGGTCGATTAATGCTTTCGGGGGTGAAAGAAATTATGATTTACTTTTTTTATTTTTTATTTTTTACTATAATTTAGCTTGACCTTATTAATATGAGAAAACAGTAATTAAAAGGATTCACAGACGTCGACATCGATTTCTTCAGCTGAAAAAAGGGGAATTTGTTTTTCTTCCTTTCGCGGCTTCAATGTTCGGGGAAACTTTATATCACTCAATACATAAATTTACAACCGAAAATTTTAAACATAATTTTTCTATGACTTATGGTATGAGGCCTATAGTAAATAGACCACATACCGCGCTATCAAGATTAGTTCAAACTATATCTAAGGAAGTTGATGTTAATAAATTGAAAATCATCTTTCGTACAAAAAAATTAAAAGGAAGACATTACAAAACTAGTCGGATATGGCAATCCCAAAACTTTTTGCTATCTCATCTATGTTAATGCTTCAAGATTAGTTATCATAGTACCAAAATTAAATGGCAATCCATGCCCATCATGAGAATTCTAATGATATGAAATTTCGTGCATTAGTTCGCTACATTTAAATATCGCGAATATTATCACTAAAATAACGTAAATCATGCGAATTACAGCATGGCAGTGTCACCTTTGGTGATTTACACGAAAATTTGATTTGCAATAACTTATGACAACACCTAACTGAATCTGAAGTTTGAAGAAAATCCGTGCATTAGTTCTTGAGAAAGGGCTACGGCGGAAATCGTGAAAAATGCAGCCCATCAGCGCCATCTATTGAATTATTTACACCAAATGATAGAAAATGTCAGTTTGTGTCAAAGATTAACTGAATCTGAAGTTTGGAGAAAATTCGTACATTACTTCTCGAGATTGAACTATTGCTGAAATGGGGATAAATGCTACATAGATGTCTATAGATCTACATAGACTATTAAATGATAAACACCAAAATGTAGAAAATGTCATTTCATCTCATGAACTAACGGAATCTGAATCCTGATGAAAATCCGTGCGAGATAGAGCTAGATAGAGCTAGATAGAGCGAGATAGAGCGAAATAGAGCGAGTTCTTGAGATAGAGGGGATCGCGATAAATGCGGGAATCGCAATTACAGGAATCGCGATAAATGCTGCATAAAAGCTCCACATGCTGAGCGATTTGCACAAAAATGTAGAAAATATCAATTCATATCATAGACTGACTAAATCTGAAATTTGATAAAAATCCACGCATTAGTTCTTAAGATAGAACTATTGCGTAAATTGTTATAAATGCTGTATAGCAGCACCACCTATTGAGAGATTTTCATCAAGAACTAATAAGCACTAATTTATATCAGGGACTACCTGAATATAAATTTTCATGAAATTCCGTGCATTAGTTCTTGAAACAGAGCGCTCATAAACTTTCTGTCACATGCAGACATACAGACTTACAGACATTTTGTAAAAACATGTTTTTTGGTATCTCTGACTCCTAAAACTTGTAAATCCGTCGAAAAGTCGATAATTTTTACGAATATAATACTTCCTTTTTGTAAAGATAAAAAAAAGTAAAAATCAGTTGAGGTAATTTGTAATAAAGATATAGCTTGCCACAATGCACTATCATACGATATCCATGGAATATGGAAAGGTCTGCTGCATAATAGATAAAAGCTCATTTTCTTGATAACTTGAATTTCTATATCTGGCGTCTCATCTGACGTACAATATTTAAATTACAATAATTTCTTCTAGACAATTTTCAAGTAAGCGGCAAACTAAAACAACAACATTTAAATCCCCAGTGATGACGGCCATGTAACGGTTGAAAACATTTTAAGAGTATTTAATGATTTGCAATGCATTTTAAATAAATTTATATTATATGTAATACACCTGAAAGTAATTTTAGTACTTTTATTTGTGCTTTTTTATGAATTTTAATCATAATTTTACTCTGTAAAAATTATGTCCAATTATATCTGTGCAATAGTAAGTGAAGTAACAGGCTTAAACATCACTCTTCTTAAAAAATTAAGAAGAAAATTAAATTGAAGCAATAAATGTGCAAAAAGTCATTTTAAGAAGCTTTGCTTCTTACTAAAATAAATTATTATGTTAATTGCATTTACAACTGAGTAAGCAAGCAAAAATGAAAGTAACTCCATTTTTCGAGTTTCGAAGAAAAGTTCCTAATTTCATTTGCCGCCATAGATTTATAATTAATAATTTTTTTGATTTGAGGGAAATTTGGTAAAAGGTAGATATTTTCAACAAAGGTTTTTTTTTTCTTCGAAATTTAGTTTTTTCTTCTGAAGCTCTTCAGTTCTTCACGTTTTTCTTTTCTTTTCTTTACTTTTCTTTTTCGTGTGATGTTTTTAGTGACACTTTCTCGGGAAACACTATCCAAGAAAAAAGAAAAGAAGAAAAAATATCCGTCAAGCATCGATTATGTAACTTTCTCCAGCAAACTAAAATAATATCTGTTTCACTGTCATAGCGTAATGCCATTAAAATCCACTGCAAACGAATTTTCTCCTTTGACCGAAATGTCATGGAATTCTTTTGAATAATGCTTCACACTTCTTTTTCAATACCAAGCATTCCATGTAAACATCATTAAGATACATCAGTTGTATGAAAGTATGAATATATTTAAGCGAGTTAGAGCATGGACAGACTGACAGACGGCCACACAAACCGAATATTATAAACTCTCTTACAATTATGTTAAAACTTACTAAAAACATGTTGACTGCTTCTGACCCAATGATGAACATCACTATGATGAGTTTGAACGAACGTAACTAAGACGCTCCAGTCAGCAAACATCAATTATGAATGATAAAATTCATGTGCAGAATTCGTAAAATTCAGGCATTTTTCCGGGATTGTTACAAGTATTCTTTTTTAGAAAAAAAATTAATTAAATGAGTAAAATTTCGCTTTTTTTTTTTTTTTTAAGAAGAAACTACTAGTGCTGAAGAAGTTTCTGATCAGCAAAATTCCAGGAGGTGTACGAATCATGCATGAGGCATTGGAAAAACGCTCTTAATAGTCCAAGAGCCGACCACACAAAACCTTAAGTCATCAAATTCAAGAAAAATTTCTTTATTTTATGGAAGAGTAGTAATGGGGAAACCTAATCATCCATGTCTGCCGGGAGAGAAGTGTTAAAAAGTATAAATAAGCCAAAAATTAATACCACTAATGGTTCACTCGTACGTTTAACATTCTATTCACCGTACAATCAAAATTATGAAAACATAGAAAATTGGATGCAAGAAAACATAATGCTAAGTCTACGAGTCAACCACTAGAGGTATTCATTTTTGGCTTATGCACCACTTCGCTTCCGGCAGACATGGATGATTAGATTACCATATGACTACCCTTCCATAAAATAAAGGAATTTTTCTTGTGCTCAATGACTTAGGGTTTTGTGCGGTCGGCTCTTGGACTATAATTGGAATAAAAATTATAATGAACTTTTGTTGAAACTATTTTTGAAAAATATTGCGCTAAAAGACAATATTATCGTTCTGTCTCACTGTCAATGCTCTAATGAGAAGTAATAAAGTTTCATAAACTTTCCAAGATGTAACAGAAGCAACCATAACAAGTCGGAAATTGTACGACAAATATGGATAATGAGATGCGTTTGTACTATAACTAGTTTTTAAAAATTCAGATAATGCTCCAACAGTTGTTGCACTACTATGCAAAAATGAATGAATGTAAAATTTATTACAGTTATACGTGTATATATTAAATTCAGTAATACGGAAATAATAAGACTATATCTTAAATAGGACATAATCATCATGGCAACTTAAAATCACTACCTATGATGGAATATCACAGAATTTATTACATATGGTAATATTTAATAGAATACTCACCATGGCGACCTAGGATCATTCTTTATCATGGAATATTACGAAATTAGTTACGTATGTTAGGATTTAATAGAAAGAAGAAAAAAAATTGATTAGTATCTTTTTAGATTTTGATTCGATTTTCATAAAATTTTAAATGACGCGACGAAGTTCTGCAAGATTATGCATAAAAATTCAAACCATTCGATTGGGTAGTTTTTGCGTTATTATATGCAGACAAACGGACGGATCAGATGAAGACTACAGTGTGACGTATTTATATAATTACGAACGCACTCAAAACTAATAAAAGGAATGAATTTAGACGATACCAGGATGGATGTGCGGGGGGGGGGGGGGCTTTACGAACAGCACTGAGGTGAGTAAAGCGTTCTGTTGCTTAAGAATTCTGAATCCATATTATTTCGCAGCTCATTTTGTAAATTGAACCAAACAATTTGACAATCCTCGAAATTATAAATGTGCATTTTATAAAAAGTTTTAGATTGAAGTAATGAAATTTTTAATCCACAAATCGTGTCCAAACCAAACGACGAGGATTAAGGATTACTATTAGAGAAAGTAAACTATTGAAAATTAAATGGTTTGATTTTCTTTATAACCATTCCAAGTCTTCCCTGTAATGAAATATAAATAGACTTATTTCCTTTGTGTAAAACTTATTGAAATCCCGAAAAATGTGCTTAAAATGCAGATATAATATCAACTAATATTAAAATATGGAGTGCCTAGCTCAGTACTTTGCACACAGAGATGACCAATTTCTTGTTATATCGTTAGTGCTATTAGGCATTGTAAATAATACCTGTTAAAAAAATTCGTTTACTATGTATACTCGTGTACAAGTTGAAGAATTTTAAATAAAATTTGGCAGTTGAAACTGGGAGGTCGATTTATATACCAGTTAATATATAATAAAAAAAAATGCTTGCGGAAATTCAAGATATTCAAAGCCAGAAAATAATACATATCTAGAAATCATGAATCTAAAACCTTCATTGTTTTCATTTAAAAATTAAATTTTTTTCAATAAAACTTGTTAAATGTAAGTTATTCAAAGTCAGAGTATTCATACAGATCAATTAATTGGGAATCGGACGTTTAATTGTACACATCCTCAGATTCGGATTCTATGATTATCAAAGACTCGTCGGAATCTGAAGAAAAATCTTTTAATCATCCACATTATTGCTAATGAAGCATTTTGTAAAACTTTTCTTGCCCTTTTTGTGGGAATTTCATACCACGAATCTTTCCCCCATATATTATTGCAACAATAAATATCACTGAATTGATGTAAATATGCTTCAAAATAGTTTAAGTTGCTTCCTTTTATATAATTATACAGTTTTGAAACGTTGAATTAGAAAAAAAAAAAAGAAATCTAATTTAACCTTCCGGCGTGCGCGCCGTTGTAAAAAGCATAACATTCGCTTTCTTTTTTCTTTAAAACAAAATTCACGCCTGCTATTTAATATGTTATAACAAAATAAATCTAAGTGTACTGCGGAATACTTTCATAAATTGTGAGCAGATAAAAATTATATGATATTTGCAAAATTAAAACAAACAGCAATCATTGAATGTTCTCCTCCTGTTGTACAATTTACAATACGCGTCAGCACATGTGATGAAAATTTGCGCACCCGGCGTTAATGAATAATATATGTATATTTTTTTATTCTTGATTACAAATAATTTTAACATACTACCAAAAATGTGGTTTAATTACACGAAAATTCATTATCATTTTTTTTTTCAAAATTTTGCGTAAGAATTAGGGAGGGGAGTCTACTTATACACGATTATGTACAATAATTATCTTTTTTGTTAAATGAAACAGCACCAAAAAATTAAAATTATAATTTAAAAAATATATTTTTTTTCTGTTTTTTCTTGTTTTATTTTTTAATTTATTTCTTTTATTTCCATTTTTTATCAGTTTGGCAACACTTTTCTCTTCTGCATCCACTCCTCTATGTTTGGCGTTTACTTTTCAGTTAGCGCCACCTGTCGCATTCTTTGTAAGCTCTACTCTCAACATTTTAGTTCATTTATTATCTTGTCCCTTTACGGATACATGCTTTACTTCGATTGATGACGGGTTGTTAATATTTCCAGCTCGAAACGCTTCATGTTTTATTATTATTATTATTATTATTATTTATTTATTTATTTACTTATTTGTATGGTGATTTATACAAAGTTTAATTAATTAATATTTTTACATTAAATTTATGAATAAAAATCCGAGTTTGAATTGGAATGAGACATTTTGTATTTTACCGAAATGTGTCACGTAAATTTAGAGGCTAAATTTTAATGAAACTATAAAACAATGCAGAAATTTAATGAAGCCAAAAAACAATGCAGAATCTTTTAATGTATTTTAATGATTGAATGGCAAGTAAAATTTTTTGTAGAAGGTAGAATTTAAGAAACGTCAACAAATCAAGGTTTATCGACCCTATTCTGCAACTGTCATGTATAAGGAAGTAAGAAAAGACGTGGCATGCTTTCAAACAAACTACTGCGACGGTTACATGTCCATCAAATCTTTAAATATAGTCGCATAAAGTTTTTCTGACTGCTTTTCACAGTTGTTTTAAATGCTGACATATTCCAAGTTGTCATATAAAAATCATTTGACGGGACAAATACAGGTATTGAGTTTTCTTATTCAGACTTAAAATAATAATTAAAGACATCTTTATATTAATCAAAGAAGTTTTTCAAAAACTATACAATAAGAGCTATATAGATCAATAACATTCATAAATATTCATAATTTATTATTTTACAGTTTAAATGTGTTTTGTAATTACGATCAAACAACCGAGCTGTGTGTTTCGTATTTAGGGGCGTATTTACAAAACATTAGTTCCAGGTGTCAATTATTTAAAAAAATAATAACATTAATCATTATTATCAGTTAGTCAGTGTGTATTCAAAAGAAATTTTCAGAATGCTAGAGATAGACTGAACTCCAATAAAAGAATGCAACCTTTACAACAGTCTTTATTTTATTTTAATAAAAAGTAAGAAAAAAATCTATCTTTGTCGAATTTGTAACTAATACCCAAAATGTGTTTATTCTGTATTAATTGAGTGTATAAAATATAGAGAAAATAAAACAACAAAATCTGTGTTATCAATAAAAAAAGTAAGGAGTCCTGGAGGAAAAATGCCGAAATGGGTAATAACGCCAAGTGCTAATATTACGCGTAGTTATGAAGGAATCCGAAAAAATTCACTACGGGTTCTGCTCTGTAAGGCTGTGAGCCATCTGAGTCACAAACAGCCACTGAAAGTTAATTTGTTACATTTGTAGATCTTATCGCTGCAAATAGCAAGAGTCGACTCGCAATCTAATCTCCGGCACATCGAACATCTCTACAAGTAAAATGAAGCATTCGGCGAAATATTTAACAAAATGTATTTTACTATAAAACAGAGATAAAAACGATTTTTTTACAGTAAATATGCACATTTTAGCTCATACATAAATAAAAGGAAATTAATTTCATGCATAACACAGTCTTCAAGACCTAAATAACTTTTTACAAATTTTTTGAACAATGTGTTAGAACAATGTGCTTTGGAACAATGTGTGTGTTTGTTACACTTTTCTAAAATACAGTTGAATATATCATTTTAAAATTTGTTGTGGTGTCAGAAAAAATACTATATGAGAAAAATAAGAATTGATTTTCATTTTTGGTTTAAAAGAAATAAAAATGTTTTACTAGAAAAACTTTGAAAACCCTTAAAATTTTAACAACATATTTTTCATTATTTTAAAGAATTTTTCACTCACACTTAAAATGTTACATATTTTTAAAGAAACAAGTTTTGGAAAGTTTCAACTGTTTACCTAAATAAAATTTTAGAAGAATGTACCAAAGCATAAAAAGAGGCATTTCAAAAAAAGGTAAAATTTATATACATACACACCGAAAGTGTTTAAAATATGTTATTTTAAAACCTTTCAGCGCCATAATCATTTAGGTCCACAGCATTCAGATCCACAATCTTTTAGCTCCATTTCTTAGGCCGATAATTAAAAACTCAAAAATTTGAACCATTTTCCGTTTCATGTGCGCTTAAACATTAATCTTATCAAACTATGGGCTTTATTTTTATTTTTTCATTTTCACGCGAGTCTGAAAAGAGAATAAGTTTTAAAAACGTTTCTATTTTCTATTTTCAATAAATAAATCAGCTGTTAAATCGTTTAAGGATATTTATGTAAAATAAATATTCCAAAGAAGTTACACAATTAAATTTTATTTGCTGAACAGAAAAATTGAAATCAAAATAATAACTGTTCCATAAGCACCAACAAAAGAATTTTGAAAGAAATATTTCATTCAGAACATTGCACTTCATTTAATCAATTGCATTAGTTTATAAATAACTCATAGCAAATTTATACGCATCAGGAATTAAATAAAATTTGCATTCGTAGCTAATAAAATTAGCTACATTTAACATTTTGAATTTTCAGATGTTAAATATGCTTCGAAATTCAATTTCGAACCAATGATCAAAATTTGATTTAGTATTTGCTCCAACAAATTCCAATATCTATGAAATAACTGTTTTAAATTCATTGCAAAGTAATTTGTCATTAAAATTCAATGCATCGCTATGCATTACTATTTCAATAATAAATAGAACTGTTCAAAACATAATCGAATCAAATCATAAAAATAAAAAAATATTTCTTTGGGTAAAAATATTGAATAGCCGATTATCGTAATAATTTTTAAAAGCATTTGAAATAATGCTGGTACATTTATTTGTTAATAGATTAGTTTCAATATTGTCTCATTATTTATTATTACTATTTTTATTATTAAAAAAAAACATTTTTCAACTTAACTTTGAATATTTTACTCTCCCGTCTAAATCGTTCACAGGTTTAGTTTTAAAATTTGTATTTGAACTTAAAGGGCTCTGAAACCTGACAGCTACGCTCGACACTGCAGGTTCTATAAACAGACTAATGTACTCTGTTTATTAAAGATTTTGAAAAACTTAATTATGATTAAACAATCAGTGGTGATTTTCTATAATCGGGTTTTTAGACATTTCCCTTTGAATGAGGCATATGAAGGGCGAGTCTATTGCGACAGGTAACGGCTATTTCAGCGATTGATTGAATAAAGCCAATTAAATATTTGAAAACCAGCTTGTATAAATTGGCTAAGTCTAACCAAGAAACTACCCCAATAATATAATAATGAAAAAAGTAGCAATAGAAAGGGGTTATTGAAACAAGTTTTTTAGACGAATAAATTACTTGCCCTCGTCTCCACGTATTCGAGGTATAAAGTTTTACATTTAGCAAATTAAAACATCTAGGGCTAAGAACGGAAGGCTTCCTGTCAGCCAGTGAGCGAAATAGTTCATGGTAAAGCGGTAGTCGCTTCCATCCTTATCAATTAGAAGTTCTTTGTGTAAACTATGGGTGCCTCGTGAATTTATTCAGCTTTGAACCCATATTTTAAATATAGCATCCATAAATCAGGAGGCTGCAACACAGAAAAATGACCTCATCGAGTTCACGGCTGAAATTTCAGAATTAGTTAAAACTCGATTCGTAGGGGAAAGGGGAGGGGGGGGGGAACCATTTGAACATTTTTTCAGAAAATCAATATATTTCTTGCTTGAATTATATTTATTGAGTTTTAAATATTACATAATAAAAACTACGCATTTCTTCATCATATGAACCATAAATTAAACATTTTCCAAAGAAATTAAATAAGTTGTGAGGATTTAAAAAGTTGTAAGATTTTTGTTCAAACCTGCCCCATGTAGGGGTACCTTTGAACAAGCAAGGGGCACCTTTGAACAAATGAATAAAATATGAAAATATTCAGAGATTTTATAAAAAGTTTCATATGTCCCAGAAATAAAAAGTAAGATGAATAAAATTAAATAACAACATTTTGGCGAAATTACTTAATATTATTTAGCCAAAATTAAATCCACCAAAGTTGATGTCAAAACTCATTGTTGATAAAGCACAAAGTGTCCCTCCAGTTGTGTTTGGTTCTGAAAACTTTTTTACAATATCCTTGAAATACACCAAAGCAATATCTGATGTTTCTGGGAAATTAAATTTTTTAATTCACTATTTTTTTAAGAGACTTGATATACAATTCCATTTTATCCGTTATGGAAACCAGAAATAATGTTTGGAAACCTGTTAAATCATGAATCATTATTTTGTATCCAGGATCTGCAATTATCCAATAAATGAATTTAGATTTGATTCAATTTAAATTTGAAACTTTCCATCACTGATACATACAGAAGTTGGAACCTATGTGTGCAGTAAGGAGAATTATTAACAGTACAAGTCCATATTCTCTGACATTCTTAATTAACCTCTTTAAATATTAAAAAAATTCAGAAATAATAATATTTCAATACATTAACAACTCTTAACTTCATAGTTTTAAGTATTTTCTATAAATTATTTCAATTATCATTTATCAGCAGTTTATTCGGTGTTTTTTCGTTGTTCAATTGTGCCCCAACTTTTTTGTTCAATGGTGCCCCATCACATGGAGTTCCACATTACAATAGTTTACTCAACTCGGCTGAAGAATCTGAATAAAACAAAGCTTATAAATTAAAGCTAACATCTTTATTTTAGCATTGAACAATAAATTAAAATTTTAAGGATAGAAGTTTCTAAACAAATATCTTACAACTTTATTTTCTAAAGTTTAGACTCAAGAGGGAGAAAAATACATTTCTTGTTTAGACAGTACTGTTCATGCAAAATGGTACAGCTTTGTTTAATTATTCCCTTGAAGTAGCAGTAATGTATTGTCATATATATATTTTTTTAATAATTTATTTGAAGGAAAATATTTAGAGTGTTCAAAAGTGCCCCCAGTTCAAACGTGCCCCCTCTCTCCTATATCAAAACGCATTCAGTCTACCAAGTCATATCGTGGAGAAAAATACCAGGTAACCCAATTTTAACTGTTGTCTCTTAGATTTAAAATTGTGGTTCCCTGCTCAGTCCTCCATGTTTTCATATCTTTGGGTGCAGGGATTCATATTTTTGGGGGTAATGGTAAAACTGAGTCAACTGTTAAAATCGGGTTTCGAGGTTCGTATACCAAACATTTGTAACTGAAAAAAAAAGAAAAACTTTGAATGATCCCCTTTATTTTCATATATCACTTATCATAATATGTGTAATAGTTTTGAAAATATAAATTTTCATTATCCGTTCATTCATTTGTGTTAACCCTGTATATCTCAATAATGCGGAAACGATGGCAAATAATTTATGTATGAGCAAATGTATTTCAATATAATCTTTAAATTGCTGCTTACGTAGATTTTTTGAATTTTTTACACTATGGGATAGATTCCTGGTAAGAACTATGTCGCTGCCGCCTGGAATTTTAGAACAAAGCTATATGAAAATTGTTAAAAAAAAAAAAAAAAAAAAAAAAAAAAAAAAAAAAAAAAAGACATCGTAAATGAATCATTTTAAATAAGACTCAATTTTTACCAAAATTTCCTTTCTACTTTTAATATTTACATGAAAGTATACTTTTAATTATGAGTAAATATTGTTATTACGCTGTTTTAAAATTGATAACATTGGTAAAATTTTTCAGATGTGGAATGAAACTCTCGTTTATATATATTTTTGAAATGAAACTGTTTGGTAATATCATTATTTGAGAATTTCGAATATGAGGTAATTTTTCCCCATTCCCTGCTTTTAACGTGTGCTCATTTTCTTCTTATTATAAAGTTTTCTTTTTTTTTTAATTACAATATTAAGAAAGTAATGTTATTGAAATTTTAATGGCATTTCACTAATACCAGCAACATTTTCTTGTTATTGCGTGGATAAGAGAGAGAAATAGGTAAATGATGTCGTTTTCTTATTAAAGAAGAAAAGAGAACTAAGGAAGAAATTTTAACTTGTTTCCGTTCCTAAAAAAAATAAAAGATTGGGCAATTAATATTTCGTATATCTGAATCACTCGTTTCATATTTTTTTTTCATAAATTCGTTTTATATTATCGTTTTATGGGGATTTTATATGATTAAAGTAGATAAGTGGCTAATACACAAATTGTAGACTCTAACAATATCAGGGGCATAATTTGTAAAGAGAACTTTTTTAACACCAGGCTGTTGGCTAGGTAAGTTTGTAGCATGGAAAAGGTTTCTACCACAACAAATTCATATTTTAATGAATTGACTGTGTACGAAAGGCAAAAAGTCTGTGTTATAAAGCCCAAACGTGTTCGTCTTTTTATCTGTTTACTTTTTTATATTTATTTTTATTTTATTTTCAAACTACATCATTTATACATTAGCAATTAATGACATATTTCGAAATTGATAAATAGAAAAGAACTGAAAATTATCAAATGTCTGATTATTACAAACCTCTGAATCTAAATAAATACTACGATCAACAACTAAGAAATATACTAGACTGAATCTAGTTTTGGCCTGATGCGATGCTGGACAAAGTAAGCAGCATCTCCTTTTCTAGCCTATAATTATAAAAAGAAAAAAAGGCATTCTTAACCTATTTATATGTCGTATGAAAATACAAATATGTAGCAGAAGTACCAATAGGGATGGCTGCAAAATATAGAAATAGATCAGATTAAAAAATTATGGAGTTTTGACTTGATGTTTTATTTTCGACATGTATCGATATGTCCGTTTTACATCCGATGTATCCGTACTTAGTATAAATTAATATTTTGTATGCAAAAATCACCTTTAAGCCTTTTTCGCTTATATTTCTAAATAAATCTAATTAAACTGATTATATATATTTAAAAAAAAAACTCTATTTATTCGCTTACTCGGTTAATATTACTATGAATTTTACTCAAACTTCTCAGTCCTAAGACAAATATTACGTGGTACTACAAAAAACAGTTTAAAGTTATTATAAAACATTTTCAAAAATGCATTGGTCTCTATGTCGATGCTTCCAATATGTGCACATATATTGAAAATGTCTAGCTGTAATTTTAATAATTCTAGAAGCATTTAAATTAATTTAAAGGGTGTTTTTTTCTGTCGCCTCTAGGCGACATCAAGACTGAGGAGGTTAATCGAAAAATACCCTTCACATAGCCAAGAACGCAACCAAACATAATTTATATCACTTTTGACTAAACATCATGAATGATATCAAAAAATAGGAAAAAAGACCTTTCCTCTCACTGACCATCATATTGAATGATGTTTATGGTTGTTGAGGTATCAAAGGCATTTAGGAGTGTTTTGTAATTTCTTCTTCATTTATTTGTAAATGTTACCTGAATTGTGGATTACTGTGTTTTTCGGAAATGTGTTAATGTGATAGTTTTGTTTGTATAATGAATATATATTTTTTAAATCATTGTCGAATAAATTAGTTTACAGAAGAGATAGGTGTCTTAAAAGTTTTTTTTTTTTTATAACATTTGGAATATTAATAAAACTGATATTAAAGAATATATTTAACTTGTACGCATCACAAGAAACTATTCAACTCTCAACATCAAAATATGATAAATAGGTTTTAAAATTTCACATGGTCTTCTGAAATTTTTTTCAAAAAATATGGATTTTAAAAAGCCTTTTCATTTTACATACCTTCATACAAAAATTACAAAATTCTTCGAAAATCTAAAACATTTAAAACATTTTTGTCCGAAAATTTATGTTACAGTAAAACAATACTTAGGTGTTGGTGTATCTTCTGTCAGAAATGAAACAATCATATAATAAATCGTATAGTAAATATGATTAAAACAACATTAATATTGTGGATTTTTTAATTTTAAAAAAATTAAATATACGTGATATAGTATCTTTTAGAGAAAATTTAACAGTAGTAAATGGAAACATGCAAAATTTTCTTAAACTTTTTTTAATTTCTCATTCTGGCAAAAACCACTGATTAGAGCATCAACCTATATAGCATTAAAGCTATTTCATTTTGTATTAAATATCTTTAATGTCTTCAAATTGTTATTTTAATATACGACCTTAATTTTGCATAAATAAATAAATAATAATAATAATAAAATGATGAAATAGTAGCTTTTAGAGAAATTTTAACAGTGATAGATGAAAACGCATTAAATATTTTTAAATATTTTTTTTCTACATATTGGCAAAAACAATGATTCCATCATCAAAAATCTAGCTTTAAAACTTTTTCAATTTCGGTACACAGTAATATAATTAAAACAAAATTTATAATAGAAATCGGAATTCTAATTTATGGATATTTAAAGTATAAAGGAAAAATAATATATAATTACGACTAATACAGAAAAAATTCTGAAGTTAAAGTATAATGTAGAATTACTACTAAATTTAAAGCTCGAATTTATGGGATCCAGACAAATGCCTCTTTTGTTCATACAAAAATCAAGACTTAATATATGACCAAACCGTAGTTCTATCCGAGCAATATGTGTCACCATTTTCGTAATACATAATTAGAAAAAGTTGATTAAAAAAAACTCATTTCTTTTCATCTGAATGTAGATCAAGCTCTTTTTGTTTAAGAGACCGCATTAAATGAACCGAAAAAACTAAACTAAATACAAATGCATTTAGTATCTTCGGATTGTTATTTTAATATACAATCTTACTGTTGTATCAAGTAAAGTTAATTACAATTACTCATTTCAATTTATTAAGCGAAAGTTACCTGTTGGCAAATGTTTTTAGAACCAAATTATTTCAATTACATCGAGTTCTGATAGGTGAAAAATTATTCGCAAGGTACTTTTAAAAGTAAACAATTATGTTACGCTTTTAGAAACTAGTTCATTTCAAATAACAATAAACACATACTTCATTTAACGTTTGTTTGTTCTTTCTGACATATCTTGTGTAGTAAAAAAGTTATTTAAAATTAAAGATCATTGTTTTAATTATAAATTCTGAAATTAACATCTATCTTTTAGATTCTCTTCGTGAATACTATATACATGAATTAAATATCTTGAGGGGCAATAGGGCCAAGCCCAGGCACAAAATTTTCCGCGGATACACATTTTTTAAAAATTATTTGACATACATAATGACAGTAAGTTATTTCAACAGAATGGTCCTGTTATAGTAAACATCAAAACAAAATATTACCCATAGAGAAAACCAAGGAGGTAGTTTACTTAGTCATTCAATGATATAGAGAAAGAATGGCGAATTAGCATGTACTAACATGTATACGAACATTATCCTGCCAAAATGTCTGACATGCATTTTTTTTTAAATGTAACCATAACGTGTATGCAAAACCATCCCCCAATCCTAAAAAGAATATACAACAAACAATAATAAATCAAACTTACTCGTAATTTTCTCATTAAGATTAAAACTATATGGAATGCATACATATAGGAATTATATTTTAAAAAGTAAAAAAAAAAGTAATGTGATTTGAGTAGTTATATCTTCATTTCCAAATAGTTAATACTATGTTCATATTCAGATACTTTTATTGAATGCAACCTGGAGTGTAAATGTGTGAGAAGGGGTTTCTACTTGAATTTTTTATATTATTCTCTATATAAAATAGTAATTCACAGATTTTGTTAGATGAAAACAAATGTTAAAACATATATCAGTATCATTAAACGTGCCTGATATTAAGCTATCATAAGTTTCTCACAAGCACTTTTGTTTATCATATCTGATAATCTTTCTTTTACGAGAGATTTTGGATTTTTTTCTAATTTATTAAGTTTTTGTACCTATATTAAAATAGTATTAAATATGTTGTATTACAATTTCTTCAGTTCCCAATGAATGCAATTGAGACAATCCTTAGCTAATTTAAATTTTTGAATTTTATACAATTTCACTGTATTTTGATCCAATCAGTACCATGCTGAAAATATCCTGTGCCTGCCCATTCTTGGCAGGCGTGTGAAAGGTTGACCTTCCCTGATGTAGAGTATCGCACTCCACGAAAAAACTGTATTTTCGCTCATAACTTTATCAATAATGGTGAACGTTTTACGATATTTTTAACAGACCTAAGATGTGATGTGGTAATATCACGAGAAGACAAAAAATAAGCACCATTCGTGTCCAGATAAGAGTGAACTAATTAGTCTAGCTACACGTCAGAAAGGGCTATACATATATAACGTTAACGACTTTTTGGAAATTTTGTACCGCCTCCCCCACCCATTACGATACTATCACGCCACTCTACTACAGTAATAAAAAAGAATATTGCCCAGTTAAACTGATGGCATTGAGCTCACAGGCTACACCTACTAATTGTACATTACAGCCTTATATTTTCAAGGGTTAATTCCGTTCGAAAAAAAAAAATTAAGAAGGGGAAACAGCTCTCCCCTTTCCCCTTTTTTATACTTAATCATTGAACCTCCTAAACTATCAAGTACATGCTTTATCATATAAAAATCTATATCCAAAATTCAGAGCAAATCGGATAATTCTTAATAAAAACCCATTTAGCATTTATATAATTTAAGAGGAGTTATTCCCCTCTTTTATACTTAACCCTTAAATTTCCAAAACTATTCAGAGATTTGAACGAAATCTGACAATTCTGCTTAAAAAAACCATTTATATAAATTAAGGGGAGGTGCATTAGAACCCCCGTTCCACCTGTTTATACTAATTGAATAAACACCTAATAACATTCACGGAATCCCCTCATCAGAATGATCCTATATCTAAATAATTTTGAACGAAAACTGCTAATTCTGCATGAAAAACCCATTTATATCAGTTAATGGGAGGGTCATGAGCCCACCGTTCCCCCTCTTATACATATCGAATGAACGCCAAAAACTAATCGGGGAAGCGCCTTATCAGGATATACCTATATACAAAATTTCAAGTGGATCGGATATTTTTATCATGAGTTATCGCATTACATACGAACATACGTTCGTACATACATACAAAACGGGCGGGCACATAAGCTCTCAGGCTATGATAGTCTGTGAGCTAAAAACATACACAGAGAAAGAATATTAGGATGCGGGATCAAAAAAGAATTGCAGTGTTGTTAATTTAACGAAATTTTTTATGTTCAAATATCCACCATTATTTCCGATTAGTAATGTTCGCATTACAAAATTAAATGAAGTAAATATATCTATACAGAAGAAGTGTTTTTATCTAAATAAAAAATTATTCTAAATTGGCAACATTAGAGAAAAAAAAAAGGGAATTCGCATAATTATCTCAGAGTTCGCGTTGTAAATATGATTTTTTTCATTGCGTAATAACCGTTCATGTCTTAAGACTAGAACGCCAAGCAGCTGTCAATTTGAAACCGATCAACCAGAACAACAAACAAGTTAAATATAAATTAGACTGAAATAAATTGGACAAATAACCTAAATAAATTTTTACAAATTTATGGTTCAATATAATTTTTAAAACTTAAGTAAAATTTATCGGCTTAGTGTTAAACGTGATATTCTTTTTTCATTAGCTTTATGGATGATATTAAAGAAATAAAAAAAGTATTAAATGGAATCACATATTAACCTATGTATATATATATATATACATTAGGATGGAGCGAAAAAATTTATTTTTTAAAAATCAAAAACGGGTAGCGGCCAAAAGTTGCCTTTAAACTAGTACATCAACTGCTTGAAATTTTACCGCTGAAAAAAAATGAAAAAATTCCTACAGAGCTGGTTTTTATTTAAAAGTGTTACTTAAACCTTTATATTTATCTGCTTAACATATTTAAATTATAAAACAATATCTGCATTCTGTATAATTGGAGCAAATCTGACAACTTTTGGTAAAAACCAGCGTTACTTCTCAATTGGAGCATACAACGAAATGTTGTTGTGAATGCATTTCTTACCTATCTGATTTCAAAACTATTCTGTATATAACTCGTAGATGTGGCTGCGTTTCATATCCCACCCGTCTCAGCCACCCAGCGGTCTAGGCCCAGTGTTTTATTTTTGTATTGAATTGTTATTTTTTCCCCGAAGATGGGCATAAGTTTTCTATGTATCAAAGTAGTTTACCTCTTCTTTGTTTTCACTTACATTGGATGCTACTGGTATGACCTGCTGCACGTATATTTTTATACCTTGTATAACAGAAGAGGAAGCTGAGTAATGTATTAGGTATGTTCTTAATTGAACCTATTCAGCAATCTATTATCTTCATTAAATTTTCATACAATTAATACATTATGATTAGAAGTTATGTTACCACAGCATTTTTTCAATCAATTACATTATATATATAATGATATCCCTAAAAATTGATTGTTTGAATTCAATTTCTAGTATGTCATCATTTACTGTACCTATTACATTGAATATATTTTGAGAAGCTAGCTGTTTAATATTATGACGATCGTCACAAAGGATTGCAAACAAAATTTGCGTGTAAAGCAACAATATTTTCGAAAGAAGTTTTAGTATTTGTTTTATACCGTTTCCTGTATTGTTTCGTAGTCAAGTAATTTCTAATAAGTTTTTAGACCTATTCTTTAGATGTGTATTACGTTTGGTATAAAATATCGCACAGTATAAACTTTGATTATATATTTTGTGAGTGAATCTATGGACTCTGATTACCAATCTGTGCTTATATAAAGCGGAAAATTTTATTCGCTTTATGGGCTGTTTTTTTTTTATGCGAGATGTTTTCTAAATTCCTATTCCCCATTTCTTCTGAGAAATAGCTTTCCTTATGAATTAGCTTTGCAATCTCCGACAGAAATTTCTAGTCTGTTCTGAGTATCTTTTACTTAATTTGAGAAAAAAAAAATTTCGAAATTATTATCTATTTTATAAAAAATTGCAATAGGAAGTGAATAGTACGTAGAGAAAGATTTTCTTATTGATCCAGTGAATCCATGTAGATTATAACGTTTTACATCGACTTCTCTAATAATTGACGCAGAGGAAATTCACTGGAGTTGAAGTAGCATATGATCCATTATTATACACAATTCTAAGTTTACCCAATGCAAAATGGTTCACAGCGACAAATAAAATTCTCCTAAATTTAAATGAGTACTTATAGTCGATTAGAGTCAGTACATTCTCTCAAAAAGTACTATGCATTATAAGTTTATGTACAGGACAGTTCACCGACAAATATTGTTCACTTATAAAATGGGGATCTAAAAGTTAATGGGAAATTACCTGGCTACGAAAACACTTAGAAAACGGCATAAAACTAATTTTTTTTAAAAAAAAAGTTATTTACAACAACAGTTGCTCTGCACGTGCAGGACAAATTCCCATTGCAATTCTCTCTGACGATCACTAGAAATCACATTAAACAGCTCGCTTCTCAACATATAAAAAATGCAAAAGCAGAATAAATGATGGCATACTTATAGATTAAATACCTGAAATCATCTTTGAAGAAGGTCATTACATAAAAAAAATAATTGACTGAAAAAATGTTGTGGTAACAGAACTTCCAATCACTTTCATCAAGTGGATGTAACTTTGATAAAGATAATAGATGGCCGAATAGATCCCCTTAATAATATTCCCGTACATTACTCTGCTTGTCATTTTTTTTTTTTTTTTTTTTTTGTAAGCTGTAAAAATATACATTAAGATAGTCACAGCAGCATGTGTATACAAAGAGCAGATAAACTAGGTGGATGCATCGAAAACATTCCAAATTTTGATAAAGAAAATCACAAATCAATATATAAATAAAACACTGTACTATGATGATCGAATAGTTGGGACGGATGGTATGTGAAATATAGCCACCTCCACGACGTATGTCCAAGGTATTTTGAAAAGAAGAGCTGTATCAAAAACAATAATTCATTGTATGTCCCAATAGAGTGGTAATGCCGTTTTCTTACTAAAAGTTGTCTGTTTTGCTCCAGCTATACGGAATAAAGATATTGTTTTATAGTTTAAATATGTTAAGCAGATAAATATAAAGGTTTAAGTAGCACTTTTAAATAATAACCAGCTCTGTAGGAATTTTTTAATTTTTTTGAAAAAATGTCAAAAATGACAAATTTTACCCAAAATTTCGATTTTTGGAGCAAAAGCGCAGACTCAAGCCATTTTTTTTTCAACGGTAAAATTTCACACAGTTGATGTACTAGTATAAAGGCAACTTTTGGCACCTACCCGTTTTTGATTTAAAAAAAAAAAAAAAAAAAAAAAAAAAAAAAAAAAAAAAAAAAAAAAAAATTCGCTCCACCCTAATATACATATCATTATTAATATTTTCAATTTAAAAATAATTTTACATTTTAATTATAACAGATAATTTATTTTAATTTTTTGCGCTACATTTATAAGACCTAATTTAGGAATTAAAAGAAAATTTGCGATACAAAATATTATGCATAATTTATCCGTATTATGATATATGTTTAATGTTTAAAACATTTTCTATTGGTCAAGATGTGAAGGTTTAGATTCCTGCATGTATCGTCGCAATATTCTTACATAAACTTACTAAAAAATTAGGAAAACACAAAAATCAGAAAGTATCCTAGCCTTCTGCCCAGAACACATTCACATCACCACACAATAATAAAACACTTCTATTTCAAATTACTTTTTTTTAACCACAAATATCTTTAAATCAATAAGCAAAATACAATTTTCAAGACTTATCAACAAATGAAAAATTTGTTAAGACTACATCTTTAGGCCTAAAAAACGTCGTTTTGCCTTCAAAACAATATATGTCGATCGCTTTATTTGATAAAATACGATATGCAATATCCTCGAATAACCTGACACATCATATTGTTTCAGTGTTGATATATGAAGATCATTAGAGAATATATTTACATTACGAACCAGTTGGTCCGACCTATTATTATTTTGGATCGGCTGTAGTGCGCTATTAAATATTGATTTTTTGTCAATATCCCAACTCAATTTTCCCGAAGCAAAGAAATTTTACTCTTTCAGTGCAACAACTGTTTAAAAAATCTTTACAGATTAATATTATGCCTCTTTTTAATGGTTTAAAATATTTTCAGTACACTACTTTTATTGAATCAAGACTTTTTAAACAAATATAAATTATTAGTTTATACGGAAATTTAATTAAAATCATATGCAGTTTCAAAGGTAAGTAGCTTGAAATACAGTACTACCTGGTTAATACGTAATTCCGCTTAATAAGCTGATATTTTTTCCGATCCCTTGAACATCATCTATAAAGCTAATGAAAAAAGAATATCATGTTTAAGATATGAATGGCTATTACGCAATCCTTTGAGAGAAAAAAATCACGTGTAACCACTTTCCTGGTTTGTCCTTGCGCCATACGGGTAACGTGTTTTTGCCAATCATGATTTACCCGCACCACGTACAGGCTTCCATATTCCAATCATGATTTATTAATTTCACCAGTAAATTTTTATTGTAAATTTTGTATTATATAATCTGAGTATTATGTATTGTTTAATTCCTTCTTTAATTGTGAATATTTTGACACCTCACTTTTACCTATATGACAATTATATTGCGAGATATTGTAAATTTTGTTAATAGATCTAGCGCAATTATCAATAGAAATGAAAACTTTAAACTGATTTTTCTCCCTATTAATATTTTTATAACTTGCATGTTCGATAAACACTAAAGCTTTTTTGCTAATTTAGCTACAGGTTAATTTTTTTTTTTTCTTCATGGGGCATTTAATATTTTTGTGTGTAGATTTAACATTCAAGTTTATAGTTTTTTTTTTTTTTTTTTTTTTTTTTTTTTAATGTTTGAATTGAGAGTTTGTTGAATTTCTTTCAATTTTTCATATACACGAGAGAAAAAAAATCATATTTAATGTAAAATCCCATACATCTAAAAATCCTTACACAGTTTTATGTAGTATATTCCAATGACTGTGGTAAACAAATTGAAGCCAAAATATTCATATTTATAAAAGTAGTGGGGATTTTTAAAAAGTTATTTTTTTAATTAAATTTTAATAAAATAGACTGTTTTACAATTTTTTAAAAAATTTATTCAATTTTTAATATTAAGTATTGCGTCACCACATATATTACAGTATAATTCAAAATTGAAGAGATGGTTTCAAAAGTACTTGTGCCTCCTTAAGACGCGAATTTATCGATGAATATGCGAATTCTTTTCCTTTTCTCCAGTGTTGCCAATTTAGAGTAATTTTTTATTGAATTAAAAACATTACTTCTGTATAGTAATATTTACTTCATTTAATAACATATTAATTAAAGCAAACAATACTAATCGGAAATAATGGTGAATATCTGAATATAAAAAATCTCGCTTAATTAGCAACACTGTAATTCTTCTTTGATTCCGCATCCTAATTAATATACTTTGTCTCTCTCTTCGTGTATGTTTTTACTGTAGTAAAGCGAGGATAGACGAAATTATCATACACATATATGTCATAAAAATTATTATGATTAAAGATGTTGTTATGAGTTTTAAATGCACGTTATAGCATTAATAAGTTTTATAATGCATATTACAGACAAACAATAATTAAACTCGTAAAATTACACAAATGCGACTGTGATTGTATAATTCTTTTACATTTTCAATGTTTTCGTAACTTTTTCTGTGCTGATAATATTTTTTACACAAAAATTAATAAGGATAGTTTTTTCTTTGTTAAAAGAAAGGACAGATTATTATGATACTCATTATCCTAAGTATTAAATATGATTTTAACAATTGGATTGTATTTTAAAGATTTTATTTATTTATTTATTTATTTATTGTTGAAAAAATAGTCTAGCAGGAAAATTATTTCTGTTGCTTTATCTTTGGTTGTAAAATATTAATCGGCAATAAAGCATTGTTTGAATTTATATTTATTTTCAATTGTTATTCCATTCGTCTTATAAAAGAAAGCAGTGTGTAAAGTTGAATACAAAGCAATTTAAATACAACTATAGGTAAAATACTCCATTTACTACAGTAAACATATAAATTAAAGCTCTGATGCATTTAGATGATTAGATGTGTCAATAAAGGCCAGTTCTAGAAACATGATACATACAACATTTAATACGCGACACCGCTTAATACACGACTCCAATACCTTGAAACGCGTTTTAACCGGGTTCGACTGTATTTAATATCATCGAATAACATAAATTATTCTTTAATTATTATTAACTCGCTACTGTAAACTACAATACTGTACTTAATATTTAATGTTTATGGAAATGTACACTATACACGAATCCAATTACAAAGTTGCAAGAACATACGATCCTATTATACAATTCGACCAACAAAAATTTTATCCATTACATATATATGTTTATCATATTATACAATCCAACCAATCAGAACCATCAGACTTGTATCCATTAAGTTTATAATAACAAGAGAAATTCACAATTATATCCATGTTTTATACAGGTTTTGAACCCGAATCCCTCGTTATGGCAGTAGCTGCCGCTACAGATCACGCCATTGATGTGACAATGTCATTCAAAATAGTTTTTTTGAATGACATTGGTCTTGACGCGCAGTCTATTTAATGCATTCAACAAATGAAGATAGAATATATCTTACAGACCACTACTTCGAACGTTAAAATAGATATTGCTGTGGGAAAATATATTTAACAATTTCTTAAAATTTAAAATAAAATTTGCAATTCAAAATAATTTTTATAAGCTATTCTATGTTACTCGTATCGTAGATAATTTTAATTATTTGAATTTTATTCAATGTTGTTGTGCATTTTAATAACTATTTTTACTACCCCGACGTGATTTGATGACTTTATTGAATTATACTGCAGACAACTATTTCGTAATAAAAAACAGAACTTAGGAAATGAAGCGCATTTCGAACAATCAACTACAAAATTCAAACAGAAATCGAAATACAAAATAATATGCATAAAGTAAAACAATTTATTTTAGTTTCATTATTTAGATTATTACTGTGCATCGACGTAACTGTTATTATAGCACGAGTGTTTCAAAGAATATATGAAATTATACCTCGAAATCGACTTAATAATGGCAATATACCTTGTGAAAAGACACACTATGCATAAATTAATCCGCAGAGTGAAAGAAAGTTTTAGTTTTAAAATCATAAAACTGAATAACATCGAGGTCTAACTGAATAAGATTTAAAGATTTAATACATAAAAAGTAACAAATTAATTGAAACATTCAAAACTTTCGGCCCAAAAAAGATTAGTTTGTCGTCTGAACAATTTGTATCGATAGCTTTATTTCATAAAATATGATATGCAATACTCACGAATAAACTGACACATCATATTGTTTCAATGTTGATATATGAAGATTGTTAACGAACATATTTACGTTACGAACCAGTTGGTCCAAACTGTTATTGTCTTGGATCGCCTGTGGTGCACCATTAAATATTGATTTTTCGTCCATATCTTAACTCAAATTTTCCAAAGTAACGGAATTTTACTTCCTAAGTGCAATAACTGTTTTCCGAAAACTTTAGCATCTAATTTTTGCTATGCATTTACTAATAATTCATATGATAGATAAAAATATTTTTAGCCTAATATTTTATCTTAATATTTTATCTTATTTTATATTTTAAGCAAATATGAATGATGTGTGTCATTCAGAAGTTTAATTAAAATTTTATGTTTTCATAAAGAAGTCGTTTTAAATATTTATCTTCTTCGAATACCATACTTTAAATTTTTAAAGTTCTTGTAAAACTTCTACTACTTATAGTATTATGTATTACGTGACTATCTTCTGTCATATTATATGAGGTTTAATTAATATTGGGGAATTTAAAATAGGTTGCATAAACTTTAAAAAGTGGTAGGGCACACAACACTGACTATATTTTTGTGCAGGAAACCCGAGTCACAATTCATTTGTTCGTTGAAAAATAGGAAGTGTCTCAATCGAATTCAAATTCGGAATTTTATTCATAATATTTAACAATAAGCAATATTTTGTAAAGAAATTTCCAGACTTATCACTCTTTGCGTTAAATGAAAAAATACACAATAAATGATAGAAGTGACTATCATTCTTATCCAAATAGCGATTAACTATACATGCTTCATTATTCTGAATGCAACTGATGGTTGATACAATTTCATTTAAATAAATGCTGTGCACTTCTGTCACTCATGATTATATCATTGTATCTCACAGAAAGCAAAGAAAGCCTGATGAAAATTTCTTTCATTAAAAAAATTATTTTGAAAAATATTAGTTTGTCGTTTAAACAATTTATATCGATAGCTTTTTTTTTTTTTTTTTTTTTTTTTTGATAAAATATGATATGTAATATCCACAATAAACACATTATATTGTTTCAATGTTGATACATGAAAATTATTAGTGAACATATTTACGTTACGAACCAGTTGGTCCAAACTGTTATTGTCTTGGATCGCCATTAAATATTGATTTTTCGTCCATATCTTGTCTCAAATTTTCCGAAGCAACGGAATTTTATTCCCTAAGTGTAATAACTGTTGTTCATAAAACTTAACAATAAGGAAGATTTTGTAAAGAAATTCCAGACTTATCACTCTGCGTTAAATGAAAAAACACACAGTAAATGATAGAAACGGCCTTCATCGTTATTGAAATAGCGATGGGTTATATGCTTCATATTTCTTAATACAACTGATGGTTGATACAGTTTCAATTTAAGAAATGCTGTGCATTTCCGTTACCCATCATGATATCATTGTGTTTCACAAAAAACAAAGAAAGTCTGATGAAAATTTTTTCAAGTATATATATTTTTTTAATTAAAGTTGCGAATTTCAAATTGGAGTGAGATGCGTAAAGAATAAATTATGACACTGGTTTCATGAGCAAAAAATGTTGTTTCTAATATCACTATCAATACTCAAAGTTTTCCAAATATTTACTAATCCTCCTATATTTGAATGAAAGTTCGAATAATTATTTCAACTCTGCAAAGAAACCTGTTAATTTTACCAAAAAAAAAAGAGGAAGAAAAAGAAGATCTATCTACCAGGAAGGTAGTAAAGTATTTTTTTATTTACTATGAACTTTTCGTTATTGTAATAGACTTTGCCGGTAATTTTGTAATAAATATAAATTGTTATTTTTTCATTGGCGTCCTGGCTGACAGACATTTTTTGAGAAATAATAGATTTTTTTTTCAGAAAAAATGCAAATTGAACTTTAAGAAAGAAATAATACGAGGACTATGTCCTGTGCCATAACTGAGGAAAACTTTGGCGTTTATTATTATTACTATTATTATAAATTTACATGTGTTTTTTTTTAATTCTACATGCTTATAGATCAACTCCACCTGAAAATAAGATACTCTTTTACACCAATATTGTATCTAACTTCCCAATTTTCTTTTTTTTTTTTAAATAACGTGTTCAATTTTTTTATCCACTTCTTTAAAGCCACTTTCACTTCGTCAGTCACATCAAATTGTTGTCCGAAGTCACTACCTACTTTTTTTTTAAGGGAGTTAATGAATTCCAAACTGAAATGGGCTGTGGCGCCAAATTCGTAAAAATATTAGGTTGGCTCAAAAATATTGGGTGGGCTTTAAGATATTATGGTAAAATATTACAACCGTTTGTTTTAATTTTAATGGTTGACAGTTGGTGAAAGATGAGACTTTTAGTCAAGCTATCATGTTTTAAGATAGTTGCCATTTTTAAAATTATATTTTCATCCGTTTTTTCTTATACTGATATTTATTACAATATCATCATATCATGAACATAACTACAAATTGAAACAGCAAAAAAGATAAACATGTACATTTCAGTCATTTTGGCTTTACGGGTGCCAGTTAGAGAATTAAAGGCATAACAAAATAAATTTTGTTCTAGGGAGAAAATTGAATAGAATAATGAAAATTGGGCACTCTAAAATTCA
This sequence comes from Maratus speculifer, assembly GCA_964019185.1. Classification (NCBI taxonomy): domain Eukaryota; kingdom Metazoa; phylum Arthropoda; class Arachnida; order Araneae; family Salticidae; genus Maratus; species Maratus speculifer. The sequence goes on from OZ025296.1 coordinate 147,791,160, forward strand.
CAATTATTGGGTGGGTTCAAGCCCCACGGGCCCATATAAGTTGGACCCACTGAAAATGAGTACAATTATGGGCACCTAAAAATTTTCAAAGACGATTGGAAAATTGGATTCAAGTTTATGAAAGTAACGTTGGCGCAGAATCATCGGGTTGTGCTGAAACTACATATTTTTAATGAGAGAACATTCAGCTACAAACATGTAGAATTAGAATGATGTATATCCATAAAATACTTATAGCAATTTTGTCACTGCTTTCGGTCAAACCTCCTATCTATAAGTTAAAGCGTATTATCATACATAACTCTATTATTTGAATTATTAATTCAAATAATAGAGTTATGACTTAATAATAATAATAGAGTTATTATTATTAGGCTTATAATAACGATTTTATATTATATCATTGTTCTACAACTTTTGAACAATTACTTTGAAATTGAAATAGTATTTATGATACGAAAAAATATCCATAAACTAATCCGTATTATTTCTGATATATTTTTTAAATTATTGATCTGAATGTGATTTCAGCAATAATTCTAAATTTATTAACAGATGATAAATATAATGTAACGTTTAAAAATGTCAAGCTTAAAAAAATTCAGTTTGTTATCAAGATAATATTTGTGTATAGACTGTATCTATGAACACTTATGTAGTGTAACTCAAATACTACAATTTTTGTCTACCAGTATTTTAGAACGGAAGAATGTGACTTATTTTGTCGAATATATATTATTAGTTGAATGATATGAAGAAAACTTTTAGATATAACGTTGACCAACTAGTATATAACATTTTTCAACTATGTGACATAGATTACAAAAACCTGTGGAACTATCCTGTAATTTTATTTGATAAAATACTATATACTATATAGCCGTGCATAAATTATTTTAACATATTGTTTCAATATGATAATATAATATGCGAACATATACTACATTGGTCTGAACTATCATTCACTTAAGACAACTATAAAGTGTTATTACATATTGGTTTTCAGTCTATATCGTTAATATTTTTCTTAAATAACGAAACTTTATTGCTCTAGTGTTTCCTGAAAATTTTACACTCTAATATTAAACATTTTATACTAATTTATATGATGGAAAAGTATTTTTAGCTTTATATTTTCCCTTAATTTGAAAATCTAAGCTTTATAAGCAAATATGAATGATCAATTTTAAACGGAAATTTAATTAAGTCATGCGCTTTCATACGGAAGTCGTTTTAAATATTTAATATCTTCGAATGCAATTAAGTCCAAACATAATTTCTAGAGTCCTTTTATTGTAACAATGCTTTATTTAATATTGTAAATATAACATATGCGACTATATCATGAATTATTAAAGTAATGGCTTATAACTTGAATTGTAACATTGTATACTACAATAATTGTATTTTATTATGCAACTAAGTATGAACAATGATGAACATTAATAAACGTACTGATATATTCATGATAAAATCATACTTAAATTTTTTAATATGGGGGATTTCGTGCATTTATACTAGAAGTAAAACCACTGAAAATGGATTTTAAATAAATTCAATTTCCTTTGCAGCGACTGTAATAATACTGGTTCAAAAAATTTGAATATTTGAAAAACTGAAATTGCTTTGAATCTTCTATCAAAATGAATGTGAAAAGTTGAAAGAACCTACTTTTTGAAGACCTTAACCTGAACAGCTGAGAAAAAAATTATTTCTGAAAGATTAAATAAATGTTGTACCGGTATTGACAAAACAAACCGTTATCTATTTGTTGTAAAATTTTCACATGAATGAACATACACTGTAAGTCAAAATCTGTAGCTGTACACATCTAAAGTTACCAGAATTTCTATGCTTACTAAAGTTTTATCTGTACACTGTGCAAAAGAAGAAATTAAATCTACATAACTTGTAAACAAAGATACAGAAATCTGAAACTTTACAAAATAATCTACTAAAATTGCAGTAATCATGCGAAACTTGTATCTGTAACCCTAGTTGCCGCTTCTAAAAAAGTTCTAGGAATCTAATTTTCTTAAACAATTATTAGTAACCTTACAAGTTTTTGTATTAACGATACAAAACTGTATCTGTTACTTTTTTTTTTTTTTTTTTTTTTTTTTTTTTTTTTTTTTTTTTTGTCGTTGAAATATAATTTTTTTAGAAAAATGTTAGTAATTTTTTTTTATTTTTTTGAGTGCACATTATAAAAGGTAAAACACATATGGAGCAAATTTTCAAATAAAAAAAATACGAATCATATACAACAATGTTATATAGTTATTAGTAACCAAGGAATCAAGAATATATTACGAATTCATATTATTGATATTACTATATTTAAATTTATTCTTTCTTCGTATTGCATTTTATATAATATTAGAAAAAAAAATCCCTTTCGGCATGGCCTATAGGCGGAGGTAGATTTCGAAAAGTTTTCATCTCAAAAAAAAAAAAAAAAAAAGCCTATTTTTACTCAAATGCCCATTTTGGCAATATATTTTGAATTATATTCTTACTTTATTTAAAAAATTGAACAATATGCTCATTATATAGTTCCTAAATAACAAAAAACTGTTAATTAAATTCGTTTGACAGCAAAATTGAATTTAAAAATGAGTCATAAAATAACCAATTTATTATTTTAATACATCCACAATTCTTTAATCAAGATCGCTTTGAGAAATTTTGTGCGAAGTGCCTACTTTGACAGATTTTTTTTAAATATATATTTAGCCTTTATCAAAACTCTGACCAATACGGCACATTACACAGTTCCTAAATAACAAATAACTGTCAATTGAATGCGTTTGAGAGCAAAATTGAATTTAAAAATGAGTCATAAAATAAACAATTTGTTATTTGAATACAACCTCAATTCTTTTATCATGATCGCTTTGGGAAATTTTTTTGTGAAGTGCTTACTTTGACAGCTTTTAAAATATATATATTCACCCTTTATCAAAAAATCGACGAATACGCACAGTATATAGTTCCTAAGTAACAAAAAACTGTCAATTGAATGTGTGTCAGAGCAAAATTGGATTTAAAAATGAGTCATAAAATAACCAATTTGTTATTTGAATACCCACAGTTCATTAATCATGTCGCTTTGGGAAATTTTGTGCGAAGTGCCCATTTTGGCAGCCTTTTTTTAAATATATTCTGCCTTTATCAAAAAACTGGCCACTCCGTCACATTATATAGTTCCTAAATAAGAGAACCTGTAAATTGGATGCGTTTGAGAACAAAAAAAGATTTAAAAATGACTCGGTAAAAACGCAATTTCTTAAATTTCCGCAAATTTTAATCACGATAACTTCGTGAAATTCTGTTCAAAATACCCTTTTTGGCAGCCTTTTAAAATATATATTCTGCCTTTATCAAAAAACCGCCCAATACGTCAAGTTATATAGTTCCTAAATAATAGGACCTGTAAATTGGATGGGTTTGAGAACAAAAATGAATTTAAAAATGACGCATAAAAAACGCAATTTGTTATACTTAATGAATTTTTTAATGATGAAAACTTCGGGAAATCTGTTCAAAATACCTTTTTTGGCAGCCTTTTTAAAAATATATTCTGCCTTTATCAAAAAATTGGCCAATACGTCGCATTATATAGTTGCTAAATAATAGGATCTGTCATTTGGATGCGTTTAAAATCAAAAATGAATTTTAAAATGAGTCAGAATATAAGCAGTTTGGATTTGAGGTTTTTTCTCCAACTCCTATTTTTGTTTAATTTATTTTTGCTATAAGAATTGGTTCTATGAAAAACTTGTCAATATAAAAATTGTAGATATTATTGTGAAGATGTAAAATAAATTTAATTAGATTTAATTGCTTAAGAATTGAGTAAGTTATGGTTTTTTTTCTTTTTCCTCCCCCCTTTTTCTTTTCGTTTTTAATTTTTTTCATCGGTAAAAATTGGTCCTATCAAAAACTTGTAAATACAAAAGTTTTAGATAATATTGAGTACATTTATATAAAATTTAGTTGGATTTGATATCTTGACAATTGACGAAGTTATGATTTTTTTTCTCCCAAAAACCATGTTTTTTTCGCCCCTTGAGCCCACTTTTAACTTTATCAAAAATCTGTCACGCATAAACTTTTTCCTCATTTTTTAGAAGTAATATAAACTTTAAACTGATTCGATATCTATTTTAATTAAAAAGTTATCGCGTTTTTTCTGTTTTCACAAAAACCCTCCTAACTTTCACCTCCTTGGTCCGATTTTGCCCATTAACGAACTTAACCGAGATTTTATGCCCTTTGATTTTATGTAAAAGTTTGATGAAGATCTGAGCATAATTATGGAAGTTATCGTGTCTAGAAGAAAGTGATATACACCGATAGATAGATAGATAGATAGATAGATAGATAGATAGATAGATAGATAGATAGATAGATAGATATATAAACTTTTTTACTGATGGTAGTTTTGGGGTCTAGGAGTCATGATTCGTGTAGATCCGCAAAAATTTTTCAGAAATTCCAACATGGGAGACAATGCAATAGGTAGTATTTCATACGAAATCTACCTAATATTTCATACGAAATCTACCTAAAAACTGGATGTTATCATCTGTTGAAGTTTTTGTTATAAAAGATGTTATAGATATATCCTTGAATACTATAAGTTATTGAATGCACATCGCTATATTCATGTACATTACATGGATGTGTCTTTGTAATATGTAGGAAGTTTAAGTCTTAATTGAAAGGGGAGGGGGAGTTTTATTTAATGCGGCGTTAAAAATTCAAACGACGAAAAATCTCTAAAAGCAGGTACATGTTTTTAACTCTACATCTGAATAAACTATATAATTTAGAAAGGAAGCGTCTGTTCTGAAAAAGATTTAAAAATAGCTTTTTGTCCATTGAAACTTCTCGTTTGCGCAATTCAAGGTCACAATAGACCATTCTTTAACTTCATCCTAATTCATATTAAGTCGAAAGATGTACATGTTCAACAAATCTACCGAATTATATCATTTTTTAGAACAAATTTCCATTGAAACTGAAACCCATAATCCAAATGACATAATGAACTGATATTTTTGTTTGAACTAACTCCTCCTACAAGCACAATATCCGACAAAGCAACATTTACTTATGTCATTCGTATTTCGTCAGCGCTTCTCATCCCTTCCATTGTTCTGTTCACCCACTATGTTAGCAATTTCAAAAAAAGAATACACTGATCCTAATACCCTTGACCTTCGACAGCCGTCCTACTTTCATTTTTCTTCAATGTCGTTCCTAATACAGAAATATACGATTTTTTCTTTGTTTCCTGTGATGATCCCTTTTTTTATGAGTTTTACTTAGAACTGGGTTAGGACAACATACAGGATACGGCAAGCTACCTTTTATTTAAGCCACAAATTGATTTATTTTTTGTGGTTATTAAACCATTAAAAAAACAAGATGGTATTTGCAAATATTTTAACGTAAATTCAGGATGCAGTTTCCTCATTACAACACTCGAATGGTTATTTATCTGGAAAAAGCATTGCATAAAATGACGATTGCAAGTCGCTCTTGTTATTGAACTTCGGTGACTTTCTTATTAGACGCTTGACATTTGCATAACAAAATGTATCATATTTAATTTCGTAATGAATGCAATTATTTAAAAGCAGAAACATCCATTTATAAATACTCATTAAAATGGACATATGTTGGACATGCAGAAAAAAATAATCTGTTTTCTCTCAGAAAATTAAAGTGGAACGCAACAAATAGTTGAAAGCTCGACTACCAGACGTTGTATTGTGTAATAAAGATACAATCTCGGGATTCTGTATAATTTTGCATCCAGAATACACAGGAATTATTTTATGTCAAATCCCGGGATTTTCGGGATTAATAAAAGGCCAGTGATATTTAGAAATATTTTTATTTCGCTTAAGAGAAACATACAGCCCATTATCTACAGAAAAAAACAGAAATCCGGTAGTATGTTACTTTTGACAACATGCTTAATTCCCTTTACTGCTCATATCGCAAATATAAAAGCTTGAATGATATGAAATTGTGTGTACATGGACACGAGTGTAAAATACATCGTTATGTTTTTGAAACGATGTAAACCATTTCAGAAAAACAAAATTTCTTAATATGGGAAATGAAAGGAAATGTATGTATAAAAATGATATAATTATCTTAACCTTTTCAATACCGGCATTTTTTTACATTTTTTAGCACAATTTATTAAAAAGAAGTTACCTACATTTACACGATATCAAAAACTTTTTAACAAAATAAAATAAATTATTTTTTTTTCATTACTGGTGCCAAAAACAAATTTTGCAAAGAAAGATCATCTCGCGTCAGACGCGATAAAGGTGTGCAAAGGATTTAAAACGATTAATTTTTACCCTATAAGATACTGAGATTGATAAACTACTAGCGCTATGCACAACAAAATAATTTATCTTTTATGGGTACGTACAATTATAACCATAATTTCTAAATGAAATTTTTGCCTTTCATGCCAGAAAAACAGCACAAATTTCAAGATTAAACGCAATGATTACGAATTCTGATGTTTAGATATCAAATAGAAATTGTCTTATCTAAAAGAGTGATCGAAAATTTCTTGGAAATTTTAAATAATACACACACCTTGCTTTCGCAAAGATTTTTTTTTTCTTTTTAACATGAACGAAATTGGCGAAATAAGAGTACGTGAAGTAGTAAATAAACTTTCTATAGTTGGAGGCAAAGATTTAGAAAATGCAATTGTTCAATGATGTGTTCTAGAAAAATGTGTTCGTAGAAATCCGTCAATCTACTTATTAATTAAAAGTACCACACTTTTCAGCCTTTCTGTAGTGATAGAATTTAATAATCATTTGATAATGTTGAAGAATCTTTTGAAAAATAAATTCCATTTATCGGATTAATATGGTATTTTAATAATTAGTTAAATGCAGTAAAAATAAAAATAAAAGTTATGCTTGGTATTACATAAGTATCGTTTTATCATAGGCCTCGTTTAAATGCAATATGAAAAAGAAGCTTATTGTAAATTTTACAAAGAAGCAATTGAGTACAATTTCAAATAATTGTTGTTTAATATTCAGTTTCCATAATTTTTAAATAAAAAATAAAAATAGGAAGTAACTTAAATAAACCGCAGCAACGTATATCAATTTCATATAACAAAATTGTAATTTAACAAATTTCAATGACTTTTTAAAGAATGATATTTCAAAAAACTCAAATTTTAAAGAATTTTAAATACATTTTATATTTAAATTAATTATAATAATAAACATCATTTTTAGGATGATTATAACGAGTCCTATATAACGTACGCCGTGCATTAAACATTAATATTCCTAGACCAATGATTAAAAAACAGTAGATTAAAGATAGACAACGTAAACTGTTTAAAATGTGTATTTTTATTTGATGGAGATCTGATTTCTGAACGCCTCATATTACGTACGGCATGGACTAGACCTTAACATTCCTAGACATATCACAAACAAATTTTAAATGAAATTCAGTTTTACAATTTTCGGAAATGCAAATTTTTAAACTTCCAAATATCGCCCATTTTAAATTTTTACACTGTTGCGTAGAGAAAAAAATGCACTTTTAAATTAAATTTGTTTGAAATCTCTATCACAATTAGTTTTTGAATTATTAATTTTTTAAAAAGTGTTTATTACTCTTTTTGTCATCGTAGTAACAGAAGTATTCCGTTTTTGGACATTAAGCTTGGACCAATCAGGAAACGAATAAAATTAAATAAGTTGCGGAATTTAACCAATAAAAAGATTAAGATATACTTTATATTTCCCAATTCTTTTCCGAGAACAACAACTATTTTTCCAAATAGTTAATAAATGTTCAATTTAATATAACAACTATCTCCTTAAAAAAAAGTTTACCTTCTTAACCACGTATTTCCGAATGCTAAGTTCATCACTCATTTCGGACTTTTACCGAATGGAATCGATAAATTCTAGCATTTGCCGAAACTGTTTCGTAAAAGACCGAAATGGAAGAGTTAACCAGCTTATTTCGGGCTTTTACCTACCCATTTTGGCAAATTATAAGATTTACCAGTAAAATATGATTTACCACATTTCGGTTTTTATAGCAACACATTTAATACATTTGTACATTCTGTATAAATTGTTTTAGATAGAAATTTTAATTTTTACATTGGAATTTTAATACATAATACTTCGATAGTACACTTTAATATAAATAAGAATGCTCTTTATCATAAGTTACAAAATATTCCATATCCAATATGTGCTTTTATACTGAATAATCTGTTTTTTAAAAACTTTCATTTATTTCCTCATACATTGTCTATAAGTTTAAGTAAATGTTGTGCAATTGAATTCTTCTACATTCTGCAACATGAATAAAAATATTATAACCAACAGCGAAGTCTTCGAAACATTGTTTTCTTTTTGAGGGCAGTAAATTATCTCTTATAGTTCGATTACTTTATCATTTCCCATGAGAAACTAGTTTAAGGAAATATGGAGAATTTGTGCCTGTGTTTGAATTTCTTCCTCGTAAATGAGTTTATTAAGAAGACGAAATTTAGTTATTTTTGAAAACTAAATTCAATCGCTATTTTAAAAATATGCATCACGCTAAATTCATTATTTTATGGGAATTAATTATTTCCAACGCGAACAAACTGTACATATAATCAACGAAAATTGTTTAAGTTAATTCTTAAATATTCAGTGTTTAATTTTTCTAATTTAAAAAGTTCTTTTATTATTAACTAGGAAGCGATATAAATATGGTAACTTTAATGTTCAATTACTATATTTTGTTATCTATACATTTAAAAGACCAGGCAGTTTTTTTAGTCATCTGGCCTGAAATTTTGACTGAACCGATTTTGATAATTCTTTTAGTTAAACGAAAGTACTTTATTTGCATATGTGCCCGTACTTGTTATTTTTTTTAAATATTTCCATTTTTATATTCTAAATTTAATTTTAAAAGTTTCATGAAATTTCTTCCCATGATGGCAATTGGATTTCCTTCATTGTTAAAGGTGGAAAAAAGAAACAATGGGAATCACCATATCATTAACGATGCCATTTTCGTATACAATAATGACTTTTAAAACTTTTGAATAGAAAATGGTGTCATGATATGAAATAACTCATTTTTACTCATAAAGCTGTTACATTTCAGTATTTTCGTTTTTATTGTGCTAATACTGACATGATATTCAGATTCTCATCTCAAAGATCTTCAGTAGGTGAAAATAATGTCATAGTAAAAATTGAAAGAGGTATTGCATGCAAAATTGTTAACTGGCAAACGTGACATCGAACTTGGAAATAAATTTATTAATAATTTATTGCACACTAAAATATTTTTAAATAATAAATTTAAAATATTTAAGAGATTTGGTTACATAAAAGGCATTTCTAATTGGGGCTATTTTCGGCCAAAAAAGGCCTAGCACAAAGTAACCTCGAAATACTAGTTTTCACGTTAGCTTTGTGAAAACGTTAACATTTCCTGTAAAATCAAAAGTGACATGAAAAACCGTGATCATACATGAGTTATAGGTTACTAAATGTAATATTTTAACACTTACCTTATTTCTAACTCTTATTCATTGTTTCACTGTAGAAAGTTTGAAGAGTTAATATTTACGCACGAAAATAGTTGTTTGCAAACATATTCAATGTTGCCATAAAAAAAATTTTAATTACCCTATAGTAAAGTAAAAAATATTTTTCAAGGGCAAAAAATCCAAATTATCTTGTATTGTTTGTTCAATACAAAGAATAAAAACTTTTTTATAGGATGAACCAAGGTAACCCCGCCAGGACCCAAGTAGCCCCGGTTGACGGTAATTTTTGTACCAGGTACGATTCGCATCTATATTCAGGGTATCAAAGAAAGACAGACACAACTTTAAAAAAAGAATATTAGTAGGAAAATGGTAGAAAAAATTATGAATTGGTTGTCAGGATTAATTGTTTACAACCTTTCTTTATAAGTCATAAATTGTCGAAAAGGAAAAGAATTGATCGTCATTTATGGTTTTAACTTCCCTTGTTACAATAAATCGCCAATAAAGAATTTATCACAAAAATAATAAAATATTAAGTAATTATAATAAAATTTTAATCAGTAGATTTCTAATAATCTAATTCATTCCTATTTTTTTACTTTTTGAGAAGAAGAGAGGGGGTCGCCCTTCCTTACTAAAGCTTTGAAAATGTTAGAATCTTGGTCATTCGCGGCCAGTTTTAACCATTTAGAACTCCTAACAAAAGTGATGATTGCTTTTATTGGGGCCCTTCTCAAATAAGGGGCCCGGGACATATGTCCCCGTGATCCTGTATTAGTTATCCCCAGGAAATTATTATATAATTACTATGTCATTTTCTCATTATAGAAATTCATAATTTAATTTATGATTATTTATTTGGTGGCAGCTTAATGTTAATGTCTAATTTTCTAATCTATTGCGCATTCTTCATGTAGAAATCGCGTATTTTTCCCAATGGGAGTAACAGTTGGTCAAGTATAGATCGCCTATAGTCATCTAATGAACGTAATCTATATTTGATTAATTTTTTTGCTACTCTAAACGTTGTTCTTATACTTATGTTGTGTAGCATCAAATCTCATATCATACTACACATACACACATATATAAATGTATATATATATATATATGAGAACATCAAGGTTAGAGTAAAAGAATGTATACATTTGTACAATGTATACATATCCACAAGGAAATCTAAGAGTGGGGGTAAATAAAGAAAATTATCATCAAAACAATTTGATGAGTATATATATATATATATGTATATTTAGATGAAAGTAATGCTTATAGTTCATGTTTGTTTTTGTTTTTCCACCTTTCTGTGCTGTTTAAATCACGATATTTGTTATACCAACTGATAAATATAAGGCAGTTGCATCCAATACGCTTATCCTCAATCTCCTATACCACCTTTGATCACAAAGAAATAACTCTGCTCTTGTTGATCTGCATGAAATTCTAAATATAAAATCGATTTTCCGTCTTCATATATCACATTACTACTTCATTCATGAGTACTTAACCCCAGTAACACCCTATAACGAGATTATTAATCTCTTCACCCAACTCTAAAAACAACTGGATCAGTCGGCAACGAATGGCCTATTTAAGGTACTTATAAATCCTTTGTCGAAACAGAAAGCTGGTCAATTGGTATCAGGTGGTTACCACAATTAACCTGTTTCAGAAGCTTTATGTGCACCAGTCACTCAAAGGACATCTTTTGTATTTTCACACGTTCAAAGGTGGTTATCGGTTCGCTGAGCAAGTACAACAGTCTTTCAGAGACTGATGCTGAAGATACTCTTCTTTTGAGATATATATTTTGCTTTTATGGGTTTGTTTCGATTCATTAGAGAAAAAAGACTGACCTCTCTTTATAATGAAAAGAAACCGCAGAACGATATTTAAACAACGGTTTTTGTAGAGATTAGATAAGAAATTAAGGCATTACCAAGCAAAATAAAATAAAACACGACATGTGTGTTTTTCAGTGGTAAGTGAACGAACTCAGCTGATTTTTTTTTTTTTTTTTTTTTTTACAAATATAATAAATTTATAGTATACATTAAGCCTAAAACTATTTCATTCGGATGAAAAAAGTCTGACAAACAAAGGTTCAAAATTAGTGGAATAACTATTCGACGCTGAAAGGTGCTTGTCCCTATTATTTTTCAGATAGACTGTTATTTTCGAGAACTTCATATTTTCAAAAACTTTGTATTAAGCGATTTATCTTCAACAAAAACTATATCCATAGTAAATAATAAACCAGAATTTTTTAAAAGCGACTTGATACTTAATTTCATTCGCAATCTCGTTTTACCAATTTTTTACTCACACATCAAAAATAGGAAAATTCCGAATTTCAAACGATGAACTCATTTGATTATCTATGTCATTTAAGGAGAATTACTTTGAAATCCGTGATTGACATGGTACATTTTTTCTATTTAAAAAAATTACTGAATTTATGAAAAATGACAGATTTTTTTATAGATTTATCCAGACATATATCCAGCCATATCCGGAATACGATTTTACTAATTTCAGAAAATATCTGTCTGGTTGACTCGCAACTGGCAGTGTGTTACACAAATTTCTAAAGACAGAGTCTCATAATATTGCCCCTAAGACAAACAAATAAAAGGTAATTTACAACAATGTAAAAAATTTGAACTTGCATATATTTTTTTCATCAGTTACTCATTTTTGATTTTCCCTTGTTTTTACTATTTTACCGATTAACCGTATAAAAATGGAGCTAGTCGGTGTGTAAAAAGAAAACACAAATGGTTTTTCATGCTGTGAGACTTATAAAAGAATTAACTCTGCATAATTGACAAACTTTTGGAAAATACATATAATTTTCCAAAGCTACAACTTTCATATTGTGTCGGAAATTTTTCGCTCCGGCACAGTATTGTTGTGGTGTGAATTCAGCTTTTTTAACAGTTGCTTTTTTCCTACCTCTGATTATTTCGGTACTTTATATTCCGCTATAAACACTCTTATAAAATAAGTCGAGATACATTTTTTTCTGCTTGGAAATAAGCAATATAAGCAACAATGGGCCATACTGGTTGATTTTATATTGAAAGAGCTCCCCTTTTATTTTTACACTGACATACATTGGATACTTCCAAATATAATATACATTTCGTGAAGCATGACTATGCCTGGCTCGGACATTAAGATCATTTTTGAATATTCATGCTAATGCATATTAAATGTACTAAACGAAATATTCTGAGGAGCAAATAGTATCATAACAATAGCACAGAAATAGAGAATTCGTTCTTTGAAGGTTAGAACATGAATTAGATCTTAAATCTACCATGAAGGTCCAGCACGAATAGATTACTATCACAAACAAATGCACTACAAAGTGACTTATCCTTTCAGCAGTCAAGATTCAGTTACCTACTTTCTCATTCATGTACGTTTATTATGTTATCTAATTTTTCTTGTGATGCTCTATTAGGTATCATTTAAGCTAAATTTCATTACACATACTGGAGGCCATAACACGGGGTTCACGTGTATAGAACAAATAGCTCACCCTCAAGAAAAGTGACACATCTCGACAAAAATAAATTTCAGGTGAGAGGGAAAAGAATATTTGCACAGTCTGACTGTAACTTGAAATTATGGCACTTAACTCTGCATGCAAGAGTAAAAATGTACACAAAAGGGTAAAAATCTTAAGAATAAAGACATATGATGAGGTTTTGAGGGTTGGAGAACTTTTCCTCCTTACACAATACACTCCTCTGTTTTTGGTCGCAAACGAATAAATAGTGTAAAAAAGTTATTTCCCATACAATTGCACTCATAAAAGTGTTTGTGTTTAAAGGTACACCTATGACAGAGCAATTGGTAAAACGAAACGCAATTTCAATTTTTGCGAGATGTGTCACTTTACTTAAGGGTGAGCGATATGTGATATAAAAATTTTGTTTACAGAATACACTATTATACTATATTTTTTACATTCAGTAAAATAATTTCTTAACATTCTCAAATTTTGATTTTTCACAAAATAAAAAATGAAAAAAATTTCAACATTCGCGAATATTTAACTTGGTTATTCGCGAATTTTGTTTTATAAAGAATATTTCTACCGCAGTAAACTCGCTTTGTTTTAATCCTTCACTGCACGATTTTTTTCTATTTTTATGAAAAAAATTATTTGAAATTTATATCGGTCTAATAAGGGGGAAAATAGTAGAAATAAATAAATTTAAAATTTCCAGCTAAAATTTAATATTTTATGGCTTGTACCCTATGTACACTACATGGCCATAGATGATCGTACACTTGCGATTTTAGACATTTTGTTAAATATCTAGAAACATACATAAAAAATTATTCTGAAACTCTTAGTGTATAAATATAATAGTACAAGTCATACATTTCCGTGAAGCTTTTTTCCCGAAACTCCATAGGGGACCGTCAACAAATTAAAAAATAATGAATATGTTTTGGATAACCCTGTCAAAACTAATATAGCAAAAGCGCTCAAACTCTAGATTATGATTAAGTGACTTATTGTAATAAACTGTGTTCATTTTTATGTCGATAGCATGTATATTCACAGAAAACTTAAGGTTTTTATAAAAATAGTCCTAAATTTTTGCTTATAATTTGCAGAGTTATTAATATAAAGTAACATTCTTTTCTGAAAATATGACAAATAATATTACACAGAATATCCTGTAATCAGAATTAAAAAATAATAAAAATTGTATGAAAAATGAGTAGGTTTACTAAATAATTTTTCACTGCGCATGCATCAACGATATCAAAATTTCATTTGCATATTATGTTACCTAAATGTATAGAGCAGCTTTTGTGAAAATCTCAAAATCACAGCTTAAAAATTTTGAAAATAACCGTCAATAGAATAAGTTGAAAATCCGTTATTCCCAAAATGAAGCAAACAGATGAGGGGTTGTATCCATACATCCATTGATTAGTGTCAATATAGAATACACAATATGGGATGTACTACTACATTTGGATAAAATCCCTCATTTTTTTGTTTCATTTTGGGAATAACGGATTTTCAATTTATTCTATTGACGATTATTTTCAGAATTTTCAAGCTGTGATTTTGAAACTTTCACAAAAGCTGTTCTATACATTTAGCTAACATAACATGTAAATGAAATTTTGATATCGTTGACGCATGTGCAGTAGAAAATTATTTAGTAAACCTTCTCATTTTTCATACAATTTTTATTATTTTTTAATTCTGATTACAGAGTATTGTGTGTATTATAATTTGTCATATTTTCAAAAAAGAATGCCACTTTATTTTAAGAACTCTGCAAATTGCAAAGCAAAAATCTTGGAAAAATTTGGGACTGTTTTTATAAAAACTTTAATTTTTCTATGAGTATACATGCTATCGACATAAAAATGAACACAATTTATTACAATAAGCTACTTAATCATAGTCTAGAGTTTGATAAATAAAATCAAGTTTTCAGCTAAAATTTGATGTTTTATGGCATTGTACCCTGCATGCACAATTAGGCTTTTTATATATTGTACTGCAATTATTCTAAACTAAATGGGCTTAAGTTAGTTATTTTTTTGTGCCTAACATTCTGAAACTTTTTTTATATTTATATTTTTAAGTATTCAGTATAAGTAATAAAAGTAAATTTTGACTTAACAGCTTGATCGATTTTTTTCCTTTGTTTCCGAAGAACAAATTCTAACTTTTTGTCAAATGTAGTCATCTGACATAGATAAAATAAGTGTTATTCCATTCTTTGGACTGTTCTTGATCATTTATAGCGATCATATTGGCCAAATTTCTACCACATAATAAGAATTAGGGTATTTTGGGGTATGTGTCAAATTTGGCAGTGAAGGGTTAATTATCAATTAATATTAATTAAATAATATGCTGATTATACGATGAAAGAAAACACTTCAGAGATTATGAATTAAAGGTCTGCACGGGCCCAGACTTGACACCAAGTTTTCATTCATACTTCGGTCTGTGGGCCGGGCCGATGAAAAAAGTAAAGTGACCGATCGGAGCGGATGAAAAAAAATTGAATCCTATATAAAATCTATCCTTGAAAAAGATCAAACTAAGCAAATAAAATTTGAACAGTTTCCAAATAGATGTAACTGAGATAAGTATAAATAAGTTAATGGAGCCGATGCTGGGCCGACTACATTAAGACATAAATGTAAGATGTCCAGCATAGAGATCGGCATTGGCACTTGTATCATGTCTAAACCAGGGATTAATTATTTTAGCAGACTTTGTCCAGGCCGAGATCAGACTTACAATTTCTTTCTATAAGCTGGGCCTACACGACGGACCTATACTGATGATATTCTGCATTTTATGGATTGCGAATGTAATCTCAAACATATAGTAATCTATAATGTTAAATTGTCTCATAAATATGTATTCAGTATTCTAGAAAACATATCTTAATTGTACGTTTAAAAAAACAACTTTTCCTGTGGAAGTTAATTCGGGTCTAATTTCATTGATTTTTGAACGGGCAGGGCTGGGCTGTTTTCACTAATTTTAGCACGGTTCGGGACGGTCTGTGATCCGCAAAAATACAAACAGAATGAGCCGGGCTCCGACTGAATTTTTTATTACTTACCCATCATACGTAGTATAGGGTAAGTCTTGCAATCGTTTTGAAAATCGAAAATTTTTTTTTGACGGATTTACATGTTTCGGACACTGGAGATTCCGAAAAACATATTTTTAGAAAAAAAAATTTTGCCGTCCGTCCGTCTGTGTGTCTGTGTGTCTGTCTGTCTGTCTGTCTGTCTGTAACCGCTCTATCTCCCGAATAAATTGAGATAGAGATTTGAAATTTCGTATGTGCTTAGTATGTAAGAATGGGACGAAGCCTATTTAATATCAGTAACCTCGATTATCCGGAACTATTTTTTTCGGACTCTCGAAAAATTCGTTCTGATGAAAGGTATATAAAAATTTTCGAATTCTTTTATTTTAAGGAGTGGACGTAAAAGACAATGAAATAACACAAATTTTGCATAAAAAACGAAGTCAATCGGATAATTAGTTGTTGAGATATTTCTAATCCTGTTTTCCACATTCTTTGATTTTTCATGACCCTGTATTTCATTCAAATTTCGATTCAAAGATATCTTTTAATTAGACATGAGATACTTAATTCGATGCAAGAAACCGTTATTGAATATGATTATTATCTTTGGAGTTATAAGGATGTATCTATTACGCAATTCAGTGCTACTTGAATAGTTTGGCGTTTCATACAATTTATCGAAATTGGGTCATCAGAAATTCTTTAATAGAGCATGATGATGTGTTAAAAATACTTAAATATACGTTTATATTTTATTTTGGAATTGTAATGCATTTTATAAGTTGTTTACATGTGATATGTTTTCATATATTGTGCTATGCATATCCATGATGGCATGGGTAAGTATTACGGTGGCCCCCAACGACTAGTTTTTGAAACGGGCTGGATTGTGTCTGGACCGTGCAGACTTCTATCTGAATAGATAGTTTAAATAAAGCCTTTTTTCTGTAGCCATACATTAAAGCTGAAAGAAAATTGGAAGTTTTTTACTAATTTCTTTTCTTTGCACTTTCGACAAATCATCAATAAGAATAGTAGATTTTATCGAAGTGAGCTCACATCGTAACGGAATCATTTTGGAAACAAACTAAACGGCAGTGCGGAATGATTTTTAATATAAGCAGTAAAGGTTTATAAAAGTATAATTAAAAGAAAATATTTTTTTTATTTATTATAGAAATAAAAAAAAGAGACTGACTAGAAAAATAATACATATTTGTAGTAATAAACAAATTCGAATTTCGGTGCTCTTTGTGAAAATAAAATAAAAAGAAATATCACGTTTTTGTAGTAAAATTTACGAATGTGCACTTTCTGAATACTTAAAATATATTATAACGGCAGTATATATTCATGGTAACAAAAGTAAATATTCGAGTCAAAATATTTTCTTGTTTATTTTCAGATTCCGATTAAACTATTATTGTGACTTCTAGGACGAACTGCTGATAGCGAAATTTCTATAGCAAAACGAGCAAAACAAAATCACAAAGAAATTATAATTACACCCATAACTGTAAATGGAAAAAGCTATTGTATAATATAATGCAAACATTCACTTAACTACGGTCTGCTTCAATAAATATGCAGAGAGTATTTTTTGCATTATGTTTTGAGTATTTTTCATTGTACCCGGAAACTATTTTACTTTTTATGCAAGTTCAATGAATCCGTTTTGTTAAAAAAATAAAAATAAAATAGTTGCGGTATCTGCGCATCACTTTCCTTGCTTCAGTGACTTTTGACCAATCTTAAGTAACCCCCTTCGTCTCAACTTATTAAGCTATGTGTTAAGAAATGAGCTCAAATTGTAGCTTGTTAAAAGGACGTTGGCTTTGTGTAATCCTTTCGGATAAGTTTTAGATTACAACTTAATAAGCGGAAGTGAACATCGCGTGGTGATTTGGTTGGGACCAATGAAGACGCACAAAAGAAGGCGCGATTTGATGCACGTGCATAATTTGTAACAATGTATGCCGACGGTTTAGACGTCAATTTTAAAGACATGCTTTATTTGGATGTTTTTATTGTATTGATAAATTATTTCACTTTATATCCGAACAAATATATTCGTTTTGCTTCATAAATTTTTAGTCTTCCGTTATTAAGATAGCGGCAAGTTTTGGCGTGCCTGGTGTTGCAATAAAAAGGTCGTTGAATCATGTTATTTCTTAAAAGTGAAATGAAGAATTTATTCAGAGATTTTTTTAAGTCTAAAACCAATCTGCATATGATGTAGGTGGGAGACTGTATGTCAAACTTATCAAGTGAGGTGCGTTCGTACTATAACTAATTTTATAAATATTCAGACCTTCATGGAATTAGCTGTTGCACTCTTACGCAAAAATGCATGAATACAAAATTTATTCGGTTATGTGTACTAAATTCCGTAATGTGGAAATAAAATTAATCTGTATTAAATATAATGTAATCAACATAGCAGCCTAGAATCATTACCTATCATGGGATACCACTGAATGAATTATGTATGATAGGACTTAAAATTATGAAGAAAACTTTTATTAATATCTTTTTATAATTTCAATTCTATTTTCATAAAAGTTTAAATGATTCAGCAATATTCTACAGTGATTTTATATGTTAGATTTCAAATCTTTCGGTTGAGTAGTTTTTGCGCTTTTATGTGCGAACAGACGGACGGATTCGACAACGATTATAGGTGCTACGTGTTTATATAATTACAAGAACACCTAAAAATGCCTTTTTGTCCAAATAAATGTAATTTGATAACTATCTACTTTAGGAATTCCTTGTATTTGGGGTAAATTTATAAATATTCTCTTTATTTTAAAAATTGATAAACAAGAGCTAAAGTAGCAATATGTTTAAATTTTCAAAAGAAATTAAATTTCGAATTATGCCACCATTTTAAAAAGCGTTAAATGATGTGCATTTACAAAAACAAGTATTCCGGTTTAATCAATTGATTATTTCGCCAATGTTGCAAAGCTGAAAGTAAATGGTGTGCTTTTATAAATTTCCTTTAAATATTTTCATGCCTAACTTTATTTTGAATTGATTCAGTATTTATTTTTAATTTCTTTTCCGAACTTCCAGTTACACAGATCTATATAATAAGGCTTAAAAATTGAACGAGAATTTGTGAAATAATGTACACTCAGGAACATTGAAAATAGCGACCCAAGAAGAAAGCATCGGATTGAAATGAAATTTAATACACATAATGATACGGATGAGAGATTGACTTGATCTCAAAATAAAGACAATTAAACAAATACAGGGTGTGCAACGACGCAAATACAGGGCAACTTCAATAGCGCGTTGGACCACCTCCAGCTGCAATACATGCCGCCACACGGTCCGGCATAGAGTTGATTAGACACCTGATGTTGTCCTGAGGCAGATGGGTCCATAAATCTTGCACAGCCAACACCAAATCATGCACCGAATGACACGATGGCATCTGACGTTTTAGCTGATCCCACACATGCTCTATAGGGGACAAGTCGGGAGAGCGGGCCGGCCATGGAAGAGTCTGAAATTGACGTAGGAAGTCTTGACCAACTCTTGCTGTATGCGGACGAGCATTATCCTGTTGGAAAATCGCCCCTGGGAGACCATTTAGGAAAGGTCCTACATGGGGTCGAAGCACCTCATCAACATAACGTTGGCCCGTTAAGTTTCCATGAATCACAATTAGAGTGGACCGGCTATCATAGGCTATGGCCCCCCAAACCATTACACCAGCTGTGCGGGCAGTGTGACGTGGAACAGTGTGGGAGGAATTGTACCGCTCACCAGGGCGCCTCCACACCCGTACACGGTTGTCATCTGTCCCCAAAACAAACCGGGATTCATCACTAAACACAACCTTTTGCCAATCTGTGACATTCCACGTTGATCTGGCTTGGCACCACTGTAGACGCAGTCGCCGATGTTCCGGTGTTAAAGGGAGTGCACGAAAAGGGCGCTTGGATTTTAGACCTGCTTCTGCAAGGTGTCTGGAAATTGTTTGGGGAACAATTGCTACGCCTACGTCTGCTCGAATCGTTGAACGAGTCACTGTGGGGTCCACGAGTGCTTCCGCACGATCCTTCGATCCTCTCTTCTCGTGGTCTTTCTGGTCGCTCCAGACCCGATTCTCCGCACGTGGGTACCTTCTCGTGTCCACTGCTCCCAACATTTTCTAACGGCACACTCCGAACGATCCACCTGGCCAGCAACACGGCGCGTCGACCAGCCTGCAGTTTTCATTCCGATGATCAGGCCTCTCTCAAACTCGCTTAACTGTGAAAAATGTCTTCTAGCACGTTTACGTGGCATGTTTCGCTTACCAAAGTCTTCCTTCAATCAGTAGGTAATCGTCGCGTTTATGAATCTTCGATTTTGCGCTGGCTTATATAGCACCTTCTTCCTGATTGTAGCGCCATCTCGGCGTGTATGAGCATGCGTATTGGCACAAAAATTGCATCATTTGCATATCACATTACGCTGTACTTATTTGCAAAGTTTCGTAATTGTACATAGCTTTCTTCTTGGGTCGCTATTTTCAATGTTCCTGAGTGTATATAATTGTTACCCCCTTTTTAGAATTCCCTTATAAATATTTTTCAAATATATATATAAAAAAACTGTTACTATATTTTTGTTTCTTTAGATTTCTTAATGAATTTTACGTATCCATTCATTGCAACATAACGGCGCCCTACATTGTTTGACAAAAACTGAGATGCGCTCCTGCTTAGCGACAGGTTGGACAGACCTGCTAGTATGTGCTATAGGATATCTCAGCAACATATGTCACTTTATTTTGAATGAAATAACAGGGCTTCACAGAGGCGACTATTTTTATATTCAGCTAACACCAGGATTTTTCTAATATAAATTTTGAAGTACATTTGTATTACAAATGTTGTTAGAATGTGTGTTAAGGATTTCTATTTTGAAAATATGGTATCATTCAGAATTAAAAAAAAAAAAAAATAGTCACCTGTAGCCTTGAAATAACATCCCTTGAACATGTTGGTTCCACTCTGATAAATACATTGAAAATAATCTTCTGTTTTCGAGTAAAAAGAAGTATAAGTGCTTCACATGTTTAAGGTATCTGCCTACATTTAAAGCATCAATTTCGATGAAAATTCGCAATTTTTTTTTATTTGATTTTTTTATAGAATGCTCATTTTTGTTTCTAAATATGTTTTTATTTTTCCTGTATGCCTATTTGAATTGTAATTTGAGCTCTTTTTAAAAAAAAGTAGTCGATGTTAATTTAAGCCGAAGTCGAATACTTTAAATGCAGTGTTGAATTCTGGGGGTTGCCCGGGGGGCATTTCCTCACGGAGAAACGAAATGTCGCCCCCGGAAAATTTGAAATTTTGCGTTTTCAATGGTCGAAAAGTACAATTCCGCCCCCTCCTCCGGAACTCTAGAATGTCCTTCCCGGTGCCACTCAAATCCCTCCCAGAGAAAAGTGTCTGAATTCAGCACTGCTTTAAATGCATTTTCTGAAAAATTTGATTTTCATCGGGAAAAGTAAACGCCTATTGTTCAAACTCAAACTTTTATTGTTCTATAACCATGAAAATTTTTGTGTAGCTTTTCAATAACGTTTAGAATATAATGAACTAAAGAATTAGCTCTAAGTGAATTATTTGTTGATATATAGCTACTTTCATGAAAAACTACACGTAAAATTACTGAAATTTTCTATGTAATTGTGTACAATCAGCTGTATCTCTTTTAGATTTCCGTATATTGACTAGTTTTTAATTCCTTACACTCGAAAGTGTCTATTATGCATAGGTTGAAAAAGATTTATGTTACACGTGTTTTTTTCTTTTTTTAGAGCCAAAGCCGTTTTCATATTAAAAAAACGCTAAAAAATGACCAAAATTCTTCAAAATTTTAAAAAGTTGCATAGATAATACATACTTTTTTCAAAGTTTTCTTTATTCTGTGTTTGATTACACTGAAAAATACTAAAAAATGTGCCGAAAGTAGAGTTTTCAAAAAAGTCTCCGAACGTAATTGGATATCTTAAACGTATCATTTCATAGATGTATTTCATTTAATATCATTTTGCCTTTATTAGATCATTTCAAGCTGAAAATTTGAAGTTTAAAACTAACACTAAACTTATTACAGTTTTAAAGCGTGCGAAGAAGAATATCGTCAAATTAGTTTCGTTTTCATCCGAAAAACAGTGTAATACATAAAACAATAGGCATGCATTTTCTTCGCTTGACCTCAGGAGAAAAGTGATTGAACTCTTTATAGCTTTTACAAGATCATTTTTAAACAACCGTTTAACAGCTTACGGAAGTAAATAATTTCCCTATGTGAACAAGAAAAAAAAAACAGAAAGATACAAATCTAATTATAAATTAGTTGCTTTTTACTGAAAAAGAGATGTATATTCGGTAAAACGAGGATACGTAATTTTCTTTTCAATAAAGACTATATTTAAAAATGTAAACAAACTTGATGAAAACTTCCGTAAATACTATTAATTACATTCATTCGTTAGCTCGCATGTTGAAATTCATTGGCTAAAAGTAAAGAAATACCTTTCCATACATAAAAGACTTTCTTATTCGTTAAATTAAAAGTCCTTTGACTTTCTTAGACCATCATTATTTTAACGCTATCTTTTTAAAATTAAAATTTAATTTACAGAAAAGGGGGATAAACATTAGATTGCATACTCGCACCTAATGAAGGCAGCTTAAGATTGATGCAAGCAATTTATTGTTTACACACAAAGGTTTCTTGAGAAGTTTTTTCAATCCATATTTTTTAAACAATATTCGGAAAGTAAAAGTCATTTTTCAGTTAGATAATATTTTTTGTCTTACATCCAAAACATGACAAAATAAGTGTTGAATCGGGATTTTACTTACTCATAATTTGACCAAATTATAAAATATTGTAAAAATTATGCGAAAAATCACTGGAAATATTGAATAGGTCAGTTTAATTCGCTAATTAATACCAGTAGGCTAGGTTTGAAGTGTGGAATGCCTGATTACAATGATGTTTTGCTGCTGATGGTCACTATTTCGGAAACTTATAGTGACTGCATTACATTTCACTGAATACATATTGAAAATACTACAATATCGTTATCATTGATAAAATAATGAACGAAACTCCAAGTTTCAATTGGAGTGAAAGTTATGTATTAATGAATAAATGAATGAATTATGAGCTCGTAACTTAGGCAAAGAGGTTACAAGCAAAAGGTGTAAAAAGAAATAACCTCGGTCGTGAAGTATATTATCAGCCCTTAAAAATGTTCCGAAATTTGCTGTTCCATACCGTATAAAAAAATTACAAGTTTATAAACCACTCTTTAAAAAGAATTTTTCTAAAACTGACTATTTGGAAACTAAATATAAAGTAATATTCATCATAAACTTAAGCACTACATAAAACTTGTAATCATATTCGGAACCATCAGTTTTTGACATTTTCACACCCTTGGACACATACAATGAGGTTTAAATTTTTAAAATTTTAATTACTGTCAATAATAAAAAGAAAAAAAAAAGATAGAAATTTGATATTAACCTATTCACTACAGAATCTCTAAAATAAGACAAGTAAGAATTTCGTGGTTTGGCTGTATCGATGAGAATTAAGAAGTGCGTGAAATAATTTTTCGGTTGTCAATGTTGTTGGATTATTTGAACAAATCGTTAATATTTCGTAAAAATAATATCAGATATATTTAAAATATTATGTTTTAATAATTTGTAGAAATGTAAGAAAGAAATTTATTGTTATTTTTTTATAAGAAATCATTCCACTCATAAATTACAATTAACACTCAACGACCACAAATTTAGAAAGTTTTTTTTAAATGCATTTTTAGATTATTTTTATTATTTTTATTCCAATTAACCCTTTCGGGGTCTGATTTTCTTTCAATTTTTAGAAATGAAAATACTTTTATATTAATAACAGTAACACTAGTGATCATAATAGATTAATTAGAGTTTAACGAATATTTCATTGTCTGAGACATAATGAATGTTGTTATTTTGCGCACAACTCGTTTCATATTCATATGACAATAAGATAAGAAAGAATGTTTGGAGATGTTTAGAAAATACTGCATTACAGCAAGATTTAACTGATACTTTTTGCGCTTTATTACATATGATTATTTCAGGAAAGTAACCTTTATCTTAAATTTAAGAAGTGAAATACATGTCTAAAATAAATGAATTGCAAACGGCGCAAAGAGAATTAAGCAAACATTTATTATTATTATTATTATTATTATTATTACTAAATGCCTAAACATTCATGAATTCATATAATAAATGCATAGACACATACTAACATTACTACATATAAACAATAAAACGGTATTTTTTAAAACAAAATAATACTCAAATAGAAAATATATACTTTAATAGTACACCAGATCCGAATTATAACCATAACCCGCAAAAGGATTAATTGAATAAAAAGCCTTTTTTTTTTACCATAAAAAATGTCTCTGAAGAGGTTAGATAATTTAAAGGAAACGAACAATGATTCAAACTTAAACAGAAAATAATCCATACTTTAAGAGCTTATTATTTTTACGCAGCTTAACCTTAACCTTAGACTTACACTCAAAGAACTTCATTGCACCAAAGCCTACTGATGCATTTCCATGATTTATTAATCTTTTATTTAACAAAAATCTACAAGATCAATCTGTTTGAGAAGATGTTTTACTTAATCTGATTAAAAACCAATGACTTTTAAACCATGTTTTCACGAATCAATTTTCCTTTGAGTGACGTAATCTTTACTGAAATGGGGATAACGAAATACTATTATGAGTTTAAGAGTTTGTAAACCTTTAATTTTGGAAGATTCTCGTGATCAACAGAAAAATTTCCGGGTCATCCGTTCATTGAAAAGTACATTTAATTTTTAGAAGGCCCAGATGCAGAAATCTGATTAAATAATTTTTTTAATGGATTAACTTTATTATGAATGTCATATGTTACAAATGTACTTATTTAATCAAAAATGTATTAATCAATAATCTTGGCATAACCACTTATGGCGATTTAAACCCTTATCTGCATCGATCGAATGCGGCTCAGTCAAGAGGAACTTGCATTATTTATGGTTAATTGAATGCAATTTCATTTGTGAAATGTTTTATTCTAAAAGAATAGAACTTTTAAAAAAAGGGTCGAATTCAGTTTATTTGCCTTTGGAATATCATTTGAATATATATTTCTCTATTAGCTTAGTAGTATTTTAAAAATAATATCATCAAAGGTATCTCTATTTTTATGCATTTTTTGTTGTTGTTGTTGTTTATTTAAGGACAACTATAATTTCTTTTTCGCGGTTTCTTTATTTTATTTTTTTTTCTTTGACGAAATTTGCAATTTTTTTAATTAGTGTTTAACTAAATTAGTTTTTCTTCCGTGACCGGCTGATAATATTTACAATATTTTTCCATAATTAGCTGACAAAAACTGTTATTCGTTTCTTCGATTTTTTTTTATGAAAGTTGCCAGATTTTCTCTCAATCGTTTATCGAAATTCCTAACTTTTTTGTGTAACCGACTGACAAAATTTTCAATTTTGTTTTTCGCGAATCATTTTTTTTAACTGATTACTTAAATTTGAGATTTTTTTTCTGCGACCATTTTAAGAAAATCGCTGTTCATTTCTGAGATCATTGACGAAATTCACGATATTGTTTCACCATCTTTTGAAAAAATTCGCGAACTGATTTTGCGAAATTCCACAAAAGGAAAAAAATCGCGGGCTTCTTTAAAAACTAAATAACTACGGAAAAATCACATGACTGTGAAAGAATTAAAAGGGAAAAAAATGACATACATATTTTTTAATTATGCAGAATTTTTCTATTTTGTGCGTGAGGCTAGAGCAAACCCTGACCCTCAATGAAATTTCTGCCCGTAAATGACCCGACCTGAACGAATGAGAAAAAAAATTCCCACGCACAAACCCATGCAAATTAAAAAAAAGAAAAAAGAAAAACGGCCCTACATGGAAATGTAAAAGGATCAAATTAAGCCAATGAAATGTGAACAGTTTTCAATAAATGTGACCGAGACTAGGTTAAGTATAAATTTGTTGCACAAGCCGATGCTAGACTGACAACAGCAAGTTCAGATTCATAACATGTTCAGAGTAGAGATCGACATTAGCAGTTGCATCGTGTCAGAACACAGATTTAATTATTTCAGCAGACTTGGTCCGGCCCAGGATCAAGCTTACACACTGTAAAAAAATCTGTAAAATTACTAAAAGTTTTCTGGGAAATTGGGATGCCCAGAACTGTTTATGTAACGGCAACAGCAGAATTCATGTAACAAATACAGATTTGCACTGTGAATCAAAAAAATTCTATGGTTACTAAGAATTTTTTAGGAAACTGGGATTGCTAGAATTTTTTATGTAATTGCAAACTGGGTTACAGATAAAAGTTTAGCAAGATAATTGTAATTTTATTAGATTCGTTTGTAAGGTTTTTGCTGCTTTGCAAAAATTAGTTTTGTAAATTTACATTTTTTCTTGTACAGTGTACAGATAAAATGTTAATAATCATACAGATTTCAGCAACTTTACATCTGTAGGATATCACTTTTTTTTTTTTTTTTTTTTTTTTTTTTTTACATATAAGTCTATATGATGAGCCGATACTGACGTTTTTTTGCATTCTATGATTCTATGAGCTTCGAACATAAAGAAATCTAAAGAGTGTTAAATTTCTCATAAATATGTATGCAGTATCCAAAAAATATCTTAATTGCACGTTAAAAAAATTCTGTCTTTACTTTGGAAATTGAATCAAGTCTAATTACATCGACTTTTGCATCGATTGGCCGGGTCGGTTATGTTTTCATTATTTTTTGGCATGAAACTGGAAAAGGCGTGAACAGCGAAAATACAAGCGGGGCCAGGGTGGGTCCGGACTGAACAATTAGTTTTTGAAATGGGTCGTGCTGAAATTCTTCATGGAAACTTTCACTATGGTTAAATGTGAATTTTTATTTATTTATTTATTTATTTTATCATTTGATAAGAAGTTTTTTTTTTTTTTATAGTAAAAGATAAATAACTTATGCAAATCAATTAAAAATATCAAAAGTACGAAAAATGTCCATGTTTGGCCACCAGAAATGATTTAAAAATAGCATTGAACCTAAATGTTATATGATACTAAAATAAATATAACAAAGTATGAAAATAAATAAATAAATAAATGTAGAAAGAAAATTTATTTTTGCCTTTGAACATGCCGTCTCTTTTACCTGCTTTTTAAATACTAGTCCTTTAGAATTTTAATAAAAAAGAAAAATATTACGCAAGAATATAATTTTATTTTCAATTCGAAAGTAGTAGATATTGTAATGCATTATTAAATCTTATGAGCTGTTTCAAAATCTGTGAATTTGTTTTTGCAAAAAGCTATTTAAAACGTAAAATTACATGTAACTGTGGGGTGGCAGTCAGTTCGTCGACAATCACTTCGTCGACATATCATTTCGTCGACACCACTTCGTCGACATATCATTTCGTCGACAGGTACACTTCGTCGATATATCATTTCGTCGACATGTACACTTCGTCGACATATATTTCTGATGTGTATTGCACATAAGTATTAATGTATTAATCACTAGATGGCGCTGGTTTAGGCATTTCAGTAATGAATAACCTACAAAAATAGTTAATTGTTAATATTATTTTATTTAGAATCAACACTTATTAATTAAAGCATCTAATGAAACAAAATAGATGGTTAAAAAAATTAAGCAATTGATATATCAATAACGAATGAAATATTTATAAAATTAATTAATTATTAAAGCTAATACTTAATTGCTGTACCATAGGATTAATATTTTAATTATTTTAGATTGATTATTTAAAACGGGCGATTATTTTAGATGGACTATTTTTATGCGTTTACGAATAAGAATGAAATGATGAATGTGTTGATAAATATCCAATTTGAATTTGAGAACAGCCTCTACATACTTGTGATAAAAAAGTAAAAGTTCCTTTAACCTTTGAGGAGCAAAGCACTTCTATTAATTAAATGCTGAAATTATCGAATGACACCAGAACTTAAAAGCAAATTTATTTCAAAACAGACAAATGCTTATCTTCGCGTACTTGATGAAAGAAAATTTTCATTTCAAAATTCTGGTGTCAATGTGACATTTTTCAATTAAAATTAAGTGGTATATATTTTATACCACTGCCCTTCAAGGGGTGAAATATTAAAATTTAATGTAGTATTTTTAATGAAGATATTTGTAAAACTTTTCTCAGGATACAAAGTTTATAAAACAGTAATTAAAATAAATTATTGTTTCCTATTTGAATTAATTATCAAATATTTTTTATTTTTGAGAATATCTCATACATTCTTTATATAAATACATTTAAATTATGAATGGTTCTGTTATTGATGAAAATTATTTTAAATTATTTTTTTTCCAAACCAAATTTTTAATGTGTTTTAATTAATATTTTTTTTCCGCAATGTAATTTATGTTTTTTTTTTTTGTTTTTTTTTTTTTTTTTTTTGGGGGGGGGGGGAGATAATGCATTTTTAAAACAAAAATTTGATGGAGTACTTGCTCATATACCTCCTCTTGGTGTACCCTGGAAACATTTTTTTTTGGTCTAAGGTATGGGCGACGTTAATATTTTTGTTTTATAATAATTTACACAAAATCCATGTGTTCACAAATAAAGTTATCAACGAAAGGTAAATTACATACAATGTGTAGACGAAATGCTATGTCGACGAAGTGTACCTGTCGACGAAATTAAATGTCGACTAAGTGTACCTGTCGACGAAATGTTATGTCGACGAAGTGTACCTGTCGACGAAATGTTATGTCGACGAAGTGTACCTGTCGACGAAATGTTATGTCGACTAAGTGTACCTGTCGACGAAGTGGTGTCGACGAAATGATATGTCGACGAAGTGATTGTCGACGAAGTGTACCACTCCCGTAACTGTGTATATATTACTTAAAAGGTGCATAATAAAACATATAAAAACTTAAAAGTACATTTAAAGTGCTTTTAAAAAAGTTCAGAACGTTTGCGACCGTCGCTTACGCGGTCTTCGTCAATGAGCTCAACTGATAACTATCCTCACTGACGAAGATCGCGTAAGCGACGGTCGCAAACGTTCTGAAGTTCTTTAAAAGTACTTTAAATGTATTTTTAAGTTTTTATATGTTTTATTATGGACCTTTTAAGTAATATATATACAGTTACATGTATTTTTACGTTTTAAATTAGTTAACAAGATGAATTCTACACTGATTTTGTTCTTAACTCCAATTGTATTTGAAATCGATGCTGAAAAGCACTTCATTTTACATAAAATTCAAATAAAGCGTTGGATCTGATTTTAATTTCTTCCTCAAACATTATTTTAAGATGTTGAACCCTGACAGGAAGAACCAACTCAGGATGCATGTCTTCGAAGCACGTCAGACGGGCCCATTTCGAGGGATATTAATTGTCCCTTCTCAATATAAATAAGGATAATTATCAATGGAGTCAATGGAGCAAGTTCACAATGGACGACACAGATCTTTCTTCGAAAAGGGATAATTCCTGCATTGTAAGTCGCTCATTTAAATTCATTCCTTTAGTCCGCTTTTTTAGTAGCATGTGAAGCATTGAGTAATTTCTTTTAGGGGGACACAGTATATTTTAAACTACTTTTTCAATTTTGAATAATACTGTAATATCTGAAGTGACATTATATTTAATAATAAAAAGCAAATATATATTTTTATTGTAAAACACAGTAATTAACTAAAATTTATTTTTTCGATTAACTTTGTTATTAACCCCTACTACTTTTTTAAGGTTTTTATCAAACACATGTTTTTTATATAAAACTGAATTCACATAAATGTTTAATGAATTTTATTTATTTTTTAATTTAGACAATATTTAGTTACATTTTAGGGTACTTTTCAGTTAACCGGGCGCCAGTAATATACATATATTTATATATGTATGGATATAATGTATATATATACATACATATATATGTATGCACATATATGAGTGTATATACACATATGTATATGTGCGCATAGACATGTGCTAATAGCGCAGGAGCTCGGCTAACCGAAAAGTACCCATTTTAGTAAACAATTGTGTTTATGTCAAACCATGTGTAACGGAATCTATGCAATTTTTTTCAGGGTTTTTTTTTCTAACAATATATTAGCAAACCACTCAATAATAAGTGAGGTAATGTTAAAAATCACTAATCATCGGAAAAGTAAAATTCGGAAAATTGTCTCATTTGTCATTATTTATATTATTTTCTTACAATATATGTCATGCAAAAATATATATGCGTTTAATATACGCTTAGTACAAAAATTTAAAAACAGCCAGCAGTATGTGTAAGCCCCTCATTTTTCATTTTCGAGACATTTCTGGAAATTAAGAGCAAGCTTAATTTTCTCTAAGCTGTATTTGTTTCTTTCCTTTTATTATTACATGCGTCTGCAATTTTTTCAGATGGGCAAATTAATTGAAACTGCCATGGTTAAATCACACACTGACTTTTATCCATGGGGGAAATAATAAAATTCGCTATGCCCTTGTGTTTGTTCATTGGTGATCTAAATTAACCGAGAATTGCTGATTGCGTATTTATTCCTTATTATTAAAGATACATCTTTGAAATTTCTCCAATAAGTTTTTAAAATATATTATTTATACGTTAAGCCCATAATAATAATAATAAACCATATTTTGATTATTTTCAATGTACTGTCTCCACTTAAATATGAGTACTAAGCTAGAAACTAAAATAAAAGCTAACTCTTATGTAACAATAATGAAAATTGTCATAAATTTTACTCAAATTATTAGATTAGGAATAATTAGGGTTCTCAAATTATTTAGATTAGGAGTGTAAATTTTTAAAAGAGAAAAAAATGCCAAAAAAGAATTTTTTAATCTTCAGATGAATATAACATGATCAGATGAGTAGTAATAAAAATTACATTGTATATTACTTTATATTATTTTGAGTAGCATTTTTACAGCATAAAACTCTATACATCGATGCCTTTTTTTATAGGTAAAGAAATGAAAAATCATGGCTGAAATGTTGGCAAATAGGTATATCCATATAGAGAAAATCGTAAAATTTTAATGTTATGTTTTATAAATAATAAACGCCTTTCGCCTTAATTCCAATAAGATAAGAATAAAGTGCATGTGATAATTATAAATAAATGTATTTATTTATGTATTTCTTTCATCGAACTATTTCTAAAACATCCAATCTATGTTTTGTGTGCATGAAAAATAAAATTACCTCTTTATAAAAGTTTAAAGTGCAACTACCTCAAAATCTACAGAGAACTTTCATTCAACTTATTAAAACTTCGTTAACTCATTACAATGATTTCTTAAAATTAGTAATTAGTATTGGTAGTTGCTATATCTTATCTCATTGACAAGACTAACACGGTACTTTAAAGAATTAGCTTAACCAAATTTATTTTGCTAATCTAAAATTTATAACCTCTTTCACTAATAAATGATGTAACATTTACACACTGGCGTTGTTTTAAGTAAATGATCCCGACTTTTTGTTATGCTAAATTCATTGTTTATTACATAATAGATACAAAATAACGACTACTTTGAGCTAAAGGTCTGAACCATACAAAGTATAATCTCATATAGCTCCGAATAAAATAAGCTCGAAACAAACTACATTTCTCACGCCATCTCCCTGAAGATAGACTGAATGCCAACCACACCCAAAACCTCTCCACCCTCCTGACATGTGTAGGCGAAACTGTACGTATTAG
Organism: Maratus speculifer; assembly: GCA_964019185.1. Taxonomy (NCBI): domain Eukaryota; kingdom Metazoa; phylum Arthropoda; class Arachnida; order Araneae; family Salticidae; genus Maratus; species Maratus speculifer. Next base: position 147,823,211 of record OZ025296.1, read on the forward strand.
AAAAAGATTTAATTAGAATGTTAACAACCATTTTATAAAAGTAGATAAGGTGCTTTATCTCTGACCATTTTGAACTGTGTGAATATTTCCCAACCCCATTTTTAGATAATAAAAAAAAAAGATTGTTTATTTATTTGTATATATTTTCAGAAGTTGAAATACCGTTTAATGTTGTTGTTGTTGTTTTCTAGCAGAAAAAAAAAGTTTATTTAAGGTTAAAAATTCTTTTTTTTACTAATTCAGGCGTGCTATGAATAGGGCATGTATTTTCAATGAGTATTATATTGCCTTTAAGGCTCATGTCCCTGCAAGCAAAAACACTCGCGAGTTAATGCTATTCCTATGAGGAGGTTATTTTCTAATAATTCGTTTGTATTTCGATAGTTTTATTTTTATTTATTTTCATTTTATTTTATTTTATTTTTCATTTGCATTTGCGTTTGATAGCTGAGGCCCCTCTCTACATCGTTCGTTTTCTGCTCTTTTTTTTTTTTTTTCTTTGTTTCTGTTGCACTTTTTTCACCCACTTGGAAAACTTACGTCTCTTATAAATAATTTACCGATTGAAAAATCGTGTCTCAAATTAATCTAGAAACTTTTCTTCTTGCATGAATTAGAACTGAAGTGATAGCCATCATTATTTTTATTATTATTTTATTTGTTGTTTTATTTTAAAAATTTAGTTTTGATGGACTGTACCTTATGTAAAAAAATCAAACACACATTTGAATTGTTACATTACAGGCTGTAGGCTGTTTTAAAGAAATATCACTAAAATGCTCTTTAAATCCCTCAATTTTTCAAGAAATGTGATATTAATAATTAATATTTTATACAACTTTGATTTTATTAAATAGTTCATTTCAAAATTCTCTCAAAATATTTAAACAGTCTTTTTTTTTTTTTTTTTTTTTTTTTTCAGAAAAGAAGTTTTGAACATAGTCACTTTAAATCATTCGAAATTTTTAGAATAAGGTCAGGAGGGATAATTATGACCACATTTACATTTTCAACATTGGTATTTAGTTTTACGTGTTTCTATTTGAAAAAGTGATGTTTTTAGTACAATGGAAGTAACTTTGAGCCTTTAAGACCACTTCTTAAATGTTTTAATTCTCATTGCACTTCTTCCTTTAAAGTTAATGGATGGTTATAATTACCCCATCAGAAACTCATAATCACAAAAGTTTAGGGCGATTAAGACCACTAGTGGGGAAATTATGACCACTATATTTTCTCTTTATACGTGCCTACACACATTTGTTTGGAATAATTAAGACCATTTAGAACTCCAAACTGACAAATCCGTTTATTAAAAATTTTGGTAACTTTGTTTCAAATTGCTATTTGGATCTCAAAAATGCTTCAGAAACAGAGAACGTCTAAAAAACGTCATAAAGAACGTCTAAAATGAAAAATACATTATGAGGTTAATATTTTAGCTTGAAATAAAGTTTTACCATACCCAATTTTCTCCATTATAGGGGTGGACATAATTACCCCTTGGTTATAATTACCCCTACCTGACCTACCTGTTCACTATATAAGAAATTTTCTAACTAAATTAGAAAAAATTTCAATACAACTAAACAATGCCGTCTCCAACCTTGATTCCAATCCAAAGCTCGTTCCGGCTCCGATTTCAGAGCAATTTCTTCAACAATTAAAGCGATTAAACAGAATCGCGTCATTGTTTGGCGTAGCTGGTGAGAATACTCAATGAGAATTGATCTTTAGTATGGGTGTCAACATTATCACGAGATTCGTGTTTTGATATTTACTCATAAATATTCAGTAACATTTTTAATGCTATTGTATTTTATGTTTCACGGTCTATAATGTGCATTAATATGTCAAATAAGGTTATGTTTTGTCACAGTGACTTATTTATTGAATATTCAATTTTTCACAGTAATGAACTAGAAAATTAGACAAAAATGGCTAATATTAGCCAAATTAAAGGGGGTATCGATGTAAAACCGATCTATGTTATTTGTATAGATATATATACACATAATCCAATGAAATTCTATGGTTATTTTTGTTTCCAATTACTACCTTTTCCAGTGTTCAATTAAAAAACAAAATTTACTGTTATAGGCTTTTGTATGCGTTGTCTGTCAATGGATCATTACCGATTCCAAAACTTTTAAATGTAGTTTTAATAATTAATTTTTTATTATATTTATTTATTCCTTTTTTTTTTTTTTTTTTTTTTTTTTTTTTTTTTTTTTTTTTTGAACGAGAGGGCATTGTGAAAAAGCTAATAAGTAATCTATCATAAATGAGACGTATAATCGGTCAAAAAGGAGAAGACGCCTCGTCTATATTATAAAGACCAAACGTATCTATGCGTAATGCATACGTCTATTTTCGAATGGCAACACTGAATTTTGAAATAAGATTACGGTTTTGCAATTTTTCTTCTGCAAATTTTTAAACTTATTAAGATTTCACATTTTCAGTTTTTACACCGTCATATAGGGGGGGAAATGTACCTTTAAATGAAGTGTGTTTGAAAACTGTACCTTTATTTTTAAAATGTTAAAAAAGCAAGAATATGACTGTTTTTTTGTTTGTTTTTTTTTTTTTTTTTTTTTTTTTTTTTTTTTTTTTTTTTTTTTTTTGCCATTTTTCATAAAAAGTGAAAAAAAAATTAAAATACGTGCTACATAAGAATATCATCTGTTGTAAAACCCGAAGAATTTTGGTTTTATTTCGTTTTTATTTATCTATTAAATATCTTTTTTTAGTTTATTACAAACTTACTTTACACTTATACAACACTTTCTCTGTATAAAAATGTATTTTAAAGAATAATTGTGTGACTTACTTTCTTCGCTTTCATTTAATTCGTATCTCATTTAAATCGTATCAAATAGATGAAAGAATGCAAATTTATTAATCCGTGTGTAAAATCATATTCCAAATTTTGAAGAAATATAAATGAATGATTTCCTATAAAACATGAAGCTATTATAAACAAACAAATGAACGCATAAGAGTCATTAGATACCCAATTTCCTTCTTGAATGACAACAATGCTTTTTTGCTCGGTTTGTGTATTATCCTGACACAATGACGTCATATGTAATACTTTTATATAAGTGTTGCTTAAGAATGGTTCATAAAACAGGAATTCTTTACAAGATGCAAATAATCTCATTTTATATAAAAAAAAGCATGCATTTTAATTCTTAAAACTGAAATATGTTTTGTAGGAGTGCTTCATTTTAACTTTAGCTGCTTTGAAATACCTCACAGAATGAAAATGCGAAAATAATTCGGAAATAATAATTCGAATATTTGAAAATAACGTAATTGAAATCACATGCTCATAAAGCGCAAATGTTTTACAAAAATTTAGAGTATCTTTATTAAAGAAAGGTGACATACAGTGTATATGGAATGATCAGAAGTCCTTGTCCAAAAAATAGCGATTTATGTTACAAAATTGACTGATTCTCGACTAGATGAATTCACTTCGCCGAATGAGACAAGGAAGTTAAAAGATCATGGTAATAATTAAAGTTCGAGACTATAAAAATTCCATTTTACCCAATATGACGTCACAGAAATATTGTCTATTGTATTTATAGCATGCAGACTATTTCAGAAAATTTTCTTTACGCTTAAAATAATATAAATTGTTTGCTATATATTTCCAGATAATAATAAACGAGACTTGAAGTTTTGAATTAAAATTATTTTTAAATTATTCAGTTAAAATACCAATTTTTTTAAAAAGATGAATAGAGATATGAAACGTGCATATATGTAAATTTTAAGATGATGAAAATGATGTTGGCTTAGATTTCAAGAGGAAAAAATTTCATAATTAAGTCAAATTGGTATACATTTTGCTTTTTTTTTTTAAATACTAAGCATTAATAACTTTATCATGATGACAGATCTTTACTACATTTTTCTACTTACATATACAATTCAAATTTGAGTTTAATAATTTCAACAGCTGAGTTTTATAGAAATAGCAATTTGTTAACTTTAGTTTGAATATCATTTGTATAAGACTTTTCAATATAAGGTACATTTTTTATTGTGAGTAATTTTTGAGATTTTTTCTAATCCAATGAAATAGTTCCTTCTTAAACATTTTCTATCGTCGAAATTCGACGGGTTCTGCCTTGTTCATTTAAATTCAAAATTCTTATAGAAAAAAAAAAACTAAAATAGCCATTCGACCAGAAACCAACTTTTTACATTTTGTATTAAAAAATAGTTTAGAAGATCCTTTTCATACTAAAAATTTCACAAAACTCAACTATTTCAGTACTAACATTTTATTTTGACATTTTATTTAGCTTTTTCGGTAACTTTTACAAACTTTATTTAAACCCAAATCTGAAACTTCCGTTCCGAAGAATCCGTAGCCCCGAGAGAAAAGGGAGCAATTGTGCCCATTCTCTAAATTCATTATTGATCATGTTATCAAATGAAAGTGGTTTGCAATAAAAAATATGATGATATCACACCCAAATAAAAGCAAAAAAAAAGTTATTGATAACCCTATAAAATTAAGATATGTGTAAAGCCTTTCGAAAGAAATTTGTCTTTCTTCGTCAGGATAAAAAAAAAAAACTCCGTCTCCCTATATAGGTGCACAAGTATGATTTTTAGGTGCGTTCGTAATTATGTAACTACGTAGCACCTATAGTCGTCGTTAAGTACATTCGTCTGTCCACCCGTCCGTCCGCATATAACAGAGTAAAAACTATCTAACCGAATCATTTGAAATTTAAAATATACAATTGTTGCATAATTTTGTCTAGTCATTTCAAATTTTATGTAAATCGGATGCATAGTTTAATTACAGGGACAATCAAAAGTATTCCGTTACAATGCGGCCAATGAGAAAAAAGAGTTTCAAGTTACACTCTTTCGAACATAATAAAATAGGTATATATCTATGAAGTAATATACTAAATTATACATTCTGTACAATCTGTGGTGCAAAGAATATTTGTTATTCATTTACAGGGCTACACAGATTTATTTAATTACATAATGGTATAGCGGGAATCATTGTTTGGGTCACGTTTTAATAACATTAAACTATTTCATGTTTTATGAAATGATATACGTTGCTGAGGTTTACTACAAGTTATTTCATGTATAGTAGAAAGCAGATAGCACTTACAGGAATACACAAAAAATTTCAGATACTCTATTGTATCCGAAGTACTGCGTACTATTACACCGTGATCTGAATATTTTTAGAACTTCCTTATAGTACGAACGCACCCTCCTTTGCTACGCTTGACGTGCAATTTCCAATTTGTTTCTCCTGTTTTTAAATGATAGCCTTTACGGAAAAAAAAAAAAAAAAAAAAAAAAAAAAAAAAAAAAAAAAAAAACAAGCTCTTTAGAAAAGCCTTTCACTTCTCTCTGTTTTGTGGTATTATTAAGAATTTATTTTGGCTTTATCTAATGTGCGTAATGGCTGTGTAAAATTCTGACACAGGACTACACAAAGCAATTACTCGTATTATCTATTACTTCTATGGTCGACTCGCCTTTTCAGTTCCGAATCTAAAATATTAATGCAAATACTTATTCATTGGTTATTTACAAACAAAATGACATACATAACAAAAAAAAAATTTAATTTATAATTTTTACTTTTTTAATTATTAATTTTTTTTTTATTTGTTCCTTTAGGCGTTTTGTAATATAGGTTCAAAAATATGGATGTAAAACTACAAACACTCTTAAAACACCGATTTAATTACTATTAATCTAAAGTAACGCAATTACAAATTTAAGAGCTTTAAATAACTAAATAATCTACAGATCTTCAAAAAAATTAATGAAAAATATTTATATTAAATACTAATGAAAATTTATCACTTTCTTGGTTACATTGTTTTTTGGGCATTTTGGGGAATTTTGCAAACTCTGATGGAAATAACCTTTATTTTATGAAGGATTCAATTTAGATGCAGTTATTTATTCGATTGCTTTCAACGCAAAAAACATTCAGATATTAAAAAATGATAGAAAAAAATCGGACATTTTAGTTTGTATAAGGAAAGGAACATAGGTCCCCGAATGGGGACCGAGGGACCGAAGATGTTTAGATTTAAGATAGTTATTCATGTTATTTGACGATTTTATTTCCGACCAATCCCCTGAATATCAGTATGATATTTTTATTGAAATATAAATTTATAATTACTTCTTCGTACTCCAGAAATTGTCCATCAAAAAAATAAATATAAATTCGTTATCGTAAATTCATGTAGAAACTATATTTGAAATTTCTCCTATAACCTTCATAAGGGACACACATTCTATTTGCTTTGCTACCAGATCGTAATTACATGTTAATTGGGTTCATGTTTTACCGACAAAACGCCATTCATCGAATACGAAAACGTTCTTATGAATGGGTTGCAGCAATGGGTAGGCACGAGGAGAAATTTCCATGAAGTATGAAACCTATGTTCACATTTACAAACAATTGTTAAATATTATTTGTAGCAGCGTAACATAAAAGGATTAGTGACCTTGTTATTGTACATATCTGTGCTTAGAAAGCAAACTGCGGGACTTATGAAACGTCCTTCGTGTAAACCATGAATAGGTGCGTAAATAAAACGTTCTCCTTAATTGGATTTAATGGTATTTAGTTCTTTTGAGCTCCGAAATTCGATACCCCCATCAAAGAGTTTATTGTCAAAGAGCAGAACAATAAAATGCAGATTACTACTTGTAATTTCTAGAGAAAATTGTAAGTATTCAGTAAATATTCACCTTGATATTTTGAAAAAACATTACCGTGGTTAATTATCCGCATCATGCATCTATTTATCTTTTGTAGCGTTCAAAGTCTAATAATTTCTGTTAATATATTACACGTTTTTTTTTTTTCAGTTATATAGCTCAAATGGAAAGCAACAGAAAAAATATACATTATGAATTCAACAAAGCATTTTTTCCCTGCACTGTTAAAACCTTGGTAATACTTCTGGCGAATATGATTTATTGACGCCCCAAGATTCCATTTTATATTAGAACGTTATTATTTTTATTTTACGTCTGTTATAATTCCGTTTTATGTCATTTGCAAAAACAGGGGAGAAAATATGGCTATGAAAATTGGTTTTCTCTTAATATAATATTATCTTTAATCCTCTACAACCAAATGCGTTCACGTGAATTCATATATTTGAAGTTTATGATTTTACCTATCAAATCATCCGATTTTAAAGGGCTGTGCGGGCTGATAACGGTGTTTCTTATATTGTACATTCCAACACACAAGGATAACTCTAGAGTATCTCAAGTATATATCAACAAGAGAAAAAAATCAGAGTCAAGCATAAATAATGAAGCACTTTCCAACACTTTCAGAATAATGTATCAAAACTGTACCCTCTAAAATATTAAAATATTGCGTCTCATTTCACCATATGAAAATGTATAACGCATTTCAAAACCAAATTTCGGCTCTTCCTATCTAAAATAGAAAAAATATCCTAATTTTATAGCAGCCCCGAATATAATATAGAGATTTGTATCTATTAACAACATGCATTCCAAAATTTATTTCGTTTAAGAGGCACATAAATTTTAGTAGAAAGTTCCTCTTCAGCAATTTCCTTTGTTAGAAGAATGATATGTGAATACTTTTGTGCAGCCCTGTATATGAGGTATAGAATTTATATGTAAAGAGTACTATGCAAAAAACTAATTAATTTTAAAAGCGCATACCGAATTTTAAAATGTACTCTCCAGTAATTATTACAAAAAACATCCTGTAATCGATTTATTTTGTGTATACCTGTAAATTAATAAAATTTTTTATTAATGCTTTGTTTTAACATGATCGTAGTGAAATTCAGTGATTTATATCAGTTTCAATGTATTTGAAATAGCGTAATGTCATTAAAATACCCTCCAAACGAATTTTCCTCTTATACCTTAATGTAATCGAATTCTTTTGAGTGTCTCTCTAAAGAAACCATTAACTCTTTCAGCTCTGGGGTGTAAATTTCTTCAAAATTCCAAATGTCACATTGGCACCAGTATTTTGCAAAGAAAAAAAAACGGTTAAGGATAAACACGAAAAAAAAAATGCATTAAACCTTTTTGAAGTAAATTTGGTCAAATTTTCTGGTGTCATTGTGACGTTTCGGAATTAAAATTATGTGGTAGAAAATTCTACCAGCAGAGCTCAAGGAGTTAATCGTACGTACTCCATATGCAATACCAAATATGCTTTGTTGACCCTATAAATAAACTTCATCAATTGCGTGAAGATCCGACCATATTTAAGGTAGTTAGCACGTGGATAGACGGATAGGCAAACCGAATGCATAAACACTTTTCAACTTTATTGGAAAGTGCTAAAAACTGTAAATACATTAAAAACCCACAAAAAGGAACACCTTTATGACGGAGTCTTGCTTTAAAACGTCAATTGAGATGATCCCCACGAAAGAAATATGCAATGCCTGCCAGAACAAAAACTTGCCTAATTTTTTTTTCGTTTTAGTGATTCAGTTTCCACAAAATTTTACTGTTTTTTTTTTTAATGTAAAAGTTATATGAAGCTTTTGCACTAAAATGATCTGCAAGGATCTATTCCACTCCAACAAAAAGACTGGAATGGAGTCGACGCGACGGAAGGATTGATTTTGTTGCTTTCGAATTGCTGCTTCGGAAGGATTGTCGCCTAGACCAGCAATTTCACTATAAAATAAATTAAATATAAACCACACAGAAATAAGTAAAACACTTTTAAATAAAAATTTGGATGTAAAATATATTTATAAAGCCTGAGCAAAATATCCGGATGTTCTTTTGTTAAAGGTGGATCATATAGACTTCTTAATGAGAAAATTAATAGAGAGCGGTGGCTTTCAGTAACTTTTACCATGGCGATTAAATTTAATATTTCCAGTTAAATAATTTCTCACTTTATTGGGGGTACAGAAGACATTTTTCTTTGAAATTGTAAAATTAATTGTTAAAAATAGCTATGGGGAAAAGATTATTTTTTTTTTACTTTATTGAGGGTACAGAAGACATTTTTCTTTGAAATTGTAAAATTAATTGTTAATAATAGCTCTGAGGAAAAGATTAATAAACGGAAAAACTTTAGAAACGTTTCCACTGTTACCCTAAACAAACATGACTTTAAATGCAACTTTAATAATTTTAGTATGCAGCTTTAATTTCTCTTTTTAGTTACTTTCATTTGTGATTGTTCGAGAAGTACTATCTTGAGCCAATATTTTGAATTAAGTAATAACACATTTTTTTTAATACGAGGGTTGCTATTTATATTTCTGGCCTAGTAATGAAAATACAATCATTTATGATTATTATTGAATGTATTGTTTTTCAAAGTATTTTCCATGAATATCGATATACAGTAGAACCCGCTAATTCGGACCCCGTTGATCCGGATCTCCGGATAATTCGGATTGGTTTGGCAATTTTTTTTTCAAGTTTGAGAAGCGATTGGCTAATTTCCATAACATTAACTTGTTTCATCGTCGTATTCTGAATAAAAAAACTATTTTCTGAAATCTTTTCGAAAGAATTAAGCTAAGTGAACATTTTTACTGTCTGTAAATATTCAATAAGTTTAACATAAAGGTGATTTTCTGTAAGTATGTTTTACTTTATTTCATTTTTTTCTAATTCTCCGGATAATCCGGATTGGGTCCGGTCCCATTTAATCCGAATTATTGGAGTTTTACTGTACTTTTACATCTGTTTGAACCAATTTTCGAAGCCCTGTTTTTACTCATATGGAGTTAACTCAAAACATGCGTTTTGAACGCAACAACCGCTTGTTCGGGCGTCGAAAATCCTTATCCACATAATTTATTTTTGATGTGTGGGAATAAAAAAATGCGATTGGGTGACAAATCAGGGCTTTATGGCTAATGACCCATCAATTCGATGTTTTGGCTTTTCAGAAATTCCTTTGTTTGAGCCCATGTGCGAGAGCTCGCATTGACATGATAAAAAATATTCGCCTGTTATTCTGCTTCTTCGAATTTCTCCGCAGACTTCTGGCAAATAAATGGTCGAGTACGATTCAGAACTGACTGTCTTGCTTTCCTCTAGTGCCAGTATCGCCGCGTGACCGCTAATGTCGAAGAAACAGGCAACCATTTCCTTCGATATGCTTCTTCCTCGAACAACTTTTGTTAGATTTAGCTCATCTTGGAAAACCCATACAGTCGATTGCTGTTTTGTTTCCGGCTCATATGCATAGATCTACAATCATCACCTGTGTAGATGTTATACACAACTTTTGATGAACTTTGAACGTATTTGTTTAACATTTCCTTGTCCCAATTGACACAAGCTTTCTTTTGAGAGTTTGCTAGATTATACGGGCTCCAAAACGAACAAATATTTTTTCTACCAAATATTCAGGTAATATCTTATTGATACCTGTCATACTAATGTCCAAAGATTTCTCTATCTCACGGTTTGTCACATGATGATTTTGCTTTATCAGTTCAGACACAGCATCGCTATTTTCTGGCACAAGAACCGATTTTGGTAGACCTTCAAGGAATGTGTCCTGGAGCTAACACAGAACACGAATTAATTTGTTATACCAGTTTTTTACAGTACTTTAGGATAGTGTTTTATCGTTGTATACAAATTAAGTTCATGCAAATACTCTTGTCTTAACAATCCGGATCGAAAGTTATGAAAAATGATCGTACGAAAATGTTGACGAGTCAATTTCGTTTTTTGCACAAGATGAATTTTTCAATTTACTGCAAATAACACAAATTAAGCTAAAATGACAAATCGTTCGGAAGAATGTATCTAGAGGTCTGCACGGGCCGAAATTTCCAGGCCCGGGCCCGGCCCGAACGAAAGACATATTGGCCCGACGCGGCCCGGCCCGAAAGTTAAAAATTCGGCCCGAGCCCGGCCCGGCCCGAACGAAAAAAATAATGGCCCGACCCGGCCCGGCCCGAAAGTTAAAATTTCGGCCCGAGCTCGGCCCAGTCCGTAAAAAAGTTTAAAATTCGGCCCGAACCCGACCCGGCTCGAGTGAATGTCTACAGAACATTGATCTTTAATCTTATGGAAGAGTTCTGACCAAAAAAAATTATATTAGTCTTTTTTTTTCCATGTTTATAATCTCCATTTATGCAGAAGTGCTGTAGGCTGCGATATTTATGCTTTTAAATGAATCTTTCTTTGTTGTATGTAAATGTATTAGTTATCACTAGTATTATTAATCCATATTCCCTGTAATGGAGACAAAAAATCGAGAAGCGGTATATGGTAATATTTCCAAAGACGAAATCGCTTTGGAACGAAAAAAAATGCATTCCCTTCTTAACAGATGTAAATGTTTAATGTATTTTTTTCTCCCGTATTGTTGTATTCATTTTGCATGGATGAACATTTTAAAAGAAAATTTCAGTTTTCAGTTTAAAAAAAAATTCCGTCATAATCATGTTTTTTTTTTTTTTTTTTTTTTTTTTTTTTTTTTTTTGTGTGTGTGTGTGTGTGTATGTGTGTGTGTGTGTGTGTGTGTTTAATTCTATTTTAAAAAGCCTAGTAATCTACGATTCTTTAAAAGGAATAAATTCTAATGTTTAATTGTAGAATAATGACGGCTTAAAAGTATATGCTTTTTTTGCAGAAATTTTTGGACAAAGCCAAATATTACTGATTTATAAAAAGTCGAGAAAAGGATTTTCATATAGGAAGATTCAATAGGAACTGACTATTTTGGTCCATGAAAACTAGGAAGAATGGAATCAGTATCAGCTTCGTACGAAAAAAAAAGTTAGGCCCAGCCCGATACTTCAGCAAAAAAATTAAGGCCCGAGCCCAGCCCGGCCCGAAAAGATTAGTGACTAGGCCCGGCCCGGCCCGAAAGGATTAGTGACTAGGCCCGGCCCGAGTCTTCAGAAGTAAGACCCGAGCCCGGCCCGGCCCGGCCCGAATACCACTATTGAAAATCGGCCCGAGCACGGCCCGCGGGCCGGGCATGCAGATCTCTAAATGTATCGTTAAAAATATCAAGTTTTCAATTGAAATCATCAACGTTAGCCTAATAACACTCTTTATTGCCAAGGTCAGAAACATAAATAGCAGCCCTCATAATAGCATGTTGAAATTACACTGTAAAAGAAAAATCAGTTAAATTTACGGCAAAAACTGATAGCAACAATGTTGCCAGCAGTTTTTTGCTGTAAAAATTTCTGGCAATACAGCTGCACCTTAAATTTAACAATTTTTTTTTTAAGTGTAAAAGTTATTTTGTTATAAATCTTACAAAAGATATTTTCTGATTTAAAATAAAAAGTTATAGTGAATACTGTATCACAAGGGAATGAAATAAAAGGAGTTTTAGACTCTTATCAACAGTCATTGTATATTACGTCTACCATTGACACTACGAAATTTTCCGTTTAAAGCAGGATTCCACTATAGCTTCCATTTTCACAGGTTTTACAATATATGAATTCCGATACATTTAATTCTAAAAATTATATGTTACACAAATGTTATTAGATTAAATATACAGAGTGATTATAAATGAATATTGCAGCTTTACTGGGCTATTAATACAAAACAAAAGGGAAAAGTACAACTTTGCTGTTAGTTGGAAATCAAAAATAACAGTTGAAAGTTTAAAATCAACCAATTCAGTGTGACTCACTCCCAAAACACGAGCGAAATTGTGGCGGTACGGTAACTCATCTGCACTTTTCTCCCCATGATACTTTTTTCTTTGGGGGCCTTATCAAAATTCATGTGTTTGTTTGACAGTTACCAATTGTCGTTGATGAACTTAGGACAAGGAACAAGGAACAAGACACCCGGCCGGGACACCAACCGTTAGATTTATGCACTAAATGTCCCGGCGGGAAAACCCTATCCACGAACCAGCACCACCATCTCTCCCGGGACAAGCCCAGAAATGTGTCATATATTAAAATAAAAAGAACAGAATATTGCTATCTGGAATAACAATAAAATGACACACAAAAATTGCCTTACATAAAAAACAAAGTAGAATTACAAGAGCTGACGGTTTATAGGTAACCACCAACTAAGAAATAAAAACAAAACAAAACAAAAATAATAATAACAATAATAAGATTTAACACTGGTCAATATAAAACTATTAACAATAATCAATAACATTAAAGAAAAAAAATATAATACAAAACAAGATAATAGTTAAAAGATGCCAATGCACAAAAACTACTGACAGAATATAGAATGCCATTAACTTGAAAAAAAAAAAAAAAAAAAAAAAAAAAAAAAAAAAACTTAGGAGACGTATATCGTAACCTCTTCAGTCCCTGAGTACTCAAATGGGTACATCAGTTTTGTCCCATTTTATTAATGATACTCAAATACAAATGAAATTTCGATGTAAGAATAATATGTTTCGAATTCTAAGATTCGAGTTAATGAAAATAAAACAAAAATCTAGTTCTGAAATCAAACGAGAGAAGAAATAATTCAGTAATAATTAAAAATACTGTAATAATCGCCAGTAGCGAAGAGATTAAAGAGTTACACCAAACAAGCTAAATAAAGTGTGAGAGGAATTATCGTACAACCACGATATCGTTCGTGTTTCAGCCGGGGCTCGCATTGAACACTGTGTTGACTTTAAACTTTCAACTGTTATTTTTCATTTTCAACTGACAACAGGATTTTACTTTTTATTATTTTCTTTTAATAGCCCAGTACAGTTGAGATGCTCATTTATATTCACCCTGTATATTGATGAACTTAGGACACGTATATTTCAAAGAGTCACACTGGGCATGCTAAATAACGTGTGGGATGAGTTATCATAAAACCTCAATACCGTTCGTGTTTCTGCTGGGTCTCACTTTGAACACTGTGCTGAATCTAAACTTTCAACTGTTATTTTTCATTTTCAGCTAATATCAGGATTTTACTTTTTCTTGTTTTCTTTTAACAGCCCTGTACAGTTGGGATATTCATTTATAATACCCTTATACTGATACGTAAAAGTTATGAAACATTGATCTAAAGATACAAAATATGAGTAAATTAAGTTCATCTTAAAATTTTTCAGTTCCAGTAAATTCTTGTCCTATTTTTCGTATATTACCCTATAGACTTTAAGAACTACATAAAATATTTGGTTTTAAAAGTTAATACTTTAAAAAAATCAAAACTGTCCCTATCGAATACTTTCTTTTAAATACGCTTTACCAGAAATTTTCATCCCTGAATCCTCAGTATGACTGGCAATTATATTATTATAACATAATTTTTTAAACTAGTATTTCAATGTAATAGATGAGTTATAATGTCAGTTATTAACCTATTAATCAAATTCTTTCACAGTCAGTCAAATTAATTTTTTTTTCTTTTTAAGATCAAATATGACAATTATAGATGAAAGGCTATATTTTTTCTCAAGTGAAACATTCTCTTTAGAAATCGTAAAAAAAAAACAAAATTATCATGTTTTTGAGATTTACATATCTTGACATTGCACATAAATATTAATATTACTAACGTATTCGCTCCATTACAGTACTGTAAAGAAACGTACACACATAAAATATTATGACATATTTCAGAAGATTCCGGAGTCGTAAAGCGAAACATAATTAATAGATCACGGTTGACTTTTCTTTTTGCAGTTCATGTTACAATCATAAACAGTTTTTTTTTTCTACATTTTCGGTGCAATACAATGAATTAAGAAATCTTAGGTTCAACAGCCCAGCAAATATTCCTAATTATAGTCCATGTTAAAATATCCATATATTTTGGGAAAACCACTTTCCCTTCTTCTTATACCCTAAACTTTAAGTGCAAACGTTTAACGCTTGTATCTATTATAGTATAAAATCAGAAACAGCAAAACAAAGAAAGCCGGATACGCCTCTACACGAACATTCCGATTCCCCGTTTGCACAAAAACGAGTCTTGTCCTCAACTTTTCTTGAATTACACCCTAAACGTGACTTAAACCTTTTATTTCTGTACATATTACGCAAAATGGCAGTGAACACCATTTACCCCTCTCTCTTCATTTTTTTTATTTTTATTTTTATTTTATTTTATTTTATTTTATTTTATTTTATTTTATTTTATTTTTTTGCCTCTTGCCTTAAATTATAGAGTTTAACGAAATGTGCTACCGTGACGTTCTTCTCCTCTCTAGAAGCAACTTGGGGTCACCCCAGAACAATTTGTCGAAAGCAAGTTACGGATGTTGATGTTGGTGGGCCATACTCAACATCGTCATTATCTACTCATTAGTAACATGAACGTGGATTCGTTTAGTTAAAGGTTTTTAAAAAGTAAGAAATAAAAAAAGTAAAAGTTCGTCCAAAAGCAAATAAACTAGATTCATTTCTGAAATGAATTCTGTTCTTGTCATCGCTTAAAAGAACATTGTTTAATCTGAATTATGCTTAACGAGTAACATGAATATTTTTGCATTACAATAAATCAAACGTTACACTCTGTTAGCTTACTGACAGTTTAATAATAATAAACCACACCAGAGTTAAAGGGGAAAAAAATAAAAGTAAAGTAAATTTCGTGTTTAATTTTTTTTTTCTCCTCCAAATACATTAAGAGTTCAAGACAGAAGTTTTGGTAGAAAGGGAATTCGCCGTGTTTCATCTTTCAAGGTATTTAATTAATTATATCAAAGAATTGAAAATTAAAGGTCTATACAAGTATTCTACAAACAAACATATAGTAATAAAATCCCCTCCTTTAATGTACAATCAGTCCAACTGGAGTGATAAAATAGCCAAAACCAGGAATCGAATCTGGGTTGCGTACTAGTCTATAGTTCTAATCATTGAGCCATTCCGGGCAATACCTGGACCTGCTGTTTTCCACTTATAAACCATGTTGAGTAAAAGTCTTCAGCCATCTATCAAAAAGCCATGTACGACCAGTGGCGTAGGAACTTTGAAAAAACAGGGGGAGCTGGAGCATCAGTGCCATGCGAAAGTAGGGTGGCGAATGGGGCGGTCGCCCCATGAATATAGGGCCGCATGAATATGGATTCGATCTGTATGTGAGAACTAAAAGTTTTCTGATTCAATCGTTTTTTTTTTTTTTTTTTTTTTATGCATTAGTAAGGTCAAGTGCTTCGCTAAAAACTCAATTTTTCTTATTGTTCTGGAGCGGAAAGCTAGCTTGTCTGTTCTTATCTTATTAAAACTATCTTTTGTTTGGAGACACTCGTCCTTTGCTCGCGAATTTTCTAGAAAAAGTAAATTTTATTTTTCAATATCTCTCGAGGGAGCTGAGCCCGTCTGAAAAATCCCAGGGGGAGACAGAGCTCCCCCAGCTCCCCCGGTTCCTACGCCTATGTGTACGACAGGACATCAAAGAATAGATTTTACTATTCTATCGATTCTGTCATCCAAGCCTGTCTGCTAAATGGCTAATGACTTTGCCTAACGTGGTTCATTAATGGAAAATTGCAGACTCAACTATCGTCCAATGTCTCTCAATGATTAGAACAGGCTCTGACTAATTTTTTACTCCAGTTGGGTTTATTGTATTCATTGTGTGTATGCCTGTAGAACATTTGTATATACCTTTAATAATTGAATGCAGACGTTACATGTGTATGTGTGTTTTAATAGTTTAAAATTAGTTTATAGACGCCGTTTTATTTATTGTTGAGATAACTCGTGTCTTCTACACCGGAGAAAGGGTGTCTATAATAAAGTTATTAATTTTCAGATCGTGATTTGTAAAATCAAATCCACATTGCGTAGTAAAACTGCATACCCATGAGTTTGTAAGAATCAAATTCGCTTCCATACTAGTTGCACAAATTTAATTACATAATAAAGTACCGTTAACCCCTTAACGCGCGGTATTGCCGGGTCGGCAACACCTAAAGTTCCCCCTGTTTAGAGACACAAAAACTCCGTGAATATTTCAAAAACTACTCTAATGGCTACTTTAAATCTTTCTTATGAGTTCTAGATGGCAGCACCACAGAGATCAAACTCTACTGTTTTTAAATAATAAGTAAAATGTTTCACTGTAATACGCACTTCACAGCAATGCTCTTCTCACTGCGCTTTTCAATGCTTTACTTATGGGAGGTTACCACTTAGGCAACAGCTGTATAATTAAAATGGTTAGTGCAATCTTTACAAAAAAATACCTGTGTACTCCTCTAGACTTAAGTAGATTGCCTATTTTTTTTCTTTAAATTCCAACTTTAAAGAGTAGTGCGCCGGAAAGGGTTAAATATGAACTTGACACACCTTTTACACACCTATTTTTTATCTTGTTGGGTGTTTATAAAGTCCAGACCTATTTTAATGTTTAAAAACTCATAAAATAATAAAGATAGATTAAGATTAATAACATAAATGGTTAGATAGACTCAAAAAGTTCCATGACCCTTATCATTAACCTTCCACGTGTTCCCTCTTGGTCGCACGGAGAATATCAAGTCAATAGTCAATTTCACGCCAGGTAGCGGCAAGCATGTCGGCATCCAAAGAGGCTATTGCGGTTGTAATTCTGTTTTTAAGTCATCAATGTTCGACACTCTCCTCCTGTAAACATTGTCCTTTACAAATCCCCAAAGGAAAAAGTCCAGCGGCGTTATATCAGGTGATTTGGGTGGAAAAGGAATTGGACCTCCTCGCCCAATCCATCTTCCTGGAAAATGGTCATTCAAAGAAGTACGAACGATGGTACCCCAATGAGGTGGTGCACCATCTTGTTGCAAAAATACATGTGGCTGAAGTTCTTCTAGTTGTGGAAAGCTCTTCTAGTTGTGTGTGCAGGCGATATTTAGAAAAGTACAGATATTTAGACTAGAAAATGAAATTATTAGACCGGGCGGCGGCGACACGAATGACTACGTCATCGAGTTACGGGATGAAATCATGATGTAGGACAAGCTTATTAGGTGTAGATTAAGGAATGACTGGTCTGCCTCGTCATTTCTTGGTACGATATGAGTAACAGCGGGCGCCAACTCGCCATTTTGGCGTCACTTTCACGTCATCGAGTTACGGGATAAAATTGGTGCCAAATTAAAGCTAAAATAAAGTATTTTAAGAATATTTCGGTCTGCCTGCGCATATCCTGGTACAAACCCTCGGCAGACTGAAATTTATAACAAAAAATGACGTTATAATGCAAAATTCGAGATGACTACGTCATCGAGTTACGGGATGTAATCATGATGCAGGACAAGATTATTAGGTGTAGATTAAGGAATGACTGGTCTGCCTCGTCATTTCTTGGTACGATATTAGTAACAGCGGGCGCCAACTCGCCATTTTGGCGTCACTTTCACGTCATCGAGTTGCGGGATAAAATTGGTGCCAAATTAAAGCTAAAATAAAGTATTTTAAGAATATTTCGGTCTGCCTGCGCATATCCTGGTACAAACCCTCGGCAGACTGAAATTTATAACAAAAAATGACATTATAATGCAAGATTCGAGATGAGTACGTCATCAAGTTACGGGATGAAATCATGATGTAGGACAAGATTATTAGGTATAGAATAAGGAATGACTGGTCTGCCTCGTCATTTCTTGGTACGATATGAGTAACAGCGGGCGCCAACTCGCCATTTTGGCGTCACTTTCACGTCATCGAGTTACGGGATAAAATTGGTGCCAAATTAAAGCTAAAATAAAGTATTTTAAGAATATTTTGGTCTGCCTGCGCATATCCTGGTACAAACCCTCGGCAGACTGAAATTTATAACAAAAAATGACGTTATAATGCAAAATTCGAGATGACTACGTCATCGAGTTACGGGATGAAATCATGATGCAGGACAAGATTATTAGGTGTAGATTAAGGAATGACTGGTCTGCCTCGTCATTTCTTGGTACGATATGAGTAACAGCGGGCGCCAACTCGCCATTTTGGCGATGTTTTGTTATAAATTTCAGTCCGCGGAGGGTTTGTACCAGGATATGCGCAGGCAGACCGAAATATTCTTAAAATACTTTATTTTAGCTTTAATTTGGCACCAATTTCATCCCGTAACTCGATGACGTGAAAGTGACGCCAAAATGGCGAGTTGGAGCCCGCTGTTTCTCATATCGTACCAAGAAAGGACGAGGCAGACCAGTCATTCCTTATTCTACACCTAATAATCTTGTCCTACATCATGATTTCATCCCGTAACTCGATGACGTACTCATCTTGAATTTTACATTATAACGTCATTTTTTGTTATAAATTTCAGTCTGCCGAGGGTTTGTACCAGGATATGCGCAGGCAGACCGAAATATTCTTAAAACACTTTATTTTAGCTTTAATTTGGCACCACTTTCATCCCGTAACTCGATGACGTGAAAGTGACGCCAAAATTGCGTGTTGGCGCCCGCTGTTACTCATATCGTACCAAAAAATGACGAGGCAGACCAGTCATTCCTTATTCTACACCTAATAATCTTGTCCTACATCATGATTTCATCCCGTAACTCGATGACGTACTCATCGAGAATTTTACATTATAACGTCATTTTTTGTTATAAATTTCAGTCTGCCGAGGGTTTGTACCAGGATATGCGCAGGCAGACCGAAATATTCTTAAAACACTTTATTTTAGCTTTAATTTGGCACCAATTTCATCCCGTAACTCGATGACGTGAAAGTGACGCCAAAATGGCGTGTTGGCGCCCGCTGTTACTCATATCGTACCAAGAAATGACGAGGCAGACCAGTCATTCTTTAATCTACACCTAATAATCTTGTCCTACATCATGATTTCATCCCGTAACTCGATGACGTACTCATCTTGAATTTTACATCATAACGTAATTTTTTGTTATAAATTTCAGTCTGCCGAGGGTTTGTACCAGGATATGCGCAGGCAGACCGAAATATTCTTAAAATACTTTATTTTAGCTTTAATTTGGCACCAATTTCATCCCGTAACTCGATGACGTGAAAGTGACGCCAAAATGGTGAGTTGGCGCCCGCTGTTTCTCATATCGTACCAAGAAATGACGAGGCAGACCAGTCATTCCTTATTCTACACCTAATAATCTTGTCCTACATCATGATTTCATCCCGTAACTCGATGACGTACTCATCTTGAATTTTACATTGTAACGTCACTTTTTGTTATAAATTTCAGTCCGCCGAGGGTTTGGACGAGGATATGCGCAGGCAGACCGAAATATTCTTAAAACACTTTATTTTAGCTTTAATTTGGCACCAATTTCATCCCGTAACTCGATGACGTGAAAGTGACGCCAAAATGGGGAGTTGGCGCCCGCTGTTACTCATATCGTACCAAGAAATGACGAGGCAGACCAGTCATTCCTTATTCTACACCTAATAATCTTTTCCTACATCATGATTTCATCCCGTAACTCGATGACGTACTCATCTTGAATTTTACATTATAACGTCATTTTTTGTTATAAATTTCAGTCTGCCGAGGGTTTGTACCAGGATATGCGCAGGCAGACCGAAATATTCTTAAAACACTTTATTTTAGCTTTAATTTGGCACCAATTTCATCCCGTAACTCGATGACGTGAAAGTGACGCCAAAATGGCGTGTTGGCGCCCGCTGTTTCTCATATCGTACCAAGAAATGACGAGGCAGACCAGTCATTCCTTATTCTACACCTAATAATCTTGTCCTACATCATGATTTCATCCCGTAACTCGATGACGTACTCATCTTGAATTTTACATCATAACGTCATTTTTTGTTATAAATTTCAGTCTGCCGAGGGTTTGTACCAGGATATGCGCAGGCAGACCGAAATATTCTTAAAATACTTTATTTTAGCTTTAATTTGGCACCAATTTCATCCCGTAACTCGATGACGTGAAAGTGACGCCAAAATGGCGAGTTGGCGCCCGCTGTTTCTCATATCGTACCAAGAAATGACGAGGCAGACCAGTCATTCCTTATTCTACACCTAATAATCTTGTCCTACATCATGATTTCATCCCGTAACTCGATGACGTACTCATCTTGAATTTTACATTGTAACGTCATTTTTTGTTATAAATTTCAGTCTGCCGAGGGTTTGTACCAGGATATGCGCAGGCAAACCGAAATATTCTTAAAATACTTTATTTCAGCTTTAATTTGGCACCAATTTCATCCCGTAACTCGATGACGTGAAAGTGACACCAAAATGGCGTGTTGGCGCCCGCTGTTACTCATATCGTACCAAGAAATGACGAGGCAGACCAGTCATTCCTTAATCTACACCTAATAATCTTGTCCTACATCATGATTTCATCCCGTAACTCGATGACGTAGTCATTTGTGTCGCCGCCGCCCGCTCTATATCTGAAATTAACCACACGCGCACACGATATTTACAAAAGTAAAGATATTCAAACCTGAAAAGAAAAATATATGAGTTATTACATCAATAAATGCCATAAGTTTGTTAATATCTTCATTATTTTATGAGTTATTAAACATCAAAATGAGTCCGGGACTTTATAAACACTCTTTATTTATTTTCTTGTGCTATTTATATCCAAGAATTTAAAATTAGTTTACAGAATCCGTTTTATTTATTGAAGGGTGTAGTTCGTGCCTCCTACACTTTGAAAAGAAATCTATAATGAAGTTATTAATTTACTGACCGTTATTTATAAGATCAAATCCACACTATTTGAGTAAAACTGCACGCACTTGAGTTTTTAAGAATCAACTCCATATTTATATCCAAGAAATGAAAATTAGTTTACAGAATCCTACTTTTATAGTAAAAACTGCGCACAGATGAGTTTACAAGTATCAATTTCAATTTCATTCTGATAATGCAAATTTCATTATAATTTGAACTATCGTCACTAACCGTGACCTATTTTTTACTCATCGAATTCATACCTTGGTATATTTTTTTTTTTCAAAAATTTTTTTTAACAGACTTAATTTGCTTTTTATAAGCACTGGACATTCACAGCAATTCGCTCAGTGATCCGATATGTAATGTCACCTACATTCTTAAGGCGCAACACTAGGCACAGAAAAAGACCCGGATGATAACGTAAAATCTATGGGGGCGTTCTTTACAAATATTTCGCCCAAATTTTTATATTTTTACATGTTTTTTTTGCACAAGATAGCTGAGAACTGGGAACCACAACTGGCCTAGTTTTTACTTTTTCAGTTTTGGTTTCAGATTTTTTTTTAATTACTTTAACTTTCGTAACCGGTTTAAACCGGTTCTAAAATTGAAACTATCGCAATATAAAAATATAAAAGCAAAATCGAAAAAGTAAAAACTAGGCCCATTGTGGATCGTCCTCAGCTATCTTGTGCAAAAAAATCATGTAAAAATATTAAAATTTGAGCGAGATATTTGAAAAGAACGCTTCCATAGACTTTATATTATCATCCGGGTCTTTTTCTGTGCCTAGTGTGGGGCCTTAAATACGTAGAGCCATTTTCAGCGCTTTATGAATGCAGGCAATGGTAATTTCTATTTTTTCCATTATGGTAGTATTGTGAAATCCGGGTTTTAATCAATAGTACCTTGCGAATAAATAACGAAGTGAAATTTAAATATACATCTATAAGAATTATACATTTTGTGTATTATAAAATCTTTAGCAATCCAATAAATTTGCATTAAATTCCACTTCTGATCTCTCCATCTGATAACATAAAAATCATATTTCAGGCCCAGCTCTTAGTTTTAGTAGTTTCTTAGACATTTCGGATATAATAATTCTCACAGTAATTGAAATGCCTCCTCAAGCCTCTTCAAGTGAGACAGATCTACACAAAGTATTTCAAATCACCATTTATAGGCGGTAAATGCTGAAAAAATGTGTTTTACATTTTACAGCTGAATTAAGTTTTAATAAATCATGTAGATTGCACAAATCAATAGACCATACAGAGTACTCAATATCGTTTATGCTATACAATAATATTTTGCTTAAATTGCGTAGTGTTTTTTATTTAGATCTCTTCTGCTATGTTATTAAATTGTGAAGCTTTATTCCAATATTTTTGAAGTATAAGAAATCCTTTCATAATGTTTGCGTCACGCAGGATTTTATTTTCTTGTTAAGTTCTCGGGTGAAGTTAATCGTTGATATACCTTCTCAGTAGTCCTCGGTTGTCGGGTAAACAAATAGGCATTATATGTATCGGCTAATATAATCTATACTATATATTATATGAACTTATCCCACACGTTATAGATTACAAATCTGAGCACGAATTCCCTTTCATTTGCATCGTTAAAATGACATAGCCCTAATAAAATGTCTAGCTTATTATGAAATACGAACAAACAATATATATGTAAATCACTGTTCATAAAAATTGTCAAAGAACTGCATCCTCGAATCCTTTATTCCTTTAAATACCTCCATGAATATACTTTCGCTTTGAACGCACAAAGTCTACTAACAATTAACAAACGAATGAAAGCTATGAATTATGTCTAAAAAAAAAAGATGAAATATTGCATCGTAAAATTTTTAGAATCGTGAAATATATTTTTTTCCCTGCAGCCATTGTTCTTGAATATTTTGAAAAATTCTCCATCTTCCGTTCTCTTCCGCTTTCCCTGTACGCGCGTTAAAAATTAATCTTAATGCTTCGATTAACAAGATTAAATGGGGACCCGACAAGCACTGATTGGATTTTATAGTCAGAAAAATAATTTATGCGTCCAATATTCGTCTTAATGGTCTTTGAAGGACAAAAACTACGTAAAATAAATTCCCAAACGAATCCTTAATAAAGAGATAAGTGATACAAAAGTTGATATTTTCATGAATAATAAATATAATTAAACGTGCCTATGAATTGTTAAGCATGTTAGCTTTTGCCAAAGCTTTAGCTCGTAGTACCTTGACATGAAGAAAATTTCGAACATGTATATATATACAGCAGTTTCAGTCTCAATGTCTTTAACTTAATTTTTCCTTTTTGTAATCTATTATTCGGTTCTTGTATCTATTTTTACCAACGTCTGTTCGGTTTAATTGTGAAATAATACATAAGCTCTTCTTTGTGTATTTTATTTTAAAAATCAATTTTCAGTAAAAGTCTTTTACAGAAAATGTTTTATTATTATTATTTATTTTATTTTATTTATTTATTTTTGGGTACTTTGTTGTTAAATACTTTGAAAGTTTTAAATAAAGGCATATATTATTAAATAAAGACATTGTGACATATGAGATCAAATATTTTACTCCAAAATGTATAAACGCTGTAAAGAATTGTAGATACGTTTCCAGATACTTATGATAATGCATGACATACTTATGATAGTTCAGGGATACACAAAAATACACAACTCTAAAAAATTTTCCCTTTGAACTTCAAAAGTCATTTTGAGAAGAACCAATAACAGATAAGAGGAATCAATATATTTTTAACACTTTTCGACAATGTTGAAAAGTGATGATGAATTCGGTTTACCTATATGCCTGTCCGTATTCTACGAGTAAATCTAGTCCGATTGCTATGAAATTCATAGATATCATTGGGTATTCCCACCGCATGTTTCGTATTGAAAATGAAGTGCATAGCATTTATGGTTCATTTACAAATACATTCAGAAGCATTCTGTTACACTATCTATGATTGTGACATGCGTAAATCTATAGAGAAAAAATGTGATAGAGATCTATGGTTTGCGGTATATTTTAATGATATTGAACGATTTTAAGCATGTTTAAATTTACATATTAAACTAACTATACTACACAGTGCCTATTGTGGAATAGCGTATGCATAGAAAATATTGATCATTTACAGGTTCACACAAAAGAATTTGATTACAAAAGAAATTTAACAACTGAAGTTTATGAAGAATAATTGCAGGATATGCGTTTACTGTTGTGGACCAAATTTTTAAATTAAACTAATTTTTACTTATTACTTGGTGTGAATATATTCTGTATATCATATAAAAAGCTGCACAAAAGTTCTCAAGCGAATTTCCGTTCATTCACGAAAATTGCTAAAGTGGGAGTTGGAAACTTTTATGTCATTCCGAATAAGTTTTGGACTAGCAGGATTTTTAAGCTTGGTCTAGCATAATGAGATAATGTAATGATTATTCATTATTTCGGATATTTTATACGAAACCCATCTGTGATGATAGGTTAGAGGTCACTAGATTGGAAGTTTTGATATGTGCAACTGCTACTTTGAACACGGGTCGCGAAAAATCATTGACTGAAAGAGAGAAGAGTTCACGGCTTCTTCATATTGCGAGCAGAGTGAAAGATATATAATCTTAAAAATAATTGAAGTTAAAGATGATGTGCACAATTTTCTTTCTGATTTAATGAACTATGGAAGAAATAAAAAAGCAGATAACCATTAAAAGAAAAAAAACTCAGTCCTGCATAAACTGAGGATTATATGAATGATGGTGCAAAATTATGCCTAGTCTTCTACTATAAAATCTGCACTAGAATTCTCGGTAACCTGTAGAACTGTTAAAAATATGTTAAAAAGTACCAAATTATTTAAATATTCTAAATTCAAAGCCGAGCCTAAACTAATAAAGCATAACTTTGATGCAGGACTAAAAGTCTCATCGTCCAATGTTTTAAAATGTCATTCATGACAAAAATTGGTTTATATTGAAGAGATGTATCAGATTTAATCTTTTTTCACTCTTGGTCCAAAGTTACCCTGATAGGTCAAAGCTACCCTGATTGACTGTAGAGCTATTTAGTTTTCTCATCTGTAAATAGCTTTTAATGATATTTTTTAAAAGATTTTAATGTTTTTTTTTGTTTTAATTCATACATCTATCACTAGTATGCCGGCAGAATGGCTTTCATTAATAATAAAATCTTTTTTTAATTGCTTTTCTTTTCATTTATTTTTATTTTTATTTATTTTTATATAATGATAATTTAGTGCATCAGTATTGTTACTTTAAAAACAATTTTAATCAACAAAAATGTTTATAATTTAAACTAAAATCCTTTATATGAACTAATACTTTTATTTATTTATTTATTTTTCACAAGTGCATTTAAAAATTCTTAAAGTCGAAAAATTGCTTACAAATCAACTTTATTGCAAAATTTCCTATAAATTATGAAGCAATCAGAATTAATTTCGGAAATATTTATCTTATAAATCGTTGTTCCAGAGGTAGATGAGGAGAGCTGGTACATTAAAATTATATGAACCAGTAAATAAAATAATAATAAAGAATACTGCCCAGTTAAACTGATGGCATTGAGCTCACAGGCTACAAATACTAATTGTACATTAAAGCCTTATATTTTCAAGGGTTAATTCCGTTAAAAAATTAAGAAAGGGAAACAGCTCTCTTCTTTCCTCTTTTTTTATACTTAATCATTGAACCTCCTATACTATCAAAGACATGCTTTATCATATAAAAAATCTATATCCAAAATTCAGAGCAAATTAGATAATTCTTAATAAAAACCCATTTAGCATTTATATAATTTAAAAGGAGTTATCCCCCTCTTTTATACTTAACCATTAAACTTCCAAAACTATTCAGAGATTTGAACGAAATCTGAAAATTCTGCTTGAAAAACCCATTTATATAAATTA
Organism: Maratus speculifer; assembly: GCA_964019185.1. Lineage (NCBI taxonomy): Eukaryota > Metazoa > Arthropoda > Arachnida > Araneae > Salticidae > Maratus > Maratus speculifer. Next base: position 147,849,757 of record OZ025296.1, read on the forward strand.
AGGGGGGGGGCATTAGAACCCCTGTTCCCCCTATTTATACTTATACAATGAACACCTAATAACAGTCACTGAATCGCCTCATCTGAATGATCCTAATCTAAATTTTGAACGAAAACTTAATTCTGCATGAAAATCCCATTTATATCAACTAACGGGGGGGGGATTAGAGCCCCTGTTCCCCCTATTTATACTTATTCAATGAACACCTAATAACAGTCACGGAATCGCCTTATCAGAATGATCCTAATCTAAATTTTGAACGAAAACTTAATTCTGCATGAAAATCCCATTTATATCAACTAACGGGGGGGGGGGATTAGAACCCCTGTTCCCCCTATTTATACTTATTCAATGAACACCTAATAACAGTCACGGAATCGTCTCATCAGAATGATCCTAATCTAAATTTTGAACGAAAACTTAATTCTGCATGAAAATCCCATTTATATCAACTAACGGGGGGGGGGGGATTAGAGCCCCTGTTCCCCCTATTTATACTTATTCAATGAAAACCTAATAACAGTCACGGAATCGTCTCATCAGAATGATCCTAATCTAAATTTTGAACGAAAACTTAATTCTACATGAAAATCCCATTTATATCAACTAACGGGGGGGGGGGATTAGAGCCCCTGTTCCCCCTATTTATACTTATTCAATGAACACCTAATAACAGTCACGGAATCGCCTTATCAGAATGATCCTAATCTAAATTTTAAACGAAAACTTAATTCTGCATGAAAATCCCATTTATATCAACTAACGGGGGGGGCATTAGAACCCCTGTTCCCCCTATTTATACTTATTCAATGAACACCTAATAACGGTCACGGAATCGCCTCATCAGAATGATCCTAATCTAAATTTTGAACGAAAACTTAATTCTGCATGAAAATCCCATTTCTATAAATTAAGGGGGGCGGGGCATTAGAACCCCTGTCCCCCTATTTATACTTATTCAATGAACACCTAATAACAGTCACGGAATCGCCTCATCAGAATGATCCTAATCTAAATTTTGAACGAAAACTTAATTCTGCATGAAAATCCCATTTATATCAACTAACGGGGGGCATGAGCCCCCCGTTCCCCCTCTTATACATATCGAATGAACTCCAAAAACTAATCAGGGAAGCGCCTTGTCAGGATATACCTACATACAAAATTTCAAGTGGATCCGATATTTTTATCATGAGTTATCGCGTTACGCACATACGCACATACGCACATACATACAGAACGGACGGGCACATAAGCTCTCAGGCTATGATAGCCTGTGAGCTAAAAACTCTTAAAAAGCTCGGGGAAAAAACTTCAAAGTGTTCATCAAGATCTTAACGTAATTTCGAATTACGGAAAGTAAGCTCTTTTTCCATTCTTAGGTTTAGAGTATACGGAAAAAAAAGTTTTTACCTTTTAAGAGCATTAAAAATTAATGTAATGCTTCGCTTAACAAGATTAAATGCAGGTCTGACTTCCACTGATTGGATTTTGTAGACGGCAATCTAATGTAGAGAAGAAAGCCTGGTTCTCCTCTTTTGTTATAAGCCAGAAAAATATTTCAAAAAATTTAAGAGTGCTAAAAATGGGTTTTTTAAATGTTAGACGTCTATAAAATCATAAAATGTAGTTTATATAATATTATGTGTCGCAAATAAAAAAAATATAAGCATTTTAAAGAGCATAAACATTTAGTGTTATCAGATAGTCAACGTATTTACTGTGATTTAAAGAAAAAATAGTTTTACAGATTTTAAAGCGCATTTTAAAGAGCATAAACATTTAGTGTCATCAGATAGTCAACGTATTTACTGTGATTTAAAAAAGAAAAAAGTTTTACAGTTATAATAAAAGTAAAATACGGCTTTATTTTTACTATAACTTATTTAAAGAGAATTATCTAATTAAATATTAAACATAATTTAATACATTAACTTCTAATTGTACATTTCTGTTCTCAATAAAATTTCAATCTGCTAAGAACTATTAGTTGTTTCCCTTACTGTTTATTAGTTATTTTTCTCAATTTGTCTTTAAAGTACTAATTTTAGAGCAATTTAGTCTTCTCATCGATAAATACCCTTTAATCATATTTTAAAGATTTTAAAAAGTGTTTTTGTTTTAATTCATATATTTATAGCTAGCATACCGGCAGAATGGCTTTCATTATTAATATAATTTTAAATTTAACTGCATTTTTTAAAATTTCTTTTTAATTATTTTTATGTAATGATAATTTTACATATCAATATAGTCATTTTAAAAACATCTTTAATTAATAAAAATGTTTACAAATTAAATTAAGATCATTTATATGAACTAATAAGGTACTTGTACCCAATATGGCAGTGCTCTCATATGGACATCCCTAATATTTTTAAAAGTAACAACTATGATCGAGAAATCGCGTTACATGTCCGTGAAGAAAAGCAGTTGGAAAGATAATTAAACCAGAAAAATGCAAAAAAGCGCGCTGTTCGCCATTTTGGAAGGAAACTTGTTGTTTCGTGGTGTGCTGATCGTAATTACAGGTAAGTTTAAACTCTTATTAGATATTGTAAAATTACGTTAAATATTGAAACGTGGGGTGTTTTAAAAAGCTCATAAAACATACTTTCGATTGCTGTTGTATATATTGCTTGAAATGCTTTCTTTCTTTATTTATTACAGATTTAATAAAACTACTCCTGATTCCCAATATGGACACCGTATGTCACCATTGGAAGTACAGGAGGTGAATCTTCAGATTCACAAAAAATAGAAAGCTAACAAAACCAACTATTTTATTTCTTAATATTTTGTAGTAACTGAGGTGCTTTGCATCGGTCTTAGAACAGCCACAACCGAGAATGACCCCCCCCCCCCCATTCTAAAGTGCATGTTCTGAAGATAATTACTGTGCCCTACTTTCCCCGCAATACTTTAAAAAATATTTTTTTTTTATTTCCACTCCTCTAAAATTTCAAAGAAGAGTGGCTCTTCCATACACCCTGTGTAGTAAATCAATAAGGAGCCACCTGTCCATAATAGGGACAGGTGGTTCCTTATATGGACACTTGTAAACTTTTTTTTTTTATCATTTAAATTAAACCAGAATAATTGCAAGGTGGCTAATTTTAATAATGATAGTCAACAGTCCAGGGATCGCGGTCATGCATTTTTGGAGTCCTATCACGTGTACACAGGGGTGAAAAAAATTTCCTCAGGGTGTCTATATTGGGTACAGGTACCTTACTTTTATTTTCTTATTTTTTTTTTCACAAGAGCATTTACAAATACTTAAAATAAAAAAAGTACTTACAAATCAACTTTATTGCAAAATTTTCTATGAAATATAAAGCGGTCAGAATTTATTTCGGAAATATTTCTCTTAGAAATTGTTTTTCTGGAGGTGGGTGCGGGGAGGTAGTACAGTGAAATAATACAAACCTAAAAAATCTTTAAAAGCTCTAAGAAAAATAAAGTGCTCATCAAGATTTTAACGTAATTTCGAATTTCGGCAGGTAAGTTCTTTTTCTATTCTTAGTTTTAGACTGTATGAAAAAAGTTTTTACCTTTTAAGAGCATTAAAAATTAATGTAATGCTTCAGTTAACAAGATTAAATGCAAGTTTGACTTCTACTGACTGGATTTTGTAGATGGCAATATAATGTAGAGAATAAAACCTGGCTCTCTTCCTTTGTTGTAAGCCAGAAAAATAACAGAAAAAATTTAAGAGTGCTAAAAATGAGTTCTTTAAATATTGGTCTTCTACAAAAGGATAAAATATAGTTTATATATAATGTTGTGAGGCGCGAATAAAAAAATATAAGTATTTAAAAGAGCAAAAACATTCCGTGTCATCAGGCAGTCACTTACTGTGATTAAAAAACAAGTTTTACAAGTTACATAAATAAAAATAAAATACCGTTTTATTTTTTTAGTTTAATTTCAATCTCAGTTGCATTTTAAACACTCTATTAACCGAGCAAATTGAAATAGAAGTTGAATTTAGAATTTGGAATGAACTTAGATCGAAATAGTCTGACAAAGTCTATTAAATTTTAGTAACCTTACCCGTAAAGCATGGTGACGTCACTGGAACGTCGTTGTGAAGTCACATTGTGACTTTGTGACCATCGATTGTCGATGTGACGTCACGTGACGTCGATGTGAAGTCACAGTGACTAAAATGTGAAGTCGTTATGGCCGTTTTAATGCTCTTTTGTGACGTTTCACAAAGTGGTCACAATGTGGCAAATTTGTGACAAATGTGTCATTTGTGACTAATTTGACATTGACATTGTGACGAAACTGTGACAAAAGCGACGATATTTAAATTGTCAGAAACATGTTTTTTAAAGTAAATAACATGTTTTGAAGGATGTTTATAAATTTCTGAAGATTTTTAAGAAAGTCACATCTCAGTCACAATGTGACGTCACTGAGTGGTAGCATTTTGGTCACAGATGTGATGTGACGAAAGTGACGTCACAGTGACGTCACTGTGACCATGCATGCTATTAGGGTAGCTAATCCGGAAAAAAAAATTTCGGATTTGCGAAATATTCGTTCTGATGAAGAATATATAAAAATTTTTGGAATTATACATATTAATGATGGATAAGTGTTACGGTTGCCCCAACGACCAGTTTATCTCATAAAGCGTTCTTTTAGGAGAGGGTGGAAGGAAAATACAGTAAAATAATATAATCGAAAAACCTTTTTAAATTCTGGAGAAAAAAAATATTTTAAGTGCTCATCAAAATCTTAACGTAATTTCGAATTACGGTAGGTAAGCTCTTTTTCTATTCTTAATTTTAGAATGTATGAAAAAAAGTTTCTACTCTTTGAGAGCATTAAAAATTAATATAACGCTTCGGCTAACAAGATTAATCGTGGGGTCTGACTTTTACTGATTGGATTTTGCAAATGGCAAAATAATTTAACAGAATAAAAAATGTTCTGGCTCTGTTCTTTTGTTATAAGCCAAGCAAAGCAAGTCTAAAAACGAAAGTGAGTAAAAAAATGTTCTTTTAAATGTCAGTCTTCTCTAAGATTACAAAATATATTTTTTTAATTCTCTGATGCACTCACAAACAAGCATAAGTTTTTTTTAAGCGCATAATTATTTAGTGTGACAAGTATTCGAAATATTTGTTGAGCTTAAAAAATAATTTTTATTTAACTTTTTAATTTTTGTAGCTAAGAAAAATAGTATATTTACTGTCAAATTTGTCAATGCTATTACAGCTCATATTCAAAATATTAGAATAATTACCTTTTTTTTAGAAATTGAAAATATCGTTTGGTAATTTAATGTCTTTTAATGAAAATATGCAAACGATATTTTTATTAAGAACTTATTGTTGATTAAACTTACTTGTTATCTTAAATTTAATATCATTTTTGAAAAGATTAATTGCAAAAAAAATTATTTTGAAAAGTCAAAATATTAGAATATTTATTCAAGTGGTTCAAAATATTAGAATATTTCACATTAATTCTCCTTTAATTATTACCAATTCTTAACTGGTGGCATCATTGATTAAATTCAGACTATTTTATTTAAAATCAGTATTCTTTTTTGCAGTTTGTTTCTTTTTCGTCTTAAAATGGGCCGTGTGAGTGATATTCCTGAATCTACTAAACTTCGTATGGTTGATTTGTATCGGCACGGTAAAAATCAATGTTTTATAGCGAATTATTTACATTTTTCGCAATCGAGCGTTAGTAAAATACTATCACAATATTCAAAAATTGGAAAATTTCAAAATAATCGCCGAAATGGTGGCCGAAAACCAAAACCATCTGCTAGAGATGACAGGAAACTGAAGCGTATAGTTAAGAAAAACCGTTTTAAAAGTGTGCGATTCTTGCACCGAAAATGGAAAGAAGAAGGAGTTGAAGTTTCTACATCGACAACATTAAGACGTCTCCATAAATTTAAATTTGAATCTCGTGTACCGAAAACAAAACCTCTCATGACTGCAAGACAAAAGCGTATAAGATTGAATTGGTGTAAATCAAGACGTTTATGGAGCAATGAAGATTGGAAAAATATATTATTTAGTGATGAAAGTATGTTTTGTGTTTCATATGGTAATCAAGGTATTCGAGTTTGGAGAATGAAGCAAGAAGCATTTGATAAAGAATGCCTTAAACGTTCGGTAAAATTTGCTGCTAGTGTCATGGTTTGGGGTTGTATGAGTGCAGAAGGATCTAGAAAGTTATGCATCGTCTACGAAAAGGTTAACTCTCTGATATATCAAGAAATTTTAGAACATTACATGATTCCATCATCAGAAGATTTATTTGAAGATGATTTCATCTTTCAACAAGATTTAGCGTCCCCGCATACCTCGGTGTCAACTAAGAATTGGTTCCGCCAACGCAACATTAAGGTACTTCCTTGGCCACCAAATTCACCAGATCTTAATCCCATCGAAAACTTATGGTGTATAATGAAGAAAAAACTTCAAGAAAATCCTCCTTCAAGTAAAACTGAGTTAGTGGCACGTATAAAGTCTATTTGGGCTAAAATTGATAGAAATGTTTGTAAACACCCTGTATATAGTATGCAGGATCGATTGTACGCTGTTATGAAAGCTAAAGGGGATGCTACAAAATATTAACTACCATTTACTTCATATTCATAAGGTAATATTGTTGCGTAAAATAAAATATTCTAATATTTTGAACCAATCTAAATTTTATTCTAATATTCTGGTGTGTTTAAGGAAACTGTATACCTAATTTATTGTGCTGTATTTTATATTTTATAAATGTTTAAATCTTATCTAAACATTCCAGATTTAATTTATAAGAAATTTAATTGCATTTACTTAGTATAAAAAATAAATAAATAACAAATAATTTTTTCTTATTACTTTTTCTCAATTATTCTAATATTTTGAATATGAGCTGTAAGCCTGTAAAAACATAAAATTTTTTATTTATTTATTTATTTTTATCTACAGGAAGAGCCAAAAACCCTTGACATATTTTTTAAATCAATAAAAATTTAAGTAATTGGCGTAAGAGAGTGTAGTTACAGTCAAAATGTCTCCCATGATAGAAAGGTCAATTTAAGCAAATAATATATTTAATTCACAACATTTCTATGCTATATTTATAAAGATAACAAGCAAACAGAGAGTCTTTATATATCAGAGTAATGACATACACATATAGTGCATGCTTATAGTGCATGCATTTTATCCAAACTATGGCAAATTCACAATAACCCTTTCCGACAGAGAAAAAATTCTGTTCGTAAAATGATGAAATGATTATCTGACACCGTAATTTACAAACATTTTTTTTAGAAGGTAAAAACTTGTTACTTTAAACTTTCACAGTGAAAGTAAAATATTACTAAAATATTCTTGGTGCAGTTTTTAAGTTTGTAATTAAAAATCAGATGGTCACATGGTACCACTGTGCCAGAAAGGGTTAAAGAAACTGGTGGTATTCACCTGGATCTAGGCTTTTTTTTTTCCCCGTTAGAACGAGTAAAACAAGACAAAGTACATTAGTTTTAAGATTCAATTTTGTCAAAAATGATCTCGATCAATCAAATTTTATTGCCTGAATTCCCTTATTATATTTTTAATGCTTTTTGAAATACCATAGCATATGTAACTCCATCTATGACAATTTTTAAGAACTATTTCATTTGCTTAAACCAGCGGTTCCTAAATTATGGATCGCGACCTACTGGTGGATCGCGGTGGGTGTTTCGGTGTTTCGCTGAATAATCAAAGTTTTTGTCCCAAAAATATGTCATTTATTATTTTTTTTGGTTTGAAAACCACAATAATTTCAACAGCAAATAACATATCAAGAAAAAATCCTTAATTTCTTTCTGGATAAATATGCGAGCTGAATATCCAGAAGTATCTAAATCAGCTTTGAATGCCTTGATGAGGTTCAGCAAGACATACTTACTTGAACATATTTTCTACTTTGCTGTTTTTGAGAAACAAGTGTACACAAATTAACTACATGTAAAAAGTGACTTGAGATTAAAATCAATCAGTTTTAATCTTCATATAGATGCCCTCTATGATAAACACCAGTGCTATAAATCTCACCGGCTGTAAAGTTATTTTTTGATAATAATTAAACATATTTTTAATAATCTTTGTAGTCTATGCATTGTTTTATTTATTATTCCACATACACACTTTAGTTACAATTGTTGCTTCTTTTGATAACGTGCTTTCGTACAAATATTTTCCTACTTGATAAAGGTTCAGTCAACAATTTCCATACTGATATACGCCCTTATGTTAGGTGGGTCGCGAATTTTTTTTTTTTTTTTTTAATTATTATTAAAAGATGGTTCGCGTACCAATAAAGGTTAGGAACCACTGGCTTAAACAAATCTTTTAATCATAAGTGTTTTTATCCAAACTGCATTTCGTACGATAGTTATTTGTTTTTTTATTTAATTTTAAATGCGTCAACTATTTTTGGCCCACATTCTATACTGATTTACTTTCAATTAAAAAATATTAGTTATTTTTGAATAAAATATATCAAAAATTCCCGTTATAGTAATATTAAAAAAATCACGGTTTAAGCAATTTCAAATTATTTTAATTCAGTTCATGACAGACCAATCTCAATGGCCAATCTCAAACATTTAAAATTTTCACGGAAAAACAATATTTTTTACTACACCTATTTCTCATTCCCCATGTTAAAATTGAACCTAAAAAGACTACTTTTCATTGAGTTCAAGACATTCGAGTTATAAGGCTGCGAACTTTATGACGCCCATAATAAAAGCGGACTTCCAGAAGTGGTTTGATTATTTTTACATTCGTTTTAAAAAGATTTTTGAGTTAAAAAGGGATTATTTTGAATAAACATACGTCGAAATTTTCATTTCAGGTCTTAATTTATGTTTACAGGACCAGAGAGGGAAATTTTTGGGCACATTGTGTGTAAGAATTATAAATTGAAGAATTATGTGTTGAATATACTCTTAGGTCTTCTAAGATATCACGAGATGAAAGTAAATGTTTCTCTCAATTTTTCTTGCTATTATGTTCAATTTTGTTTCAAACAGAGCAAGCCCAGAGAGGTTTGACCGTTAAAGCCAATCGATTCCCAATAAATCAGAAACTTATCACATTTGTTGTTTATTGAAGACAGAATGCAACTGCTTCCTAAGGTCACGTCAAGTATCAATTCCACACATCAGATCCATCCATATTCCATATCTTTTTTCCAATGAATAATACAGTAACTACTGTATTATTCATCGACGTGTGCGAATTGTTATTAGAAAATAATTTATTTATGGCCTGTTTATCATGGGATTTTTGGCGCAGTTTGCAACATATTTCTGTAAATGAAGCTCTCGAATGCATTTATAGGTCTATGTATTGTATCCTTTGAGGCATTGACACCGAGATTAATTTGTCTTATTGATACATTTCACTTTGATATCAATCCCTCAATTATTTGATCAGTTGGAACTGTGAACACTTATTACATCTGGCCACCACATCTTAGTTTTTGGATGAAATTATTATATCTCGCGCGTACTTTAATACATTTCTCTTTTTGAATGTTTTAAATACTAGAAATTACAACAAAATGTTTACCTTTTTTACTTCAACACAAAAATCTCTAATATTTTCTCATCTGTAAATTCTGTAAACTTGAGCATCTTAAAAAACAGACAGAAATTAAATATTCGTTGATAACAGTTAACAATATTAGACAGTTAGACAGTTAACAGTTAACAGATAACAATTCGTTGAAAACAGTTACTAGCTTGAAATGGTTGTTGGTTGATATCAATCTACATATCTTAACCTTTACTTAATATGTCTAGAGTTTTGAGACAGTGATTTTATAACATAAATAACAAAAATTAAAATCAAGCGTGATTATGAAGCACTTTTTATCACATTTAGAATGCTAAAGAAAAATTTCGCCTTTTAATAAATAGACAGATGATATAATGATAAAAAAATTTTGAAAACACACGAAACATACGAAATATCAATCTTGGCAGTTTACATCTGTAGTTTAAAATTAATTAAAATTTTTTTGGAATATCTGTATATGATCTACCGGTTTGTATACACGGAACATATCTAATTAGAAAACAGTTAATATCGTCGAAAAATCCCTGTTAGCAATTTCAGGCCACAATAAAAAGGGAAATGTATTTGAATTGATTTGTACAACCCTGTATAACATTTATATAATTTACACAAACCAAGTAATATTTTTAAAAAAAATCTATATTTAAAAACGGATATCACGACTTTAAATACATATCAAGCAATTATCGTTCATAAACAGCACTGTAACCGAACGTTTCGTGTGTTCTTGCACATGAAAGATAAACGCTATGCACACCACACTCAATGAGTATTTTATTGTGATAATTAGTCATACATATCAATTTCAGTATAGTTGAAATTTTATAAAATCATTAAAATACATTGCAAACGATTTTCCCTGTATATCATTATGTAACGGGATACTTTTCAGTGTAATTGAAAATGAACAATAAATGCTACACATTTCATTTTCAATATAGATCACATCCCGATAACATATATCAATTTCATAAAAATCCGACTATATTTACACGAATTAGAGCCAGGAGAGGCAGGCGAAAAGACGGACAGACAATTCGAATTTATAAGTGGTGTTGCACTATGTCGGAAAACGTTAAAAAAGAGTGTCATTTTTAAGTAAATAAGTGTGATGTAACCATTGTAGTATCTCTACTATGTTTAATTTCAATTACAATTTGAGTATTTAATATGAAAAATTTCCATGTATTTCTCTTCATATTTCATTACAAAATTTTATTAAAAAATATTTGATGCTTTAGAAACATTTAAAATAAATAATTTAAAAGAATTTTAAAATTCAGCCCTTTTGAGATAATCATAAGCGTTAATATATTCAATTTTTTCAGATTCAATTATCATGCTGAATTTATTCATTGTTGCATTGCATTTTGTATTTATTTAATAATTAATTATTTTTAAGACAATAATAATAATAGAGATATTATGTACTCGATGCTCCCCCTTTGAAATATCCGTAGTCTTTTAGATTACATAAAAAAAATTTAATGGTGAATATCGTTATTCGTGAAATTCATATTTTTACTTACAAAAAATGTCAAATTTAAAACAACATGATGTTTGAAATTTATAACTTATCGTAATTTATCACTCTCGTGTTTAAAAGTTTGACTATGATTAAAAGAATAAAAAAGGGTTAGTTATTTCTATAATAAATTTTAATTTGCACATTAGCTGTAAATTTCAAACGCATTTTTAGGTAATTACTTAGTAACTTAAATTCCTTATACTTTTTTAAATTAGTTTGGATTTAGAGGAAGTAAAATTCTTGAAATGAAAATAAGTAAAATGAACTAAATTACTCTGGCAAGATAAATGAAGTTTCTTTTATAATGAATTGTATTTAAATTATGCAAAGGCAAGTTTATTTAACGTGTATGATGATGACTTAGTGGCTTAATTCCTTTTCAAGTGAAAACAAAGCACTGGGACAATTATTGCAGAATTTACTGATGTTCTAATATTTAATTACCCTTATAACATATTAGGATAATTATTGACTGCATGACAATTAACGAAACAAAACCTTTTTAGAAGCACAATTCTACTTGTTAGTAAGCTCTACCAACGCCCTAGAGAAACGGAAGGATCTGAGCAGCTCAACTCTCTTCGTTATCATTACTACGCTCTGTTATTTCTAAGCCAAGTAACAAAGAACTCGATTGCAAAAAAGAAAAAAAAGGGAGGCTTGATCATCTCTCCGGAAGTAACTACAAAAGCAAGCATGACTTACATTTTCTTAATCGCAATATTGTTTCATGTCCCCTTTTATGTTGTTAAAAGTTTCCTAACGAAGAGAAAAGAATTCAAAGGGCTTACCTAGTCAAAACATTTTCAGAAAAAATAAATAAATAGAAACCCTGCATTAAGATGCAAGATTTTAAATAAAAATAGATATTCGGTTATTCTGTTAATCATGAGCTTAATATAACAAAGGATTATCTAGTTAAATAATGCATAATGGCTTTTCATAAATATAAGATAATATAAATAAAGTTATTTGAATAGAAAAGAAAATGAAAAAATTAATTAAATTAGGAAAATGAATTAAGTATAGGTTACAGGAAAAATTACGAGTTGAAAACTTCTACAGTGCGTTCCACCTAAATAAAGCCACCATGATTTTTTACCGTAATTCGACAGAAAACAAAATCATGTGAACGAAACAAATATATTAAGAAAGACTATATAGAAATGCATATTTACAAGGAATAAATCCCATCCTGCTCCACTTGATCTGGGGGAAAAATAAAAAGAGGGAGAAAAAAGTGTCCCGACGAAATAAAGCACTACCTTTAGTAGCCAATATATTCGCCATGCGTATATATGACTTGATATATATGATGTGGCATACTATTTACTAATCGCTGGAAGACATTAGCATTTGTATTATCCCAGGTGTCAAGTATGGCCGCCTTCAGTTCTGCCACAAACTTAAACTACCTGCCATTGGCGTTTAAAGCTCTACTGAGCAATACCTCACACATTTTCCTGTGGGATTTAGATGAAGGCACAGGGCAGACTATTCTATGAAATGTCCTTAATTATCAAAAAAACATTCCTAAGAGGATTTTGTAAAAATTATGGGACCGTTTTTTGACTGGAAAATCCAATTTATGCCACCAATTCACTCTTCAGTTGGCATTAAATGGGTTTCTGGCAATTCTTGTTAATTGGTAGCCAAAATGCAGTCTGGGGGAAGAGCCAGGTTAAGTTTACCATAAAAGTCGGATCTTTCAAACACCATTAATATCATCACATCTTCACGTAAGCGGCAGCGAACGTTTTAAATAATCGTATTTAATCAAAAGCGAAAACAGCATTAATAGCAGCTCATTCGACCGTAAGCACCTTTCATAAACGGGAAAAGAATGAATACCCATTTATAGGACTTTCACCACTGTTTTATTATTATTATTCAAGCTTTCGTAATTTTTTTAAGTCGATCAAATTAACCAATTTTAACTGAACCGGGGCAGCGGTTGACGAGCGCCGCTCGTAGTTGCCAAAACCTTCTAATGTAGTCAAAATGAATAAACTGAAAACATATTTTTAAACATACATTAAAAACATATCTTATTTTGCCATTTAAAATATGTTAAGTTTTTGACAATGCGTTAAATAGTCCATCATTCTGATTTATAGGTTCTTCATGAACGTAAAAAGACACTTTTGACATAAATCGATATTTAATAACGATCATTATTAGGCATGTCTCTTGTAATAGGATATTTCACAACAATTGATTGACTTGCAACGCTTGGTTATGAAATTCACTGCATGTCATGTTCATATTTACTCAACACTGCAAAATGATTTACTAGAGGGATCGCTAAACTGTTTTTACCATCGATCTGTTCAAACATTTCTAAGTGTTTTATCGAATACCGATGTTTTACTATTACTAGCGTCTAATTATCATAAAAGAATTTAAAAATACGCTTTTTGTAGTTTTTAGATTTTTCCTTATTTATTTTACACATACATTATACGGCCAAAAGTGACCGGCCACTTGCGATTTTAAGCGTTTTGTTAAATATCTAAAAAAATACACAAGGAATTATCCTGAAATTCTAAGTTTGTTAACATAATAGTACAGATCATACATTTCCGTGAAGAGTTTTTCCTGAAACTCCATAGGAGACCGTCAACAAATTGAAAAAGCGAATGTGTTTTGGATAACCCTGTCAAGACGCAAAAGCGTTCAAATTGTAGTTTATGATTAAGTGGCCTATTGTAATAAGCTGTGTTCATTTTTATATAGATAGCATGTATATTCGTGGAAAAATTAAGTTTTTTATAAAAATGGCTCGAGATTTTTCCAAGTTTTTTGCTTATAATGTGCAGAGAGTTCAAATATAAAATAATGTTCTTTTCAGAAAATATGACAAACATTTTACACACTACATGCAACCAAAATCAAAAAATATAATTAAAAATTTATGAAATATGAGGAGATTTACAAAATAATTTTTCATTGCAAATGTGTAAACGCTATACAAATTTCAATTGCATATTGTGTTAGCCAAATGTATACAGCAACTTTTGTGAAAATCTCAAAAACATAGCTTAAAAATTCTGAAAGTGATCGTCGATAGATTAAGCTCAAAATCCGTTGTTTCCAAAATGAAGCAAAAAAGGTAAAGGGCTGTATCCATATATTCATTGATTAGTGTCAATATAACATACACAATATAGCACGTACTATATTTGGATGCAACCCTTCACTTTTTTACTCACTTTTCTTTTGTACTGTTATGTATATACATATAACATACACAATATAGCACGTACTATATTTGGATGCAACCCTTCACTTTTTTACTCACTTTTCTTTTGTACTGTTATGTTTACACACTTAAAGTTTCAGGATAATTCCTCGTGTATTTTTCTGGGTATTTAACAAAATGTCTAAAATCGAAAGTGGCTGGTCAGCTTAGGCCATATAGTGTATTTAACATAATTTATATGCAATCAAATGCATTGTAGTGCTACATTTATGCGGTTGTAATTTTTAAAATGATTAGGAATATTAGGCTTACAAATCTATAAATTCCAATGAAATTCATTATCTAAATTCCTTTTCTGTTTTGTAAGAATGGAATTAACATGGCAGAAAGTATACTTTTCCCCCTTTGAATCTCAATCGACTCCGAACCCAAATACACCCTTTCTTGTCATGTCGGCCCCTAGATTTGTAAAGTCGAATCTGTTTCTCTACTTTTTCCACTGTATATCCGTGAAAGAATTAGTGCATTCTTTATTAAAATTATGCCATGGGATGTAAACATTTTTAATAAGAACTGATTTAACTAGTAAGAAAACGCAGCACAAATGTGGGTTCCGTACAACCTTCACACAGTATCCAAAAAAACATTATAAATTAAGGGACAATCTTGAATATAGAGGACGGCTAGAAGCCTTAGTTGAAAATATTTCTGCGTCGTGAATTATATTTCTTATAGTATTTGTTCTAGATTTGTTTGTTTCAAGCACTATCAAAAAAGCCAGCGCCAACAATTTTTTTTAATGTTGGTTAAAAAAAATGGTCACACTGATGGTATTGCAATGGATTTCATGTAATCCCAGAAAAAGAAACATTAATGTTCGTATTCTTTCAATGGAATATTTTGATGTGGAAGTATACCAATAAAGCAAAATACCATATTCGATTTCACATTCAATACATTAAAAGTTTAAAACATTTCCGTAGGGAAAACAAGTTTTTAAACTGAATAAAATTTCATTGTTTCAGAAAAGAATTTAAAAAATGGCTTACCTGTACATATACACATATTTCGTAAATATAGTTTTTCGTAAATATAGGTATTTGAGAATTGTGAAAACACAATTTTTAAAAGCAGCAATAGATACATATTGTTTCTTTCATTTCGTATTTTTCAAAATCATAACAGTGAAAATTATTTGTTATAGCGGTTTTCAAACTTGTCAAGCAGTAAATTAGAATCACAGATTTCGCGCATGGTTACAAAAGAATTTCTGCATGTAAAACAAAATGTTTGATACCTAATTACATTTGAGAGTCTTGTACTTACAGTGAATCTAAACAATTGTGTATTTATAGCATTTTTGGCTACAAAAATAAAACTGTAATTTTATTTAAAAAAATTCTAAAATTTTAGCAATATAGCACCATGAAAACGATAATTTTTCAACTAAAGAACATGAAAATTAAGGATCACTTTATATGGCCTTACCATACATTATATATCCTGAAAATTTCATGAAAAATATCGAAAAGGTTTCATAATTAACCTTGCGCAACATGCGATTAAATAACATTTTGAGTAAAATGTCTTTAAAGTTCTCTCTTTGAAAATATTCTATATTTATGAGAGTATTAATTGAGACCATCGATTTTGTATTAAAAAATTCAGAATTAATTACTCTTGTGCACGTATATTTATTTACAAAAACTGATTTTTTTGGTTGTTTAAGAGTCTTCTATCTTACTTAACAATGCAATTTAACATTTAATAACAAAAAAGTTCATTGGCGCAATGAAAAATTCAACACATCTTAGAAGATGTCCAAAAAAAATATTTTATTTTAAACCAAAAAAGTTTATGAGTACATGCACTAGTTAAATAATTAGTTTGCGAATTACCTGGAATATTATGGACAATGCATTTTTCTGTCTTGTTTCATATATAGCAAATAATGTTCTATCAAAATAATTATGTGTATTTCAACCTGTATATCTGAAAGATGATGACTTAGTACTGAAAATATTGAGTGAAAGATATTGAATAATATTAATGGTGTATAAATAAAACCTTTTTTTCAGATTTCACAAGCCAAACAGCAAATTAAATCTCATTTTTTTTTCTTATTTTAATGAAGATAGAACGGTACACCACGATTTTCTATAGCGTTAACTCAATAATCAGCAGAGCATATACCATGACAGAGTACTCCCACTATTATCAAAACACATTAAAATGTCTGATATGTTTCAGAATTGTCTGCGCAGAAAAAAAGAGTGGACGCTAATTGAATCAAACTTTCACGAAAATGCAATTTAAAATGTTGATGCATCATGTATCGCTATTATTAATAGTCCTTTCATAAATCGAGGCACTGTGGCAAGATTTTCGAATTCAACACACAAATACTAGTTGTTGGAAAGAAACCTCTGTAATTGTATGTATATGAGGGTATTATTAATGAGAAAATATACATTTGCTGCGCATACAGCTCCTACAAAAAATTTCTGGGTATTCATTAAGAATACCTAAGAATAATTTTAGAAATTTTTTATAAAGATTTCTCACGATGTACTCTCTGTTCACTAATGTAAAAATGCAATATTTTTCGTGCAAATACATTAAAACAAAGAACATTGCGAAACAAGCAAGACTTAATAAGGCACATATTTGGCTTATGATACAATTATATGATCTATATCGCGGTCTTCAACCTTTGCATTATCATGGGTACATTTTGTTCATAATATATATAATAAAAGCCGACGCTAGAAAAAAGAGTTTCTTTAATCTTCCAGTGAAAACTAATGCTTACTATCCATCAATGAAAATACAGTAGTCGCTTAACATTCGCAAGGGTTAGATTTGCAGAAATCTCCGCGAATGTTGAGACTATATTCCCGTACATAAAATGTGGTTAAGCTTTACAATTAATTTTAAATGGAAAAGTGCAATTGAAATTGAAAAATATATTTATTAAGCATTATAACTTAAAAGTACGTACTTTAAATAAATTTGAATAATTATAAACGTATTGTATAAAACTTATTTGCTTGGTTGATGGCGGAAAAATTTTAGTGATGCCCAATTGTTTGACAAAACAGATCTTTATTTATGGATTTCTATCTAAGGAAAAGTTGTGGCATCGATGTTTTCCAAAAGTCAAAGTCCTTGTCAATATGTTTATATGCAAATTCTAGCCTTTTTTGTTGATTTGAAGATGATATGAGATATTTCCTTCTGGGAACATTGAAGGAGACACATTCTGAAAACATTTTAGCCATTGAAGCCTGCCAATCGAAGAATTCTAAATCAATTTCTCGATGCAATTTTTGCCACTTGCCATCACAATGTGCTTAGTAAATTGTAGAGCACTATTTTTTTTTTTTTTTTCAGTTTTCTTACTATAAATTTTTTATCACGGAATTTAAGTTTCATTAGACAACCACATTGAGATTTTTTGAATGCATTTCCACGAAAATTATCATTTTTCAGTATAATTTGTATAGTTGTGTGACTTTTTCTTATATTTCGGCAATATTGCCACACTGTAAAAAAATTTACCAGTAATATTAGATGTAAATTTTTTTTATTACATCTAATTTTACTGCAATTTTTATGACAAAAACTGCTGGCAACATTGCTGCGCCAAAAATTTAATGGATTTTTTTTTTTACAGTGCATGAAATTTATTTTCATTTTCTAATTTTACGACCAAGTTACAGAGTTTTAAAGTTTTTTTTTCCTTGACTCATCTTTCACATTATATACATAATTAAGTACTCCGACTATTTTGGGAGATGAAGATCAGCGTAACTAAACCTATGTGTATAGTAAAATTGAAGAATGAAAACGAAAGAGATTCATGTGCAAATTTTATTAATAGCCAATCAAGCATATGAAGACTTTTGTGACATGTTGATTACAGCGCAAATATGCACATTTTACAGGTAATTATCATTTTTAAGCTTTTACAAAGCATTCAGAAGTATTTTTTTAGATAAGAATAAATAATTAATGTTTTTTTTTTTTTTTTTTTTTTTTTTTTTTTTGGTTTCTAAATTCGAGTAGTTTTGGTGAAAGCTCTATTTTGATGGATAGATGTAGATATTTATGACTGACTGTATATTGTGTGGTATGTATAAATTCTACAAATACAAGGTTACCCGAAACTATTCGAATTAACGCCTATGGATGGTATTTTCTTAAAAATGAATTTTAAATTGTATTACGCATTTAACTAAACTCAAATTTTACTTATGTAATGTTAGTATAGTACAATTTTATATAAATTCATGTACAAAACATCCGATGGCAATGTAAATTTTAATTTTTTTAACATAATTATAAATTAATACAATAAACTCTCTCTAAGGCGGACATTTGTCTAATTCGGAAAGATTTTCAAGTCTCTGCGAATCCATAGACATGGAGTAAAATTTGTCTAAGTTGTCTACTACGGAAATTTTCCTCAATCCTGATCGAAACTGCCTTAGACAGACATTCCTCACATTAATTTTAAAGCATGCTTCAGTTGATAAATTGTCAAATATTCTCTATAACGCTTACAATTATATACAAGTAGAAACAACAATATATTTATTGATGTACCGATAAACACATGCCAAAATATGTCAAATTAATGTGGAACTGCAATTATGGAATACTTTAAAGACTAAAAAATAGAAGCTAGATAATAAAAGAAAAATTAAGGGTGTAATATTTAAAAAAGAAATACCCTTTTATCAAATAACAAAGTAGTATTAATTCATTTACTATTATATGTTATGAAATTGTATTCAAAAGATTAGGCGCGATGACACTCGTTTAGCTGGGTGCCAGTGTTATATATATTTATGTATATCTATACAAACATGCATATGTATATACATATTTGTGTGTGTATGTAAATTTGTATATGGTATATATGTATATTTATTTATTTATAATACTCGTGCCCGACTAATTTTCAAGATAACCATTAAATACTAATAAAAAGTGTGTTTTTTTCACTTTTATATTTATTCGTGGCATTACTAATATTTACTACTGTTTTTTAAATTTAACATGCTCCATGGTTCAACTTTAACATCTGGAATCTTCTTTTTTCTCCATTTTTTTGTTTTTATCAGGCACATTTACCTTTCTTTACCTCTTTTTTTTCTCTCCACCTCAATTTTCATATTGATTTTGAGCTCAGAAAAGACCACCCATCTTGAGGATACAGAAAAATGACTTCTAAAGTATTCTCGAACGATGAAAGAACCTCCTTAAAAGGCGTAATTAATTATGCATTACTAGAGCTAAGCAGGCAGGGGAGGCAAATTTTCAGAAGTTCATTACAATACTGTCGTAAATCTCCATAAGAGCAGGTAAGACTTCTTAAACAGATGTGCGGGTGAAAATTGTTCGGCAATAATTTTACTTCTTTCATCTTTATTATTGGCAGTGGGAATTTTCAATGGTTGCGTTAAATAAGGATTTATACTTTTTGAGAATAAACGAGCGTATATATATATTTTTTTAACCGTAAAAGTTATTACTTCGATAATTAATATTACTGTATAAGATCATATTTTATCTAAACGTACATTTATAATACTAAATAACCACCTTAGAAAAGATAGAGCAAGAATGTTTAGTTTGACCAAATATTTTTAAATTATTATATTGTTTAACTTTTTCAAAGACGATTTTTTTATTGCGAGAAATAAGTGATTTCAAGTTATTTTCAATAAATAAATAAATAAATAAATAAATAAAATAATGTCCTCATTTCTGGCCGCTGAGTGTTAATAGTAATTTATGAGTGAAATGATTTCTTATAAAATGAAAAACTAACAATAAATTTCTTTATTACATTTTTAATTATTCTTTATTACATTGTGGACTCTTACCTTAAACATTTGTTTCTTTGGTCTTACTATCGCCCCTTATCTTGTTTGTATGATCTTGTCTGCGACCATAATCTCTAACATCTTTATGTATCTATATACAGCATGACCTGAAAAACCCGGCATCCAGAAATACGACAACTTCAAAAATCTGCCATCAAACTCATTTTTCCCTTTTATCCATATATAGTTGTACATGCAATATTGTGTATGCTATATTGACACTAATCAATGCATATATGTCTCCAGCCCCTCATCTTTTTTCTTCATTTTGGGAATAACGGATTTTGAGCTTATTCTATCAATGATAATTTTCAGAAATTTAAGCTATGTTTTTGAGACTTTCACAAAAATTATTCTATACACTTAGTATACACTTAGTTATGCAAATTATATTTTGATTGTTTTCACGCGGGCGCAATGAAACATTATTTAGTAGACCTGCTCATTTTTCATGTAATTTTTATTATTTTTTAATTTTTATAACAGGATATTCTGTACATGATATTCTGTTATTTGTCATATTTTCTAAAAAAAAAAAAAAAAACATTTTTTATATTAAAAAATCATGGCAAAATTTGGGACTCTTTATTAAAACTTTAGTTTCTCTATGAGTATATCTGCTATCATCATAAAAATTATAACAGTTTATTACAGTAAGCCACTTAATCATAATCTGAACTTTGAACGCTTTAGCAATATTAGTTTTGACAGTATTTTCCTTTTTAATTTGTTGACGGTCTCCTATGAAATTTCGGGAAAAAAAATTTCGGAAATGTATGACATCTATTATTCTGTTTACACATCTGGGTTTTCAGAATAATTCCTCATGTATTTTTCTAGATATTTAACAAAATGTCTAAAATCGCAAGTAGCCGGTCACCTTTGGCCCTATAGCATATAGTGTATATACAGTTATGCTTAACACCTCGGCAAATTTAAAAAGAAAATTAATTACTAATATTACATCTTAAAATGGAAATTGAAACTATTTAGCTAAACTAAGATAAATATTGAAAATGCACTTTCAAAAATAAAACAAATAAAAAAACTAATTTAATTACATTAATTTGTTAAATTCACATTAATTTTTTAAAACGTCTGTAACCTCTCTTTTAACCCTTTCCGGCACGGGCAAATTTTGTAGTAAAAGGAGTAATAATCGGCTGCCACCGGAATTTGCAAACGACTTTCTTAGATATTATGAACTCCTTAATTTAACCTTTCATTGTAAAAGGAAGATTTTACTAAAATATTATTGGTGCCGTTTGCAAGTTTGGAATAAAAATTAAGTATCCCGGACCGGGCACAGTGTGACGGAAAGGGTTAAAAAGCCCAGATTTTCTATTAGCAGATGACCGCTCAAGCCAATTTTCGAGCAACAGAAGGCCTATCAGTGCAACACCACTTTTTTTTCCAAATACTTCAGGAACACTGACAGTGAATGAAAAAGTATAGTCTTTTTCTAGGCTCATTCACAAAAAAAAAAGAAAGAAAAAATAGAGAAAAGAAAAAAAGAAAAATCAGACTTTATTATTGTCTCGATTTACTGTATTTATATGCCTTTTAAGTGTGTTTTATATCACTTTTTGCAACTTTCTGTTTAGTTTCGATAATTATAAGTGATTTTTATAAATATTTTTATGAAATTCTACAGTAAAAATATGTTTGTGTATGTGTGTGTTAATGCTTAAATTATTACAGCTTCATGTTTTCTTAAAAAATAATTATAACTTTTAAAAATTTCCAGTTAATGAAAAAATATTGTTTAATAACAAAAGTTAACGAGTTTACAATTAAAGCAAAAATAATTAATTAGAGAAAATGAAAAAGTAGATTACTCGATGCGAAAGTTTTTAAATATCAAAATATGATTTTTTTTATAAAACATTTAGTGATTTATTTAAAATGAATAGCTGTTTTAAATTGCCAACCAAAATAAAAACTTTAACTAATGTTTTGTTCGCAATATTGGAATTATGAACAATCCAATACTTATATAAAATCCTAAGAAGAAGGAAACAAACATTTTTGTTAGCTTATCGTTTTATTATTTTTTAAGACGATTCTTATATTTAAGAACAACTAATCAAATGGAATTTATTTATCGGATACTAAAATTTCCAAACTTTATATAAATAACGTTGTAATCTATGTACCATATCACGTACTTGACCCAGAAAAATTTAAAAATCATTAAATAAGAAATTGGAAAAACACCAGTTTAGCTATATTCCGATCAAGTTTTGAATGACAAAATAAAAGATGCTTTATTTTTTGCAAACAGTTTCCCCTCAGTTTTATTTATTATTTGATTTTTATTGTAAAAAACAAACTATGAAGAGTAAAAAAACTATTTTTAAATATTACATAAAAGTAAAATTATTTCTAAATTTATTTTCTGAAACGAAAAAAAAGTCGAAATGAAAGAAAACTTCAACTGATGTTTTTTTTCGATGAACAGCAAGATTGTACTTTTTTTTTCATTCAATAGCCCTGTAAAGTTCCGATATTCATTTACGTACATCCTGTATTTTAACTTTTCTCGTATAATTAAATTTAGAATTAGTATTTACTTTAGACTTCAAGTGGTATTCGTAAATCAATACACCTCGGAATTGTTTATTGCGATTAAGTATAAAATATTAAGCTCTACTCCTAAACAAAAAAGTAAAGTAATTATTATGTTAGTTTGATTTTCTTTAAGGGTTTTTTTTTTTTTTTTTAACCATTCGGAAAATGCTTGTTGTCCATTGAGTTTTAAAATTTGCAGTACCGAAAATTCTAAAACTGAAATTTCACTTAAAATTTGAAAGTGTTGCTATTCGCAGAAGGACGTATGTTATGTGCAAAAATGTTTCTCCTTTATAATATAGCTAATGCAGATATAACTACATAAAAAATTGAATGAATTCAGAAAAGGGGAAACACAATCACCTCTTTTTTTTTATTTTTATTTTTTTATTTATTTTTTTTTTTTAATAAAAAATCCTTTAGGAGGAAAATGACTGTATGAATGACAATCGCTTCGAGATATTTCACCTTTATTTAACTTTAACTGTAAAGTAAACATGTATTGTTTACAAAAAATGCGGAAAATATTTATATATATATATGTATATATATATATATATATATATATACAGGGTGAGTCATAAATATCGAAAGAATAGGCTATCTCCTTAAATATTGCCCCTAGACCCATATTTCCAATTGCAAAGTTTCGTAAAAAAAAAGGTGAAGTTTTTGATAAGATAAATTGCAACTCTATCGGGGGTCTATTTTAAAAAATACGAAAATTAAATTTTTATACGGCCCCCAGAGGATAAAACTTCCAATTAGAAAATTTTTCCTTATCCATTCCTGAATTGAACAAAAAAAAATTCATCTCGCTATCTACAAATCCCTGATAGGTATTAAAATCCAAAATTTTCAAAAATTCGTGACTTACACCTCAAGCATACCTCTGAGTGCTCTGAAATCAGTTCATTTGAAGCTCAATTTAGGGATCGACCATAAATTAACGCATTGTTAAATGTCGATCCAAGACAATACTTTAACTTTTAGATATAAAATAATTTGCTTTAAACTTCCTTGAAATATGCTAAATGTCTGCAATATCTGCAATTGGCGCCAACCTCGAAACTGGTACGACCCAAGTCTTATTAAACACTTGTTAAAAGTGTTATAAAATTAAGTGATATTAATTAAATTTTCATTAAAAGTTTCTTATAAACTTATTGTCGCAGGCAATAAGTTTAGTGAAAATAGTAATTGCGATATTGACACTTCTATTAACGGAATTATTGGAAATATATTTTAATAAATTACATAGAAATATTTTCAAAAATCTACTTTTTTACTATTCAGCTTCAAAATTTATGATTGTTTTAAACATATTTTTTACTTTCTTCTGTCTTTACAAGAAGAAATTATTGGATTCATGAAAATTTTGAATTCCGGTTTTCGACGGATTCACACGTTTTAGGGCTCAGAGATACCGAAAAACATGTTTTTACAAAATGTCTGTCTGTGGGTCACTGCACAAGGAAAATAAATTAAATCGACGTGATAAAAAATGAGGTTTAAATCAACTGACGCATTTAAACAGTAATTAAAGAGGGTGAGAATGGCAAAACTTAAACAAAATCTGAAATCGAAACTATACAGGACGGAGTTAATCACCTAGAAACTTTTAAAAAGCATTAATTTTTAATTTAGAGTAAACTAAAATTGTTATAACTCAAAATATTATTTGTCGCGTTGAATTTTTTTCTTTTGATTAAATAAAAATGCCTAATTTTCAATTTTGATTCGGAATTTTATATAATATATATATATATATATATTATATAAAATTCCGAATCAAAATTGAAAATTAGGCATTTTTATTTAATCAAAAGAAAAAAATTCAACGCGACAAATAATATTTTGAGTTATAACAATTTTAGTTTACTCTAAATTAAAAATATATATATTAAAAAGTCTTATGATGTGATAATGCTTACAAAATATATGGTTAACCATCATAAAACATTCAGAATTCTAACTCTATAAATAAATAAACAAAATAAATGTTTCCTGGACCCATTACAGCAACGTTGTTTCTTCAATTACACTCATTTCAATTTGTGTCTGATCCCTTGAAATCTCACGATTTATTAAAATTGTCATAACTCTCTCAGTTTTGAAGATATCAAGATGATTTTTTTTTGTTCAGTTCAGGAATGGATAAGGAATTTTTTTCTAATTGGAAGTTTTATCCTCTGGGGGCCGTATAAAAAATTAACTTTCGTAATTTTTAAAATAGACCCCCCATGGAGTTTCAACTTATCAAAAATTTCACCTTTTTTTAGGATTTTTTGCAATTGGAAGTATGGGTCTAGGGGCAATATTTAAGGAGATAGCCTATTGTTTCAATATTTATGACTCACCCTGTATATATATACTCTTATAAATATAACCAAAGTAATTCAGATATTACCATACAATAACCAATGAAACCAGTATTTTTACTATTACCCTATTAAAATCATTTGAAGTTTGAAGTGAAATAGACGACAGATTACCAAAATTATGAAAGGTAAATGGATAAATGGACATCAGAAGGCTTTTTTATTAAACTACTCATCAGGGGTGCATGGTTTAAGAAAAAAAGCAAAAGCATCCAACCAGTTTCTGTTATAGGCCGTGCTAAAAGCTAAGAAATTCGACCGACAATGCACCCGACTGGTCGGACTTTATTTACTGTTACAAATTAGGAAAAAAGAAATTAATTCAGGAAAACAAAAACAATATTAAATAATAGCAATAATAAAATTTTTATTAAAAATGTATATATATACTAAAATATTTACCAAACCTATATCTAGAATGATCTATAGTTCAAGTGAATTATTTCAGTTAAGAGCTAAAGTAGATTTAAATTACATGTGACTCTGTAACAGGTTAAAGGTTACAGTTATAATAAGTATATATATAAAATTTATTTATAAGTCTTAAATTTTAGTCTTTGAAAAAATCATTTTTCAAATGGTTGTTGCAATTTGTTAAACTATTATTATTATTATCATCATCTCATAAAATTTGAAAAATGAAAAAATGTAATTGAACGTACCGCTAACAATAAATTGTTCTTGAGTTTCAAAATAGAAATGCAGTGGAAATACAATACATTGGATTGGCACTCAACTAGAAATCTATTAATGTATGAAATCCAACAACCTTTTCATGGAGAATTATTGAAGTCAAAACAAAGAACGTACGAAAATATGTACGACTGACAATGATATAAGAATCAGTAACTTTAACATGAAACATTCGATCATGGGGGGGGGGGGTAAATACCCCTACTAACTTCTCAATAAATTATCGTAGAAGAAATCTACTTGTACTGAACGATTAGAAATAAATTCTACTTTTAAACGATGCATATAAAATTTGTTTAAGGGACCATCTACATATCAAAATGAACCAAAACTTCATTTTTTTTTTTCAATAGCGATATCCAATTATAACAAAATATTTGAAATCTTCGGTTCAAACTATATCTAGATATCCAATTTCAAGTCATTTGAATAATAAGCTTTTGACTTATAACCATTCAAAATTTAGTGCTTATGATGTTAAATTACAGTTTCATTTATTTATTAATATCTCCTGAAATTATACTCCTAATGCGCTAATTTTTATGTAGGAATAATACTAAAGTACCCAAACATAAATACAATGAATTTGCAATTTTTATAATTTTATGCTATGAACTATGAGTTATGAAATTGATATTAGAAAAAATTATGAATTGAAACTTATAATTTTTATTATGGATTTAGATTTATAAGTCTTGCTTTGTGGAAATCCAAAATTCAAAATTTTCCAGCCAAATTTTCAAATGCCTGTAGTATTCAAATTATGCTTAAAAACGCAAAATAATGATTTAACGGACCGTCTACCTTAGATACGATAGACCGGCTACGACTGGATATTTTGAAACTTCTTATGCTTCCCCGTAATCTAACTGTCTTCGATGACAGCTTGAATGACGCTTAAGAGGCCTTGATCTAGAAGGGTGCTACCTCAGTCAATAATCGGATGCCGAATTTCATTTTGAATACAACCCCTAAAACATGCTCATTTTAAAATAATTAATTTCTCGGAAACTTATCGCATGAATTGCATGAAAATTTGTTTTGGGGCTAATTGAAGGATGTAAAGTTCATTTTGGCTGTCAGAATTTAGTACTGCTATTGAAAAAAAATAAAATTAGTGTTTGTTTTAATATATTCAACGTAAGCAAATTTTATAAACATCATTTACAAGTAGACTTTATTTCCAAAGTTTTATAACCTGTAACTTTCTTCTACGATAATTTTTTGGAGAGTTAGCAAAAAGTGTTTAGTTTTTTTTTTTTTTTTTTTTTTTTTTTTTCCACGACTGTACATACAAGTTTTCATTTATGTGATATGCATTTCAAAATCACAAAGAACCTAACTTCCATTTTCGTAGAAATAATAAAATAATAATAATAAACCTCAAAGTACCAAATGAATTTCTTCTCAGATGAAAACAAAGTACTATAAAAAAAATGCTTTTCTTTGAATTTAGTCTCAACACCTTTTATAAGCTTTTCGTCGACACTAGCTTCGTGGAGAAGCTACAGATATATTACTCTAGCTACTAATTTTAGGGAAAATCCTCGGTAGGTTGATTATAGGTATTAATAAAAAATGAATATGTAATGATAGCATTGTCAAGGTGATCGCTTTTTTATATATGTATATATATATATGTGTGTATATATCAATTTTTACTCCGAAGGTTAGCGCAAATTATAGAAAGTAACTGAGGATTTTTCAAAACATCCGCGAACGTCAAAATCGCGAATGTTGAGTCTATCTTCCCGTTCATATAAGGGGGTTAGGTTCTAATTTTTTTATTTTTTAACCAAAGAGAGCAATTGAAATTCAAAAAAATTTTATTAAGCATTGTACATTAAAAGTACATGCTTTAAATAAATTTGAATAAATGTAAACACAATGTAAAACCTTTATTTGTTAGTGTATGATGGAAAAAAATTGATGATGTGTTATTGTTTGATAGAAAAGATCTTGTGTTTATGAATTTTCATGTAAGTAAAAGTTGAGGCCTAAATTTCTGTTTTAAATTTAAGATTTCTCATCAGTGAAGGATCGCATTCTATTGCTTTTTCAATGGTTTTTGTTGATGTTTCAAAATTTCACCGACAATTTTAACAGAAAACATTTCACCTGCAATAAAAATTTTAAATTTTAGAAAATTTAGGAAATTTAAAAAAATCTGCATAAAAATAAAGGATATTACTGATCTATATTTTTCTCAACACAAGGGCTGAAACTTTTGCAACTCAAATCATACTGCAATATATAGTAGACTATACAGTACATAAGTGTCTATAATGTCACATAGTTCATTGAATTAGTAAAAAAAAAAAAAGTTTATTTTGTAAAGAAAAAAAAATTCTTTAAAAACAAAATTTGTTAATAACCAAGTTCAATCTTTGTGAATGTTGAAAAGTTCCGCATTTTGTATTTCGTGAATAATCAAAACTCGCGAATGTTAAATCCGCGAATATTAAGGAATTATTGTACATAAAAACGGACATTTCATATTGATTTTATAATAAATCCTGAAAAATATTCCTCAGTTTGTGGATAATATTATGTTTTTTCTTACGTTAAATAAATTAAGAAGAGGTTTTTATGGATATCTATAGGTATATATATATATATATATATATAGTTGTTTGCTACTTTCAATTTCCGATCAAACCTTTAGAAATCCTCCCCCCCTTCCTCCACAAGGCTTCATAATCATGGAAAATCATTATTGTATTGTGAATGAGACTTTGTTACGAATGCTTTTAATCTTTTCTGTTTATCTTAAATAAAAATTAAATAGTATTAACTTTGGCAGGAACGAAAAATATATCTAAAATTTCTGTTGAATCAGAATAATTATGGAATATTTCTGATACCTATCGATTTTATTTGCTGAAAGGGGGTTTATTATTTCTAGTGAATGTATTGCATATGTTATTTTCAATTCTACTCTAAACTGCCGACTTTTCACTGCCAATTCACCTTTTTTTTTTCAACACTCCTCAGTTTCAAATTAATTCCATTAATACCAAAATTATAAAGAGCTGAAATTTAATAGATTTGTCCTCCAATCTTCCTTGGAATCGCTCTGTCCCCCTGGAGTGTTGCACTATTTTACGCAAAGCGAATTTGATTTGAATTTAGCGAATCAGGTTTTAGAAAATTCTTTGATCAAAATAATACTGCTTTCGATTTTAGTTTCCTAACAAGTAGTATACCTTCTTATAGTACTTCTGATTCCATTAAAACCCCTTCAAGTTAAGTTTCTGTATCAGTATTTAGCGATTTTTCTTCATATAATTCCGAACTTTGCTCAGAAAATATAGTGTGATTTTTATTTTATTTATTTATGTGATTAATTTGTTTAAAAGTTCGTGCTTTAAAAACCTGGACTAGATACAATAATTCAAAACTTTAAAGTTTGAAATTAAAATACAGTAATTTGAATAAATATCTAAAGTTGTTTTTTTTTTTTTTTTTTTTTTTTATCGTTACAGTATTATTTTTTTAAATATTTCTTCCGCATTTTTCAAATAATATTGATCATTAATCGTGCAATTCTAATTCTGTGTAAATCAAAGTTTAATCGGAATTTAAGAATAAAAATTTATAAACATGCATGATCTAGCCCATAAATAAGACTTTTAAACATGTTTGAAATATTTTTAAAAAATTTTAAAGAGTCAAATACTTTTAAACTGTTGAAAAATAACTGAAGACAAAATAATCTATTTCGTAGTATTTAATTTTTTCTAAACGATTCCCAGATGATTCCGCCATACAGGGATATAAAATATAAGATTTTATCGCTAAGATTACAAACAGAAATTGTTTGATAAAATGCAAAGTCCTTATTTGGGGCAAAGAAGGTATTTTTTTTTTAAAGAAATTTCAAGAATTTAGAAATCTCTGTACGAATTACGTATAGATTTTATTGCAAAAGAGAACAAAATTAACCATATTTGGCTAAAACATTGAAACGGGTTCCAATTAAGAATGTCAAAAGTCAATACGCGAAAAAACGTTAAAAACTGCATAATTTTTTTCAGTTAAAAAAAAATTAGATAATCTATCTGAATCTCATGAGCACGGAACTTCTCTTAGTCTACTTGGAACAGAATTTCCAGGCATGATCGATTCCCATAGCATTCCGGACAAACAAAAACCTATGCATGTTATCCGTCCATAGGCCTTTATGCTTATCTTTACTAGTACAAATTAACTAAATTTTAATAAAAGCTAATAATCTATATATATAAAAGAAAGTCTGGATTTCGTATTAATCACAGCACAAAAAAAATCTTCCAAACCTAAAATCTTGAAAATTGGGGTAAAAATACTTCTGATAACACCGAGTGCCGCTAAGAAGGGAATTTCGAAAATTCCACCCCTAAGGGGGTTAAAAAAATAACGAACTTTTAAAAAATTCCTTAAAAATCAGCTTTTTTAGTTATTTTTCATCTGATAACATATTTTAGTGTATTTTTTCATGCTGAATCGAATGGTTCCAAGCAAATTCTTTTAAACTCAGCAGTTCGCGAGATACTTCACATTTTCCTGATTTGGCGGTGTCACCGGCGCAAAAACCTGAAATTTTCAATCCTTATCTATATATATAAAAGAAAGTCTAGATTTCGTATTAATCACAGCACAAAAAAATCTTCCGAACCTAAAATCTTGAAAATTGGGGTAAAAATACTTCTGATAACACCGAGTGCCGCTAAGAAGGGAATTTCGAAAATTCCACCCCTAAAGGGGTTAAAAAAAGGAACGAACTTAAAAAAAATTCCTTAAAAATCGGCTTTTGTAGTTACTGATAACATATTTTAGTGCATTTTTTCATGCTGAATCAAATGGTTCCAATCAAATTCTTTTAAACTAAGTAGTTCGCGAAATACTTCACATTTTCCTGATTTGGCGGTGTCTTCGGCGCAAAAACCTGAAATTTTCAATCCTTATCTATATATATAAAAGAAAGTCTGGATTTCGTATTAATCACAGCACAAAAAAATCTTCCGAACCTAAAATCTTGAAAATTGGGGTAAAAATACTTCTGATAACACCGAGTGCCGCTAAGAAGGGAATTTCGAAAATTCCACCCCTAAGGGGGTTAAAAAAAGGAACGAACTTTTAAAAAATTCCTTTAAAATCGGCTTTTTTTAGTTATTTTTCAACTGATAACATATTTTAGTGTATTTTTTCATGCTGAATCGAATGGTTCCAAGCAAATTCTTTTAAACTGAGCAGTTCGCGAGATACTTCACATTTTCCTGGTTTGGCGGTGTCACCGGCGCAAAAACCTGAAATTTTCAATCCTTATCTATATATGTAAAAGAAAGTCTGGATTTCGTATTAATTACAGCACAAAAAAATCTTCCGAACCTAAAATCTTGAAAATTGGGGTAAAAATACTTCATATAACACCGAGTGCCGCTAAGAAGTGAATTTCGAAAATTCCACCCTTAAGGGGGTTAAAAAGGAACGAACTTTAAAAAATTCCTTAAAAATTGATTTTTGTAGTTATTTTTACACTGATAACATATTTTAGTGTATTTTTTCATGCTGAATCGAATGGTACCAAGCAAACTCTTTTAACTCAGTAGTTCGCGAGATACTTCACATTTTTCTGATTTGGCGGTGTC
Organism: Maratus speculifer; assembly: GCA_964019185.1. NCBI lineage: Eukaryota > Metazoa > Arthropoda > Arachnida > Araneae > Salticidae > Maratus > Maratus speculifer. The sequence goes on from OZ025296.1 coordinate 147,881,264, forward strand.
TTCGGCGCAAAAACCTGAAATTTTCAATCCTTATCTATATATATAAAAGAAAGTCTGGATTTCGTATTAATCACAGCACAAAAAAATCTGTCGAACCTAAAATCTTGAAAATTGGGGTAAAAATACTTCTGATAACACCGAGTGCCGCTAAGAAGGGAATTTCGAAAATTCCACCCCTAAGGGGGTTAAAAAAAGGAACGAACTTTAAAAAAATTCCTTAAAAATCGGCTTTTGTAGTTATTTTTACACTGATAACTTATTTTAGTGTATCTTTTCATGCTGAATCGAATGGTTCCAAGCAAATTCTTTTAAACTCAGTAGTTCGCGAGATACTTCACATTTTCCTGATTTGGCGGTGTCTTCAGCGCAAAAACCTGAAATTTTCAATCCTTATCTATATATATAAAAGAAAGTCTGGATTTCGTATTAATCACAGCACAAAAAAATCTATTGAACCTATAATTTTGAAAGAGAGTTCTATAATCAGGTTAACATGATTATGTAAGCTATATTTAATTATCTCAATATACAGGGGTTGGACAAAAATATGGAAACACCTTTTGAAATGCATGTTTGAAAAGAAAGATTGATTATAATGAACTATGTTGATGGCACTGGAGTTTTCGCCTACTGACGGCACCTATACAACTTCGTAAAATCGCTGCATCGTTCAGTCGTTGTTGGAGCACTGTTATGGGAGATTATCATTGCATTATGTCAGAGTTAACAGACTTCGAACGTGGACAAATTGTTGGCGTGCGTATGGTGGGTGCTTCCGTAAGCAATGTAGCAGAGGTTTTTAGTGTTTCAAGAGGTACTGTGTCGAAGATTTATTCCGCATATTTGAAATGCGGAAAAAACATCATCCGCTAAATCACAGCGCGGACTAAAGTGTGTGCTGAGATCGTGACAGACGATCATTAAGGAGGATTATCGCGAAAAATAAGCAGACCACCGCTGCAAAAGTTACTGCTGAAATGAATGTCGTGTTACCAAATCCTGTGAGTACCAAAACAATTAGAAGGGAATTGAAATGAAAAAAACTTCTTTAAACACCATAAAATAAGTTAACTGCGCAAGGCCTTTCGAAAGAACTTAGTCTTTCTTCGTCAGGCGCAAAAAAGACGTGCGTCCACAATGAATGTAGCGGCACGACTGGTCGTGCCGCTACATTCATTGTGGACGCACGTCTTTTTTGCGCCTGACGAAGAAAGACTAAGTTCTTTCGAAAGGCCTTGCGCAGTTAACTTATTTTATGGTGTTTAAAGAAGTTTTTTTCATTTCAATTGTGTATAACACCAGTTTCAATTTTATACATTAATTAGAAGGGAGCTTCATAAAAAGGGAATTGCTGGCCGTGCTGCAATTGAAAAGCCATCCATCAGTAATGCTAATGCCTGTAACAGGAAAAAATGGTGTTTAAGTCATAAAGCCTGGACTATAGAGCCGTGGAAGAGCGTAATATGGTCTGATGAGTCTTCTTTTACATTGTTCCCCACTTCTGGCCGAGTTTACGTTTGGAGAACGCCATCTCAAGCCTATAATACAGACTGCTTGTTGCCAAGAGTGAAACATGGCGGGGGTTCGGTGATGGCTTGGGCAGCCATATCGTGGTTCTCTTCTGGCCCCATGATAGCTCTGTAAGGGCGTATTACTGCTCAGACTTATGTGAACATTTTAGCCGATCAAGGCCATCCAATGGTACAAGCTTTGTTCCCCAATGATGATGGTATCTTCCAAGACGACAACGTCTCCGTTCACACAGCTCACACTGTCCAGAACTGGTTTTCTGAGTGCGAGGATGAATTTTCGCATCTCCCCAGGCCACCAAAGTCATCAGACTTGAATAATATCGAACCTTTGTGGTCTACATTGGAGCGGAAAGTGCGTTCTCGCTATCCACCGCCAGCATAGTTATCTGAACTTGCCACCGTTTTGCAGGAATAATGGTACAATATTCCGTTGTCAAACATACAGAAACAGTATTTATCCATTCCGAGAAGACTGCAAGCTGTTTTGAATAACAGCGGGTACCGTACACAATACTAGGCAAGGAAACGTATTTTTTTAATGTGTTTCCATATTTTTGTCCAACCCCTGTATATAAATCGCAAAGTGAAATTTCATTGCGGCCGCTTATAACTTAAGTTCTACAAGATAGATTTTAATGGATTTTACATTGTTAGTTGGATAATTTTTCAGAAATTCCGTAACAAATGTAATATAGCATCCTACGTTGTTTAATTGAATACTTAAGAAATGTTTTTTATCAGAGGAACCCAATTACAAAAGTTTGGCTTTATTTTAAAAGTTCCGCTGAATGAATTTTTATGTGATTAAAATTGTTAACATATTGAGAGCTACGTCATTCATTGGTGACTAACATTGAACTTTCCATTTACATGACTCTATTTTCACCTATGACAGACAGTCTAAAGTACGATATAATTCTAAAAATTACTATGATATAAAAATTTCGTTTGATTCAAAATTTCTTTAAAAAAAAAGGACCAGCGTAGCGGGCGAAGACTGCTAGTAATAAATAAAAGAATTTTGATCTTCCGATAGGTACATTTAAACTGAACAAGTCGGAAATTGTATCTCAAACGTGGCAAATGAGGTACATGCGTAGTATGTTTAATAAATAGTTAGATCTTGGTCCAACAGCTGGTGGACTCTTAATACAAAAATGCAAGAATACAAAATTTATTTATTACGGTTATATATATTAAATTCAATAATAAAGTAATAATAAGAACTCAATTTTAAATATCACTAACCACCATGGCAATATAGAATCATTACCTACAGTGGGATATCATTGAATTAGTTACGTATGATAGGATTTAATAGAACAAAGAAAGCTTTTATTGATACTTTTTAAGTTTTGATTCGTTTATCATAAAATTAGAAATAACTCGGCAAAATTCTGCAGCCTTTATATTTTATTGAATTTCAAACCATTCATTTGGATAGTTTTTGCGCTGTTATAAGCGGTCAGATGGACAGATGGACGGACTGACGGACTAGATGATGTTTATAAACGATGACGTATTTATATAATTACGAATGCATCTAAATATATCGAATCTGACATATAGGAAATCCATCGCTTGTACTCTCTTTGATTCTTTTATTACAATATTTTATTCTTGTCAATAACTGTTTGCTTCTTTTCATCTAGTTTACGACTTAAAATCTAGTGAAACATCTTGCACTGAAAAAAAAAATGTTGCAATTGAAATCGTACTATTCCTATTGTAAACCAATTAATGTTCCGAAAACTCGAGAATTAAATGGATCATGATAGTGAAGGCCTGCTTTCCCTTTCTGTCTCTCATAATGGAGGCAACAGAGCGAGAGTTGAACATCCACAAACAAGGTGATTATTTCGCAAGCGACTTCTTACAGTTATCATATAATACATTTTGAAGGGTTATTCAAGTTCTTTCAGCTGAAAAGCTCATTTTTATTCGACATCGGTAATGTTTGACGTGAATCATAAATATAAAAGAATGTGATGAAAATCAAATTTTATAATCTGTTTATTTCAGTTCAATTCATGATGAAATTTCTCTCAAATTTTAAATGGTTTCTAAAGTAATTAGAAGCTTTAAAAAAATCTCTTTTTCTCTTCTTACAAACCAATAAGAAGAAGTTGGGAAAAAGGAATAGAAAGAAAATAAAAATGGAAAATTCATTGTACTCTCAATTTTTGTTTTCGCCCCAAAATGGGGTAAAATTAAAAAATACTTTAAATTTCTATTTTAAATTATTTAAAAGTTGAATTTTCGTGCACATTACTCAAATCTGCCGATAGTTCTTATTTTAAATGCTTCACATTACAAAAATAAAATAAATAAATAAATAAAAACCTTATTAAAAACCTTTATGATTGGTCTCTTTTTTTGTTCTTCCAGGCTGTAGGTTACAAAGAAATGTGGAATAGAACAACCCCTTTTAAGATAGAAGTTATTTTAATCTCTATTAAAAATGGCTTCCAATTTCGTAGTCTATCAAATCATTTTATGGAGACGGTAGATTTATAACATTGTAATTTTTTTACGTGTATACTTCAGACAAAAAATACACGCTATGATGACTTTTTTTTTATTTTTTTTATTTAGATAGTATCTCTTAACAAATAATTTAATTTTTCAGTTGTACTAAAAATGTTTCAGCTTTTTCAATTAAAATTTTATGGAATGTCATGATGACTCACACAATTTTTTATAGTTTACTCTTTGAAGATCTTTCGCTAATTTTGGGACTGGTAGAATAAAAACTCTTTAAAATCTGCGTCATTTTGGAGCAATTATAGAAAAATATTCCAGTTTTGAAAAATAATATTTGTAATTCTTATTCTTCTAAAAATTATGTATTTTTACATTTTGAGAAATAGTTTCTTCACTTCACGGAAATATTCCAGGGAGTACTATTGCCGAATATATTCAAAAATTGGGAATTTTTCTTTCTTTTTGCCTTGTACCAAGAAAGAAAATATCAGCCAATTAAAACAACCTTCCATTCTAAGTCACAAAAAAAAACTGTAACTTAAAAAAGGAGTTTGTCATAAAATTTTTACATGTTATTGAGATCATTAGAGAATTTTCGGTATTGAAAATGTATGTGGCGTTTATAGTTCGTTTATAAGGATACACAAAGGAATTCCTTTACATTTATTCTATGGGAAAAATTGTTTCGGTGCGCTTTAGTGATGTTACAAAATTTTGAACATAATGAAATTGATATGCGTCATTGCGATGTGCGAAAAAAATGCTATCTCAGCATAAAATAAGCACCATTTATAGTTCGTTCACTGGGACGCAGAAAAGGAATTTAATTATGATCTATAGGGAAAACTACAAAAATAACGAAAATTTAAAACAATCCCTAAGGTGCATTTCAACATGTTTTCTACAGACTGAAAAGTGAGTAGCATTTATTTTATTTTCAGAGACACACAAATGAATTCAATTATAGGCTGTAAAAGGTCGATTTCATTCAATGAAAAAAAAAAATTCTTAAAAATAATTTGTTTGTGTTGAAAAAGGTTTCATAATATAGTCTGAAGGATGATTTTTCATTCTTGTTTACTTATCACAACTGCTCTCAATAGCGTATACATATCGGATAGACAGACGAATCTACAATCTAAAAATTTTCAAATGAAAGTTTTCGTACTTTCTATACTTCTTTTCTTTATGACTTACTCTTCAGTAATCCATGAAAATTACGAATATTTCTCACAGCCCCTATAAACTTGGGGAGACAGATTATCCGCTTTAGAGAGGAATTTTTATCTATTGCTCTATCATAGTGATATCTTTTGGTTCTTTCATATTAATCGTGCTATAGATTACCAAAACAGAAAAGTTTTCGGTATCGTTCTGCATGCTTCATAGCTTTTACACCTCTTAGAGTGCAAGGGTGAAGTATGTGGCGAAGCTGATGCTTCACGTCTTACCAGGAATTAATGATTTTAAACCCTCGAGCGGTGTTACGGTAGGTTATGAATTTCTCTCAACACAACTGCATATAGTCGCTGAGGCGTAAATTTTATATTGTGTATGAAGATGGTAATGTTCGTGCAGCGTTTCGTAACGGACTTCGCGGTGATATTTCTTATAAAATATAATTATATACAAAAATGATTAATATGTTTTTAACAGTTATTTTCATATTTAATAATAGGTATCAAAATTTATATGTACTTTTTTGGAAGTTTTTTTTTTCTTTCGTAATATAGCAATGCCTTTAAAACTACATTAGAATATTGACCACAAAACAATTTAAAAAAAAAAAGACATTATGAGCAAAGATAATAAAAAAATAAATAACCTTATATGATTCAGTATAAAACATTAAAAAATTCTTATTTTGCAACAAAACAATATAAACTTAGGGGTCGGAATTAGAGCACAACAAGTAGCGAAGCTACATTAGTCGCTACTTTTTTCAATAGTTTGTAGTAAAGCACGCTATGTAAGGAAAAATAAAATGTAGCGAGTAGTAAGATACAAAAAATTGTTAATTTGTAATCATTACGCTTTTTCATAAGGAAAACGTGCCATACTGCATATCACGTGACCACAACTTGCTTCTTTTATGTAAAATATATCCTGCTACATAGTTTGAAAATTTAAGCTTAAAATATCAGTTACAGTGTTTAGTAACACATTGCATGAAGTCATCGATTTTTCCATTTACACTTGCTGATAATATCGAGTTCTGGCCTACGAAAAAGTTAATTTTATTTCTACCAACGCTTGTCTACTTACTCGTTATTAACCACTTCAACGGCTGCCCCGAAGTTATTTCTTTAATGCCAATATTACTTACCCATCATATGTAGTAGAGTAAATCTTGCAATCGTTTTGAAAATCGAAAAAAAAAATTGACGGATTTACTCGTTATAGATACTGGAGATTCCGAAAAACATACTTTTAGAAAAAAAAATTGTCGTCCGTCTGTCTGTCTGTAAACGAACAAATTGAGATAGAGATTTGAAATTTTGTATGTGCTTAGTATGCAAGAATGGAGCGAAGCCTATTTAATATCAGCAACCTCGATTATACGGAAATATTTTTTTCGGACTCTCGAAAAATTTGTTTTGATGAAAGGTATATAAAAATTTTCGATTTTTTTTTTTTTTTTTTAAGAAGAAGACGTGAAAAGGCAATAAAAAAAGGAAAATTTTGCATAAAAAACGAAGTCAATCGAATTGTTAGTTGCTGAGATATTTGTAATCTTGTTTTTTACATTCTTCATTTTTCATAACCCTATATTTCATTGAAATTTCAATTCAAAGATACATTTTAATTGGAAATGACACGCTTAATCTGACGCAGTAAACTCTTAGTTAAAATTATTATTATTTTTTGAATTATAAGGATGTTTCTTTTACGCAATTCAGTACTACTTGAATAATTTGGCGTATTATATAATTTGTCGAAATGGGTTCATCAGATATTTATTAATAGAGCATTACTATGTATATTAAAAACATTTAAATATACGTTTAAATTTTGTTTTGGAAATGCCAAGCATTTTATAAATAGTTTCCGCATGTTTTATTTTCATAAGTTATAAATAATATCAATATCCATGATGGGTAAGTATTACGGTGGCCCCCAACGACTAGTTTTTTTTTTCATTTGGAATAGGTTATTTTTACACATTTATTTGTTGAATGCTTTTACAATAGTTTTTTCCTGTAATTTACTATTTTATAAAATTAGGCAAATTAATACAATTAACCCTTAAAAATGCTTACCATTGGTGTTTTAAAAAAGATTTGGACATTTAAGTAAACACATTTATTGGAAAATACATGCGTCAAAGTTAATTTTATGTTTTAATAAAAAAAAAATACTGTAAAAACAGAAAATAAGATTTATGTAATTTATGGCTGTGCATAAATGTGTTACATGCAACACTATTCTCTCTTTATATCCACCTGAGCCCAATTAATGTCATCTAGCACCACCTTTTTGTAGCCCTCTTTAATCCAAAATAACAATTAAAAATTTTGGAACGGATGTGCAACTCCAACAGTACCTATAAAGTGAGACTGAACTCAATTTTGTAGATGATCTAAGAATTTTACTATTAACTATTAACATACGTCAACCAATTTTTTATTATTATTATTATTTTTTTTTAGATTTTTGAGTAAATCATTGCAGAAAAATTTTCAAAATCAATTACTCATTTTGCGTACTATGATCAGGTATAAATAAAAAAGCTTCCAAAACTCAAAAGTAAGCTGGACCAAACTTGCTTACTCATTTTAAAATAAAAATATTTTTTGGGGTGTTTAAAGAAGTTTTACAATACATCCATTTCATTTTTATTCAACATACTGTTTATTTATTGTTATAATCGTTGATTTCTAAGGTAAAGTCAGAGTTCAACTTAAAGATTAAATTCTTAAATATAATTAAGTGAAAAAAATCATTATATTTAATTTTCATAAACTCCCATTTCAAACGACAGACACACTTACTTTTATAATGTTATAAATATTTCAATAATCATGTTTTTAATTACTCTAACTCAAACTTGGCAAAATGAGGAAATTTTTAATTTTTCAGTTTAAAAAAAAGCCCAAAAAATATCAGTGTTTTTATTTATTTTTTAATTATTATCTATTTTTTTATTTTTGGTGAATTGCCTATATCAACCTTGATTTAGTCTGAGTTTAATTTTACCATTTTACTAGTTTTACACAGTTGTAAAATGTCCATGCTTATTAATTTTTGTTTTTATTCCCTTCTAATTTTTTGAAACATTTTAATGATTTCATGAATGGGTGCCATGACAAAACCTGACATTAATTACCACTATTATAATTAACTAACGCAATGTTAAGAAAGGAGAAAAATCTAGAAAACCAATTTATTTTGAAAAAAATAATTCTACAATTTTACTAATAATTGATGTACATTAAAATGAATGCACAAAAAAGTGTACTGTTAGGAGCTCAGATTATTAAATCCATTATCGTTTTTAAATCACTCTGAAATGGCATGGAGCATTTTTAAATATATATTTCGTACGTTTCATTTTCCGCGAAGAAGCCATTAATCTATCCAAAAACGTTTATATGTTAATTAAAAATATGCTACATACACGTAGGAACTGTTTGTTCTGTTTCAGTTGTATAGTATATAGTTTTTAAAATAATCCAAAATAAAAATAAAATAAAAACTCGAAAAAACAATCACATGTGTCTGTTTTGTTGTTGTTGTTGTTGTTAAACAGTACTCTAAATACAGAGAGAAATCCCACACCCGCATTTCAATAAAATAATTATATCAAAATATACAACATTTTTATACTGAACTGTCAACTTTTGATGAGTCTTATTTTTTATTTTAAATTCTTTTACATTAGAATGTATTTTTTAGTTTAGATTTGTTCAAATTTATACATCTAAATTTCTTTGAAGGATGACTCGTATGATACCTTTTACAATATCTTCCAGTTATATATGCTTTAAATGGCGGCGGTATTTTTGGTTCCTTTTACATAAAATTTTGAAAATCGTGGCTCTCATATATTTTTTCTATGATCCTTACGTAGTAAACATTTCTTGCGAGAAAAAAAAAAAATATTTTTTAAGGGACAAGGAACTTTCAAATTTATTTCACTTTTTTATTTTACTTTAATTACTATTCAATGGCACACTACATAGATTACGGCATATATTTATCACACTTGATAAAAATAAGGAATTTTCAGAACATTTACATTGTTAAAAATTTTGCTCTACTTTGAATCAAACTTTGGTGCTCAGTAGCTGCCACCATAAGATAGTGAAATCTCGTGCCAACATTTGGAACTTCCTATTTCAACTTCGTTCCAACTATTGGAACTATGCATCAACAGGAGCTCCAAATATTAGTTCAAGATTTCACTATCTTATAGTGGTAGCTATTGAATACCAAAATTTCGTTCAAACTAGGACAAGATTTTTTAAAGTGTAAAGCGTTAGGATGAATCTTTCAAAATGCTCCATGCGCATTCCATATGAATTAAAAACCGCAAGTTTGGTTTATATATGCAAATTAACTGTGCATAGTTATTTGAAACTAAATATAATTGGTAAAATTAAAGTTTGTCATTGCAGAAATATTATGCAAAATGCAGAAACTTTCATAAAATTAAAAAAAAATACTTACTAATATATTAAAATATAGATAATTCGATGCACATTCTTATTTGTATGTATAAACCAAATTTGCATAAAAGATATTGGAAATTTTAATTGCTATGCAATGCGAATGTTTTGAAATTAAAAAAATAATAATAATAACAAACGAGTTTGAAGATCCCTTGAAGCATAATTTGAAACATCTCTTAAAATTTACTATTTTTTTTTTATTTATTTTATAAAAAATTGCATTTGCATTTAAAAAGGAAATACATGTATACATTTAAAAAAAAATGAGTAAAATATGCTAATAGACGAAAAATAAAATAAAATTTTCTGTCCTAGACCACTTTAGCTTAAAAGAGAAGTTTTGATGTCCACCATCCCAATTACAATATTCGTAATATAAAATTCGCTATAAAGAGATCTATGGAAATTTTAATATACTTTTTCCATAAAGTTTAAACAAAACAATAAAAAAATAAAAAGGTCTGTCCTTGAACTCCCTGACCACACTTTTATACAAAGTATCCATCCAGTTTTTAAACGATTATCAATAAATAATACATGAATCTGCTGCATTCAAAGCATCTTGTTTCCTCTGAAAGATTTTTGTATTTTAACAACAAATTCTGGGGTTTGTCCATTCTCGTTATAACCGAATTCTATTCTATTAATATTAATAATTTTTTTATTTTTCATTAGATACTATAAAAAAGTTATGTAATAAATTTTTTAATTTTTAATTAAAAAAATAAATATTTATTGTTTTTATATCAGATTTGTTGGCCTGGTTTTAATTTGGTGTTTTAGTATTTTTAATAAGAATTTTTAGATATATTCTTTTTACATATAATGATTTTTAAAAAAAAGTCTTGCTATGAGATTATGAATTCCTTAATTTTACTTGTTGCTTCAAAACTAATTTGGTAAAAATGAAAGAAATATTTCTACATAAAATCATTCGTTTAGGTTTATTTTATAGAGCTTTTAAATCAAAGATAGATTTTTTTATTTGGACGTCAACCATCAGTTTTAAAAATATTCATAGTTAAACAATTCATTGTAAAAGGATCTTCACAAAAAAAAATAAAACACGTTTATCAAAAAATAAATCCTGTTTAAAATCCATAAAAGCAATTTTTTAAATATGGATTTCTTATACATTGTACAGTTGAACTTCGTTAACATGAACCTCAAGGGGAATCAAAATTTTGTTCATGCGAATCGTAATTCATGTTATCAGTATCAAATCTTTATTTTCGTCTTTATAGGGGACTGTGAAACCAGTTCATGTTAAACGTAATTCACGTTAAGCATGTTAATGTTAACGAGGTTTGACTGTATTTTCTTTTTATTTATATAATTTACTTTGGATGAAATGTGCACCTAGGAAAGGTTTGTATCTTGTAATCCCATAGTTTATAGAATTTTTTAATTAAAAGAAGGAAGTTTCAATGTCTAAAATTGAAAATAATATATACATATATATATTATAAACCAGATATTCCCAATCTATGGGTCGCGACCGCTGGTGGGTCGCGGAAAAATCGAGGTTTGTCATCAAAATATGTCTTTTATTTCATCTGTTTAAAAAGATATGACAATTTCAAAGGAAATAATATTTCAAGGGAAAATTCTTAATTTCCTTCTAGATTAATATACGAACAGAATCTCCAGAAATATTTAAATCAGCTTTGAGGTCCTTGATGAAATTCAACACTTCGTGCATATGAGAACATGCTTTATCAACTTTGCTGTTTTTGAAAGACAAGTACTGAGACAAACTGCGTGTTAATATATATTCCCACATTATAAACACCAGTACCAGATATATCATTGATTATAAAGTTATGTTTTCATAATAATTAAATATAATTTTAACTACCTTTGTAATTTGTGCATTGTTTTAATTACTTTTCACTTACACATATTGAGATTACCGATTCTTGATATTGTTGATAATGTGTGTTCCATACGAAAATATACATTTTTCGTAGGATAAGATAGCCGAGCGCAACCGCAAGCGTTTAAATTTTTTTCAAAAATAAAAAAGCAAATTAAATTGTTTTTCTTTAAATTATCCAGTTTTTTTCCATAATTTTTTATATTTTATTTTAAAATACATGGAAACCTCCATGTGCGACCACCTCACTGAACGACCATTTTAACACGGAATGAAATTTATTTCCATAGGCTCTATACTAATTTTACTTCCATTCAGAAACCATCCCAATCGAACTCCCTTTATGAGCGACCAATTTCTTTGAAGAAAATGAAACAAATTCCGTTTTCTCCTGATCACCTGAAGAAGGTTTTATTGGAAATTTGATGGAAATGGATGGATTATTAGATACAGAGCAGATTGTTAATCAAATTTCTAAACTAAATTTATTTATTTTATCATTATTTTTTTAATGCCTGTAACTTTTAAGTATTTAAACCTCTTTGCAACTTTTTAGGTAATGAATTTAACTCTCATGTCAAATTAAGAATGATTGTCAATAATGTCTCGTAATCGTCATTATTTGTTTTCTACCAAGTAAATAATAATAATAAATAAATAAATAAATAAAATAAAAAAACATTTATTTATTAAAGTTCAAAAGTACTTGTAAAACTAAATTATAAAAGATAAAACCGTAAAATCAAAGCAAACGTAAGTATATTCATTTTTTGAGGTCTGCAGTAATTACTGTATGCAATTAACTTTTGTTTTGATACTTAAAGTTTTATAGATTTTCCTATTGTGAAGAACAAATTTTAGTAATACTGTTACTTTTTTTCAACAATTAAAATCTAGATTTAAACATGACCTCCATTAAGGGACCGCCTCTCAGAATGACCAGTTTTTATTGGAACGGAACATGGTCACCTTTGGGAGGTTTTACTGTGTGCTGTATGCAAAGATATTTTTTTTTTTAATTAAATGCCAGTCATAGTTAATACTGCTTTAAAACAACCGAAAAAATTCATCATTTAAACGTCCAGCATTTTTTTAAAAATATTCACAATGCACGTGCGGGGGGGGGGGGGGGAATCACTAAAAACATTCTACACAAACATCGAAAAATTGTTTTTCAACGAATGTAAACACCACAGTGAAAAGAAAAAAAAAAGGTACATTTAATGTACTTTTAATTAAAAACTAATAAAGGATGGAACATTTTTAAATAAGGATTTTCTATGTATCATATTTTTTTAAGAAGCTTTTTTTTCCCAGATATATATATATATATATATATATATATATATTTTAATATTTTATTCTGAAACATGAAGGAAATTTTTGCTGTATGCTAATCATAGTTTACAGATTTTTTAAAAGAATAGAGAATATTTGAACATGCACAATGTCTTTAAAATATTTATTATTAAAAATTCATTAGATGGGGAATTTCCTTTAAAAAAACCTTTTGTCTATTTCGAAACATGCTGTTCGCACACGGGAAATGTTGGTTTCTTATTAGTCAAAGTTTATAGAATATTAAACGAAAAGAGAATATTTTAACATTAATTAAAATTAACTCTCTTTAAAATATTAATAATGAAAAATCCTTAAATCTAGACATATCTAGACATAGTGCTACGGGGCGATAAGGCTATAACAGGAACCTTCCGATATTCATGTAAATTTTAAAATATATTGTAGAATATTTATTGATTAACAACACACAACCAAAAATTATTTTAAAATCGTTAAGCAAATAATATATAACAGATATTAAAAAGAAATTAATGTAAATTTTTATATAGTAATAAGATATTTTGTTTATTGATACCGTAGAAATATAATTTAAATATTTTATTTATATGCTTTTTAAAAATACTTGCTCATTAATTTACTAATATGGATATATTTTCTTTGCAAGAAAAGAACAATTTATTTATTTTTTTAATAAAAAAATAAAATAAATTCAAATTCTGGGTGAACTGAGGCACCAATTTTATTTTAAAGTTTGTGAATCTTTACTTGGCTAATGAATTGTGAATCTTTACTTGTACTCTAATTCTCCCAGCGTGAAATAAATAGGTAAAATGTAAACATCGCAAAAGAAAAAAAAAAGTAGAAATATAAAATCTAACTAAATTTGTCCACCAAGAAAAAATATCTATTTGACAACTGTAGAGAACTTAAATATTGCATAATACCGAATAGATATAATAAAAATAGATATAATAAAAAACTAATGTTCAAACTTCGATGGGGGTCACTTTTATAGTCTTATGGATCTTAGTGTCTTTATAAAAAAAAAGCTTTTCTCTAACTATAAACAAAACAATGAAAAAATCCTACCTTGAACTCCCACTGACCACACTTCTCTACAAAATATCCACTGGGTATCAATCAGTTGTCAGTTGCAAAACAAGAATCAGCTGCATCCAAAGCATCCCATTTCCTCTCAAAGATGCCCCTTAGTTCATTCTCTTCTGGATGAGAGATTTTGAAAAAGTGACCGCTTTAGATGTGAACAACTGGACTACCTCTCTGATCTTTTTCCTCCATTCAAGCAGGCCGCCTCGCCGCCCAACAGAGGGCGCTCTTCTACAGAATCACTGGAATTACATAAAGTACGAGTGTCATAGGGTGAAAAAAGAAATAGAGCAGATTTGTAGACAAAAAACTCTGCGGAGAAAACAAACAAAGCAACGTGTTCCTTTCATTTTATATGTAGTTTCTAAAGGACAGCGCAGGCTTTGCAGCAAATAATATTAGTTCATACAGAAAGGGGTTAACATTTTTTGTTCATTTAGTACCTTATTTATTTACGACAAGACATTCGGGGCAAGGCCCAAGGATCTCCAAATGCAAGCCCTAACCAGAAAAGTATTTCGGAGGGGTATTTAGGGCCATAAATTTTAATCTTGACTTATTTTAGATTTTTATTTTATTGTATTTTATTTTTTTATTATATTTTATTATTTATTTATTTATTTATTTAATAGAGGCAAGTGTTAAGCATTTAAGAGTACAGTGGACTCTCAAAACTATTTTTCTTAATTTTCAATGAATTTTTTAAAAAATTTCTGGAAATAGTCGTAGTATATATATCTCTTATTTCATAATTTTAAAAAATATATATATTCATTAGTTTTTGAGATACAGATTTTTTTTTTTATTGTTAACGAAAAATGGCAATATTTCAAAATGCTCCATGCGCAAACAGTTTTCACATACTTGTTCAAAATTTTTCCATAATAACCCTTTCATACATACAAATAAATGTTACTAATCATTTTTAGCATATTACTTGTAAAACATTAAAAAAAAATATTTTAACTTAACTTTTTTGTATTTTTTATTAGAAAAATCATTAAAAATTCCATATAACTGAAATCTTAAAAGTTTAAATACGCCTAAACAAGTTTATTTTTAGTAGCATTTGTTATCACATGTATAGAGAGCATTTAAAAAAAAATCCGAAAAATTGGGCATAAAGTATTTCGCATGAGACATTATGAAATCATGAAAACGACAAAAATATTCATTCTGAGAAAAACAGGTTTTAGTAACTACAATGGTTATAATTGCTTTATATTTTCCTACTGTCACAGTTTCAGTTATATATAAAGGATATAATATCATTTCTAGCTTATATGTAAGTGTTTTATGTTTTTATGGTAAATTCACGTAAAATGTGTGGCTTTGACAATAATTCATACAAAGGACATGGAGTATCTGAATTTTAAAAAATCTCAAGACTGTTTTATTTTCTGATTTTTTTTTCTGGAAATATTTGTGGTATAAATACCTCTTATTGTAAAAATTTTTGTTAAATGTATTAAATAGTTATTGAGAAATAGATTTTTTTTATTTTTTTTTATACTAAAAAGATTGGGGGCAAAAAGCGATTCCTCTAAATACATTGTAAACAAACGATAAAAGAAACAGTTAAAAGTTACAGTTAAAATATTGTTTTGCGAAATTACAAAATTAATAAGTATTCAGTGCAAAATAATAACATTGAACAAGGTAAAACTAAAAACTAGGCTGAATTTTACGGCTGCTAATCGGCGAAAAAGTAAACAAAGAGGCGTGGCAGAATCAGCTGATGGCACAAAAATGCTTGTAACTCCAGTAAAAATAGTCTACATTGAAAAATTCTTTTTGCGTTCAATAGCAAGGAGTTCATGTAACGTTATTATACTAAAAATGAAAATTCGATAATTTGAGGATTTTTTGCGATTTGGAAGTCTACTCTACCCTTAAGTACCCTTTGTTCTGAATTCAATTTAATAATAAAAAATACTTTAAGAGTTTTACATTCTAAATAGAACTATCTTAAAATTACCTTAGGGACTTCTTCGGTTACGTGTTTATGTGAATTTCAAGTAAATGAATAATTGACATTATTTACATTATGTTTTCTTTTTTTTTTTTCTATAATTAAAATGTTTTCTTCATTTCATAGCATACGTCATAACAATTGAGTTTGTGAGCGTTTAAAATGCGTTCCATTGCATTTTTCAAGAATTTTGGGCTAAAGAAGTCTGACAATCTATATCAGGCTGTTTTGATTATCTTATTTTACCAATGTTAACTTTTTATTTTTACCGACTCTCGGTCTAAAAAATTCGAATGAAGATTAATGACTTTTTAACAATTGCAATTATTTTTTTTTAGCCTTCTAGCATAAAACAATAAAGATAAGCTAATGTACTATTTTGAATATAGATGACTTTCAAATTTTGATCATAACTGATAGTTAATGGCATATTTATAGTCATATACCCCTATAGTTATATACCTATAGTTATATACCCCAACAAAAATTTCTGAGGGAGGTCAGTCCCTAGTGATCCCCTCATTGGCTACGGCCTTGTCCAAATTTTGCTAAAGATTTTTCAATTAATGTTCAAAATCTTATACATTTTAACGTATAAAGTAAATTTACATTTAATTCTGCATTCAATTGAGAGTATATTTTATTTTCATGAAATCATATAGTTTGTCTGAAGTACAGAGCTGCACTATTTTTATATTCTGTTACCACCATTATTTTTAAAATATGTTTGTAGTATATCTTTCTTGTAAATAAAATCAGAGCGTATGCTAAAGATTTTTGTTTTGAGTGATGCATAATAGAATTAAAGATGGCAGCGATGGAAACGTGTATTAATTATTTTATTATACTGAAGTATTTTCTTTTATATTTTTATTACTTTTAAAATACATTGTATTTTAATTTTTATTTAGCCCTGCTCCTGTTCTCATTAGATTATTCGGGGGTCAGTAAACGCAGCTCGTAAGCAACAGAGTCCCCTAGTATTTTAAACTTTTGAGACCCCGGGATTTATTTATGTGCTTTTTAGGACTTTCCAACAAAGCTGAAAAGTGGTTATGCATTTGGTTTCTCTGGTCTTTCGGGCCGACTGTTCAAGCTTTAACTCCCGTAAAGATACTCGGATTTTCATACAATTAATAAAACTTATTTAGAGTCACCAAAACATGTGTGGTATTGCATATAAAGTATGTGCGATAAATGATTCATTTACAAGAGCCCTAAAAAAAAATTCGATTACATTATGGTATATAGGGAAATATCGTTTGCAAAGAGTTTTAACAAGATTACACTATTTCAGATGCATTGAAACTGATATAAATCATTGAATATCACTGCGATCACGTTGAAACAGAGCGTTCATAGCTTTTTTTTTTAATTAATTTACAAGGACATACAAAAGGAATCGATTTGCGTAATAATTGCTGGAGTACGTTTTAAAATTGGGTATGCACTTTTAAATTTAATTAGTTTTTTGCATATTACTCTTTATATATAAATTCTATACCTCATATACAGGGCTACACAAAAGTATTTGGGTATCATTCTTCTTATCAGAGAAAATTACTGAAGGGGAATTTTCAACTGAAGTATATATATCGCTTAAGTGAACAAAATTTTGGAATGCATATTTTAATAGATACAAATCTCTATATCATACGCTAAAAAATTCGGATAATTTTTCGATTGTAGATGAGAACCGCTGAAATTCGGTTTTTGAAATGTTATACATTTCCACAGGGTGAAATGAGACGTAATATTTTAATTTTTAACCAAAACAGCAGTTTTGTTACATTAGACAGAATATGCGGAAAGTGCTTCATAATCTATGGTTGACGCGTGATTTTTTTTCTTTCTTCTTTAAATTTCAGATATGGATTTATATTAACAAACTGATAACTAAGAAAGATTGAACAGCGAAAAAAATTAAACTTTATTTTTTATACATAAAATTTCATGATACACGTGGACTCAAAAAGAAAATTTTTTTTGAAAATTTCTTAAGATTATTTTATTTTATTTTATTTTACTTTTTTGGATTGAAAAACATTGAAAACCATAAAATAAATATATATTTAATAATATTTATTAATTTTATAATAATTTTTTATTACTAAGGAACTCTACAAAAGATGTATTAACACACAGCAAAATGATTTACGTTTTTATTTTTGTACGTTTCGTACATTTCTGTTTCAAGTCATTTTTATATAACATGTAGTTTGGTTAAAAAGCGCTATTAGAAACAAATTGCCATTTTGTTTAGTTCTACTATCTGTTAGATTCCATTTACACCAAGACACAAACTATTTATTTTAATGGAGATATATACATTTTATTTTAATGGAGAGTAGTAATAGGGGAATCTAATGATCCATGTGTCGCTCAGCCCCATGGGGTTAAGGGTATTTTTTAACCCTCCCATTTCCACCCCTTTAGACCGATTTTGCTCATTTTCAAACTCCGCCAAGATATTAACCATCTTAATGTATTTGGCGAGTTTGAAGACGATTCGTGCGTAATTGCGACTTTAATCGTGAGGACAAAATTTAGTACATACATACATACATACATATACATACATGTATATATATATATATATATATATATATATATATATATAAGACCATTAATAGTAAACAATATTAACCATTTGAAATTAACCATTGAATTTAATAACTTATATCACATTTAATATGGAAAGAAAAAGAATAATATGAATACAAATGCAATTTGTAGAACCAAAGCAGAACCTTCAGGTCCCAAATACTTTGGAACTACAAATGGAATGTGTGGTTTATTCTTCGTATTTGCCATGAGAAAGCAAAACAATACGAATTTGGGACTATCGACACACATAAAACCAAAATTAATTAAAGAAATACCAAGTAATCTATAGTGGATATTGAGAAAATAAAACAATTATGAGCTATAAAGTAGAATGAATCCCAAATGCACTACCTTAACCCTGATATCGCACGTGGTAAATTAAAACATGAAGTATCCATATATCATATGACAGAAAAATGGAGATAATAAAAACAAAAAAACGACTTATCGTACACATCATAATATTTAATTAATTAATTAATTAAAATCAGAATAATGTAATAACAGAAAAACCTAGTTTACCCTATTATTATTTAAATCAATAAAATTTATTTTGACTATACTAGGCTGAACTCAATATCTTAATTAAGGAAGATTAAAGATTAAAAAATAGCTTATTAAGAAATGTACCCTATACATTTAGTAGTGACATTGTACACTCATTTATTAAAAGTGAAGTGCAATTTAATAATGTAAATGATTAAAATTATTAATATAATAGATATAACTAAACAATAATCCATACATTGGTGATATTTAAGCTCCATAGAAATTTTGTACCAAATTAACCAATGAATTTCCCATTCTCAAGTTTTTTTTTTTTTTTTTTTTTAATATATTAAATTAACCTTTGCGTATTATCCAGACAACACCGCCCTCCCTAAAAATCTAATCTAATCTAAAAAGTGAATGGTATTATTAAAAAGTAAGTTTTTTGTAATTTCTAGATTGGATGGATAATCAACGGGTAAATGAGTTGAATTATTGGAGAAATACTAGCTGTAAATCACAGTTGAATTCATTGTCCAGGCATTAAGTGCTCAAAAAGGACAAATAAATGCAAGTTTTGGTGTAGTTTTGATATTTGGTTCCCTTTATGTTTTTTGGGTCGCTGAACACGAATCTGGCATTATCCAACAAAAATTCAAACAAAAACACGTTTTTTTGGCAAAAAACGTAAAAAAAAACGTGGCTTTTTTTCGATTTTTCTAAATAACTTCAAAATTATGCATTTTACGTAAAAGTCATCAATGCATAAATTAATTAGCACAAAATTTCCTCTATTTTATGTATTAACAGTTTTTTTCTCTGATCAACGGTTTAGCCGGGAGAGAGCCGCAAAAATGGGTGTGAAAAGCAAAAAATTCTGAAAAACGTGAATTACAGCACCGTACATCGATGAAACATGAAAAACAACCATTTTTCGCAGATTTTTCCCACTTAATATTACTAAATGTATTATTATTGACTATATTTTATTAATATGATGTTCATTGTTTCTTTCATAACAAAAAAATAAATAAAAACGAACATATTTGTGATCAAAATCTTCATTTGCTATTACAAAATAATACTAATAATTTCTTAATTTGACTTTTAAATAATGTAAATAAAATAACTAAATCAGGTTGTAACGTATAAAAGCTGACACGGATTCCAGTTCTTAAAGTTCTCGAAGCTCAAAATGTGGGTGTGAAAATCAAAAAAATCCGGAAAATAGGAATTATGGCACTGTACATAGATTTAACATGAAAACTGACCCTTTTTCGCAAAGATTGACTTTAAATGATACTGAAGATATTATGATCGACTATATTTTACAATGAAGTTTCTAACAATAAAAACGATGACTCATTCTGAATTATTATTTAATTATAAATAATTATGTACATTAGAAAGTACATTTACTTAAAAAACAAAGTACTATTTCCGCTTTCTTTTATTTGAGGGTCCCTGCTTTTTACCAACATCTACAAAATAGAAAATAGACGAATGGAATTAGTGGGCGTTTTTATAACTATCAATATTATAAATAAAAGTTTTTTTAATAGTAAATATTTGATACCTTGCATCATGACTATTTCCTCTTCCATTGGGTCCTCTGATTCATTGTGTAGGCAATCCTTTTCCAGATCGGCTTCAAAGTCTAGCTCATCCTCTTCGTCTTGACACACAACTGCGATGTTGTTGCAGTTTCCCGAAGCAAATTTTCTATCTGATATCTTCGCAAATAATTTTTGCTGCTGTTTCAACCACTCGCAGCCTCTCATCTCGATCAGATTTACATGTTTGCTGATACCATGCATTAGTTAGTATCTTCCCTCCTATATTCTTGAAACACACCATGGACTTTTTTTCTGATTCTATGTGATCAGTATGTCGTCTCCATATCTCTCAATAAGGTTAAACTTTAAGTTCTCATATCAGGTTTATAACTCCCTATAACCTGTTTCATTAGCTTTTCCATAGAGAATTGACACTCGTCATCATGATTTTAGGGGTAATCGTATATACTTTCCATTGCTCTGTCGATTGCCTCGGCAAATGGACCACGTTTCTTCTGTTCTTGGACCTTCGGCCTCCCATAAATATATTTAAAACATTTGATGTAGTATTGAGCATCTGCTGCGATCAAATCATTCACTGGTTCGATGCACTGAATTATAGCCTGCCCATAATGATCATTGCGAGCTCTTGCTGTTTTCAGAATTGAACTTTTGAATCCCATGTATCACACACTGTATACAGTATTGCATTCGCTTAGTGGATTTTTCGCTTGTTTTGCAATGAACTCTTCCGAAATGCACAGTTCACATATAAAACAATTAGTTCAAAAATTAAACTAAGGAGTTGATGATCTTAAAATTTGAGAAGTGCTATAATTTTGTTCCTCAATCATCTTCACATAAGCAGTAATCATCCGTTCATTTACGTATGTTTTCTACACTTAACATGCACATGTACTGAGGTTTTCCCCTTTAGGAAAACTGATTCCCATCCTTTCTTTCTGTACTTGCCTTGATTAACGCTGCAATACCTCGACTAACTTTCACTGACGGTCCCTCTTCTAAAGGAGAATCGCAAATAAAACACAGCGACATTGCGCAAAATCACTTTAGATGTTCACTATATTCACGAAGACACAAACAGTGAATTACTAAATTATAAGTAAGTAGTTGCATACGGAAACTGAGAGGAATGTGTCCTCCTGATAAGCTAGTGATCTGTGCGACGCATATTTCTAAAAGAGACGAGACTGTTGTGGAAGGGGGGGGGGGGTTAATAACGTGGACATGGAATGCGGGGGTGGGCGATTGACTAACGTTATTTCACACTTGCACTCCTTCAATCAAGGGGGAAAATGCAGATAGGATCAGTTAAAGTCTGTTTTAGTTATTTTATTTACATTATTTAAAAGTCAAATTAAGAAATTATTACTATTATTATTTTATAATAGGAAATAAAGATTTTGATCTCAGATATTCTCATTTTTATTTCTTTTTTAGTTATGAAAGAAACAATGAACATCAGATTAATAAAATATAGTCAATAATAATATATTTAGAATTATTAAGTGGGGAAAAATTGCGTAAAATGGTTGTTTTTCATGTTTCATCGACGTACGGTGCTGTAATTCACGTTTTTCAGAATTTTTTGCTTTTCACACCCATTTTTATGGCTCTCACGGCTAAACAGTTGATCAGAGAAAAAAACTTTTAATACATAAAATGTAGGAAATTTTGTGTTCTTTAATTTATGTATTGATGACTTTTATGTATTGATGACTTTTATGTAAAATGCATAATTTTGAAGTTATTTAGAAATAAGGGGAAAAAAGCCACGTTTATTGCACGTTTTTTGCCATAAAAACGTGTTTCCGGGAGAAATTTTGTTGGATAATGCCAAATTCGTATTCCGCGACCCAAAAAACATAAAGGGAACCAAAAATCAAAACTACACCAAAACTTGCATTTATTTTTTACCAAATACCTGGAATATCATTCAATTGTGTGATGATTTAAATAAAATAAAAAATATATAAATTATATAGATATAAATTTGACCACATAAATTTCATTTTTTTAAGTGGAAAAAAATGTCTTAAATAGGTTCTATGTATAGGGGAGAGTTGGGAGAAATAGGACACTTTTTACAAAAATTAGAAAATCATTTTTTTTTTTTTTTTTTTTTTTTTTTTTTACACAAAAACAAAAAAATTTTGATTTTTTGAATACAAAATAAAATACTTTCTAATGTTCTTGAACAATATATCAGACAATTTTATAATTAAAGAAATTGTAAATTTCAAAATGTGTCCCATACCTCTGCACTAACAAGCAGGAATGAGACAACTATAAAACAATGTATTTAAGGAAACAAATTATTCTAGTGTTGGCTATATTTACTATCTAACAAAGATTATAGGTTGATAATGTTTGCGCTACAACATCAAATTCCAGTATCTTCATCACTGGAAGGATGATTCAGAATTGTTAGAGATATTGTTCAAGAACATTAGAAAGTATTTTATTTTGTATTCAAAAAATCAAAATTTTTGTTTTTGTGTGGAAAAAAAAATGATTTTCTAATTTTTGTAAAACGTGTCCTATTTCTCCTCACTCTCCCCTATACATAGAACCTATTTAAGACATTTTTTTCCACTTAAAAAATGAAATTTATGTGGTCAGATTTGTATATATATAACTTATGTATTCTTTATTTTATTTAAATCACACAATTGAATGAATTCAACTGTGATTTACAGCTAGTATTTCCCCAATATTTCAGGGGAAAATATTATGTGGCTTTTTTTTATGTAGTCCTTTATAGTATTTGTGTAAATATATTTTGAGAATTTATGTAAAAATTATTTATGTAAATATATTTTGAGAATTATATTCTCATATTTTAAATGAAATAAAAAGTATTGTAGAAATGAAAATTTACTTGTATTTTAATGTATGAATATTTATTATAAATAGCTGCAAATTGATACTTCTTCATTGAATTATATAATAAACACACAATATATTAATTTAAATGTTATAAAATTTTATTTTAACCATTGTTTCTTAAATTAGCAATAGTTACAGATTCTAAAATTATCATTATTTAGTTGATGACACCTTATGTGTAAAAAATCATTTATTTTTAAACAACAGATTTTACTTCTCCAATTTTTTTATTATTTAAAGTCCACAGATGGAGCAATGTTTTTACCAAGTTTCAGAAAAATTCATGATGATTCATTTTTTTTTTTTTTTTTTTTTTTTTTTATGGGCCATTACAGTCAGCCCTTTTTTGGGTGATATTTTCAGTTTGACCATAATAAAAAGTAAATAAATGAAAATTTATTATTGTTTTAATGTATAATTTGCATTCTTTGTACAAATAGCTTCAAATTGGTACCAGATATATAAAATTTGAGCCCTTAGTTGTCAAGTTATGGTCTCTTTTAGACAATGATAAGATTCCTAGATGGGCGCCATTTATCAAAAATGGTAAGTTTTCAAATGGCAATATCTCAGCCAATATTGCGAAAATTACTTTTAAATTTCAGATTTGAAAGTTTCACTACTATGTCTGTCTATGATAAAAAAATTTAAAAAATCTGTGACTATGATGCAACACGTTTTCATTAAATTGGTTGATTTCACATGGAATGACCCAAGTATAAGTCTGATAATACACTAGATGTACTACCACCTTGTGATATACCAACTTTTTGAATATATATAATGTTATCTTGCATGATAAAATTATTATAGATAATGAAATTAGTTAAAATAAGAAAATAATCAGTATCAATGTTCGTTGATAGATCCAAATCATTTTGATGTTTTTTAAAAAGAGCATTTATGATATTATGTAAATCTAATAAATCGATATTATTAAAAAGGTCTTTGAAGACATAAGTAGTTATATTTTTTATACATTTAACATTTTTCATAATATTGACCAGTTCAAAACTATTCTTTATACAATGTGTATTATCACTGGTTTTAGTAATTTTACATATTTGATTAAGAATTGTTAATAGAAGTTTGTTAGCAGCATTATTATAAGTATTGCAACCAACTGTAACTGTTCTAAATTTAACAGGATTCTTATGAAATTTGGGTATAAGGACTAGATAAGGATATTTAAAGTTAGTAGAGTTAATGTCTAATAATTTATAAAAGCCTTTAATTTTACGATTTTTTACAATTATGTTATCATTAGTTTTCTGAAATGAATTATTAGTAGATATACTAGATTTAAGCAGTTGATGATAATAATATTTACATATAATTTCATAATTATTTGGAGATTTATCAACATAAGTTATGGCAAAGTTTTGTTGCAAGTGATTTGCTTAGTGATTTGCTTAAAAATATGCTTTGTATTTAGATAATCTAGATGTGAAATATTATATTTTAAAGACTTAGTTAATTTATCAATGACTAAAATTTTCCATTAATTGAAATATTCAATTGGTTTGTTATAGTATATTGCTATTTTATAAATAAATATATCTATATCATAAATAAATTGTTTTATTATAGAATTAATGTTCAATTTGGATTAAATTCGATACTTAGTACCATAACCCATTAATTTTTTTAATGTTAAATCATCTACAATATTAAGATTGGCAGTGATAATATGTCCATGATCATTATTAATGTATTTTTGTAGAGAGGGGTCATTACATTTACATGGTAAAGTGCTAGAAGTAGATTTTGAAAACGAATTATAGTTAAAAATCTTTCTACCTATAGTTATGGGATGCTTAGAAGTTTTTGATAATTGAATATTATTTATAGGAAAATGACAGTTTTTATCATTTTTTATAGAATTAATATTGATTTTATTAAATATTTAATTAGAAAAAGTGATTACCATTTGAGTATTAGTTTGTAGAGTTTTAGGTTTTTTTAATAAATTTATGTTATAAAGATTAACTCTAGTCATAATTAGATCATAAAATATATCTGAAATATATATATATATATATATATATATATAATACCATTAAAAGTAGACAAGATTCACCAATGGATTTTATCAATAAAACAATAAACCAAAACGAAGAATTAGAATTGAATTAAATTATAATAAAACAAGTAAGAAAAATCATGCGTTAAGCATAGATTATGAAGCACTTTCCAACACTTAATGAAATCTTTAACAAAACTTTGTTATTTAGTGAAATATACCCAAATATTTATTCCAGTACATTAGAACAGCCCTGTATTTCATATGTCAGTTCATATAATGGGAAAATTTAGCTTAGCAAGAAAATACCCAGTAGCTTGAAATTTCTTTTTCAGCAATTCATACTATTAGATGGAAAGAAACTTGAATACTTTTGTTCAGCCCTGTAGTTTACATTGTACCTTTATTACAAGTCAGCATTAGGCTAATATTTATTTTAAACTAAAACACTTTTAACACAACAGAAATCACATTCTCATAAATCATCATTCATAGGCGTCCATGTACCGAATTCTTCGCGTGGCCCTGTATATCCCTTTATCTATATTCTGCAAACATTTCTCAGTAAATTGAATGCAGCTCAGCGTAAAAATGCATAGCTTATTTAAGAACCACGTTTAAATAATTTACGCTCATATTCAGTAACGTTGGTGAGCTCTTTTGGGTAGCCCTGTATATCAACTATAACATTTATACACACCATATAATGTGCACATATTTAGCGAAATATAAACGCGAATATCATAATTAAAATGCATTTCATCCCTCCATCAGCCATCATCGGACACATATACGGTACTTCGGAAAGAATATACTATTTGAAATCTTTTATATGGCGCTGTAAATGCTACGTACTTCATATTATGCAAGACAGTAGCGTATAATTTATATTAAGCTTCAGTGACATATATCAATTTTATTATACATGAAAAAGCTTAATATATTTAAAATATGTCACACACAATCTCCCCTTTTACCATTATCTAATGGAATTCTTTTGTGTGGCCCTGTATATGAGTAATAGATACATTTTCACCTTATATTTTATAGAATGCATATTTTAATATGTTTGACAGGGTATAACATCTTTAAAATTTCTTTGAAACAATTTTTCCCCATAGGCCGTAATGTAATAGGAAACTTTTGATTCGCCCTGTAGATAAACTAATCATGGTAGAAACTTCATTTTCGATAGGACTTGTGCTAGGGTAAACGTCAATAACGTCCTAAAATTTCATGGCAATCCGAGTATATTAACGATTTTCCCCCATAGGCCGTAATGTAATGGGAAACTTTTGATTCTCTCTGTAGATAAACTAATCATGGTAGATACTTCATTTTCAATAGGGTTCGTGCTAGGGTAAACCTCAATAACGTATAAAAATTTCATAGCATTCCAAGTATATTTAAGGGAGTTAGAGCGCGGACAGACGGACAGACGGACAGACGGCCATCCGGCCAGACGGACAGACGGACAGACGGCCAGACAAACCGAATGCATAAGCACTTTTCAACTTTGTTGGAAAGTGCTAAAAAAATAGTGAAACGAGTATATCTGAATAAATAAATAAATAAAATGAATGCAAATGTAATTTGTAGCCCCCAAAGCAAAATCATCAGGCCCCAAATGCTCTGGAACTACAAATGAAGTGTGCGGTTTCGTCCACGTATTAGCCATGAATAGCAAAATAATACGTATTTGGGGCTACCAGCACACAAAAACCAAATTATTAAACAAGGAACAGATATATATATATATATATTATATATATATATTTTAGATGGGGCGATTTTGGGTTCTTGGTGTCATATAATGAAACGTTATGAAGAAATTTTTTAAAAGTCGTACCACGGTGACGACTACAGTAGGTAGTATTTCTTAAGAAATCTACCTGAAATCGAAGTTAGTATAATATTAAATCTTCTATAATAATAAAGAGAGTTCCTGTGTGTGTCAGCACTGTTCTGAAGAGACCACTGGGTGCAGAGTTAGAAAATTTGAATCGAAGGTACCTCCGTGTATGAAGTTTTGCACCTCGAAACTCGATTTCGATTTTTTGATTAGATTTTTTTATTTAATTTTTAGTCGATTTTTAGCGTTCTTTTTATGTTCCGAGGCGATTTTTCCACATTAGTGAAAGGAATACATTATCATTCTTTGAACCATACATAATAAATTTAGCTCTTTTTTCAATAAAGCTTATTCGGAATTCGTGCAGCGATTTTTGATTTTTTAATGAATTTTTTATGCGATTTTTATTACAGTTTCGCATTTTGCTACCATTTTTTGACATTGATAAAAAGAAACTTGTTTCAAACTTTTAGCGTAATTTACTAAATTTTGTCTGCGGTTTTGTCACGGTTTTTGCATTTCATCGATTTTTAATGCGATTTTCGAAGTAATTTTTAACGATTTCTTCAGTTTTTCTGCTTTAAAAATTGATTTTTTTTCCTTTTTATAAATATCATAGGTTTTTTATGCATTATGGTCTTACCTACTTTTAAATTGCATGTAAAAAAAGATAAAACATAAAATTAAGGAATATGCAATAAAGGAATCATTTAGAATATTCACAGTAATCGTCTATAATAATAAATAGAGAAGTTTGTGAGTATATCAGCGCTATTCTGAAGAGACCTCTGCACGAAGAGTTACAAAATTTGGAAAGAAGGTACCTCTTTATATGAAGTTTTGCCCCTAAAAATCCGAGTTCCAATTATTTTATTAGATTTTTTTTAATTTCTTAGTGGAATTTTAGCGTTATTTTTATGTTTCTACGCGATTTTTTGACATTAGTGAAAAGAATACGGCTTCTTTCTTTTAACCCAACATTGTAAATTTAGTTCTTTTTTCAATAAAGCTTATTCGGTATTCGTGCAAAATTTTTAACGAATTTTTTAATCCGATTTTTAGTATTTTGTCGCTTTTTGCTTCTAATTTCTGACATTGATAAAAAGAAAATTGTTTCAAACTTTTAGCCTAAATTACAAAGTTTTTTCTGCGGGGA
Source organism: Maratus speculifer (assembly GCA_964019185.1). NCBI lineage: Eukaryota > Metazoa > Arthropoda > Arachnida > Araneae > Salticidae > Maratus > Maratus speculifer. The sequence goes on from OZ025296.1 coordinate 147,909,802, forward strand.
TTTTTGAATTTCATCGGTTTTTAATGTGATTTTTAAACTATAAAAAAAATCTTCCAAAATGTTTTATTGAATATTGAAATTAACAACACAAATTTCCAAAATACGCAGCACATTTCATGTTGCTTTATCATGTCTAAAACTAGTCGGATGTGGCAATTCCAAAACTTTTTCTATCATGCATGTTAGTACTTAAAAATTCGCTACCACAGTTCCAGATACAAATTCAAATCTATGTCCATCCTGAAGATTCTAATGATATGAAATTCATTGCACTAGTTCTTGAGATAGGACTATCACTAAAATAATTCAAAATATGCAAAATGCAACATAGCAGCAGCACTTGTTGGTTTCTTTACACTGAAACCTTATTTGTAACAACTTATTTCAACATCTTGCTAAATCTAAAGTTTTATGAAAATCTGTGCATTATTTCTAGAGATTGCGAAAATCATTTAAAATGCAACATATCAGCACCAACTTTGACCGATTTACACCAAAAGGTAGAAAATTCATATCAAAGACGAACTGAATCTGAAGTTATATGAAAATCCGTGAATTAGTTTTCGAGATTGAGCCATTGGGAAAACCGTAAAAAATGCTGCATAGAAGCGCTATCTCTTGAACGATTTATACCAAAATGTAGTAAACTTCAACTCATGCCAAGGACTAACTGAATCTGAAGTTTGATGAAAATCCGTGCATTAGTTCTCGAGATTAGAGTATTGCGGAAATCGTGGAAAATGCTGCATAGCACCGTCTCTTGAGCGATTCACACCAAAATGTAAAAAATGTTAAGTCATCTCACGGACTAACTGATCTGAAGTTTGATCAAAATCTGTGCATTAGATTTTGAGATAGAGCTATAGCGAAAATTGTGAAAAATGCTGCATAGTAATGTCACCTGTTGAGCGATTTTCACCCAAAAACTAATCAGCACAAATTTTTATCAGAGAGTAACTGATTATAAATTTTTATTAAATTCCGTGTATTAGTTCTTGAGATAGGGCGCACAAAAAATGTGTGTCATATACAGACATATTGTTAAAACACATTTTTCGGGTTCTCTGACTCCTTAAAACGTGTAAATCCGTCAAAAACCAGAATTCAAAAGTTTTCACTAATCCACAATTTTATATATACATACATATATATATATGTGTAAAAATAAGAAAAAATTTCGCCATTTTCCCGCTTTGAGTTCGTTTTAAAGTTTTATAAGAACATACTTTCATTCTCAGTTTCCGTAATACATTAATATTTTTAACGGTTAAAGTTCCTTTTATTTTTATTCTCTTTAATTCAGCATAATCTATTAATTATTTTCCTAAAAAGAACTAGAATGTATTACTTAAATGTCAATATCTTTTTGCGCAATGTTAATTTCATTCTACAAATCTATTTCCCTTTTTAGAATAAAACACTTATCGAAAACTTTAATTTTGTTTTGTTTATTTAATAATCGTCTGCGCTGGTTGGACTCATCCGCATTTAGGGACTGATTACTTTATATTCTGGCGCGGGGTAGGAAAGAATCCCCTACCCATGAATCAATGGAAGGGCTCGAAGTAAATTAAAACTACATTAGAATAAATATTAGTGGGTTTTGAAAAGCAATGCGTCAGAGAGGCAGAGGCCAATTTATCTGAGAATTTTTGAGAGTGTCAGTTGGTTTTTACAGAGCAATCAGAATTGATTGAACTTTCACATTTTAAGCACGTACGTTTTGCCGTAGTGTGGTATTCTCCCGAAAAAAGCTTTTCACCGAACCTCTTTTTTGTTCTTTTGTTATTTTCCGAGACATTGGCTTGGACAGGAAGTCTACTTTTGATGATGGGGTAACATTGCAATTAAACTATAATAAAATGTAATATTCATTGATGTTTCATAGAATTTTAATTATTGAAGTGACCTCACCATTCATCGAGTTCCATCTGTTAACTTGCTTCGGTCGCGAAAGTATTGGAGGTGATGTGATTGGTTATCTCTGATCGACCGCCGACTTTGTTTGTGCCATCGTTTTCACTTCGTCAGATCGTTTTGTCGTGGCGGGAATAACCTAAATATCATATATATAGAGAGAGAGACCGCTAGAGTCACGTGATGCTCAATCGCACCAATGCAAGTATATGAAAGAGCATCGCGTCACTCTAGTAGACTATAAAAAAAGACAGTTGTGGTTATGAAGCACAGCAGTATCCTATTTCTTAGGCCGGTCAAATTGTCATAAATTGATACAGAAATTCTGCTGGAAGCTTTAAACTGTTTATGGTGATGTTAGAAACAAGAATTAATGGTTTTTTAACAAAATATTTCGAGGCTAAATTTTGTAAAGCCAAAAAACTACAAAATTTTCGAACTTTTTTTCTGTTTTTTGCCTCTAACTCAAAAATTATAACATTTTTGTGTACCATACTCAATCAAAAAAAAAATATTATTAAAATAAAGAATTAGATTTTCTACAAATTTCATTTTTAAATTGCTTTTTAAAGCCATTATTGAGCGCGCTGTAGCTTTCTGAAAATGACTCTATTTTTCCAACTTTGTGGAGAAATCGCCAAAATGAAAATTTGACACTTTTATAACACTTTCCAACAAAGTTGAAAAGTGTTTATGCATTCGGTTTGTCTGGCTGTATAGCCGTCTTCCCGCTCTCTAACTCTCGTAAATATACTCGGAGTGCCATGAAACTTTTTAGTGTTATTAACATTTACCCTTTCACGAACCCTATTGAAAATGAAGTTGTCTAGTTTATTTACAGGGACGGTCAAAAGTTTTGTGTCAGATTAGGGCCTATGTGGAAAAATCGTTTCAAATGAATTTTAAAAATATTACACCCGGTAAAACATATTCAAATTTATATGCCTCTACGAAGTCACTAAAATATGCATTTTGTAAAATATACAGTTAAAAGAATGGTTATTATTCCTTTACAGAGCCACACGAATGAATTCTAATGCATAATAATAAAGGAGGAAATTGTTTGCGACATATTTTAATTATGATAAACGGTTTCATATGCAATCAAATTGATATACGTCACTGAAACTTAATGTGAGTTATTTTACGCATAATACGAAATGCATAGCATTTCCAGGGGCACACAAAAGATTTGAAATAATATATTTTCTCCGAAATACTGTATATTATGGATAATGACTGTCCGATGGATGAAATGCATTTTTATTTAAGATATGTGTTTTTAATTTTCATTAAATGTATGCACATTTTATGGTGTGTATAAATGTTAATAGTTACACAATTTAGATATACAGGGTTACACAAAAGAGCTCGGAAAGGTTACTGAATATAAGAGTGATTTACTTAGGTGTGGTTGTTAAATAAGTTATGCATTTTTACGTTGAATTGCATTCAGTTTACTGTAAAATGTTTGTAGAATATAGATAAATTATATACAAGGTCACGCAAAAAAAAACTGGATCAGGGTTGCCTATGGATAATAATTTCTGGAAATGTGATTTACGTAAGTAGTTTAAAGAATATTTTCGTTTGAACTAAATTTTAACAAAATACTTTCATGTAATATAGATAAACTAAAGGGCTGAACAGAAGAATTGAACTATGTTTCCATCTATTAGTACCAATTGTTAAAAGAAAAACTTAAACCAGCTAGGCATTTTCTTGCTAAACAAAATAGTATATATATCAACCGACAAACAAAATGCAGAGCTGTTCAAAAGTATTGGACTACATATTTGGTTATGGACAGTAACACCTTATTTCCCTGGATAACGAAATTTTGTTAAAGATTTCAGGAAATATTGGAAAGTGTTTCATAATCTATGATTAACGCATGATTTTTCTCACTTATATCTTTATCTAATCTTCTTTAATGTAACTTATTTATATTACAGGTATTTGCATGATTACAATCATGATTAATTACAACGGTAACTTTGTAGTTTTATTTGTATTTAGATCTTAAGTGGAAAACGTTAATATTAGGTACTTAATTGAATGTAAGAAAAAATACTTACAGTGACATTTTTACATCATCTTTTTCTGGATAAATAAAGTCTTTGACATTTTCGCAGTTGATCTCGTTACAGTTTTTAACAGATTGCCGAGCATTTGAATCCTGATTTTTGAAAAGAACATGCTTCGCTACACCCTTTTTTATAGCTACATGACACAACATGGAACAAGAATTCTGGTGTTGGATCTTGGGAAATTTGTTCTGGCTGAGAGAGACCAACCGATCTGTGAACCCACCCCCATTCTTCAGGAGGGATATTGTTTCCTAGCCAAGCTTGTACTTGATGATATGATGATAACATCGAAAAAAATGATGCTGCATAGCCTCCTACATTGATGGTAGTCTTGCAAGATGAACTTTGATTTTTATGGCTGATTTAGCAAATAATTGGAATGTCAAGGAGTTCAATTTCTGTGTGGTATCTATGCATCCATTGTATAGTGCAATAATGAATTTTTCTCCAGCCTTGGTGATTTCTTGACGGGTAGAATCTGGTTTATTGAACACGCGGGCTATTCCTTCAAGATGGTCATGTTTTTTTCAAAATTTTATAAAACTTTGAATATCCTTGCCCAAAAAGAGCGGATGTTGTATCGCATTTGCTAATTGCATCAGTGAAAAGAACATTGTTGTAATTGTATTTGCATGACATGATTGAAAACCTTGTAAGAGAGAGCCCGGTATTACGCTTATTTCTATTTACGCGTATCAAATAATTAATTGATTAAAATCATTATATTTTACTTAATATCAAAAAACTAATTAAAATAATTTTACTATATTAAATTACTTGTAAAATAATAATAAATAGAACGCCTTCAGCATATCAACAAAAAACAACATTTTTTATTCTTTTAATAACAACAACATCGTCTGCCTTTTTGTTGCCAACAAATGAACGGAATTTTTACAAGTTCATGGAGGCTACATTACTCCCTCCCCAGTAACATAGTTACGATACAAATATAATATATACAGAAATATAAAATAGATATATAAAATAGAAATACAATATAGAAATATAATATATTAAATAAAATATAAAATAGTACATAATTAGTCTCTATAACGTTTCGGAAACCTTGCTTGTCTACCAGAGCGTGTAGTTTTCTCAGGTATTTTTTTATCAGGCAAATCTGAATGTTCATTTTTGATTATTGATGGCACAGGCAGAGTTAGTTGGTTATCCGGTAACTCATGATAAGGAGTATTCTCATCATTTGTTAATAAATAAGCAGGTTTCAATCTATCTATGGATATGTTGATATCTCTTTCCTTAATTTTTACTGTATAATACTTTTCGTGTCTTTTGACAACTGGAAAAGGTCCATCATAAGCAGGTTCGAGTGGTTTTTTAACCCGATCAATGCGTATGAATACATGGCTAGAATTGTGTAAGTCCTTATGAACAAAAATTTTTTGAGAAGGCTGTCGGCGAGTTTTAAAAGGTTTTAATTCTTCCATTTGTTTCTGCAATTCTTTAGCAAAGGTTTCTGTGTCGATAATAGTTTTCGGTTGTTCAAAAAATTCTCCTGGTAGCCTGAGAGGTTTTCCGTAGACCATTTGTGCAATGGTAAAATTTGTATCACCACGTAAAGCTGATCTCAATCCCAATAGTACTGTAGGTAATGATTGAGTCCACTTAATTGTATTTTGAGCTCTAATTGCAGCTTTTAAAGTACGATGGATTCGTTCTATCTTCCCATTACACTGTGGATGATAGGCTGTTGTTGGGCTCAATTTAAAACCACAAATAATACTTAAATTGTGGAATAATTCTGATCTAAATTGTTTTCCTCGATCCGTGATTACACGATGTGGAATGCCAAAGCGAGAAATCCATTGATCATAAAATGCTCGAGCAACTGTTGGAGCCGTCACATTTTCTAGAGGAACTACTTCTATCCAACATGTGAAGCGGTCAATACAGGTTAGGCAGTATAATTTTCCTTCAGACGGTGTTAGTGGACCTATGATGTCAATATGAACGACACTAAATCGTTCATCTGTTTCTTCGAAAGTGGCAAATGGAGAATGCGTATGTCTGCCAATTTTGTTTTTCTGACAATCAATGCAGGATTTTGCCCACTGATTAACATCTTTCTTAATGTTTGTCCAAATAAACCTTGAAGCTACTTGTTTTACTGTATTTTTCACTCCAGGATGAGCTAAATTGTGGATTTTCCTAAAAATTTGTTCTCTAAAAGCTTCAGGAATAAATGGTCGGATTTTGGAAGTTGAAATATCACACCAAAGAAGTTTACCTGAATCCAAAGGATATTGTTTGAAATTTAAAGATGGATTTAAACGTAATTTTGTAAGTTCTTCATTATTAATCTGCCCATCAGAAATTTTGTCATAATCTATAGTAGAAATCGATTGTATTCTAGATAATGTGTCTGCAACTGTATTTTCTACTCCACTAATATGTCGAATATCTGTTGAAAATTGTGATATATATTGTAAATGACGCAACTGTCTAGGCGAAGCTTTTTCATTTTTTTGCTGAAAGGCGAATGTTAAGGGTTTATGGTCTGTATAAATTATAAATTGTCTTCCTTCTAACATATGTTTAAATTGCTTTACAGAAAGGTATATTCCCAGTAATTCTCGATCATAGGTACTATAACTTTTCTGAGCATTACTTAATTTTTTTGAAAAAAAGGCTAATGGTTTCCAGCAGCCTGCTTCAAATTGTTGTAAAACTGCACCTATGGCAAAATCAGAAGCATCACAAAAGAGAGATAATGGAAGATCAGGATTAGGATAGGTCAATAAAGCAGCATTTGCTAGGTCTTCTTTACATTTTTCAAATTTTTCTTTTGTTTCATCTGTCCACGGAATTTTTCTTTTGTCTTTCTTTTTCGCCCCTTTTAAATACTCATGAAGTGGTGCTTGATTTTCAGCAGCATTTTTTATGTATCTTCTATAAAAATTCACCAGACCAAGGAAAGTTCGTAATTCGTGGATTGTTTCCGGTAACTTATAATTTTTAATTACTTCTACTTTTTCTGGAAGGGGTTTTGAACCTTCAGGAGTAATCATGTATCCTAAAAATTGTAGCTGGTTTACACCAAAAACTGATTTTGCAATATTTAAACGAAGGCCATATTGATCCAATCTTGAAAAAACTAATTTTAGATGTTCTGTGTGTTCATCTTCCGTTGAAGAAGCTATTAAAATATCATCTAAATATGGGAAAACGAAGTCCAATCCGAAAAATACTTCATTAATGAAACGCTGAAACGTAGATGGAGCATTCCGTAATCCAAAATTCATCACATTATATTCAAATAATCCAAACGGCGTTATTATCGCTGTTTTTTGCTTATCTTCTTCTGCAATTGGTATCTGAAAATAGGCCTTAAATAAGTCAATTTTTGAAAATATTTTCTTTCCTTTTAATATATGCTGAAGATCTTCTATTCTGGGAATAGGGTAACGGTCGGGAATGGTTCGAGCATTAAGGCGTCTGTAATCCCCGCACGGTCTTAAACTTCCATCTTTTTTGTTAACTAAATGAAGTGGACTAGCCCATGGTGATTTGGATGGTCTAATTATATCATTATCCAACATAAACTTGAATTCTTGTTTTGCTAAATTTAATTTTTTTGAGTCTAATGGGCGAGGTTTTGAATAGACAGGAGAACCTTTAGTATCAATATAATGCTTTACATTGTGTTTGGAATTGCATATTAAAAGATTTGGCTTCGTTAAATTAGGATATTGTAATAACAGATGTGCATATTGAGAATTTTTGTCAGTTGTACTTATGCTATCAGCACTTGATACACACATGACATCGCTTTTAACAAAAAGGTTAGTAACACCATCTATTAATTTTTTATTATGTATATCAATAAGCAATTTAAATTTATTAAGGAAATCTGCACCTAAAATTGCTTTGTCTACTTTTGCTATTACAAAAGGAAATTGATATTGTCTACGTAATCCCAAATCTAGTGTTAAAATTTTGAAACCAAATGTAGGAATTATTGAACCATTTGCTGCATACAATTTGAAAGAGTTACATATTTTATGTTTGGATGAAGCAGGAATAATTGATAAATCAGCTCCACTATCAACAAGAAAGCGTAAACCGGTTGTTTTGTCTTTAACAAATAAACGGTAATTACGGCAATCTTTAAATTCTTCAGCAGCAGAATTTGCCGCTAAAACTACTGCTGATCGGAGTTTTCCGATTTTTTCCAGCTGCATGGACTTTTACATTTATTAGGATAACACTGATTACCAAATTTAAAATGGTAGTAACAATATTTCCCATTTGGATTAAAGCGTTTTCTCGATTGACTTCTACTTTTATTTCGTTTAGTACCAGATTTCCGAATTTTACTTCTGGATTGCCTCTCAATTTTTAATGCCGAAATCTGGTTTTCCAACACAGAAATTTTCTCAAGTATTTTACTCATAACAGAAGAATCTGAACTCGCAGAATAAATTTCTGTTGAATTGCTCATTTCAAAAATTTTATCTGCCATTAGTGATAAATTATCTAAATTTTCACTGCTTACAATTAGAATATTTTTTATTGACTCTGGTAATTTATCAAGAAATAAAGTTTTCAAAACCTTTTCTGGTATATTATTTCCACTGAGCGATTTCATTTTAAGCAGTAGTTGGCTTGGCTTCATATCACCCAATGAAATTCCCGTAAGTAATTTCTTTAGTGATTTTTCCTCACTCTCTTTAAATGTATTTAAAAATCTTTCTTTAGCGGCGGTATATTTATCATCCCGATTACTTTGGATAATATCCCATATATTTTCAATGTATTTAGGGTCTAACTGAGCCACTAAATGATTGAATTTTGTTTCTTCATTTATAATATTTACAAGGGAAAACTGAGTATCAATTTGGAAAAACCATATTTCAGGATTATCTTCCCAGAATGGAGGAAATTTGACGCTTACCTTGTTTGCTTCAGGAACTTTGTTTGCTTCAAGAATCGCATTTGTAGACGTTTTCGTTGATTCTTGCGTCATTTTTCAATGCGTTAATGTCCAAAGTAGGGTCACCAGATTTTGTAAGAGAGAGCCCGGTATTACGCTTATTTCTATTTACGCGTATCAAATAATTAATTGATTAAAATCATTATATTTTACTTAATATCAAAAAACTAATTAAAATAATTTTACTATATTAAATTACTTGTAAAATAATAATAAATAGAACGCCTTCAGCATATCAACAAAAAACAACATTTTTTATTCTTTTAATAACAACAACATCGTCTGCCTTTTTGTTGCCAACAAATGAACGGAATTTTTACAAGTTCATGGAGGCTACAACCTCTTAATTTCGATGTTATTTTTTCCTGAATTTTGGAAAAACTGTTTTTTGGGCTGATAGCCCAAGCTCATCATGATATTGAGAAGTTCGGTGTCTTCTCCAACAATTACGATGCTTTCAAAAGATTCGACTCTTGAAATGGCTAGGGTAACTGACATGACATCAGTTTCTTCTTCTACCTGATCGACTTGGATTCTGTTATTTTGAAATTCTGTTCATAGCAACGTAATGAAGCGGCTCTTGTTTCTGTCATCGGTTTCGTCAACGAATGTTCTGGGTCGACGCCCTCTTTTCTCTCCACCTGTTACAGATTGATATAGTTTTACGCAACAAAAGCTATGATACCATGCATCTGCAGTTATCAAATCAGGTTGGTGCTAAATATGTTCAATTACTTTCTGGAACTATTCATTCCTACGTTTTCCTGCAGTTTTCAAAAATGTTATTTTCGATTCTAACTTCATTATTTTGCGAATCAAATTTTTCTTTGCGTATGACTTTTTTTACTGTTTTTCGTTGAAATTATCGGATTACCTTCTCCAAATAAGAAACAATTATTTTGAAACTTGAAAGAAGTTCACGATCGAAGGGACAAATTAGTCTGTGTCGAATCTTCGCCCCGACGAACATATGCTGTTATCATTCTCTCGTTCGCATATGTTTTTCGGCAATCATCATGTACTCTAAATTCCTTGCTACTTTTCAAAAAAAAGATGATCAATATTATTTTAACGTTGAACGCTATATTCAAAGAGCTTGACTAATCCTTTCTGATACACAACGTGTTAGAATTCGAAAATAGGGTTAGTTTAAAAATTACTTACTAACCATGCAAGTCTTCATTTGCGGGTTGCATCTATGCGATGCGCGGAGCTTTGAATTAAAATCGAAAATCATCTGTTGAGATAAACTTATTCTAAGTTCAAATTCATCTAAAAGTCCATATATTATAAAAAATGTAGTTTAATTCCATCTAAAAGGCACATTCCTTCATTACATTCAGAGAACTCAATCGTTCTCTTACACTTGTCAAAGTTCTTCGAATAATAATAAATAAAATCAGACGATATTTTCATTTTCTTAATTTACGCGTTCAATTAGTTTCACTTCATTTCATTTTACAACATCCTCCCCCCTTTGAAACTTGGGGAGAGTTTCAAATACATAACAATTATTATTAAAAAGATCCAACCTCTTTGGAGCTTTTACACATCTTCCAGAAGAGGTATATTTCTTAAGTATGACACTATCAGGAGAAGACACATTTTCATGATCATCATGCTCACTGGAACTAGTTTTCTCTTCACCCGACGGTTTGGATGCAATTTCAATTATTTCATTCGAATATATTTCCAAAGGAAAGATGCGCTGCACCGGACGTAAAACCGTGCCGTGCTGAGTTTTCAACTTAACACCACGAACTTTACCATCCCGTCCTGGAATTAAATGAATCACCTTTGCTAAAGGCCAAAATAAACGTTTTTTGTTATCATCCCCAACTAAGACTATTTCTCCCACTCGCGGTTCACGTGTATATTTTTCAGTATGTTTTTGAACTAATTCGCTGAGGTATTCTTTTCTAAAACGTTGCCTAAAATCGGTAAGAAGTTTAGCTCTGTAATTCAACCTTCTCCTTAAACTTTGAGAATCTAATTCGATAATATCCGAATTGCTGAAACTTCGGTTTTCAGTAAGAAACATAGCGGGTGTGAGAGGTACTAGCTCCAGTGGGTCCTCTGAGATATAGGTTAGAGGTCTGCAGTTAATCACAGATTCACAATCACATATAAGTGTATTCAATTCTTCATAAGTCAATACAGATCTACCTAAAGTACGTACTAACAATTCTTTTACAATGCGAACTAACCTTTCCCACCAGCCTCCCCACCAAGCTGCGGTGGGAGGTATAAATTTCCAAACAATTTTATGCGTCATGGTTTCTTTTAAAATTTTATCCCAATTTAATTTTGAAAGTTCATTGGAAGCCCCCCTAAAGTTTGTTCCATTATCACAATAAATAGTGCTGGGCCTACCGCGTCTAGCTATAAAACGTCTAAGTGCTAGCAGGAAAGCATCAGAAGATAGCGAATTGACTAGTTCAAGGTGAATCGCGCGATAAACGGCACAAGTAAACAATGCTATCCAAACTTTCTCGCCATTTTTTAGAAATAACGGCCCGGCTAAGTCTACTCCAATAATTTCAAAGACAGCACAATCTGTAACGCGATCTGGTGGCAAAGGTGTTGGTTCGCTTGACAAAGACTTTACCTTAAAACGTTTACATGCAATACAGTCGTACAATACATTTTTAATAGTTCTCCTAGCTCTAATTATCCAAAATCTTTCTCTTATTAAAGATTGCATTGTTCTTATACCTGCATGACAATTCTTTTGGTGTACTGATCTAATCAATAATTTAGTAAATTCACATTTGCCTGGTAACAATATTGGATACAAAAATGATTCTCGGTCATTTCTTTCAGTTATTTTAGTTTTAACTCTTAAAATTCCATTATCATCTGTGAATGTTACAATATCATTTAATGACCTTTTATTATAGAAATAACAGCTCTGAACTAAACGGATTAGATATTTTTCAGAATTTTCAATTTCATTTTGAGTAAGATTAGAATATTTACACTTATTAGAAACATTTCGGCAATTATTTACAAATCTCAGAATCCAAGCAAATATTCTTATCATCTTATCATAATTAGATATATTATCTAAGAGCCAAAGGGGTGTGTCTTTAGCTAGATCAATATTCGTAATTTCGATCTTTTTTCTTTCTAAATCAACATTTTTTGGCTGACAGTCAATCGCGCCAATTGGCCAACATTCAGGATTTTCTTTTAACCACTTAGGACCTTCCCACCATCGCGAATCAAGCATTTTCTGCGGAGAACATCCACGTGAAAGTATATCAGCTATATTCAAATTTCCTGGAACGTGCTTCCATGACTCTATATTGGACATCTGTCGAATTTCTTTGACTCTGTTGCTCACGAAAACCGACCAATTCCCATGTTCCTTTATCCACCAAATTGCGGTAGTAGAATCTGACCAGAATGTGATTTTCAGACCTGGCATATTTATTGCCTTGATGATAGAACTCGCAAGTCGAGTACCTATACAACAAGCCATTAACTCTAAACGCGGCATGCTCAAAGTTTTGAGAGGAGCAACCCTAGACTTCGCTCTAACAAGCGTAACCTTGACATCGGAATCAATTATTGATCTAGCGAAGACACATGCTGCATATGCCCCTTTACTCGCATCAACAAAAACATGAAGTTCAGATGAAGCATTAATTTCTAAGTATCGAGGTATAGCTACTTCTTTTAAAACATCAATATTCTTCAACCATTTCAAAAAAGCACTCACAATGTTACAAGGTAATTCTCGATCCCATGGAATTTTCTGTTTCCATGAGTCTTGTAGCAATAATTTTGGAAGCAATGTAGCAGGAGAGAATAAACCGATAGGATCAAAAATCTTTTGCACAATGCTCAAAATTAATCTCTTAGTAATTTTCCTTTCACACGTTAATGTTTCTAAATCTAAACAACATTTCAAAGAATCATTATCTAAATTCCAAATAATCCCCAAAACTGAAGTATCCCCAGAATATTTATCAACATTCTTGCAAGCTACATTGCTTTCAAAACAACGCAAATTGAAACACCCTTTAGACATTAATAACTTTGCATTTTCAATAAACATTTCAGCTTCATTAATGTTAGAAACACCTGATACACAATTATCTACATAAAATGAACACTTTAATTTTTCAGCAGTTTCCTTATATTCAGGAGGACTATTTTCTAAAAGATGCATTATAGATGCACTTAGTAAATAAGAGCTAGAAGAGACACCAAATACAACTCTACAATGTCTATAAATCAATTGTCCTTCATTACATGGGAAATAGAATCTAAGAAAATCTCTATCTTTAGGCATAACAGATAACATTAAATAAGCCTTTTCTATATCTGCAGTTATACCGATAGGATACATTCTAAAACGATCAAGAATATCAGGTATTAATTCTATAAGATTGATGCCTTTATACAAACATTCATTTAACGAGGGTTTCCCTTTCTCAGAAGCAGATGCATCAAATACAGGGCGTATTTTTGTGGTTTCCTTATCTAACCTGATAACGGGCCTATGCGGTAAATAATGACATTTATTACTTAATTCATTTTCTGGAACACGTTCAATAATATTCATTTTTTCCCAATTCTTAAATACTTCCTGATATTCATCGAAAAATCCCCCACATTTCAATTTATTGATCATTTTTTCATATCTCTTCCAAGCTAAAACTTTATTGTCGGGCAAGTTTTTAAAATTACACTTCCATGGAAGCCCTACTTCATATCTGCCATCGGGAAGAATTTTCATTTTTTCCTTAAAATCGTTTAAATCAAAGTTTTCCCGTTTTTCAAAACTCTGAATGGGGTCAGAAATTCCTATGGTTTCAAGTTCCCATAATTCATTCAAAGGAATATTTCTAACGTGCATAGACAATGTTGTCAAAACGTTATGTTTCTTGCCACACATTTGTTTCCCCGTTACTGTCCAACCGAGCTTGGTTTCTATGGCAGTCAAATCGCAATTTAATTGAATTAAATTTCCTGTCAATAATTTTCCTATCATATCAGCCCCCACCAAAAGATCAATTTCAGACTCCTTACAAAAATCATCAGATAGATTTATTTTATTTCCTTTTAATTCATTTAATATTCTATAATCTTTAATTTTAGGTACAAATCCGCAAATCTTTTTTTCGGAAAATGCCTCAAAACAAAACGCATTATTTCCATCTAATTCACTGATTTCTACAGAAAACACATCATGTTTTTTAGGTTTCGTTTCATCCCCCCCGAACAGCGCGTGAATAATTATTTCTTTTCTTATAGGATGCATTTTCAGTGATTTCGTTATTCTCTCGCTTACGTAACTACTTTGGCTCGCTGAATCCAGCAGTGCGCGTACGACTTTTTGGCGACCTTGCGATCGAATGCGCACGCCAAGCGTTTGCATGTACACAACTTTATTTCTACTACAATTAGAAAGAGAATTTTCAGATTTTAAAGAATCATCTTGATTATTATTTATATTTTGTTCTGGACACATTATTTCAAAATGTGGTTTATGGCAATAATTACATTTTAATTTATTTTTAATATTACAATTCTTACTCAGATGACCAGCCTTTTGCAAACAAGTGAAACAAATCCCCTTTTTTAACAAAATCTTTTGTTTATCAGTTAAAGACATTTTTTGAGCCCCAAAACATTTATTAGAGGGGTGAAACCTATCACAGAATATGCAATTGTTTTTCTTACCTTTATTTTCTATACTCACCAATGCAGAGGCGGTGGCTGGATCAGGTTTGCTAATAATTTCAGATAAAATGTTCTTTTTTCTAACAATAGAATCAAAACCTTTTCTTGCTAAAAACACCATTTCATCTCCTTGAACTTCTTGGCGTAGAAAGTCCATCAGATTTTTTAAAGTCCTGGAATTCTCACTGGAATATGTATCGTGATTTCGACTTCTTTCCCAGGTCAAAAGAACTTCTTCAGGCAGGCAGCTCTCAACCAAGGGCATGAGAAAGTCTCCATACTTCTCTTGAGTTCTTCCCAAACTTTCTAAGGCACGAAGTTTGCTTTCTAATTCATCGTATAAAGAGGCTAAGTCAACTTTCATTTTAGGCGCAGTGGCATTTTTCATTACGAGGGTTAATAATTCCCTAACGTAAATTTGCACAAGAAGATCATCTCGTCCAAACCTCTGTTTTAATTGATCGATAGCCTTCGGATAATTTTCCGCGGTAGCTGGATAACTTGATATTAAACGCTCCGCTTTTGATTTCGGTTCCATACATTGGAATAGGTACTGCATCTTGTCTTCAGCGGCAATAGAATCGTCTTCGTGTATTTTCTTGAACTGGCTCCAAAACGATAAAAATTCCTTTGGTTCGCCGTTAAACTTTTTCAGCTCGATCTCCGGTAATTTAAATTTGCGTTTTACTTCTTCGCCAGGAGATGAAGAAACCTGTATCTTTTCATCAATACGTGCACATATTTCTATATATTTTTCTCGATATTCTTCTGCACTTTCAAAATCTTCGGTAAACAATTTTTCGTCCTTATCTTGTAACAATATTTCCGAAATTTTACTTTGACAAGTGTCCATCCGTTGAAATTTATCAAACAGTTGAGTTTTCAGAATAGAAAGTTCTTTAATTTCACATATTTCTTTAGTTAATTCAGTTTCAATTTTCTTAAACGTGAGAGTAAAAGCAGCTCTCAGTCCTTTTCTCTGAGTTTTCAAACTACTCAGATCCATTTTTTCATTTAAAATTAATTGAAATTCAAAACTCCTGTCCCGCCGAGGGTACCAGTATGTTAGAATTCGAAAATAGGGTTAGTTTAAAAATTACTTACTAACCATGCAAGTCTTCATTTGCGGGTTGCATCTATGCGATGCGCGGAGCTTTGAATTAAAATCGAAAATCATCTGTTGAGATAAACTTATTCTAAGTTCAAATTCATCTAAAAGTCCATATATTATAAAAAATGTAGTTTAATTCCATCTAAAAGGCACATTCCTTCATTACATTCAGAGAACTCAATCGTTCTCTTACACTTGTCAAAGTTCTTCGAATAATAATAAATAAAATCAGACGATATTTTCATTTTCTTAATTTACGCGTTCAATTAGTTTCACTTCATTTCATTTTACAACACAACGCGAGTACCACTAATTGAAGCTGTATGGCAAACGAAACACTATTTTGGATCGATCTAACTCATTTTTCATTACTGCTCGAGAATAAGACACGCAATAAACTGAATAGCAACATATTAGAATAGTGTGTCTTTTAAAATGGACACTTGCCATCGAACGAAAGCGGATCGGGAATGTCCCATGGCCGCTATCTTCCATCTGCATTCCTTTTTTTTTTACCCCCGACTCTCCCCTCCCTTCATATTTTCTTATAGGTTCTCCAGAATATGGGCTTCTTCTGCCTGCCTTTCTTAAAAATATGACTTCTAAACCATCGATAGGTGTATTTAATTTTCATTGTTAGTGATAAAAAAAAAAGTTTTTTTGGGATGGGAGGCGAAAAATAGTCACTTTTAAAATTTAAAAAAAGTGATATTTTCAAAAAGCTATAACGCGCTTAGTAATGGGTTTAGAAAAACTTTTTTGCAACAAAATCTGTTGAGAATTTAATGCTTTTTCATTTTGTAACTAAATATAAGTATGGTATGCAAAAACTTAATAATTTTCAAGTTACCGGCAAAAAATGAAAAAAGTCCGAAAATTTCGTGATTTTTTGGCTCCAAAAAGTTAGCTTTGAGATATTTTATAGGAAAACCATTAATTCTTGTTACTAGCATCCCCATAAACATTTTAAAAACATACAATCTTCTAGCAGAATTTTTGCATCTATTGGGCCTTTTTTCTGACAATTTGATTGGCCTATCTTTCGACAGCCTTGATTTCATACGATGACAAAACGGAATCGACAAACATTTTGGCAAACGTATCTTATCACCAAACTAATGACTGTTAACGTGTTTCACTTGTCTAATCGAACTTGTACAAACGAATATAATCGAGCTGTAGAACAAGGATGTCAAACTTTGGTCCGCCGGATCACATAATTTTTTAAAGAAATAACTGGTTTCTTGAATTGCAGAAATTCTATGATTAGACCAGGAAGTGATTACGATAGAGTTTTAGAGATATCTTGCGAGCTTCAGCTTGACACTCTTGCTCGGGAATGTAGGTTTTATTGTCAGATGTTACGCAAGTAAACTCATAATAAAGATTCAGAAAAGAATAAATCAAGCTTGTAAATTAATTTCATCCATCATCGTAAATTTGAAATAGCAATCAAGAAAGAAGAAATAAATTATCTACAACTTCATTTATGTTCAAAAACGAAAGTGATAGTGTAAACAAATCATTACATGTTTACATCATCATAATCTTCTCATCATAAATACTGATTTAAATGATACAAATGAAAAATAACTGTCAAAATATAATTCAATGAACAATTTATGAAAGAAATAACTTTAATTAACTTTTTTATTACATAGAAATTTAACTCATATTTTTTTCTCTTTCTGATGTTGATAATAATGTCTTTTTTGTGTATTTCGCAGATATGGTAAAATAGTGAAGTAGAAAGGAGTATTTAATGTGAGCTTCGCTTATGTATCTAAATTTACAGTATTTTTTTTTCAAAACAGCGTAAGTCTTTATTTGTGTGTGTGTCATCTCTAAGTGATATACATCACCAAATGCTTTACATGGATAAATCGATTTGATGGTTTTTGCAGGTATAAAAGAATATGAAGGTAAGTCAATCTTACCTATCTATCTCTACTCTTAATGATTTTATATAAAATAGTTGAAGACATACTCGCGCAATTAACTTGTTATGACTAATAGTGTCTAACAATTTATGATTAAGAGACTGAAATAAACAGTCCAAATAAAATTCTGTTATATGATAAAAACAAAATCAGGCAATCCATATTTAAACAATTTAGTAAACTTAAAGAAAAAGAAAAAAAACTTTTCTATAACAATATTATGGCTGCTATAAAAGACAACACAACTATAGAAAAACTAAACGCCAATAATTGCTCAAATTGGCGGTTCAAAATTGAGATGCTTTTAATTCGTGAAGACCTAATTGAAGTTATTACGGATGAGGCTCCAACTCCCATAACCATAGAGTGGACCAAAAAAGATCGAAAAGCGAGAGATTTAATTAACCTCAGTATTGAAGACAGCCAAATTGTACATGTAAAAAATCTCAATTCGGCTAGCCAAACATAGGACACACTAAAAGAAATTCATGAGAGATCCAATCTCTCCAGCAAGCTGTACTTATTAAGAAAATTGCACAGTACAAAATTAAATGAAGGTGGCAATAAGATAGCCTACATTACAAAAATTCTAGAAATTGTGAATAAACTATCTGCCATCGTAGAAAATATCACAGATTCCCATATTTCCGCCTTACTATTGTGTTCACTTCCTCCTTCATATGATACATTAGTAACGGCACTTGAGGCTCGACCCGAAACTGAACTCACAATACTATTTATAAAAAAAAAATTAACGGATGAATATATCCGTCGAACGAAAAGCTCTGAAATTTCAGAAAATAGCACCAGAGCATATAAAGCTCAAGGTAAATCTGGTAACTTGGATTATAAAAGAATCAACAAATATTGTTCACATTGTAAAATGAAAAATCACACAAATAAAGAATGTTGGTTCTTAAAAGGGAAAAATAATAACAATTACACTCAAAATAAGCATAATAAAACTAAAAACCATTCCACTTCGCTATGCTTTGAAGAAAATACTCTAACTAAAACAGCGAAATCTGAAGATAGAAAGTACTGTATATGAAAAAAACGATGTAGCCTTACTTACAGAACAACCTGATAATAAAAAAACCTTCATTGTAGATAGTGGAAGTTCCAGCCATATCGTAAACTCAAAAGAAATGTTCACAAAAATAACAAATAATGTAGAGACAAACGTTACTGTAGCAAACGGTAACAAATTGATTTCGTATGGATCAGGAGAAGTTGTTATTCAAACCTGAAAAAATAATAAACTAGTAACATTAAGGGACGTTCTGTTCGTACCGGGCATTGAAACCAATCTGTTATCAGTTAGAATGGTAACAAAAAACGGATGCCAGGTACATTTTGAAAAGGTTAGGTGCAACATTACACATAAAGGTGAAATAATACCCCAAGGTAAATTAAAAAACAATTTGTATGAAATATACGTAAACGAAGGTGAAAAGAGTAGCTGCTATGCAAATGTAACATATAATTGCACAAATGCAAAGTGTATAGCTTTATGGCACAGAAGAATGAGCCATAGAAATTATAACACAATAAAAAACATAGTGTCTAAAGAATTAGTAAGCGGTGTAACAATAAATAAATGTAAGCATAATAATGTATTTGAGGTATGCATTCAATCCAAAATAAATGAAACACTATTCCCTAAATCAGGAGCATATAGAGCCACAGAAAGACTAGAACTAATTCAAAGTGACGTATGCGGCCCTATAAACACACCCACTATAAGGGGGAAAAGATATTTCGTCACTTTCATCGATAGCTTTTCAAGATTTTGTATAATTTACCTTATGTCAAATAAGAGTGACACGTTTGGAAAATTGAAAGAATACATCACTACAGTTAAAAATAAATTTGATAAAATGCCAACTGCAATCAGATCCGACAGTGGAGGCGAATATATAAATGACGAAATTGAAAAATACCTAAAGTATAATGGCATTGAACACCGATTCATCGTCCATATTCTCCAAGTCGAAACGAGGTTGCGGAGAGAAAAAACAGATCGCTTCTGGATATGACTAGGAGCATGCTAAACGAAGCAAATCTCCCACATAAATTATGGGGAGAGGCCATATGTACCGCAAACCATTTGCAAAATCGACTGCCTTCAAAATCCATCAACACTACACCACAAGAACTCTGGCTAGGTAGAAAACCAAACATAAAATATTTAAAGGTTTTCGCTGTACTGCATATGCCTATGTACATAAATTTAAACGAGGGAAACTTGAAAATAGAGCAGAAAAAGGTATTTTTATCGGGTATGACATTCGCTCTAAAGGGTACAGAATATACACTAATGATGAAAAAGTCATATTAACTAGATCAGTAAAATTTATCGAATACAAAATATATAACGCAAACTCTCATGAAAATACAAACACAAATGATTTAAAGTCGGAAATCAAAAACCAGACTCAGCAGAAGGGGAAAAAATGTAAAGGAATTAAATCTGACACCAGAAAAAATTGTTGCAGATACACCATCCACATCTCAACAGACACAACACATTAGAAGATCCGAAAGGGAAAATAAAGAGTACCACCGGACAGATTTGCTTATGCAGTCCGGCACAATCCAATATATGGACCTAAAAGTTGGCAAGAAATGATAAATCTTAAGAACCCTCAAGAAAAAATGAACTGGATCGATGCAACGCGAGATGAAATAAATTCACTTAAAAAAAAAAGAAACACGGACATTAGTGCATCCACCACAAAAAGCAAAAATAATCGGATCAAAATGGACATTCAAAGCGAAATACGATGAATTTGGAAAAATAAAAAGATGCAAGGCTAGGCTCGTAGCTCAAGGTTAGAGACAAAAATACGGGATAGATTATGATGAAACATATGCACCAGTGGTTTCACATATGACACTCAGAAGTTTTTTGACTGCTGTAGCATACCACAACTTAAAGATAAAACACATCGACATTAAAACAGTTTTCTTACATGGAAAACTGGAAGAAGAAGTATATATATGTCTCAGCCTGAAGGATACATAGATACAAAAGAACCTAATAAAGTGTGTAAGTTGGAAAAGGCAATTTACGGGCTAAAACAAGCGGCACGAACTTGGTATATAAAAATTACCCAATCACTTAAAGAATTAAACTTCACACAAAGCACAGCAGATACTTGTTTATTTACACAAAAACAAGGGGAAAATACTATTTACATAATAGTTTACGTCGACGACATACTTATTGCAGGAAATGATGACCAGATAAAAGATATAATAAATAAATTGAAAACAAAATATACTCTTGAAGATCTAGGAGAGATCAATAATTACCTTGGAATAAAAATAGAAAAAACACACAGTGGATTCAAACTAAATCAAACAGCAAAGAAAGAAGAAGTTTAAAAAAAATTCAATTTAGAGGAATCTAAGTCATACAGCACTCCAATGGATGTAGGTTTTCAGCGATTAAATAATGAAGATACACAAATGCCAAACAATACGAAATACCGTCAAGCGATAGATGCATTGTTGTACATCGCTAAGATATCAAGACCGGACATACTTGTAGTGTAAAGGCATTTCCTTTTACATATTATTTAATAACAGTAGTTTGCCTTTTTTTTTAAATTACAATATTCTCTAAATTTGTAAGTTTACACTCTTAAAACTGTACCCCTCACATAAAAGGCACAAGCATATCGTGCCTTCTATTATTTTGATATGAGAGGCACATAGAAAAAGTGCCTCTGATTTTCCAGAAAAACGTCAAGCCACGACAAAATGAGAGTCACCGATACGAAAGTGAAATTTGTCAGAGGCACGAAGTTCGATTTGTGCCTTTAAAAATTGTTAGAGGCACGGAGTTCCATTTCTGTACCTTTCAAAATTCCCTGTCAAAGCGAGAAGCAGTACGGTGGCAAATACGCATGCGCAACGAAAAGTTTACCGTCATGCATCTGGATGTGTTTTGGCGGTAGATCGGGATTTTCATGGCGTCGTACGCTGTTGATGAAGCAGCGTCGTACGCAGCTATATCGTCTTTATAATATAGGAATTAAGTTTAATAAAATTTAAGAAATCAATGTTTTTGTAGCTCAAAACATCCCACCAGTCGCCCGTACTGGAAGGAAAGATGAGTCTTGAATAAGTAAGTACATTTCACTTGTATTTCTGTTCTCTAGTATGATTGTTTACATAATATAAAAATTACCTACTCAAAAAACAATGTATTGTGTTTTGAAAATGTATTCCATATACATGGGGACACTCAAGATTAGGAAGGGAGCAATTGTATGCAGTTGGTCATAAGTTTTTCAGATTATTATATCTTAATATTTTTAAAAAGGGCAGCTGTACCGTACCATTTGTTTGCTTATCATCTCTGAGTATGGATTGTATGTATGTATTTTTATTGCGCTGAAAATATTCAGAGAAGATATATACATAGATATTTTCGTACTTCAATCCAGATTAATGTTCCAAGGCCAGGCCTTATTTATATATTTATTTATAATTCACAACATTCTTGAGTATTTCTACTTTTTATGATGCGTAAAACTTACAATTTTGAATACTATTTTGTTTTCTAAAAAATTGTATGCTGCATTTTTCTAATTAAAAGTTAAAGAAAAAAATGTAGTTTCTTAGTTTTTATTGGACAAAATCGATAAATGATACAAATTATAAAATATGTGGATTTATTTTTTGTTAATTATAGTCCCAAAATAGCATAAACAGTGTAACACGACTGCAGATTAATTTTACACCTTGAAAATTAATCTAATAGTTTAAAAAAATTATGGGCTTAAAAATAATTGCTAAAATTTACATTGTTTCTACCTTTATTGTAATTTTCTTTCAGAATGCAAGTTTTACTTATTTTATGGAGTTACACTGATTATTGCAATTTCTTTTGATAATAAGCTTTGCTCATTCTTGGGTCGCATATCAATTTTTTCCTTTTTGCTGATTGGCACAGAAAATTGTTACTGGGATTATGATAAAATTAGTAACTAACTAATACTAAGCTGTATTTCAAACTGGTGAGGATAATAATAATAAACAAATATTTTGTGACAAAAATTATGTAATTATTTTGTTTAAAACTTTATATTCTTTCAAAATATGGTCAGTGTTTGGTGAAAAACTGCTATTTTATTTATTTATTTGTAAAAGTACTACAGTGTTGAATCCAAACACTTTTCTTGAGTAAGGAATTCTGTCACTCCATAGGGGGGGGGGGGCACCACAAAATTTCTGGGGGAGACATTTCAATGCTTTGGGGGGAGTCCCCCTTGGGTCACCCCTTTAATTCAACACTGACTACTATGCCTACATTTCAGGCACATAATATTTCGCATTTCAGTATATTTCTGCTTCTTGTTTAAAATGTTTAGACAATATCGCTCCTCAGTGGTGACCATCCCCCCCCCCCCCTAAATCTAATGATGCAAAATCCCTCCCCCCCAAAAGAAATCTTCATACAACATTGATCCCTCCCCCCGCTAAACAGAATATCAATTATAAAATATATTCTACTTATAATATACTGCACATTCAATAGATAGCGAGTTGAGCATAGCTGAATGAGTTCTTATTGCCCTTATCTAGAATTTAAAGAAAGAAAACACAGGAACATTTCTGAAAATTCAATGTTGAAAAAATTTAAAAGTGATATTAAAAAAATCAAGGTTTTTTTTTTTTTTCAGTTAATATATATATATATATATATATATATATATATATATATATATTAAGAATTTAAAATTCCCCCCCCCTCTCCCCCAAAATGTACTTTTTCTCAAATTCCTCCCCAAAATTAAAATGTATGATGCATCTTGCGTCACCAAACCCCTCTCTGGGCACCCCTGTCGCTCCTTCTCCCTAATTAGAAAAGGAAACCAAATTGCTTCATCCCTCCAAGAAAAAGGAAAATATGCTTCATCTCCTTCTCAAAATACGTAAAATCTGAAAGTGTTAAAACTCCTTAATTTTTTTAAATTGTAATAAGAATTATTTATCTAAATTAGCAATCGCTAACCGCAGATCTTGCAAATCACCGAATTCATAAGTTTTAATCCTGTGGATGACTAGTATGACTTTATTGTACATACATATCCATATTTTTCTTTTAATAATCAGAGAATTTCCATTTTATAGCATAAAATGCATTTTATTTAATGAAAACAAAAATCTTTAAAACTTTTTTGATTGTAACAAAAGTAATTATAAAGTAATTGAAGATTATTTATGTAAGCACACAGTTTTAGCATATTTGTTCATTTTTGTTTATAACTTCATGATTTTTTTATTTTGGTGAAGTTATTGCATGACTATTTATTTGAGGCTGAAACTGTACATAATTTTAATTGCTGTGTCAGATGAAATTGTTCTGTTATATGTTATTGAAAACTAAATTAAAATATTGTTTGCTTTTTCATAGGCATTTATTTTTTAATTAGCGTAATTAGTAATAATATCAATTAATGTAAATATTCTAGCCTGCTAATGTAAAATTTCAAAATTGAACATCTAAAACTTTATGGGTATAAAAATTTCTTAGATTAAAAAAAAAAAAAAAAAATATTAATTATAGTAAAATACAAGATTCAGTTTTTTTCAAAGGATCACCAAAAGTTTATCATGAATGTCACTTAGTGACAATTGATCATCCCCCCCCCCTCCTTTCCTTCCTCATTTGGTCTAACTGTATCGAGAATGGAAAATTTTTGTATTTTACATTTTAACTAAGTGTACAGTAGATGGTCTATCATTCCTTTAAAACCCCTGGAAAAAAAGGAAAATGGAGGTTTCTAGGAATGAGTAGAAAGCAAAAATTACTCTATTTTCTTGGAGTTTGTCTGGAATTTTTCCCTCCCTCTTTAAATTCTTTTTTTTATATTGGTGAATAAATAATCACTTGGTAATTTAGCACCCCCCCCCCCCCCACCCCAAACCTTCTCTGCAGACACACCAAAGTTTAAAATCTTTAAAAATAGATTTTAAAGTAGTGCCACATTTGTGTGTAGCAACATTAGATATAATATATGTTTGATGTATGCTGAAGACTAATACTTTTAACAAATATATGAGCTTAAAAACAGTTGCTAAAATTTTCATTGTTTCTACCTTTATTGTAGTTTTCTTTCAAAATGCAAATTTTGCTTATTTTATGAGTTTACTGGTTATTGCAATTTCTTTTAAAAATAAGCTTTGCTCAATCTTGGGTTGCATATCAATTTTACTTTTTTTCTAATTGGCACAGAAAATTGTTACTGGGATTATGATGAAATTAGTACTTAATGTCATTTTCTTATTAGTACAAATACTAAGCTATATTTGAAACTGGTAATGATAATAATAGACAAATATTTTTTTGAGAAAAATGATATAATTATTTTGTTTAAACTTTTATATTCTTTCAAAAGATAGAAAAACTAAGTATTAATTATTTATTAAGTACCTCGTCACCCAGTAGTAGAAAGCTCAAGACGGGCGTGACAGATTTTCTTTCTCTTTTGCAGATTCTTTTATATCAAATTTTTGTATTACTTTGTATTATGTTTAGCTCTTTATTACTTAATACAAAAAGTTAAGATTATTATTTATTAAAATTTATAAAATGCTTAAAAACATTAATAGGTAAACAATTGTTTGATTAATAAACGGTTCAGTTCTAAAAATATTTTGCCGCAGATTATTTTTTGTTGCTGAAGTATTCTTCACAGACACGTGAAGAACTTTCTGCTACTGGGCCTGGTCACATATGTCAGCAAATGAATCTAATGGTCAGTGTGTAACAAAACGCTGCTATATATATATATATTTTTTTGTAAAAGTACTGTTTTTTTTTTTTTTTTTGTAAAAGTACTGCAACTAGTGCTGTATTCAAACATTTTTCTCAAAGAGGAACTTCTGTGACTCTGGGGGGGGGGGGACATTGTACTTTCTGACCATTGAAATCCCAAAAATTTCAGGAGGAGACATTTCAATGCTCTGAGGGAGGGAGGAGAGGTAGTGAAAAAAGCAACAAATTTCGTAAAAAAAGTCACGAAAAAAAGGATAAATTTGATAAAATGGTAAATTACATCAAAAGATTGCAAAAAAAAAAAAAAAATTTCATCAAAAGACCTCGAGAAAACGACAGATTTCACCAAAAGACCTTGAGAAAACAATGAATTCTGTCTGCATATCATAAAAAATGTGAATTTCATCAAAAGATCACCAAAACACAGTCTAGGTACTTCAAAACACACAAATTTGGGTAAATAGATTAGGAGAAACGGCAAATTTGATCAAAAGATGGGAAAAAAGGCACATTTTGTCAAAAGATTGCAATTAAAGGTAAAATTTGCAAAAAATAGTGGGAAAAAAAGACAAATTTTGCAAAAAAGATAGCGAAAAAAACAGCCAATCTCACAAAAAAAACTTTAAATTGGATAAAATAACAAATTACATAGAAAGATCGCAAGAAAAACAATGAATTACATCAAAAGACCACGAAAAACAACCAATTTCACCAAAAGACCTTGAGAAAATGACTAATTTTGCCCACATATCATAAAAACGCAAATTTCATCAAAAGATCACGAAAACACAGTCTAGGTACCTCAAAAAACACAAATTTTGGTAAATAGATTGTGCAAAACAAGAAATTTCTTCAAAAGATGGGGAAAAAAGGCACATTTCAACAAAAGATTGCAATTAAATGTAAAATTCGCATAAAAATATCGAAAAAAATGACCAATTTTTCAAAAAAATCACAAAAAAAAGATAAATTTGATAAAACTGCAAGTTACATCGAAAGCTCTTAAGAAAAACGACAAGTTTCATCAAAAGATCCCAAAAAACGACCAATTTTACCAAAAGACCTCCAGAAAATGACGAATTTTGTCCACATATCATAAAGAACGTGAATTTCATCAAAAGATCGCGAAAATACAATCTAGGTACCTCAAAAAAACATAAGTTTTGGTAAATAGGTTGTGCAAAACAAGAAATTTCTTCAAAAGATGGGAAAAAAAGGCACATTTCATCAAAAGATCACAATTAAAGGTAAAATTCGCATAAACATTGTGAAAAAAATGACCAATTTTTCAAAAAAATCACAAAAAAAGATAAATTTGATGAAACGGCAAGTTACATCGAAAGCTCGCAAGAAAAACAACAAATTTCATCGATCGGCTGCGAAAAACGACCGATTTCACCAAAATACCTTGACAAAATGACGAATTTTTGCCACAAATCATAAAAAATGCAAATTTCATCAAAAGATCACGAAAACACAGTCTAGGTACCTCAAAAAACACAAATTTTGGTAAATAGATTGTGCAAAACAAGAAATTTCTTCAAAGAATGGGGGAAAAAAGGCACATTTCATCAAAAGATCATAATTAAAGGTAAAATTCGCATAAAGATAGCGAAAAGAATGACCAATTTTGCAAAAAAAAAAAAAAAAAAAATTAAAGATAAATTTGATAAAATGCAAATTACATCGAAAGCTTGCAAGAAAAACGACAAATTTCACCAAAAGACCACGAGAAAAGAACAAATTTGGTCCAGATGTCATAAAAAATGTGAATTTCATCAAAAGATTGCAAAAACACAGTCTAGGTACCTCAAAAAACACAAATTTTGGTAAATAGATTGTGCAAAACAAGAATTTTCTTCAAAGTATGGGGAAAAAAGGCACTCATCAAAAGATCATAATTAAAGGTAAAATTCGCACAAAGATAGCAAAAAAACGACCAATTTTGCAAAAAAAAATCACAAAATAAAGATAAATTTGATAAAACGGCAAACTACATGCAAAGCTTGCAAGAAAAACAACAAATTCCACCAAAAGACCACGAGAAAAGAACAAATTTGGTCCAGGTATCTTAAAAAACGTTAATGTCATAAAAAGATCACAAAAACACAGTCTAGGTACCTCAAAAAACACAAATTTTGATAAATAGATTGTGCAAAACAAGAAATTTCTTGAAAGAATGGGGGAAAAAGGCACATTTCATCAAAAGATCACAATTAAAGGTAAAATTCGCATAAAGATAGCGAAAAAAATGACCAATTTTGCAAAAAAAAAATCAAATTAAAGATAAATTTGATAAAACGGCAAGTTACATCGAAAGCTTGCAAGAAAAACGACAAATTTTACCAAAACACCTTGACAAAACGACGAATTTTTGCCACATATCATAGAAAACACAAATTTCATAAAAAGATCGCAAAAACACAGTCTATGTACCTCAAAAAACACAAATTTTGATAAATAGATTGTGCAAAACAAGAAATTTCTTGAAAGAATGGGGGGAAAAGGCACATTTCATCAAAAGATCACAATTAAAGGTAAAATTCGCATAAAGATAGCGAAAAAAATGACCAATTTTGCAAAAAAAAAAAATCAAATTAAAGATAAATTTGATAAAACGGCAAGTTACATCGAAAGCTTGCAAGAAAAACGACAAATTTTACCAAAACACCTTGACAAAACGACGAACTTTTGCCACATATCATAGAAAACACAAATTTCATAAAAAGATCGCAAAAACAAAGTCTAGGTATCTCAAAAGACACAAATTTTGGTAAATAGATTGTGCAAAACAAGAAATTTTTTCAAAGGATGGGGGGAAAAAGGCACATTTCATCAAAAGATCACAATTGAAGGTAAAATTCGCATAAAAATAGCAAAAAAAGCGACCAATTTTGCAAAAAAATCACAAAAAAAAGATAAAATTGATAAAACGGCTAATTTCATCAAAAGCTTGCAAGAAAAACGACAAATTTTACCAAAACACCTTGACAAAACGACGAATTTTTGCCACATATCATAAAAAACACAAATTTCATAAAAAGATCGCAAAAACACAGTCTAGGTACCTCAAAAGACACAAATTTTGGTAAATAGATTGTGCAAAACAAGAAATTTCCTCAAAGAATGGGGGGAAAAAGGCACATTTCATCAAAAGATCATAATTAAAGGTAAAATTCGCATAAAGATAGCGAAAAGAATGACCAATTTTGCAAAAAAAGAAAAAAATTAAAGATAAATTTGATAAAATGCAAATTACATCGAAAGCTTGCAAGAAAAACGACAAATTTCACCAAAAGACCACGAGAAAAGAACAAATTTGGTCCAGATGTCATAAAAAATGTGAATTTCATCAAAAGATTGCAAAAACACAGTCTAGGTACCTCAAAAAACACAAATTTTGGTAAATAGATTGTGCAAAACAAGAATTTTCTTCAAAGTATGGGGAAAAACGGCACTCATCAAAAGATCATAATTAAAGGTAAAATTCGCACAAAGATAGCAAAAAAACGACCAATTTTGCAAAAAAAATCACAAAATAAAGATAAATTTGATAAAACGGCAAACTACATGCAAAGCTTGCAAGAAAAACAACAAATTTCACCAAAAGACCACGAGAAAAGAACAAATTTGGTCCAGGTATCTTAAAAAACGTTAATGTCATAAAAAGATCACAAAAACACAGTCTAGGTACCTCAAAAAACACAAATTTTGATAAATAGATTGTGCAAAACAAGAAATTTCTTGAAAGAATGGGGGAAAAAGGCACATTTCATCAAAAGATCACAATTAAAGGTAAAATTCGCATAAAGATAGCGAAAAAAATGACCAATTTTGCAAAAAAAAAAATCAAATTAAAGATAAATTTGATAAAACGGCAAGTTACATCGAAAGCTTGCAAGAAAAACGACAAATTTTACCAAAACACCTTGACAAAACGACGAATTTTTGCCACATATCATAGAAAACACAAATTTCATAAAAAGATCGCAAAAACACAGTCTAGGTATCTCAAAAGACACAAATTTTGGTAAATAGATTGTGCAAAACAAGAAATTTTTTCAAAGGATGGGGGGAAAAAGGCACATTTCATCAAAAGATCACAATTGAAGGTAAAATTCGCATAAAAATAGCAAAAAAAGCGACCAATTTTGCAAAAAAATCACAAAAAAAAGATAAAATTGATAAAACGGCTAATTTCATCAAAAGCTTGCAAGAAAAACGACAAATTTTACCAAAACACCTTGACAAAACGACGAATTTTTGCCACATATCATAAAAAACACAAATTTCATAAAAAGATCGCAAAAACACAGTCTAGGTACCTCAAAAGACACAAATTTTGGTAAATAGATTGTGCAAAATAAGAAATTTTTTCAAAGGATGGGGGAAAAAAGGCACCTTTCATCAAAAGATCACAATTGAAGGTAAAATTTGCATAAAAATAGCAAAAAAAGCGACCAATTTTGCAAAAAAATCACAAAATAAAGATAAATTTGATAAAACGGCAAATTTCATCGAAAGCTTGCAAGAAAAACGACAAATTTTACCAAAACACCTTGACAAAACGACGAATTTTTGCCACATATCATAAAAAACGCAAATTTCATAAAAAGATCACAAAAACACAGTCTAGGTACCTCAAAAGACACAAATTTTGGTAAATAGATTGTGCAAAACAAGAAATTTTTTCAAAGGATGGGGAAAAAAAGGCACATTTCATCAAAAGATCACAATTGAAGGTAAAATTCGCATAAAAATAGCAAAAAAAGCGACCAATTTTGCAAAAAAATCACAAAATAAAGATAAATTTGATAAAACGGCAAATTTCATCGAAAGCTTGCAAGAAAAACGACAAATTTTACCAAAACACCTTGACAAAACGACGAATTTTTGCCACATATCATAAAAAACACAAATTTCATAAAAAGATCGCAAAAACACAGTCTAGGTACCTCAAAAGACACAAATTTTGGCAAATAGATTGTGCAAAACAAGAAATTTTTTCAAAGGATGGGGGAAAAAAGGCACATTTCATCAAAAGATCACAATTGAAGGTAAAATTCGCATAAAAATAGCAAAAAAAGCGACCAATTTTGCAAAAAAATCACAAAATAAAGATAAATTTGATAAAACGGCAAATTTCATCGAAAGCTTGCAAGAAAAATGACAAATTTTACCAAAACACCTTGACAAAACGACGAATTTTTGCCACATATCATAAAAAACACAAATTTCATAAAAAGATCGCAAAAACACAGTCTAGGTACCTCAAAAGACACAAATTTTGGTAAATAGATTGTGCAAAACAAGAAATTTTTTCAAAGGATGGGGGAAAAAAGGCACATTTCATCAAAAGATCACAATTGAAGGTAAAATTCGCATAAAAATAGCAAAAAAAGCGACCAATTTTGCAAAAAAATCACAAAATAAAGATAAATTTGATAAAACGGCAAATTACATCCAAAGCTTGCAAGAAAAACGACAAATTTCACCAAAAGACCACGAGAAAAGAACAAATTTGGTCCTGGTATCATAAAAAACGTGAATTTCATCAAAAGATCGCAAAAACACGGTCTAAGTACTTCAAAAAACACAAATTTTGGTAAATAGATTGTGCAAAACAAGAAATTTTTTCAAAGGATGGGGAAAAAAGGCACATTTCATCAAAAGATCACAGTTAAAGGTAAAATTCACATAAAGATAGTGAAAAAAATGACCAAATTTTCTAAAAAATCACAAAAAAAAAAAAAAAAAAAGATACATTTGATAAAACCGCAAGTTATATCGAAAGCTCGCAAGAAAAATGACAAATTTCATCAAAAGTTCCAAGACAGGATTTCTGAAAATTGATTGATCAGCTTCCTGCTGACTGTTGATTTTGACCTTTAGTTACAAATGGGGAATGAATTTTATGTCTCTACTATATTTATGTTTACATACAGTAAACTATGTTAGATGGCAATTTGTCTGACACAGAAAGGATTTAAAGTCATGCTGAATGATTTTTGATACAGTAAGTTCTGTCAGAAGCAGAATATCATCTATGGCAGAAAATTTCTATGGGCTAGATATGTCTTGGACAGAATTTACTGTATGTCTGTTGTTTTATAGATCATAAGCATGTGATTTTAATACTGAAAACAGATGATTCACTTTTTAATAACTCTCTTAATTACTTTCAGCTGGATATGGAAGTTGACAGACGAGTTACTTCTTTAATCGGTGACATGAAGAAAATTCAAGAGAGACTGGATATTCAATGTCTAACAAATTCCTGGAATTAAGGAAACTGATACAACTAAACAGAGCTACATGGGGTGCAATAACAATGGTATATTAAAATTGATCTGCATTTAGTGCTGAATATATCTGTTCTAATATTAATTTGATGTTGCTGTTGCATACTGCTGAATTCATAATTCAACTATATTAGGCTCTGTGTTCACATCTTAAAATTTGTAACTATTAGATATTATTTTAGATACCAGAAAAATAATGAGATAACCATCTCATTCACACACATTCATTCAAAATGGAAAATTTCTCAAGACATGTAAAATTTATTATAAACATGATATCATGATTACATTATATACCTAAATTATAATTCATGTAATAAATGTCATTAGATATCACTTTTTTTGTACAGTATTTTTTGTTTTTTATGTATATTTTTTTAATGATTCCTTGATTAGTATGAACAAAATTTCTATTGGTGCACTAAGCATAGAACAGGTGCCCTTATTCCACCAAAGTGGTGTGTAATTTCAGAATGTCAAAGAAAATTTAATTTGAGAAGTAAAACGTTAAAGAAAATTAAGAAATTTCTTTCTGAATTATATTTTTTTCTTTAAACAACATACTATAATTCTCCCCGCCACACACACACACACCACCAACACAAATCAGTGGAAATATCAAATTTGCAAAAATTTAGCTATGTTACTACAAGATGTATTCCAAAAATCTGTGCAATTGATAGGTTTTCATTTAGCTAAATTGCTACTCTTGCAAGTTTAAAGCATTTAATTGCATTACAATATGTTATAAATCAAAACTTAAAATTACACCTAGTGGTAATTAAGCTATTATGGATAACCTAAAGAACTGTAGTAAGGCAAAGTTAAGCTTGATTTTTCTATGTTTATCAAGTGTTACTCACTAAATTAGCTCACCTGTTTATATTAATGGAAATCCATGAAAATTAGGTAAACTCATTTTAAAATTTCATATCAAGCTCTAATATGTATTTCATAAAAATAATAAATATGAAACAATATCATTTTACATTGTTAAATTTTCTTTTTAAATTCATTGGTAAAAATATACAAATTAAAATTTTTTGATCTGCAGGAAAAAGTATTTAGGTTGATAGTTGAACGTAAGACATGTACAATTATTTTCAACATCTTGACATACCTAGACTGACAGCTAGTCGACAAAAATTTCATTGTGATAACTTTATTGCCAGTAGCATCTATTTTTTATCAAGTTTCATTATCTGTGATATATTCTGTCGAGTTGTTTACATGTCAGATCTGATACTATTTCCAATAAGGTTATTAAGTTTGAGTCAAATGTGTCAACTTATTGTCAGTATAGGTAACTCAAGAGGCAAAATTTGGAAATTTAAGTCAAATATCTTTTATTTAACTCTTTCCTGGGCAGCTTTTCACTTTGTCAGAAAAGTTTCCATTCACAATTGCATCACAATATTACATTATTTATGTATATTATTTTTTTGAGAAGGTTGGTTATTGATTTATTACGTTTTCTCCTCATTCAATTTATGTTTAAATGGGTGCTGTAATATTGTAGGATTAGGTAGTGCTGTAATTGAGCGAAATCTGTTCATCATGAATCTTTTACTGATATTTTTGTTGAAATTAGCATGAGAAATTAAAAGAAGTTTTATACATACCTATGGCCATGATTTTTTAAAGTTAGGTTGTAACCATAGAATAATGTGCTCCACTGCTTTAGCATCTGGCAGATTTTTTGTTTAAAAATATTGAATTCAGAACAGAAAATTATGAATAACTATTTTATTTTATTTATGGATTTTCTATCATCGTATAAAGTAAAAATAACTACTAAAATTTATTGGTGAAAATTCACGATACCTAAATAGAAAATCAGCCATATGCGACAACAGGGCTTTGATTGCATCACTCAAGAAGTTGCATATACCAGGAAAAACACAAGTGGTAGAAATTACCTTTTGAATTTTTTCTTATCTTTATCAGACAGTCTTTTTTTAATGTGCTTATTCAGTATAAATTCAATTTATTTTCAAACAGATGATTTAATTTAATAGTACATTGATTTAAAAGGAAGGAAATATTTACAATAAACATGCTAACTGCTCTTATAAATAACTAAATCTTTTGAAAATATTTCTTTAAAAACTTAACTCAAGATAACAATAGCTGTCAACCTTTTAGTTTTTATTTTCTAAAACAAATATATTTTCCTTTATTAAAGAAATTATATAATTACTACCTAAAATCAAAACACGTCATATTAAGTGTTATATATTTTATTTAGTTTATTAAATATGTTTTTTTAAAAGGTTGATTGTTATGTAATGTGATTTTAATGTCCCCAAGTTGATGTAATTTCAGTCATATTTCTTTAACTTTAATTTTTTTACACCTAATTATATCCAGTAGCTTTTCAACTATCTAAAGTTGTTAAGATAAATTCTCTATTAAAATTGTGAATATATTTAAGGTGGTGTTGGACAGGCTTGGTAAGTTTTTGACATGCAACAGTTTTTGATGGCTTTAATCATGGCCAAAAATCTATATTTATTTACATATGTATGTATCTATCTATATTTATATTTAATAAGTAAAATTTATTTGCTTTTAATAAAGAAAATGTTTCTAAATATGTTGTAGAAAAAATAAATTTAAATTTTTGAAGAAACATATTTTGAAGAGTAAACAAAATCTTAGACTTTGGAAAACTTATCTTTTGTAACTTTATTTAATAAATTTTAATGTGTTATTCAAAATCTGCAGGGATATTATATTATTAAGAAATTTATTTATAACCAAACTTAGTGTATAGTTAAAATAATATTAAAGATTAGACATTTTTAAGGATAAATATTAACATTTTCTGAACTTTAGACACTTTTGAAGAAAATTCTTTTAATCAGGTTGAGCATTCATCAATCATTCCCAATCTGAGAACTTCTATTATTTATCTTGCTATTTGATTTTTCTTACCTTACTTTAAAGTAAACATTATTTGTATTTTTGATACTAATAGTTTGTCTGCTTTGGGAGGGGGGGGGGGGGGAATTGATATAAAAATGGTTTATAAAGATACATAATAAGAATAGCATGCATTGTATTTAAATTCAAATTAACCTACTAGATATTATGCATATAATGTGTAAAGCATAAAAAAAATCTCTATAAATAAAAGGAATTCTGAGGATAATTAAATAATTAATTAATTGAGGCACAGATACAAAAAATCGTCTGCTAAGAAAATCTTTTTTCATTTTGAACTTCTATAAATAAAAGGACAGATAGGCTCTCAAACAGTGAATCGTCGAATATAATTGAAGAACAAATGGAAGAACAAATGGAAGAACAAATGGAAGAACAAATGGAAGAACAGATGGAAGAACAGATGGAAGAACAAATGGAAGAACAAATGGAAGACCTCTTCATTAACAATAAAAAAAGATATGCAAACGAAACCCCAGAACACCGAGAAGAAATCTAATTAATAAATATTTTCAAACATATCTGCCGGAAACTGACGAGACATGGCACAGAAACGTGAATGTGTGGGGTTGTAGAACTGGCATTCAG
Source organism: Maratus speculifer (assembly GCA_964019185.1). Lineage (NCBI taxonomy): Eukaryota > Metazoa > Arthropoda > Arachnida > Araneae > Salticidae > Maratus > Maratus speculifer. The sequence continues at coordinate 147,945,142 of OZ025296.1, forward strand.
ATAGTCTTCGGGCTACTGAGGGCGGGCAACCGTCTAGTAATAATAAAAAATAAATAAATAAATAAATAAACACGTATATTAAGTATAACACTTTTGAAAATCCTTTTTTTTATAACACTTAACTTGTTCCTTATAAATATAGCTATGTCAAAATGCATACTAAATAACTTTAGATTTTTTTTACAAATATTAAAATAATAATAACAATAAATAAACAAAATGTTTAAACATAATTTTTGTGCAAATATTTCTGCATGTCCATTTTGAGATAAATTTCTGGGATTTGGAATTTGTTATTTTTACCTTAATTTTTATTAATTAAAAATATTTTAAGACATTGCTAATTACCCATAATATAATTAAATTTCAACATGAAGTATGGCAATAGAAGCTAGTTTTAAAATTTGTTTCCTGAACAAACTCTAGTGCACTGCAGCAGATTGTGACTCTGGGTTTTTGACGTTTTAAACCCTTGTCATGTCACAAACCCTTTTTTGATGTCAAAAAACGTTCCCTGGTGATGGATATGGATGTTTTCTATCATCTGTGATCCTTCTATATTGCATGTGTTCTTAATAAGACTGCTAAAATATAAAAGCAGTCATTTATCAATAATTAATTATTATTTGTATTATTTTTTAATCTTGACTTTTGTATGTAATTATATATTTTAATTCTAATCATGGGTCAATAAAATAAATTTAAATTGTTTTTTTAGTTAGGCTTTTTACATCAAGGATTTGTTTAATTTAAAACTATATTGTATTCATATACAGGGTACATGATTTTATATGAGCGACTGTTTTTATGAAACAAGTCAGAAAACATGAATAGGAATAAGTTTTTGTATCAAAAATGTGTTTTTAATGGAAGCATGATGGCATGATAAGAATATTTACAGAACTCATCCCTATCAAGCATTTTTATTATCCAATGTGCCCATCTGTTGCTACCAGATAATCGGGAGTTTATTGTAGCAAATACATTTTTTTTTTAAACATGTATTTGAATTTATTTATGAACAAATATTAAGTATTTAATTATTTTTCTTATCAATTTCTCTCTAGGATATGTTCCTCAATGGAAGAAACCTGCAAATTTATTTTTCAAATGGCAACTAACTACTCTTCGGACCAAATATTTAGAAGAAAATTCTGCTATAGAATGTGTAACTGTTTCATTATTATGTTGTATATTACAGTTTAAATTTAAATATTCTTACAGCATAGAATTAATTTAATGAATGAAGTGTATATTTTACAATAAAATATATTTGTATATTTATGTGTCCTGTATTTTTATTTATTTATTTATTTAGTTCTTAGGCATCAGCATTAACAAGAATAATTAAAGTTTATCTGTTCTTTTTTCTGTTTCAGAATATTGTTTTTTAACGATTAAATAACATGAGAGGAGGGGAGAAAAGATAAAATCAAAGAATGTAAAAAATACTATTTAACATCCAGCACAAATTAAGCAAATAAATATTGTTGGCTTTATCCAAATCATCGTTATTGTTTACTTTTCCACTTTCCCTACTTATGTGTTAAATCCAAGTATTATTCTTGTCTAATTTCTATGTATTAAGTAGTTAATTAGCAATGCCATTTTGTTTATTTTATTTAACACTGGCTTAAAATTGTACTCAAAAAATTTTATGTTCCCCATTGAACAAAGTAGCTCTATATCAACATGAATGATATTTAGAGATAGTAAATCAAACAGCTTTTTTTTTTTTTTTTTTTGTGTGTGTGTGTGTAGCACATTATTTATTACTAAGTTAATTGTTTACTGCATTACAATTATCTTATTGTGGCTAAAACTCATTTAAAATGTTAACTTTGGTAGTATCTTCTGAGAAGTGCTTTACTTTAATAAAATGATGAAAAACAAAATAAACTGTCTAGAACTATAAATTAAAAGTAGTATTTGCCTCAATTTGTTTTATTTTACGAGAATATTAAATAATTATATTTAATTTAGTATGTATATTTAAGAATAGTTTATTGTTGAAATATTATTCTTCATTTCTCACATGTTCAAACTAAAAAATTAACAAAACAAAAAAAGTTAATTTTTAGTGAAAAAACATATTTTCAGCTAAGAATTTTATTTCTGGCATATTTTTATTAAATTATTGAAAAAAGATATCCATTTTTTATCCCTTTATTGGAAACAAGAAACCTTTTAAACAAAATGTAAACTACTGCCTGTGAGATTTCTAATTTCTATAAATTACTATAAAATACAAAATGCAAGAAAATTTGATTATTTTTGGGGAAAAGATATAATTTTTTATTTGCAAAGTGTCAAACTAAATTTTTATTTATAACTTCTAGTAAGATCATTCATTATTTATTTATTTTTTTTAAAATTGGTGTCAGAGCTTAAATTTCTGTATTTCTTTTTTAGCTAAACATAAACAATATCATTATTTCTAGCATTATCAAATGTCACTTTTTAAAAGATTTTGATTTTTTGAATATTAATATTTTCAGATTAAAACAACCACAAGTCATTTTTTTCTATTAAACTTTAAAAATTAGAAAAAAATTCATAACTAAACTTTGAAAAGCATCATTTGACATTGCTAGAAAGAATATTAAATATTTCAAACTCAAAATAATATGGAAGCAAGAAAAATTTTCGTCTGAGCATATTCCGCTGTTTATGAACAAAACATACAAAGTTAGGTTATTTTGAATTTTCAGCATTTTCTGGTGCAGGAAATTTTGCTTTTAAAGCCAGGGAACACTGAAAATTCAAAGTAATCATTTAGCACTGAATATTTCTGTTATCAGAAAAAGGAACCCTTTTTAGGTGCGTTCGTAATTATATAATACGTAGCACCTATAGTTGTCGTTCAGTCCGTCCGTCTGTCCGTCCGTCTGTCCGTCCGCATATAACAACGCAAAAACTACCCAACCGAATCGTTTGAAATTTAAAATACATAATTATTACATAATTTTGTCGAGTCATTTCAAATTTTATGAAAATCGGATGCATAGATCAATTACAGGGGCAATCAAAAGTATTCCATTACATTACGGTCAATGGGGAAAAAAGTTTCAAATGCATTTTAATCGTTTGAAATTTAAAATACGCAATTATTACATAATTCTGTCGAGTTATTTCAAATATTTTGATAATCGTGTGCATAGATCAATTACAGGGGCAATCAAAAGTATTCAATTACATTATGGTCAATTAGGAAAAAGTTTCAAATATATTCTATACGTTTGAAATTTAAAATACATAATTATTACATAATTTTGTCGAGTTATTTCAAATTTTATGAAAATCGGATTTATAGATCAATTATAGGGACACTCAAAAGTATTCCGTTACATTACGGTCAATGGGAAAAATGTTTCAAATGCATTTTAATCGTGTTACACTCATACGAACTTAATAAAATTTATATGCAACTATAAAGTACATATTATAATATACATCATACATAATTTGTGGTGCAAAGAACATTTGTTATTGATTTACAAGGCCACACAAAAGTATTACATTATATAATGGTATAGGAAGAACATTGTTTGATGAGCGTTTTAATTGTAATTCACTATTTACAATTTTATGAGATTGACATATGAAAGTAATATTTTTAAAACTTCGTTATCGTACGAACGCACCTAATTTGCTACGCTTCACGTGCAATTTCCAACTTGTTATTATTATTAGAGGGTGGAGAAATTTTTTCAAAATATAATTTATATCGGGAAGGGATGTATAAACTTTAAAATGTAATAATTATTTTGTCATAAAAAATCATTGATGGAGGACAATCCTTGAAACATTTTTGTTGTTGGAACCATACCTTTAAAACTATATAATGATTAATAAATTATTTAATAAAGGAAGGCACCCAGTATAAATTTTAATAATGTTTGACTTGAGTTATTTTTACTGGAAAGTAAAAATGTAAGAATAAAAAAAAGTGCCACTTTTACTAAGAGGCACAAAATAGACTTTCAAAGGCACATAATGTGCCTCTTAATTTCAAAAGCAGTGTGTGCCTCTTAATATTCAGAGGCACAAAAGTTAAAAATGTACCTCTTATATCAGAGGCACTGTTTAAAGATTGTGCCTTTTAATTTCAAGGGCACCGTGTGCCTCTAAATATTCAGAGGCACAAAAATTAAAAATGTACCTCTTATATCAGAGGCACAGTTTTAACAGTGTGCCTCTTAATTTCAAAGGCACCATGTGCCTCTCAATATTCAGAGGCAAAAAAATTCCGAATTTGCCTCTCATATCAGAGGCACAGTTTTAAGAGTGTATATAATAAGCTAGATTTTTAATCCCTTTATTTTTATTCATTTGGTAACAGCCATTTTTCCTTTAAAATATGATTTCTGTTATCTCTAAAATGGTTTCTTTAAAACCACAACGTATATTCATTTCTTTCATGTAACTGTATGTATTTTCCCCCTTAGCAACAACCTTTGATAAAGAGTTGTTTCTAGGCTGTTTTTATTCGTATTTAAACGCTATTCGTTTAAGAAGCAGATGTATTATGTTTGTTTCTTATTTTATTTCATTAATGTTTATTTCTCTTCTCATTCAGTGGGACTTTTGTTAACCCTATGTAGGAATTCATTCTTTGTGGTTTTCGGGCCATATGCTCTCCTTTATCTTTTGGCGTTAATTATTTCAAATCATGCACTTTGGTTTCTGTCATTGGAAGTCTATGTAACGGAAACATTGCACCTGCCTTCTCTCATCGCAATTTGTGCGTATCAGTCATTTTTGGCTATTTTTATGTGCATGTACCGCGCCAACACTTGTCAATGCGAAAAATGTATTTGTGACCACTCATTCTCTGTATCTCGAAGGAATCGGACCGATTGTTGCTATGGTCCCTCTCTGGCACGGCATTCATTCTTAGAACTGTGAAATAAATAAAAAAACCTGTCTTCAGAAGATACAGTTTTCATTGTGTCGCCTTGTTCAATATTCTGGGATTTGTTTACGATCTTGGGATTGTAACTACAACTTAAGAGCGCAATGTTGCTGTACGATGTGAAAACGCCGCCATATGTAGCTGTAAACATTCTTAGCAGAAAAAACGAAACCCCCTCCGAAACGGACTGGAAAGATGTCAAAAGATTAATACGATACTTAAATTCCACAAAAAATATACATTTAGTAATCAGCACAGAAGAACCACCTATCTTGGAAATATACAGTGATGCTGATTGGCGGGGGTCGGGGGGGGGATTTAAAGACAAAAAAGTCAACGACAAGGAATTTATTTTTCCTGGGAAAGAATCCTATAATGTGGATCAAGAAGAGACAAAAGTGCATTGCGCAATCATCTGCAGAGGCAGAATTTGTGACAGCGGCCAGTGCTACGCAAGAATTAACGTGGTTATTAAAATTATTAGAAGATCTTGATGTACTACAAAAATTTCCAATAACAATTTTCGAAGATAACATTTCATGTATAAAAATGATTGAATCTGGAAAATATTCCAACAGAACCAAGCACATCGATATCAAGTATCATGTAATTAAACAGCTGAAAGAAAACGGAATAATTGAACTACGTTATTGTCCAAGCAAATCCATGATTGTCGATATCCTCACCAAACCAGAACCCAAGCTGAATACATAGAAAATAGAAATAAACTCAAACTACTGGACAATCTCCATTAAGAGTTTAAGGGGGGGAAGGGGGGGTATTGTTGTCAGATGTTACGCAAGTAAACTCATAATAAAGATTCGGAAATGAATAAATCAAGCTTGTAAATTAATTTCATCCCTCATCGTAAATTTGAAATAGCAATCAAGAAAGAAGAAATAAATTATCTACAACTTCATTTATGTTCAAAAAGGAAAGTGATAGTGTAAACAAATCGTTACATGTTTACATCATCATAATCTTCTCGTCGTAAATACTGATTTAAATGACACAAATGAAAAATAACTGTCAAAATATAATTCAATGAACAATTTATGAAAGAAATAACTTTAATCAACTTTTTTATTATATAGACATTTAACTCATATTTTTTTTCTCTTTTTGATGTTGATAATGATGTATATTTATGTATTTCGCAGGTATGGTAAAATAGTGAAGTAGAAAGGAGCATTCAATGTGAGCTCCGCTTATGTATCTAAAATTACAGTATTTTTTTTTTCAAAGCAGCGTAAGTCTTTATCTGTGTGTGTGTCATCTCTAAGTGATATACATCACCAAATGCTTTATATGAATAAATCGATTTGATGGCCTGTGCAGCTATAAAAGAATATGAAGGTAAGTCAATCTTACCTATCTATCTCTACTCTTAATGATTTTATATAAAATAGTTGAGGACATACTCGCGTAATTAATTTGTTATAACTAATCGTGTCTAACAGGTTTTTCGTAATTTTGGAAAGATGCTGTGTTCTAAAAATGATACAGAAAGCTAAATTTATATTCCGTTACATTGGATTCAACGATCCGCCCATGAAAACAGTGCCACAGAATTTTGAAAAAACAAATTCATAAATTATAAGGAATAATTTTACTTGCATGCTAGAGAACAAAATAGGGTTACTTCGTAAGCTTCCAAACCAAACAAAATGCGCAAATAGCTACAATAGAAATAACTTGTAAAGTGTCAAGTGTCGGAACGAGTATTACTCCCATTCAGAGATTTCCGTACAGTAAATATATGAATTATATATTAATAAACTAGTCGGATGTAACAATCCCAAAACTATCTTCTATCACATCCATTTTAATATTTCAAAATTGGCTCTCTCAGAGCCAAAATTAAATGACAGTCTATACCAATCGTGAAGATTTAAAAGGCATGAAATTCCTTTTATTTAAGGATTTAGTTTTTCAGATTCGACTATTACGGATATCGGAAAATTGCAGCATAAAAATACCACCTGTTGGGTGATTTATACAAAAACATAATCAGCAGTAATATTTATCAAGGTATACCTGAATCTGAAGTTTGATGAGAATTCGTGCATTAGTTCTTGAGTAGAGCTATTGCAATGATCGGAAAGAATTTAGCTTAGTAGTGCCCCCTTTTGAGAGATAGACACAAAAGCGTAAACAAAACCAGTTCATATCAAGTGGATAGAACAATTTTGAATAGAATGAAATGTGCGAATAATAATAAATTGGTAAAGTTAAGAATTTCGAATTTAAAAACACGAATGAAAGAATTTAAAATAAACCGGATAAGATTAATAGAATGTTAAAAAAATGGTTTTAAAGTTACTTACCCATCTCCCAAAAAAGGACCTTACAAACTGGTAGGAAACTTGGGTTTGGGCTATTATGAAAAAACACATTTATTTCATACAGCATCACAAGTCAGAATCTTTGAAAAAAAATACTGTACATGTAATAGTTTAGTCCATAGAATGAATCGAATGATTTGTCCACAAACATCCAACTAGTAGACATCAGTTCCGAATTAATTATATGCAACGAATAAACTTCGATTTTAGTCCGAGCAGAAAAGAATAAGTTTTTTCAAGCAGAATAGAATAGAATAATCAACAGAATTATGCATCTCAGTAGAATAGCATGATTTCGTCCCCAGAAACACGGATCATCTGATGCCAAAAAACATTTCTTGAATAAAAACTGCACAACGGCAGACGATAAAAATAAAATCACTCTTCTCTATGCGGCAAGTGGTTGTCATGGAGATCATACCTCGATTCTTTATCGTCCATCAAGGATTCACTGTATCTGAAGTTTAATGAAAATCCGTGCATTAATTCTTGAACTACATCTGTTGCGGGAATCCTGAAAAATGCAGCATAGCAGCACCACCTGTTGAGAGGTTTACACCAAAATACATACAAAGTCATTTTATATCAGGGTCTACCTGAATACAAATCTTTATTAAATACCGTGCATTAATTAGTTCTTGAGATTATGTCATAAAGAGATTATGTTGAGAGATTTACACCAAAATATGTACAGAGTCATTTTATATCAGAGTCTACCTGAATATAAATCTTTATTAAATACCGTGCATTAATTAGTTCTTGAGATTTATGTCATAAAGACATATGTCAAAATTTATGTCACATACAAACAAACAGAGTCACAGAGTCACAGACTCTCAAAACCACAGAAATTTTGCAAAAGTATGTTTGTTGGAATCTCTTACCTCTAAAGCATGTAAATCCGTCAAAAACCGGAATTAAAAAAATTTCACGAATCCAGTATTTTTTCTAGTAAAAATAGAACAAAGTAAAAACATCGTTACTAAAAGAGTTTTAAAGCTTTGTAAAAAAAATAAATAAATAAATAAATATGTTTAACATACGATTGTGTATAAAAAAATTATTTAATTTGTTTCTAAATGACTCTAGAATTTTTTACTTTGTGTTACTAGAAAAGTCACCATATGAAGATATGAAGCCGAAAAAATATCAAATATTGCTATTTTGTATAATTTTTTTCTCTATCCTAATCTTTTTTTTGTGTGTGTGTGTGTGAATTTAATTTGGTACTGACAATAAAAGTAACGCATATTTATATTTCATTTGACGTTTCATAAAACTAAATGGAGGAAAGACACGGGAGGCGTATTGAAAGGCTCACTCAATCCAAACAAGTCGCGAATCTCATTGTATTTATGTAATTAATTCTAATTTAATTAGTCTGTTTTTAACAATTTGACGTTTATCGCTTTTATACTGCTATTATATATTGCAATAAACAATCTACTCTATTAAAATCCGACTGTATATATGTATGTGACGCTATCTCCTCCGATCCCGGAAACGGAGAAATGTCGCATTTGTATTGAATTGAAGGGAAAAAATCCCGAAATCCCGAGTTGCCCATTCACATCCCGAAATTCCAGTTAGTTGGTAAATTATTAATTAAAAACGTTAAAATTTTAATTAGTTTGCCCCTGTATGTTTGCACAGTGTTCGCACAGGTCCAAAAAGATCCCTTTTGAAGTCAACTGGCAGTAAATAACAAAAGGAGATTATTTTTTCTCTTGTTTAAATTGCCATCGCGGTTGTTCTAACAGAGTCAAACAAAAAACAATAGATTTTTTTTTCTTGGACAAACGGCCTAACTTTTTTTATTTACATTTTTTTCGGATTTTTTACGAAACATCGATTTTCACTTCGAAATGCATGCGCCGTCGCGAACGGGTTAAGCTTTAAGTGGCTAAATGACATGCAGAATAATAAGAAAAAAATTCGATTCGCTTGAATTGTTAATGATTTACGAATATACACAAGTTACTAATCTAAGTAAATCTCAAAATTTTAATTTAATACCTTATTTTTAAACATAGTATAAATTGAAAGTTTGTATATGATTTTTATGTCTATTCCTAAAAATAGTTTTTTCAAGTTCCATGAAACAAGAATATGTAGAACCAGATGTATCAGTTAGTTGAAAGTAGTAAGGACCGCATCTATTGTAATTGGAAAAGTCGGTGGATGCATTCCTACATTCTTTTTTTCGTTATCTTATTGTATGCATTTCGTCGACGACGACGCATTAGTGTCGCGTGTTGAATTTCTGCGATTTTTTCTTGCATGTCTCTTATTTCTGCTCTTGTTATATTTTCATCGAAATTCATTAAATTCTTAAAATTAATTATTCCCCCCAGACACGGCATTCCATTCTTCATCTTATAGTGGCTGATTTTTGGATGAAGATGAATCATTTTCAGCATCCTTCAGTATAAAATCAGTTTTTTTTAAAGAACTTAGTATGCGTGTTATTTCGAAACTTTCTCATGATAAACAGAACATATTTATTGTATCATGGGCAGACACTTTCTAGATTATTTACTGCATTCTTTAATAAGCAAAAATTTTTCGAATCAAAAATTTTCCCTAAGTTACTTTCATACAACGAATACGGCCCCACCAGTGGCCGAGAGGTTCTGACCTCAAACTGGTAGACGGTAGGTGCTGGGTTCGAACCCAATCGCGACCGTCGGCCTAACCGTTCGGAGTTTTCCGTGGTTTTCTTCGAACCTTGCGTAAATACGGGTTAGGTTCCCTTAGAAAGACCCCCACGGAGGGCACCCCACCCCTTAGGGCCTATATCCCACAGCGTAGATAATTGGCCGACATACATACAACCAACCATACAATGAATAATTCGCAAATCCCACAGCTGAAGTTGGGCAAGGAAGAAAACTACTGTCATAGTTCTGAGCTTTGAGAAGCCCAAAAGACGAGCAGGACACTGATCAATGAATAAAATAACAATCCAACAAAGTTAAAAAGTGTTTATACTTTCGGTTTGTTTGTCCGTCTGTCCGCGCTCTAACTTCCGTAAATATACTCGGATTGCTATGACATTTTTGGAAGTTATTGACTTTTACCCTAGCACGAACCTTATTGAAAATGAAGTTTCTACCATGATTAGTTTATTTACAGGGATAGTCAAATGTTTTCCATTACATTACGGACTATGGGGAAAAATCGTTTCAAATGAATTTTAAAGACTTACATCCTGTCAAATGTATTCAAATGTACATGCATCTACGAACAGCATTAAAATATGCATTTTGTAAAGTATGCAGCGAAAAGAATCGTTATTATTTATTTACAGGACCACACAAAAAAACTTCTTTACATAATAATAAAGCGAGAAAATGTTTGCGACATATTTTAACTATGGTAAACGATTTCATATATAATCAAATTGATATACGTCTCTGAGGTTTAATACGAATTATTTCAAGCATAATACGAAGTGCATAGCATTTACAGGACACACAAAAGATTTCATATAGTATATTCTCTCCGAAGTACTGTATAGTATGGATATGATTGCTTGATGGATAAAATGCATTTTTAATTATGATATGTGCTTTTAAGTTTCCCTAAATGTATTATATTATATTATATGGTGTGTATAAATGCTGATAGTTACACAATTTAGACATGCAGGAATTGACAAAAGATCTCGGAAAGGTTACTGAATATGAACGTAATTTACTTAAAGGTAGTTTTTAAATAAATTACGCATTTTTGAGTGAAACTGTATTCATTTTATTAAGAAATGTTTGCAGAATATACAGGGTGGTTAGTTATTAAGGGCAGGTGTTCAGAGCCCTCTAGCGAGTAAAGTTTTGGTCAAAACATAACCAAATTTGATCTGCATACATAATAGACCATGGGATTTCAAATTCTTAAAAAACATTTTAAATAAAAAGTTTTAAAAATCACCATTAGCAGCAATTTCGGCGTTGCTTACCGACTAAAATGCATTAATTTGCATAAAATCAATTGTGTATAGCAATCATGAGTATAAAAGGAAAGGGTGGGAGAGTTCTCATCATTATCAACTCTCACCATACTTTGCTAGTCAAGCTGTGTTATCAGCAGAACGAGAATTGCAATGATGCTCGTCTTGAATTTCACCGATTACAGAATTTGCCAAAAGAACCGATGAGCATAACAAATTTACAAAAGATGATTCATAGATTTGAAACTATGCGGCAACAAGGCCTAGGACGCAAAGTGACTAGTCAATAACAAGTTGACGAAGTTGTAACTTCTATTGTCGAACAAGAGATGAAAAATGTGCAGGTACCATCAGCGCTCGGACCGTATTCCAGCAGTATAAAATTGATCTGTACTGTATTTTTTGCCATTTAATCATTCAACATTTACTCTAATACACTTTTGGTGCGCCAATATTGCTGCTTTTATGCAAATTAAATGCATTTTAGTCGCATTTTAGCTAAAATTGCCCCTAGTGGCGATTTTTTAAACTTTTTATTTTCTTTCTTTTTTTTTAAGAATTCGAAATCCCATGGTCTACTATGTATGCTGATCAAATTTGGTTATGTTTCGCCCAAAACTTTACCCGTTAGAGGGCTCTAAACACCTGACGTTAATAACTAACCACCCTGTAGATAAAATGCTATACAGGGTCACGCAAAGAACTGGATGCATGGTCGCCTTTGGATGAAAATTTCTGGATGTGATTTAAGTAGTTTAAAGAATATTTTAGTTTAAACTGAATTTTAGCAAAATACTTTCGTGTAATAAAAGTATTAGATAAACTACACGGCTGAACAAAAGTATTCAAGTATGTTTCCATATGTTAGTATAAATTGCTTAAAGAAAAATTTTTAATCAGTTAAGCGTTTTCTTCCTAAACTAAATTTCCCGTTATATAGTTTATATATCAACCGACTGATCAAATATAGAGCTGTTTAAAAGTATTGGAATGCATATTTGGCTATGGACAGTAATACCTTATTTCCCTGGATAACAAAACCTTCTTAAAGATTTCAAGAAATGTTAGAAAGTGTTTCAAAATCGATGTTTCACGCATGATTTTTCTTACTTTTTAATAATATCTAAAAAAACTACTTCAGTGTTCCCAACGTCAAGACAAATTTGATAATGAAAGAGCCGACAGCACAAAAGCCTAAGGTATCGAGCACAAGAAAAAAACTTTTATTTTATGGAACAGTAGTAACAAGGGAGTCTCATACATGTTTCCCAAAAGCGTAGTAATCCATAAGCATCAATTCATACCTTTGATTATACGGCAAACACAATGATAAACCTACGATGAACCATTAATGGTATTAATTTTTGGTTTATGCACAACTACACTTCCGGCAAACATGGATCATTGGATTTCGCTATTACTACTTTTCCATAAAATAAAGATTTTTCTTGTGCTCGATACCTTAGATTTTTGTGATGTCGGCTCTATGACTAAAGATGTTATTGCGATTTTCTACAATCTGACCCTGTGTAAATAATTTTATGACGAAGTTTAATAATATCCTTTTAATTAAACCTATTTGTAAAATTTAATCTGATTAGCCGCATATTCAAACTAGTCGTTGGAAGCCACCGTAATACTTACCCATCATGGATATGCATAACATAATATATGAAAACATAACGTATGTAAACAATTTATAAAATGCATTACAATTCCAAAACAATATATAAACGTATAATTAAGTATTTTTAACACATAATCATGCTCTATTAATGAATTTCTGATGAACCAATTTCGATAAATTGTATAAAACGCCAAACAATTCAAGTAGCACGGAATTGCATAAAAGAAACATCCTTATAACTCCAAAAATATTAATCATATTCACTAACGGTTTCTTGCATCAAATTAAGTGTCTCATTTCCAAATAAAAGATATCTTTGAATTGAAATTTGAATGAAATACAGGGTCATGAAAAATCAAAGAATGTGGAAAACAGGATTAGAAATATCTCGACAACTAATAATCCGATTGACTTTGTTTTATGCTCAAAATTTGTGTTATTTTATTGCCTTTTATGTCCACTCCTTAAAATAAAAAAATTCGAAAATTTTTATATACCTTTCATCAGAACAAATTTTTCGAGAGTCTGAAAAAAATAGTTCCGGATAATCGAGTTTACTGATATTAAATAGGCTTCGTCCCATTCTTACATACTAAGCACATACAAAATTTCAAGTCTCTATCTCAATTTGTTCGGGAGATAGAGCGGTTACAGACAGACAGACAGACAGACAGACACACAGACGGACGGACGACAAATTTTTTTTCTAAAAATATGTTTTTCGGAGTCTTCAGTGTCCGAAACGTGTAAATCCGTCAAAAAAAAATTTCGATTTTCAAAACGATTGCAAGACTTACCCTATACTACGTATGATGGGTAAGTAATAAATGACAGTAAAGATTATGTTATTAAATCTATTAAAAAATGACTAATTGAATTATACAGTGATCAGAATAAACGGCAAATTTCTGTACTATCTTTTTTTTTTTTTTTTTTGTAGGGAGCCAGTATTTTTGTCTGCCCAGTGGTCCATGATATCTGTCAGTAGTCCTAATCTGGACTTTAAAAAGTTTCTTGCAAAATTATAACATCCCATTTAGGAAAAAAAGTGCAGTCAAACTAGACTTGCTTATTAACTATACCTCTGCAGGTTCTTATGTTATGCAGTTCTTCTTCAGATATAAGTATCTGCGATACTTATATCAGAGCAAAAAAGAAGAAACACAACTAGTTAAAATCGGGAAAATTGTATGATGAAGCTATTATAAACATAAACAAAGTTGCTCTTTTTACTTCGTAGGGCCCTCGTCGTCCTTATTAGAATGTTTCCCCTTTCCTGAACAGACCTCATTCATTTAACACATTCGCTGCCGATCACGCGCCAGCGCGTGATATGGCGCAACGTTAAGGGGCCCACAGCGCGTGATGTGGGGTGATGTCTCAATAGTCAGTCACGCGCTGGCATGGGAAAATCTTTCACTGATTCTTTGTTATAAAAAGTAAGTCGGCTTCTGGGAAAAACCCACTTTTACAGTGTGGCATTAACTATCATCATATCTTCACGTAAGCGGCAGCGAACGTGTTAAGCCATTGAGGTTTCCAGTAGGTTACTCAGAGTTGTTAATGATTCCCTAACTTTGTCAGACTATTTTTAGGAAAAATCGTTTAAGATTTTAGGCATAACATTTTAACCATTTGTGCAGAATTCTAGAAGATTTTCCAACTCACCAAGATCCGATCTAAAATTACAATTTCAGATACACCCTGATAAGTCAACAGATAGGGAAAATGTCACTTACAAAATTATCAGGAAAAACTACGGAAAGGTTGAGCATTTTAATTTGTTCATTAATGATTATTTTATTTGCACAGTTTCAAATTTCATATGACATTAATTTTCTGTATTATATCACAAGGTAGAATAAATTATCCCCAATTAAATAGCAGAAACCTTCAACTTTCCTATACCGGTAACTGACTTTAACGCCCTCTATAGGCTTTTGCTTTTTAAGCCCCTAGCGAGCCCCTAGTCACTGTGATTGACATTTATCATTCAGAATTGTTCAATATTTATGGGATACAATCTTTTAGTGCTTTTTTGACGGCCGATTGTTACATATCTTCTAGATACAAGGTCGAGATTTAGATAAAGTTTTCGCTGTTTAGTGAAATGAAATTCACCAATCAGAAAAATGCATTTTTGTGAACTTACTGCTGTTTACAAAAATGCAAGCTTTTCTTTGGCCGATTTCTTTTCGCTAACAGCGAATTATCTATCTGGATCACTGTTTATAAGCTACGTTTTCACTGGTCAGCACAAACTTTACAAAAAAAGCTTTTGAAATAAATTGACACAAGATTTTAAGGTTATTGGAACGTGATTTTGAAGATTTGATTTCTGTTTCGACAAGGTGAAGATGCTGACGATAGAACGGTTTTATCCAAATTTGTCTCACTACTCTCATATAGAGGTACTTTAAGAGTTCCATATGTTTAATCTCTTTGCTATCGGGTGACCCGATTCCCTTATCCAGAACATAATGTTGCCTTGTCAACAATCTAGGATAGGAAGTGTAAATTGTGAACATTTGAAGAGGAAGAAGGAAAATATGATAAAATAATGTTAATGCGATTATAATAATTTCCGAGTTCCTTTTGATTTCATAACATGGCTAAACGAACTGTTTTGGTTGAATTTTTCTATGACATCATATCGCCATACTCCTATTTGGCTTTTGAGGTATTTTCAAATTATTTATGCTACTAAATATTAATAATTTAAAATGTATTTATCTATTATTTATTTTAAAACTTTTATCTTAGTTTCCTTATGTTTTGTTTTTCCTCCTAGTGTCATTTTCATTGATATTTCAGCTCATAAGCTGAAATAAATATTTCTTGCTTTTATTTCAAAAAATTTTATTCTTTTAAAATTAGGTTCTTCATCGTTATAAACCACTATGGAATCTTGATCTTAAATTGAAGCCTATGTTATTAGGGGGTGTTATGAAGACATCAGGTTTGTATTTTGGTTTAGCTGTTTCTAATGTAGCAAAAATGTTAAAAATCTTGATAATTCTTTATTGCAGCAGCATGTTTTTTGAAATGGTAAAAAGATATGAATCCATTGTTGCTCCATGTTCACACTTACGGAATTGGTTGAAAATTATTTAAACTAAAAAAAAAAAAAGAAAATTGGAAAATGCACTTTTTGAAATATTTAAATTTAAAATTTACAAAATATCTTTTCCTACTTAACTTTATAATGTTGCGTGTTATTTGAAAGGCCGTGAAAAATGCTTTCAAATGGTGCCTATTTTAACTCTGTACCTCAATTAAGGAAGCCGCAATTTGAATTTTAAACTGTTCAGTTTGAGCATTTTTCACCAATTTTGGCAACTATACAAAGCTCTAATTCTCAAACTGGTTGATTTATTTCAATACTTGATGTTTTTCTTAGTTTACATAAAAGCAAGTTCCCTGCAAATTTTTATTAAATTCTGAGATAATGAGGTAAAATCGCTGTGTGTTTATTTGACATTGAATGACCCAAATCTGTTTTGGGTGCGATTGCAGAACAACCCTCTTTGCCAAGGCGCGATCTTCAAAAATCGCCAAATTGGCATGATTTTATATGTGTACACATATGTACTATAGCATATGTACATTTATAAGCCAGTGTTATATAAAAAAATTATATATCTGCATATATGCGTTCAGATAATGTATACACTTACACACATACATATATGTATAAATATGTATAAGTATATGTATTTCGCCAAAAAAAAGTTGCCTTGGCAATTAAGGTTGTTCTGCGAATTAACCCTATTTTGTATAGCAATGAAATAAAATTTCTTCTTCCTGAAAAGAACTTTATTGATAAGCTATAATCTATAGTAATTTCTTTTTATAATGCATACTTCCTTTTTATAGTTACTGTGTCATGATAGGAAAAATGACGAGATTGAATTTGGCAAGAAAAGACAAATTTTCAAAATTTTTACAGGTATACTTTCACAGCTAGAGAAATTTGTCTGATAAATTAATAGTATGTAGACCTAGACATACTTTAAAATTTAAAAGAAGAAAGATGCTAATTTAGTAGAGATAAATTTTGAGTTAAATAAAAGCAAAATATTACAGATTTAAAATTGTTTCATTTTTGTGACAGTTTCTATTTTTTTAAGACTAACAATGCCATTATCTCTCATAAGAATGAAGTATCATAAAATATGTACATGTTTTATTAATTTCTGTTTGTATTATCTGGTACCAGCTTCATGCTAATTAGCAAATTTGTGAAAATCTTTTTCAAATTACACATAAATTTCTGTCCTTTTTATTTACTCTTAGATTATTTTATAAAAGATTTATTTGGTATGGGTTGAGAAAAATTCATCATTAAACATTATAGAATAATATGTTAATCCTAATTAATAGAAAAATGTGAACACTATTTCTAAAATTTTTAACTTTGCCTCTATAACAAGAATTGTGTGTCCAAGGAGGTATAATTCAATAATAACAAGAAGTCATAAAAAAACTTATGATTTCTGATGTAAACAAATTACAAAAAAATCTGAAAATGGCATTACTTTCAAACCATCATTAGAACTGTACATATTGCAATAAAACTTAATTTAATACATGAAAATAATATATAGGAAGCCTTCAATTAAACTGTCTGTCTGTTACACGCATTACTTTTTGTAAAAGTGTTTAAATGGCCATATAAAAGTAAAACATAATACCATGTTTCTTTTGTGTATAATCTTACAAGGACTTTATTCCAGGAGTGTAGAAATTGTTTCTACTCCCAACATTTTCCCCAATCGACAAGAAAATTTCCCCAAAATTTTATGATATTTTATAGGTAAATGCTGTATTACCATAGGTATAGAAAATTAATTTTTAGCTAACAGGCTATCATAGCCTGAGAGCTTATGTGCCCATCCGTTCTATATGTATGTGCGTTCGTGCGTAATGCGATAACTCATGATAAAAATATCGGATCTACTTGAAATTTTGTATATAGGTATATCCTAATAAGGCGCTTCCCTGATTAGTTTTTGGAGTTCATTCGATATGTATAAGAGGGGGAACGGGGGGCTCATGCCCCTCCCCTTAATAGATATAAATGGGTTTTTCATGCAGAATTAACAGTTTTTGTCCAAAATTTAGATATAGGATAATTCTGATGAGGCGATACCGTGGCTGTTATTATGTGTTCATTGAATAAGTATAAACAGGGGGAACGGGGGCTCATCCCTCCCCCCCCTTAATTGGTATAAACAGGATTTTCATGCAGAATTAACAGTTTTCGTTCAAAATTTGGATTTAGGATCATTCAGATGAGGCGATACCGTGGCTGTTATTAGGTGTTCATTGAATAAGTATAAACAGGGGGAACGGGGGGCTCATGCCCCTCCCCTTAATTGATATAAACGGGATTTTCATGCAGAATTAAATTTTCGTTCAAAATTTAGATATAGGATCATTCTGATGAGGCGAGTCCGTGGCTGTTATTAGGTGTTCATTGAATAAGTATAAACAGGGGGAACGGGGGTTCTAATGCCCCTCTCCTTAACTTGCATACATGGATTTTTCAATCAGAATTGTCAGATTTCGTTCAAATCTCTGAATAGTTTTGGAAGTTTAATGGTTAAGTATAAAAGAGGGGAATAACTCCTCTTAAATTATATAAATGCTAAATGGGTTTTTATTAAGAATTATTCGATTTGCTCTGAATTTTGGATATAGATTTTTTAATATGATAAAGCATGTACTTGATAGTTTAGGAAGTTCAGCGATTAAGTATAAAAAAGGATAAAGGGGAGAGCTGTTTCCCTTTCTTAATTTTTTTTTTTTTTTCGAACGGAATTAACGAAAATACAAGGCTGTAATGTACAATTAGTATGCGTAGCCTGTGAGCTCAATGCCATCAGTTTAACTGGGCAGTATTCTTTTTATTCTAATATTTCTCAACTTATACACGAGTATATATGGCAAAAGTGATTCTGAGTAAAAAAAAAATTCCAGCAAAGTTTCTGAAAGATTACAGCAGAGTAGGTAATAGAGTAAAATCCACTCCCAAATCTGTGGGTGTTTTTTTTTGGCTCTTTGACAAAATTTATATATATATATTGCGATCTTTTGACGATATTAGTGTTTTTTAGAGATTTTTCATGAAATTCACGGTTATTTTGCGATCTTTTGATGAATTTTGCAGCTATTTTGCCTTCCTTTTGGCTAAATTCGTAGTTATTTGGTGCTCTTTTAATGAAATTTGCATTTATTTGCCCACAATGAAAATGATGAAATTTCAGGCATTTTGCCTTCACCGGATGAATTAAAAGTTCAAAAGTAGAATTTAAGAATAACCCAAATATACTAATTTATTTTACATAGGAATACATGATTCAATTTGGGTGCTTTATGGGAGTGATTTAACCAAAAGAAAAATGTGCTGGATAAGGAAATTGCACAACAGATTTACAATAACATAACATTGCAGATTTATTAATTCAAGTATGCATAACAATAATGGTTAATAGATAGTTCTTTTAGAGGTAAAAGTAACAGCAACAAAACTTTTACCTGTTAATTAAATTCAATTTTCAATATGGGCAGATTAGGGCATTGGCACACAAGCTGCAAGGAAGTACTATTTTCAAGCAGTAATTGTCACCATGTTTGAACAAAGAATTTCTGTCACTAACAAGGTGAAAGTTACTATTCAGAAATATTTATATATGGATACCGGAGTTCCCAAAACTGCCTTGCCAGGACCTGATATTCAGTCGCCATTGCCACTAAAAACAATGTTTCATAATGTTGACTAATTCTATGTCATATTATATGTTTCTTCTTATTATATGTTTATCTATAACTGTTCTGCAGTTTCAAAGATGCCAAATCTCTTGCACATATTTTTGCAAATTCTTCTATGATTTTTGTATTACTGTCATGAAAATTATTTTAGCAAACAGCATGGATGCTATAAAATTGACTTGTATCTGTATATCCAACATATCTTTAAGTTATTTTAGGGAATGGAGTCTAAGAAATTTTTGAATAATTAATGATTTTCAGAATAAAAATTTTGAAAATTTGTCATTGCTCTGAAATAAAACTTTTAGCTACAGAAAAAAGCAGACTGCCATAATAGACCGGGAGGCAGCAGCTCAGACAGTCACCACACTAATTTCATGGCTAAAATTCCAAAATTAGTTAAAACTGGATTCGCATATCAAAACACAATCGGTCTGCCAAGTGATTTTTTAGTGGAAAACTCCTAAAAGCTCTATTTTAGCACTTGACTCATAGGTTTACCTCTGTGTTTTCCTGTTCCCAGTCCTCCATGTTTTCATATTTTTTTATGCATGAAATCATAATGATAAACTGATAAACCTATGAGTCTATCCCTAAAATCAGGTTTTCAGTTGTTTTCCACTAATATATGACTTGGCAGACTGATTGTGTTTTAATATGCGAATTGAGTTTTAACTAATTCTGAAATTTCAGCCATGAACTCGATGAGGTGATTGCCTGTTCTGCCGCCTCCTGGTCTATAAGTCTTGAGCATAATCCAGTGAATCTAGATTCTAAATTTCATCAAAATCAGTCTGGAAGTTTCAGAGGAAACAGATCTTAAAAATTGCATACTTCCATAGGGTTGCACCCAGTCTTGTCTTCTTTTAATGGACTACAACATGCATCCAGGTAGAACTCATATGGTCGATGAATTTCTGAAAAGTGGGGATATTTGCTTGATGGATTGTCCAGCTAAATCTCCAGAATTATATCAAATGTCTCAATGTCTGGGATGCTCTGAGGAAGAAAACAGTAATTCATGTTCCACCTCGCAGTACCATACAGGGACTAAAAAAGTGTTGCTTTGATGAATGAGACCAGTACTGAATTCACTTTTCTCTGGGTGGAATTTCTGTAGCTGCGGGAAAGGGGGGGAGGGGAGATTGCACTTTTTGAACATTGAAAATACAAAATTTCTGGGGGGGGGGGGGGGAAAGGGGACATCTTATTGCTTATCAAAACTGCAAAAAAATTTTTCAAGGGACAAGAGCAAGAGGGCATACAAACTTTACTTGATCCAGGATGCTGAATATGTAACTACACCACTGCACTGTATGTTTTAATATGTTGGAAATAATAGAAGTGGCACACTTTTTTTTTTCTTCTGAAAGTGGCCTTTTCCTCAAAAGTTGGCTACCCTTGCTTTAGTTAATCAGATGTGGCAATCTCAAAACTTTCTTGTATCTTATACATGTTAATACTTTTTTGAAAATATAGCATAGCAGTGGCACCAGTTAGATGATTTATGCAAAAATCTAGTCAGCAACAATTTATCTCAACTTCTAAATGAATCTGAAGTTTGATGAAAATCCGTACATTAGTTTCTGAGATAGAGCTGTTGCAAAAAAAAAAAAAAAAAAAAAAAAAAAAAAAAAAAGAAAGAAATTTGCATAATGGCATTGCTTTTTGATGTGCACCAAAATCTAATCAGGATAAATTTTATCAAATATTAATTGAATCTGCAGTTTTATGAAAATCCAAGCATTCTTTCAGATACAGCTGTTTCGAAATCTAGAAAAATGCTGCAAAGCAGCGCCACCTATGCAGTAATTTACACCAAAAACTAAATAACACTAATCTATATCAGGGACTAACTGAATCTGAAGTTTGATGAATATTCATGCATTGGTTCATGAGATAGAGCTATTGAGGAAATTGTAAATAATTCAACAAAACAGCACCACCTCTTGAGCATTACACACCAAAAATTTATCAGTTCCAGTTTATATCAAGGTATAACTGAATCTAAAGTTTTGTGAAATTCTGTGCATTAGTTCTTGAAATTCAGTTCCCACAAAATGTTTGTCATATACAGACATGTAGAGTGACAGATAGACTTACAGGCAGACATTTTCTAAAAACCATCAAATTGTGTTCGGGGCCTTCTAAAACATATAAAATCTAAATGGCCTTATCTAAATGTATAAGGCCATTAAAAATTGGAAGTCAAAATTTTTCACGAATCTAATACTTTCTTCTTGTAAAGATAGAAGAAAGTAAAAATGTAATATGTTCTATATCTATATAACAAGAAATATATGCATTACAAAATCTACTCAGTTGCTGCTGTTGAATTTGTTTTTAAAGATTGATCTGTTAGTAATACAGACCTGTGTGTAGAATATCTCTAGGTGAAAGTATTTTTTAAGAGAACTAGGGGGGCCCCGCCCCCCTGCTTGCTGCGCTCGCCAATACCCCATGGTATGAATAAGCAGTTGCAGACCTTTCAAATGATGTGTCACACGACTGGTGTTGTAAAGAAATTAAAAATGTGCCCCCCTGGGGGTCAGAGTGGGGGATGACACACAACACATCCATAATATGAATAAGATGTTGCAGACCTTTCAAATGATGTGTCACACAACTGGTGTTGTAAAGAAATTAAAAATGTGACCCCCTGGGGGGCAGAGGGGAGGTGACACACAAGACATCCATAAAATGAATAAACAGTTGCAGACCTTTCAAATGATGTGTCACACAATTGGTGTTGTAAAGAAATTAAAAATGTGCCCCCCTGGGGGGCAGAGTGGGGGATGACACACAACACATCCATAATATGAATAAGCAGTTGCAGACCTTTCAAATGATGTGTCACACAACTGGTGTTGTAAAGAAATTAAAAATGTGACCCCCAGGGGAGAGCAGAGTGTGGGGGTGACACACAAGACATCCATAATATGAATAAGCAGTTGCAGACCTTTCAAATCTTGTGTAACACGACTGGTGTTGTAAAGAAATTAAAAATGTGTCCCCCCTGGGGAGCAGAATGGGGGATAACACACAAGACATCCTTTAAATGAATAAGCAGTTGCAAACCTCTCAAATGATGTATCAAACGACTGATGTTGTAAATAAATTAAAAATTTGGCGAAATATTACAGTTATCGCCAAATTGGCGTCACTTTTGACAACTAATTTTGGTCGCCAAATTTGGCGATATATCGCCAAGTTGGCGACAAACTTGGCGATTGTTGGCGATGGTAACCTTTCCTCTCTTTATGGTAACCCATATGGCGATGCACAGACGGAGCCCTTTCCTGATTGGTCTATTCGACTCATGGAAGGAGTGGACAACCCGGATTCGTTACTTCCGGAAATCTTCCACATCAGCATCATTCCAGGAGTCATTCCTTTTAAAGCTAGTTTTTTTTTACTATAGAAGGATTGGCCAGTGTCTATGTTACATCTGAAAAAAACATCAAAAACTACAAGCAGCCAACTCAATTTATTTTAGCTAATTAGAATTCTAAGTCATTATCACCACAGCAATCGCTCAGTTAAATTAATGTATGTAAATTTTTTTTCATCTCTCAATATAATTTTTTTCTTTTGAGTGGGGGGAATGAGGAATCGCCTGACTATTTTGAAATCACTAGTCTACAGCTAACAAAACTAAAGACACTTCCCTTCAAAATTTTGGAATTAAGAAAAAAAAAAACTCGCTACTTTGTGTTGAAAAGTTGGGAAAACTTGCTATGAGTAGAGAATGTTTCATCAGTGGATGCTTTTCAATTCATAATAAATAATATTTCATGTTTAAAAGTTCATGTTAAAAGGACTAAAATTACTGTAAATGCCTTATACAACTTGACAGAACAACAAGTTCATAGTAAAAGTAATTTGCATTAAGCATATTCATGTTAACAAAGTTCAACTGTAATAAGCTTGGAACTGCAGTAATTATCTGACATAGTCAGAATTTATAATAAATGTCAATAATAATGTAAAACATGTCACTTTTATTATTATCATAACTTATTTTAATTTTTTTTTTTTTTAAAGGGAATTCACCTCCAGCAATGGTTCCTAATAAAGGTATTTATATGGCTCAAGACTTGAGAAGATTGCAGAAATATTTTGAAGTGCCATTAATTCTTCCCGAGGTAATTATATCATTTCTTTCTTTAGATGAAAGTAATTCGAGATATTATAATTTGTGAAATATTATTTGCCAAATATTTTCATTTTGGAGATTTATAACCTAAAACAAGTCTGAAAATGTCTTGGAAATTTAAAGTTGTTGAGGATTTAAAAATATATTTTTTTAATATACCCTTAAAAAATTAGATTTGTTGTCATATGTAAAAAAAAGCTCTTAAAGCAATAAACTGTCAAGTGCGAGTATTACTTTTGCTCAGAGGGTTCTGTACAATAAACATATGTATTATTAACCCCTTGACGACGAGCAACTGATATATGTGGCATTTTAAATTCTCAAAATTTTTCATTATTTCCACAAGTTATTTTTTATTGTAAAGTTTACCTTTTTTCTGTTTTAAAAAACTGGTAGTTAAAGATAAAAAAATTAAGCATCGCAAAGGAGTTAACTGTATTATTAAAAGAAAATCATTACTGAAAGAATAATAAGAATTGGTAAAAAACTACCCAAAATAAGGTTGAGATATTAGATTTTTTTTTAAACACAATTATTCAATCGGTAAATCTCTATAAATAAAAGGAATTCCGAGGATAATTAATTGAGGCACAGGGGAAAGCAAATCTTGGCAATGCGCCAACTCGGTCCAGAGGAAGCAAATCTTGGCAATGCGCCAACTCGGTCCAGAGGAATATCATTAAGAAATATAAAACAGATAATGTATTTATCACAAAAAATCGTCTGCTAAGAAAATATCAACACTTTAACACGAAACTAACGCAATCGTTGGATACATGTTCCCTCCCGTGTTTCTCATTGCTCATTTTAAGTATTTTTAGAGTTTAATATTAGTTGTTGTTTTTAAAACTGATTTTTCACAAAGTCAGCTGCGACGTATTTCAGACAATGCATTTCTGCATGCTTCCAGTTATTGATAAAATCATACAAATTTCAAGTTCGTTTAATATTGCTAATACGGACCCGGGCAACGCCGGGCGGGTCAGCTAGTCAATTATAACAGAAATAATTTATTCCATTTTTCAATATTGGGTGAAAAAAGTCCAGGCCAGGATTCGAACCAGGGATGTATTGGCTGATGCCACCAATGCTCTACCAACTGAGCTATCCCGGACACGAACACTGGAGGACTATTTCACCCAATTAACCTCAATGATCACTTTTATCTGGTCTGCAGGGTTCGTACAGACTCCTTGGACTCCTTAGAAATTACTTAGAAATGAAAAAGTTCCCAAGTAGTACTTAGAACTACTTAGATTAATAAAATACTCCTTAGAAACTCCTTAAATTGTATTGCAGTTTTGCACGCAAGCAATATTGCTCCTGGAAAAAAAAAAAAAAAAAAAAAAAAAAAAAAAATCGCAATTGTAAAATGCACGGTAAACTTTTTATGCACGTCATTCATCAGAAGCACAGCAGTGATTGGTTGGGATCATACTAATACCCACCAAAGTGATTTACTTTTCACGGCCATAAGGGAAAGAAAAGTGAAAAGAATAATCCGAACACACCTCTAAGCTTCTAATTTCAAAAAGTGATTACACTGTTTAATTCCTTCACAGCTAGATATGCAACTTTGATTTTTTCTTCATAATACGATTCATCATCTTCAATTTTGCTGATAACAGTGGATTCAGGGGGTAATTCTCGCCCGAAAATTTAAGGCATACTCTTCTGAAAATTTGAAATTGGGTTATCAGTTCTGCATAGTTGCCAACTTGTATGGTTTTGCAAGAAGAAAAAACAATCATGGAGAAATGCAAATTTCTCCACAAGAAAACACAAATTTCTTATGTGAATCGCTGTTAAAATGGCAATTTCACCAAATATCGCAGATAAAATGCTAATTTCATATGAAGACTGCAGAAAAATGTCGATTTTGTCTAAAGATTGCGTATATAATGCCGATTTTGTTAAAAGATCGCAGGAAAAAACGCAGATTTCATCAAAAGATCATGGAAAAAACGCAGATTTCATCAAAAGATTGCAGGGATAAAACACAGTTTCCGAGAGAAGATCGTGTAAAAATACAAATTTTGTCTAAAAATCAAGGGCGGCACCAGAATTTGCCCGACGAGGGGGCACTGTATCCCCGACAGGGGGCCAAGTTCATAATATATATTAGATGTCCTCGCCCTCGCGTACTGGTTCGTGGGCCTAAAAAAATGCATGGGCAAAAATTTTAGGCTCAGGCCCGATCCGGTTTCTACTAAATAGATTAATAGTCCGATTGACATAAAATGTAAAAAGTCAGCCTGATTATACGGTCTGGGAAATACAAATACATACATATAAAATATAGCCTGACAAAAAAAAAAAAAAAAAAAAAAAAAAAAAAAATATAGATTTGTCCGACTCTATTTCTACAAAACGTGAATTTTTACTTCGATATGGTTATAAAGTGTTTAGCACGAGGATTTCTGATAAAAAAGTCTTTTTTATTTTTATTTATTTATTTATTTATTTATTTTTTAAAGAAATGTTCTAGGCGGCAATATTTATTTATTTTGAATTAATATCTATTTGCATGTAAATGTTTCAATTACCATTCAGTTATCGTTCCTTATTTCATTTATTAGAGACTTAAAAATCAGAAAAATGCCACACAGTAAAATCTTCTAAAGCGGAATCGCATAGGAACAAAGAAAAAAAAGAGAGAGAGATATAATTAATTTGCCTCGTAGAAAGTGTTGATGTATTATATTCTTCTCTCATGTATTATATTCATTTTGAATCAACATATTTTGCGTTTAAGGAGACGCTTCACTCATTTGAAAACACCCGTTCTGTCATGTTAAACACAGAATATTTTCGAATTTCTCGATTTAATTAGAATATTTTTAAACATTTTTTTTTTTGAAGATACCTTCACTTTCGGAAACGGTTTTGAAACTGAAAGTATTTTTTAGCGTCATAGGCAGGTTTTATTTCACAGGTTTTACTGTATTCAAATTTTTGAGTGTTCGAAGCCAAAACAGACACAATATTGCTGCTTTTTTTTTAAAGAATAAAATGTTTTGGGCAATTCTATATTGAATAGGTGCAGACATAAAAAAAATTCGGAAAAAAAAAAAAATCTGTAGGGCGATATACACCAAAAATGTCATCCATATTAACTGAACACGATGAAATTTGATAAAACGGTCTATCGGCACGCCTGTAAACTTTAGATTTTTAACAATCAAATAAATGTATCATAAAGCAGATAATTATTTAGAAAGGTAACCTTTTACGTGGTACTTATTTCATTTCAATTTGATTTGTAAATATGATCATTTTGACCTTTGAAAAAAAAAAAAGCTTTGGATGCATGTCACGGTAATTATTAAAAACAAAGCATAACAAAACCACTGTTGAGTGATGCATAACAAATTTTATCAGCATTAATTTATTTGAAACTCTAAAAAAACTATGAAATTGGATTAAATTAGTGTTCCCGCTAGGCCATTTTTGGAGGGCGCAGCGCCACGCCCCTTTTAAAATCGGCAAATCCCGCCCCGCCCTTTCAAACATCGGCAAAATGCGCCCTTCTGATATTAAAATATAGTCAAATGTGCCCTGAATCTTTCCCAGGAATCGCTGCGATTGTTCAAGATTTTCCTCAATCCATGAATGAGAGAAACTCCACTTCAAAAACATCCTGTTTTTTTTCCCCATCAACTTGTCATAGCTTCCAGCTAAATTACATATACTTTCTATTTTACACAATTTATCTCCTTTCTCTGGTGGGTGAAAATCCTGGGTGGTCAGGGAAAGTTGAACTGGACAATTGCATTGTTTGAGCTATGCCCCCTGTTCCTTGCACCGTGATGCTATCTTTTGAAATCCAATTCTGTATCCTTATCTTACAACTTTTCTTTTTTATGTCCGTTCTTTTCTTTCCACCGCTATTTCAGGGAGCAAGATTATGCATCGATTCTGCTATTGTACAAGCATAAACCAACAAAAACAAACAAACACAAACAACAATGAAAAAGGAAAAAAATTGTAGTAGGTGACGGCATTTTAATTCCCGTCTAGAGTAGTTAAACTCCCACCATACGCAGGTGCGTGCGAATAAAAAACTGCGCCTCCTCTTACGTTTGACCCTACCCCTCCTTTTTCGTTTAACAGCCCCAAAATGACGCTGGTAGTATATTTTTGGCGCCCCGCCCCTAAACTTCCGCACCCAGGCGACAGCTCCCTTCGCCCCCCCCCCCCCCTTTCGCTCGGCGCTGACCATGCGGCTTTGCTTCTTTCTGTGTTCTTTTATTCAGTAAAATTAATGAATACCATGTGAATGTCACCTAAATTGAACCTTTACCCGGAAAAAAAATGTGAGAGATAAATAAAACGATAATAATAAAAAAAAAAAAACTTGAATCATATTTGAAGTAAACACAGAAAAATAAACCTGCCCTATTTATACAACGTTTAAATAATAATAATTGTATGGTCAGAATCGGTCTTCATAAAATGATCCCGGTATAAGAAATATTTTCGGGGTCTTGAATTTTTAGTATATGAAAAAAAGTCTAGCCCAGATACTACCATTCTATTCTTCAGAAGTCCTTTTCTATTTAAAGGTATTTTAGTCTTTTTGGGGATCCCTATAAACGCGAGTATTGCGTACTTTGCACTTATCGCACCCTTTGTATGTTAGCCTACAAGTAATTTCGAAGAATTATGCAAACACGCCAAACAAACTATAATTTTTTAATTCTCTTTAATATGCAACTACAAGTGAAGTTTTAACCTTTTAACCAATGAATAAAAAATTTGATGTATACACTATTTAATAATAATAATAATACTAAAAAGATGCATACACTATTTAAAAAAAAAGCTATGCAGTAATTAACATGAACCCTCAAAAATATTTTTTTTTCAAACTCCAACTCGTTATATTTTTACTGTTTCAACTGAACTCAAAAAATATTTTCTCCCCCCCCCCCTCCCTCCTCATCTCCGAAAATTAAACCAAAAAGTGGATTCTTCCCCAGCCCCGCGATCTTTTGCTGAAAAAAAAGTATAAAAGGAGAAATATGAACAAGGACATCCTTCCCCCGCCTTAACTCCGATAGCCATGTCATGCTTTAGTATTTCAGAAAAGCTATATCTTTCTTTTCATTTTAACTAATAAAACTGCGTGTGGTATCAATATATATATGTATCAATGGAAAAGAAAACCTGCTTCCATCACAATCGCTCTAGTTTGAGAAAATAAATAAATAAATCTTCATTCTAGCTTTTTTAATTTACAGATGCACATATTATACAAACATGAAACTACATTAGTGAATTATGTATGTTGCCTTACTTTTGAACGCAATCGAAATTTGACGTATGCGAAGAAAGCACAGCTGTTAGATTGTTTATTGAAGGAATAAGACATGCCTTATTTTGATAAACAAAGTGGCACAACTAACATATTCAACTTTGCAGTTTGTCAATATGTCAGCAGTTTTATCATAATTAGCAACTTATGTTCTTTATTTATGCATTTATTTACATACACTTAATGACGCCAGATTAGATGCCTACATGACCCGAAATTTGCAAGATCCGGCCCTCGGGGCCCGACCCATCGAAAAAGTGCAGCTCGGATCCGGTGAAAATAAATAAAAAAAATAATAATAATAATAATGGCCGATATAAAAGTTAAAAGTTCGGTTATGTCCATACAAAAAATAATTATTGGGCATTTACGGTATTAAAGCTAAAAGTTTGGCACGAAATTTAGAGGTCTGCACGGGCCGAAATTTCCAGGCCCGGGCCCGGCCCGAAAGTTAAAATTTCGGCCCGGTCCGGAAAAATTTTTAAATTTCGGCCCGAACCCGGTCCGACTCGAGTGAATTTCTACAGAACATTGATCTTTAATCTTATGGAAGAGTTCTGATAAAAAAAATTACATTAGTCTTTTTTTTTTTTTTTTTTTTTCCATGTTTATAATCTCCAATTATGCAGAAGTGCCGTAGGCTGCGATATTTATGCTTTTAAAAGAATCTTTGTTTGTTGTATGTAAATGTTTCAGTTATCACTAGTATTATTAATCCATATTCCCTGTAATGGGGACAAAAAATCGAAAAAGCGGTACATGGTAAAATTTCCAAAGACGAAATCGCTTTGGAACGAAAAAAAAAAATGCATTCCCTTAACAGATGTAAATGTTTAATATATCTTTTTCTCCCGTATTGTTGTATTCATTTTGCATAAATGAACATTTTAAAAGAAACTTTCAGTTTTCAGTTTAAAAAGAAAATTCCGTCATAATCATAGTTTTTTTTTTTTTTTTTTTTTTTTTTTGTCTGTTTAATTCTATTTTAAAACGCCTAGTAATCTACGATTCTTTAAAAGGAATAAATTCTAATGTTTAATTGTAGAATAATGACGGATTAAAAGTATATGCTTTTTTTGCAGAAATTTTTTGACAAAGCCAAATATTACTGATTTATAAAAAGTCGAGAAAAGGATTTTCATATAGGAAGATTCAATAGGAACTGATTATTTTGGTCCATGAAAACTAGGAAGAATGGCAGTCTCGGCTTCGTACGAAAAAAAAAAAAAAAAAAAAAGTTAGGCCCGGCCCGATACTTCAGCAAAAAAATTAAGGCCCGAGCCCAGCCCGGCCCGAAAAGATTAGTGACTAGGCCCGGCCCGGCCCGAGTCTTCAAAAGTAAGGCCCGATCCCGGCCCGGCCCAAATGCCATTATTGGAAATCGGCCCGAGCCGGGCCCGTGCAGACCTCTACTGCACGTACCTGGCCCGTACTCGGTCCGGCGGAACGTATGCGCATTTTCAAAAAGGCCAAGCCGGCAAATAATAATAATAATAATTGGGCATAATTGCCGGGTCGATTAAAAAATTAAAAAAAAATAAATTAGCTGGCCAACCGGCCTGATATAAAGATTTAAGCAAAGACGATAAAATATGAACTATTTCCAATGAATATGACTTTAACGAGAATCTATATATTTAAAACACCTGGCTGTTTTTTTAGTCATCAGCCCTGTGCTTTCTACTGGCCCGATTTTGATAATTATTTTTTTTTAATGAAAGCTGTTTATGTGTAGATGTGCCCATTCTGGCTAATTTTTAATTTATTTTAATTTTTATATTTTATTTTTAATTTTAAAAGCTTTTTCGTAACATTTCTTTAAAACAGTGGCAACAGGTTAAGCTTTTTTCAATCCTTCTATAGTAAAAAAAAACTAGCCTTAAAAGGAATGATTCCTGGAATGATGCTGATGTGGAAGATTTCCGGAACTAACGAATCCGGGTTGTCCACTCCTTCCATGATTCGAATAGACCAATCAGGAAAGGACTCCGTATGGGTTACCATCGCCATATGGGTTACCATCGCCGTATGGGTTACCATCGCCGTATGGGTTACCATAAAGAGAGGAAAGGTTACCATCGCCAACAATCGCCAAGTTTGTCGCCAACTTGGCGATATATCGCCAAATTTGGCGACCAAAATTAGTTGTCAAAAGTGACGCCAACTTAGCGATAACTGTAATATTTCGCCAAATTTTTAATTTCTTTACAACACCAGTCGTTTGATACATCATTTGAGAGGTTTGCAACTGCTTATTCATATAATGGATGTCTTGTGTGTTATCCCCCATTCTGCTCCCCAGGGGGGACACATTTTTAATTTCTTTACAACACCAGTCGTGTTACACAAGATTTGAAAGGTCTGCAACTGCTTATTCATATTATGGATGTCTTGTGTGTCACCCCCACACTCTGCTCACCCCAGGGGGGGGTCACATTTTTAATTTATTTACAACACCAGTCGTGTGACACATCATTTGAAAGGTCTGCAACTGCTTATTCATACCATGGGGTATTGGCGAGCGCAGCAAGCAGGGGTAGCCAATAATTTGGAATCGCGAAGCGATTACGCGGGGGGTTGGCGAGCAGGGGGGCGGGGCCCCCCTAGTATAATAAAAAATTATTTTGCTTTATTACTTTCCACCAATCAGGAGCTGGATTTCATCGGTGAATGTGTAATCGCATTTCAAAGAAAAAAAAAATGGTTTTCGTAAAATTTAATCCTAATGAAATGATTGCGCATAATTATTCACTAATCGCGGTACAATGCACTGATTATTTACTGAGCAATATTATTAATTATTATGTAAATAAAATAACAGAAAATAAACTTTAATAAAATATAATATCTATAGCGAAATTTTGTCGATGGAGAAAATGTCGTCATTCAGAAAACAGATAAATTTGTTCCATGAATATAATATACATTGTTATAGCTGTGTCAGTGATGATGACTTTTATCTCTGCATCTAAATAAACTGAACTTCTATTTATTTAAAGGTCCGTCGTGTGCACAGTTGAAAACATTTCTATAAATCATGCCATTTCTATTTAATTATAATAAATATTTTTTGAATTTAAAGAATTTTTAAATAACTGCATACATCACGCTTTTATTTCGGAAAAGATGAGTGTTTCTGAAGGTGTAAATGATGTCATATTAGAAAAAAAAAGAATAAAACCTGTGATATACCGATATTACGATATTTCTATTTTATATAATATCAAAAATTAATTAAAACCATTTCGTTGCATTAAGTTATTATTTAAAATAAAAATAAATAAAATTTTTTCTGCATATCAGCAACAAATACAAAAATTTTATTCTTTTTAATAACAAAAATATCGTATTTTTTTTTGGTGTTGTTGCCATACCAATAAAATTAATTTTGACAAGTTCATGGAGGTCCATGACAAGTTCAATAAATAAATTAAATTTATTGCAAGTGTTGTAAATGTGTATGATTATTGTACAGTTACCCAGCGATATTTAAATGAAGAAAAAATAAACTATGCAGATATTTTTGAATTTGTCTTCTGAGGTATTATATTAACTTCCTAAAAATTTTGGCATTTAAATACTGTTTAAGGTTTAGAAACCGCATTAAAAAAGATTTGTAGCTGAGTTGTTTTCCTTATTTTTTGTTATTTTTTTTTAACTTTGTGTATCTTCATCATGAAAAGTTATGTTATCTCTATTTCAAGAGGTGACAATTGTTTATTTCGCTCAGTATCTTATTGCGTAAATAAGTTTGGTTTATTTTATGACGGCCGATTATCTACTCGAGGGACAGAGGCCCCGGGGGGGGAGTGCCCTTCGTGGAGGTCTTTCTAAGGGAACCTAACCAGTATTTACGCAAGGTTTGAAGAAAACCACGAAAACTCGGAACGATTAGGCCGACGGCCGCGATTGGGTTCAAAACTAGCACCTGCCTTCGACAAGTTACGAGGTCATAACATTGTGTATATAAGACTGATATATATCATATCTAATATATATTCTTTGCCGTCGAATTTCGACGGGTGCAGCTAGTAAGTATAAATGGGAGTCACGAGCTGATGCTACTTTGACAATATCAATACAGAAATGTAACTTATCCAATGTAGAGATCGGCACCGGACAGTTACAATATGTCTGACCCGGACAATATATTTTTTAGCAGACTCATGCCTGGCCGATATCAGGTTTGCATTGTTTTTCTACATAGTCGAGCTGGGCCGGAACTGGACTTAATTGTACTTAAGAAGTGTAAAGCAGATCTATCTCCATAAAGGCTGTTTTTTACTTTTTCTATTTTATTTTCAAGTATTTTTAAATAGAACACTTTCAATTTCGGAGCCGATTTTGGAAATAAAAACAGTCTCATAAATCAGCCCCCCCCCCCCAAAAAAAAAAAAAAAAAAAAAAATAGAAACCGCTTTTGTAGCGTTTGACCGCAGCTATACAATGCAAACGAAACAAACCAAAAAAGTAGTTAAAAATATCGAAATTAAAAAACTTCTCCATAGGATTAGCATTAGCGAGCGGGTCTTTTCGCGTGATTGACCGTCATAGGCACGTTCTTTTTTACACATTTTACTTTATTTCAAGACTATTTAAGAATGTGTGTTTTATGTCAAAAAGTTTGTGCCGAGCTTTGCATGGTTTTATCGATTTTTGCATGGACCAAGCTGAGACAATGATTTTCACACGGTGGGGTCCAGTACTGAATTTTTGTGACATTCTTTGCTGTTTTACAGTTTTTTTTTTCCTTCACCCACATTTGTCATGTTTCTTTTACCTCATCAGTTGGTTCCGATCCAGTGGGGGAAAAAAAACGCTTTCCCGCATTCTTGAATAGAGAATGCCCCCAGAAAAGTCCCGAATTAATTAAAATCTATTGAGACGGGGCAGTATGTTGGTGGAAGTAGGGACGGAGGAGGGTGGATAGTCGTCTCAAAGTCTATTTTCTCCCCCTCTATATAGTATATTGCATCTTCTTATATGTACAATAGATGCTTTTAAAGGAAGAAAATTTCGGTGACTGAGGTCAGTTTCCTCAGTCAGAAGTGCTGCTCTGAAACTGCTAAACGTCGGTACATCTGGTAAATTCCCTGCTTGTTTTTTCCGATGGTAAAAACCTTAAATGCCTCGTGGTAAAGAAGAAAGAAAGCTGTCAGCAGAAAAATGATTTAAACAAAGATAAGTTATTTTTTCTTTTACTAAATAGTAACCAATATTATTATTGTTATATTTTGATTTAATGGTAAAGGTAGTTCAAAACCTCGACAATGTTAAAATTTAATGAAAGTTCTGAACCCTGCCATCGGTGCATACGAATACGAGGTCATCATTAATTTTTCGTATTCCATGAATTATGCACATTATTTTGTGATTAAAATCTCTATAAATAAGAATGCTTCTTGAAATATTTCAATTGTAGGGTAATAATGCCGGAGAAATATTGACAACTTAGTTTTTATAGGATTTTTCTTCTTTTTAGAATGTTGAATCTGCTTAGTATGTTATCCATTCTGAAGATTTTTTTTTCTTTTTTTCCTGGTTGGAAGATAAATCCCTATAAATGTAGTTATGCCCATCGAAACTCGACTTTAGATTTGATTTATTTTATTTTTAATTTTTAGCATTTTATTCATGTTTTGCACCGATTTTTTAAAATTATTAAAATGAATCGTATCTTCTAGTGCAATGCAGTTAATTTTGCGCTCTTTTCAATAAAGTTTATTTGGAATTTCCACAGCAATTTTTGATTTTGTGAATTTTTGAAAGCGATTATTAATAATTTTTCGCGCCCAGCGTCGTTTTTAAAATATTGTTAAAAGAAATTCAATTTTAAACTTTTAACCTAATATTAAATTTTGTCTTCCATCATTTTTTATTCATAACAATTTGAAATTTGATTTTTAACGCAATTTTTGGCGTTTTTTCGCATTCTACAGCTTTTATCTTTATTAAGATTTATTATGATTTCAAACTTTTAAGCATACTATAATAAATATATATATATTTTCTATTAAGATCAATTGAGATTTTCAGCCTTTTTATTATCATTATTACTTTTGGAACGTTTATAAAAGGAATTCAATTTCAAATTCTTACCAAATATGATAAATTTTGCCTTCTAAATTTTAAACGATTTTAAAGTTGTTTGATTTTTTTTTTTTTTTTTTTTTTTTTTTTTTTTTTTTTTAGTAATTTTAAATGGGATTTTACTGTTTTTTCACGTTGAACTGCGATTTTTTGACATTCGTGAAAAGAATTGGGTTTCAGTCTTTTAGCCTAATATACAAACTTTTGTCCTCTGCGATTTTCAAAGCTTTTTCTTGATTGCTATTTTCACTGCAATGTAATTTTGTTGTAAAAGGAATTCGGTTTAACATTTAGCGTAATATAGTATTTAATATCTTCCGTGATGTCTTAATTCTAAGCAATTTTTCATGTTTCATGCCGACATTTTTTTTTTTTTTTTTTTTTTTTTTTTTTTTTTTATGTGTGAAACAATTTTTGTTACGATGTTTCAGCTCACTGTACAAAATTTTGTTATCTGTGATTTTTTTATCGATTTTTTTTTTTTTTTTTTTTTAAGTTTTACAGCGATTTGCCCATTATAGTAAATTTAGGTCTCTTTTCAATAAAATTTATTCGGAATTAGTGCAGAGATTTTGAAACCTTTCGCGATTTTGTAACCGGTTCGGGCAACGTTGGGTTAATCAGCCAGTTTAACAAACTAAAATATAGTTTGTATTCACATTTTTGTCAAGCTGTATGCCCCCCCCCTTCTCCCCTTCCCAGAGTAAGTGGTAATTTCTAGTCCATAATTTATGAAAAATCTGCAAAAAATTCTCGCTTTTACATTTCTATTATTTCTTAATGTGGGATATACAACCTTTTATATTTTAACAGATTTCTGATTCTTCAAATGTATGTATTTCCCCACCCCCATCCCCTTTCTGAAATTTCTTTTCTTCGTTTTAATCAGCTCCACAATTTAGTTAAATATTTAAAATTATTTACGTTAAATTTGAATTCTTAAAATGTTACAATGCCCGTGGCAGAATGTGCGCGACACTGCGTCAGGCGTCGCAGGCTTTTAAGGACACCTGCAGACTCAACGATCCCACGGACGCGATATAACACATACATTACGCAAAAAGTCGGTCATGGGGCATAAAAATAGCTCTATGCGACCCGTGCGACGCGTAATTTCGGCAAAATATCATGGAGTAAGTCTGAATTTCGTCCAAAGATCGCGAAGCATTGCGAAAAAATGGCAAATTTCTTTTAAAAAGACGCGAAAAAACGACTAATTTCTTAAAAAATCGCGAAAAAAGTCGGTTTTTTCAAAGAATCGCGGGAAGAAAGACAATTTCATCATAATTTCGCTAAAAACGGCAAATTTCATTAAAGAAAAAAAAAAACCTCTTAAAAATGATAAATTTCGTCGGAAAATTAACAAAAAAACGCAAATTTCATCAGAAAAATCCCGCAAAAAACGATAAATTTCATGAAAATTGGAAAAAAAAGGGTCAAATTTTGTTAAAAAATCACACATAAAACAGATTTTGTCAAAAAATTGCAAAAAAAAAAAAGGGGGATTTTGTCAAAATTATCCCAAAAAAGTCAGATTTCGTTAAAAGATCGCGGAAAAACGGCAAATTTCGTTAAAAGATCCCGATAAAACGGCAAATTTCGTCAAAAGATCGCGAAAAAACGGCAAATTTCGTCAAAAAACGCAAAAAAAAAAATACTGGTAATTAAAAAAAAAAAATAAATGACAGAAAGTTTACATACACACATATATTGCCATAATTAGCATTACAAAAGCACAAAGAATGTATTTATATCTTATTTATGTAATGCGTTTATGTATATACAGGGTATACACATGTATATACATAACCCCATGTATTCTTGGAAGGTTTTTTCTTGGATTTTTTCTTGGAAAATGAGTATGAACCCTATTATAGCATCTTGCAGACTATTTTTGAAAATGATTAGTGTTGCAGACATTTGAAGATAGTTCTGCCATTGGGATTACAATTTTTCCTATTCTAACTGTAAATTTTAATGTATATATAAATCTCTATAAAGTATTGAAATAAATATACACTACAATGTGAATAATCAATTATCCAATCTAATCAACCTCTTCTCCAATTCCCCCCCCCCCCCCAAAAAAAAAAAAAAAACTTTTTTCTTGCAATTGTTTGTTTATTCATTGTGACAGCAAATAACCAATCATCTAAATTCCACTTCTCCATCTTATCAAGCACACCAAATTTAAAGTATTTTTTTTTTTAATATTTTTTCTGTCTTAATATTAAAACTTTTACTAATGATAAATAATCAATATCCTCCCTCCTTGCCCCCTCCCCCCAAATAAAATAAATAAATTGCTTTTATCTCTTTGCTCCCCTTCCCTCCACAGCTCACAAAGCTTATCTGTATTTGGTGATTTACAGTAATACTAATTAACATCTAAATTCTATTACCTCTAAAACTTCTGTCGTATCCATAAAACTAATAGTTATTCATAAAACTGATAATTTTATGTGGCTAATAGTTTTACAGTATAGGTATGTGAACCAAAATTATTTACTAGATCTTTGAAATATTCAATTAAGAAAAAAATATCTGTAATTTGTTATTAAATGTGATTATAAATAATGATGAGTATGTAATATAACATTCTTATATCAGTTACGAAGCTGTACATTTTCTAAAGAAACGATGCCCTTTTTCGCTGAGAAAAGTGCCCCTTTTCAGCTTCAACTGTGCCCTTTTTTTTACTAGCACCCTGCCCTTTTTTTTTCTAGAGTGAACACTAATTAAATTTTGTGCGTTAATTTTTTAGACATAGTTATATCGGAAATCTTGAATGTTCTTCTACTTCTATATATAACTTTGTACCAATTCTGCAGAAAATAAAATTTTAAATTTTATTTTTAAAAAAAACCTTCTAAATACGCCGTTTTCAATGTGCTAAAATATGCATTATCACTGCTGCCAATCTTAAACCTGAAAAAAAAAATGTGAAGGGAAGTTACCTAAAAACATTGCCATATGCGTTTTTTAAAGTTGGACAACTTTTTTTTTATTTTTTTTTTTTACTTTTTTTGTACTTTTTTTTGGGGGGGGAATGCTGTATGTATTGCTAAATGCAAAAATATAAGAGAAAAACTTCTATAAACATTAGTTAAATTATTATTATCAACAAAATTACGAATTCTGCGTATAAAGCAGTTTTAAAATTAAAACACTCGGGTAAAAATATCAAATCATATATAAACGAAAATAAATAAGGAATCATATGTACTTACTCTTATAAAAGTCTTGAAACTTTTTATATACAGCAGAGACAAATTAAAGTTGATAACTTCGTAAAAAGAAGGAACTCATAAAATATTTATAACTAGTAGAACTGATAATTATAATGCAAAATTTGCAAAGTCATAAATTCCATTTTTTTTATAGTCAAATTTTTCCTTTAAAATTTCATTCCAGCATTGTTTTACTGTCTGATTAATTATATGAATTTTGTAAAAAAAAAAAAAAATGCATTAAACAGATGAATAATAATTTAAAAAATCTTATTTCTATATACTAAAATAAAAATACTAGATCAGGAAAAAAATTAACTCCTTATATCTGTGGTCAATGGACAATTGATGAAAATAGAGTACTGCATCTATGTAACTCTGCAATATCCTTCCGGTTTATCACACTATAGGTTTTTTTTTTTTTTTTTTTTAAATTCCCATAGCAACATTGAGATATAAACGTTATTTTCACAACCAATCAGCACGAATACGTCTGATAAAGCTAAACAACATAACTTTTTATTCCAATTGTCGAAAAGTTTGTTTAACCCTTAAACGGTAACGTGTTTTTTGGCACCTTTAAACGGTAATCATGGGTCACTCATGCTTAGCGCTGTAAAAAGTGGTTTAATGTGCTTTAAAAATTCTAAAAAAAATTCATGATATTGCATCAACTACTCTTGAACAAGAATCAGTCACAATATTGCTGATTTATTAATTTGTTTAAACAATATGTTTAAATAAACAAATAAAAATGTGAAAAAAGCACATTTTCTTTAAAAAATCATAGCTTTGGATAGAATTGACATTTTTTGCTGTTTTAAATGGGAAATTGAAGATCAAGAATGGTACTTTTGCAAAAAAAATAAAAATAGCCGGTATAAATTACAAAAATGCTTAAGTTTTGAGCATAAAAATGACGTTTTTTTAACTTATAAATAGGTACAATTTACAATGAAATAGAAATTTTATTAGTTTTTAATCAATTTCATTTATGAAAATGATGTTAATTATCAAACTTTATTTAATTAAACAAAAAATATAATAATGAAAATTACAGCAACACTGATATCATCATTTATAAACAATCGAAACAGATTTGATGTCTGTGTTCCTCGCACACAGGTCTGTGACACTTGCTGCAGCAAATAAAGGTTTTTTTGTCCTTCTTTGTGTCACAAAATGCACATCGCTTTCTTTTTTCCATTTATTTTATGAAAAAAACATCAATTCCCAACCAAATAAATTTTTTCTTACCTTACACTTTTCGTCAACGTAAATGGTAACCCTGGGTCACTCGTGCCTTTTCGAAATTTTGACTGGCTCTTACGTCGGCTGTGAACGCACTAAAACATCGGCGTTTCGAGGGCTAATAGCCTACTAGTATACTATTTTTTTCAGGGTAGTTTAGTCACGCTCCCCATTCTCTCCTCGAAGCTAGCAAGGAAAGAAAATTTGACCGAGGCACTAGTGACCCATGGTTACCGCTTAAGGGTTAATATTAACTTGCACATCCAAATTTGAAAACTAGTCAAAACAGACAGGCATGTATTTTCTTTTAAAGAATCGCAGCTGCTCTTCTCTGTGGTTTAAACATCGTAGATTGAAATCTAAGTGAGACAAAACTTGTATAAAATTGAAATTTCTCCATATCCTTTTTCTTTCCATCTGAACACGTTTCTATGCTAAATATTAGTTTTCTTTGTTTGAATTGAATGTATTTACCGGAGTGAAATTAATTAGTTGAACTACAAATTTTGAAATATGTACCTTATATTACTTTATAAATTCCGTGTTTTATTTTTTTTTTCATTATTTTCTATTTTTGTCACTTTTGAGAAAATGTAATTATTATTGCATACACTCTCAAAAAACCTTTCACCAAAAATAAAATATAGACAATAAGTTGCCGGAACGCACATGTTATTGGAACGGATTTTTCTATTATTTGGAGAAATTTTGGTGTTTTGATTGTAATATTTCAAAAAATTCGAGATTACGCTCACGAACGTTTCATTATTTTGAAAGAAAATAGAGATACGTAATAAATCAGTTTCGAAGAGAAAATTTTTGTGCACAGTGTTGCTGCTCAGTAAACTGAACAGTCTTTTCATTCAACAAAAATGTAACTTTAGATATTGGAGGATTTCAGGTAGTTTTAGTATTAGATTGATGAACTTTTTATATTTTCGAGAAAGTGTGTAAATTAAATTGTTTTTTTTAGCTATAATTAGTAACAATAAAAACAATGGGAAAAACATCTTCAATTTCCAATTTGTTTTAGAGTGTATATTGATCGAATGCAGAAAGTTCGATGTTTAAAATTTTGATAAGATGCAAAATTTTAATCTGAAACAAAAACTTAAATACAAAATAACCAAATTAAAAACAAAAGATAAATGTAAATGAAGTGAAACTTGCAAAATAGTTAGAAATCTAAAAGTGCGTTATTTTAATATCAGCGAAAAGCGACCCCAATTAAAAATATATCACCAATCCGAACCACGAGTTATACAGGAGATCTAACCACGGGTAGAAAGTCTGCGTGGGCCGAAATTTCTTGCTCTGAGTCTGTCGCAACAATGCCAAAATATTCCTGTGATTTGAAGATTTGATTATTTTAAGCAAATTCTGCCTTCTGATTGGACATTTTTCGAAAATTTCGATCTCAGATTTCTGTTTTTTACGTATATTTAGATAAAACGGATTTATAAATTCCGTTTCTAGTACGAAAAAAGTACTAAGAAGCATAGCTGACAGAACACCCATGTAATTCAACGAATATGTTGCTTTAGGTGTGAATATTTCAGGTAATTGGTATTTTATCTGTATTTTTGCGGGGGGGGGGGGGTGTAGAAATAGCAAAATTTAAAGCAAATTTTTCGGTTTTAACGGAATATAATCAATGGAAAAAATAGTTCAATTCACGGATTATTTTGCGAGCATAGAGTCCTCTGCAGATTGGGTTACACCCGACTTGAATTAGTTAATGCTATATCCATTCAACCTGAACCAGTTTTAAAAAAGTATATAACCCGAACTCGACAAACTTCGACCTAAAAGTATTCATTTCGAACCCAATCCCAAATCAAAATGCAAGAGAAAATTGAAAAAGAAAATCCCATTTTATAAAGCAATAATAGAAAAATAGTCTACAATAATACCTCCAAT
Source organism: Maratus speculifer (assembly GCA_964019185.1). Lineage (NCBI taxonomy): Eukaryota > Metazoa > Arthropoda > Arachnida > Araneae > Salticidae > Maratus > Maratus speculifer. Next base: position 147,986,716 of record OZ025296.1, read on the forward strand.
ATCGGTTACATATTTTATGTAGAAAAATTAATGTATCTATATATGCACTCATTGACATTCAAATAATATAATTTTGCATTTTAAAATATATTTCGGCGATACTTCTTAAAAATGAGGTAGAATCGAATCCATACACTAAAATAATTAAAACTAAGCCGTCTCAAAAAATAGAAGTCAACCCAAACCTCTCCGGAAAAATATTAATTTTCGCCAGATCCGCCTCAAATTGCAGTCGAGTTGGGTTTAATTTCCCAAAGTGATGCAGGACTCTGCCCGAAACGCGATCTGAGTCCAACATCTCCATATTTCGATCTGAACCCGAAATATTTCAACCTCAATAAGACCCTAACCGTAACTAATGAAAAAATATATCCTTTACTGTAATGCAATTTTGTAAAAATATACATACAACTATATCTCCAGTATCAGTTTTAACTTTTAAGTAAAAAATCAGTATATATAGACTCATTAACTTTCAATATATAATTTTCCAACTTAAAATAAATTTTTCAAATTCTTTTGAGAGATCGATCTTGAATCAAGGACCATACGTGTCAACATTCAACCCGAACCTGAAACAACTAAAGTTAACCCAACTAGAATCTGACCCACAAAGACAAAAGATTAGTCCCGATCCGATCCAGATTGCGAGTCGTGTCAGGTTCAGTTTGCCCGACCCCATGCAGCATTCTACTTGTCATCCAAGACAGCCCAGACAAAACTTTACTATAAATTTTATCTTTTTTGTTAAAAAATATACATGTACAGATTCATTCATGTATCATCCTATCATCCTATGTAGTCATCTATATAAATTTTTATTTTAAAAAATTCGCTTTTTTTTTAAAGAAGGATCGGGTTTGTCTGAACTCAATCTGCAAGAATCAAAATTCAGTCAGAAACCGACTCGTACCCAAAAGAATTAGTTTAGTTTAATTCGGAAAAAAGAAGAAAAAAAAACCGAAATTTAAAAGCCAAAATGTTTTCCCCGACAACATCGAATTTTGACCCCGATGGGGGGGGGGCATATGCCCCCCCGGTCCCTCCTCTGGCGCCGCCCTTGCTAAAAATCGTCGAATAAACGTCGATTTCATAAAAAAGAAACACGGAAAAATGTCAATTTCGTCAAAAGATTGCAGAAAAACTGCCGATTTCGACAAAAGATTGCAAACAACCGCCGATTTTGCTAAAATATCGCAGACAAATCGCTGATTTTGTCTGAAGGTCACAGGAAAGCACCGATTTCGTCTGAAGATCGCAGATAGATCCCCCCCCCCCTCTCGCAGAATCCCTGTGGAATTGGGGCTGAGCAAGTGCATGCCACATAAATAACAACAAAAGTGGCAAGTCCTTAAAATTTTTTGGACTCCTTGGATTTTTTATGTACTCCTTGGATTTTTTCTTCCCAACTCTGTATGAACCCTGGGTCTGATACTCTGGATCAGTTCTACAGAATAAATCGAAGGTCAGTATATGGAACTGCAGAAAATCACTGCATACGAAATTACATTAGATTATTATTTTTTTTAACACGATTATTCAATCGGTAAATCAATTATAACAGAAGTAATTTATTCCATTTTTCAATATTGGGTGAAAAAAAAAAATAATAATAAAATTAATCTAATGTAATTTCGTATGCATCGATTTTCTGCAGTTCCATATACTGACCTTAGATTTATTCTGTAGAACTGATCCAGAGTATCAGACCAGATAAGTGATCGTTGAGGTTATTGGGTGAAATAGTCCTCCAGTGTTCGTGTCCGGGATAGCTCAGTTGGTAGAGCATTGGCGGCTTCAGCCAATACATCCTTGGCCCGGACTTTTTTCAATTAATATTGAAAAATGGAATAAATTACTTCTGTTATAATTGATTTACCGATTGAATAATCGTGTTTAAAAAAATATATATATATTAATCTAATGTAATTTCGTATGCAGTGATTTTCTGCAGTTCCATATACTGACCTTTGATTTATTCTGTAGAACTGATCCAGAGTATCAGACCAAATAAAAGTGATCGTTGAGGTTAATTGGGTGAAATAGTCCTCCAATGTTCGTGTCCGGGATAGCTCAGTTGGTAGAGCATTGGCGGCTTCAGCCAATACATCCCTGGTTCGAATCCTGGCCCAGACTTTTTTCACCCAATATTGAAAAATGGAATAAATTACTTCTGTTATAAGGTTGAGATAGTTGTAGATACTAGAAAAGTATGAATTGATATACTATAAAAATTCAAAGAGATATGAAGTCTAAATAATGTCAAATATTGCTATTCTGTATTATTATTATTATTATTTTTTTTAAATCTTATTCTTATCTATTTATAAGGAACTTAACTCTGTACTGAGAATAAAAAGTAGTGCATATTTAAATTTGGCATTTCATAAAACTAAGTTCTGCATAGTAATAACCTTTTCGTATCCCAGATTAGCTAGCCTTTGTTCAGTGGCTAAAGGAGGCACTGAACATGACATTGTGCTAAAGAAGCTTGTGTATAAAGAAGTTCAGAAATTCGCAAAGCCACTTTGTTCCGTGACGAGTTTTTCTAGATAGGTTTTTAATTAACTTTTAAATACACGAGAGTAAGTGAGAGACCCAGTCAATGCAAACTAGTTGCGAACTCCATAGTATTTTTAAAGGTTTTGCATGCATAAATACTTTTAAAAAATAGACATTTTAATACCAGAAATTTCATAGAATTGTGACTGCTTTGTCTGAAGTAAGGAACCTTTTGCATAAAATAAGGCAAATAATACTTTGAAAAAAATTCTGAAAATAAAAGGGATAATTTATTTTTTCTTACGCATCCAAACTCTGATTTATATGATTAATTCTAATTAAATTAGTATTTTTGTAACAGTAGGAAGTATATTGCTTTTATACTGCTACTAGTTATTGCATTATACAAATATATTATTAAAAGTTGTTTTCTAGGCTTTAAAAGTCGATGGTATGCACAGTATGCCGCCCACATCATTATTCATAAACCATCTCTCTTTAAGTGTTAATATCTTGGCTATTTACCAATGCATTATTTCAAAAATCATTATCAGCAATGCTTTTATATTTCTGCCATTAAACCCCCTGACCGCCAAGCAAAGGGTAAAATTGTAATTTTTTTTTCTCTGCAGTTTATTTTAAATGTTAATAAAAGAGAGATTTTCTATCATGGTATAATTTTTTGTTACGTATATACTTATAAGCCTTGAAAGTATCAATCATAATTTAACTTCTTAAAACTGGATTATATTTGTTGAATTATATTAATTTAAACTAGTTGCACCCGTCGAAAATCGAAGGAAAAGAATATATATTAGGTGTGATATATATCAATCTTATATAGACAGTAAAATACTGAGCGAAATAAACAATTGCCACCTCTTAAAATAGGGATAACATAGCTTTTCATGATAAAAATACACAAACTTCAGAAAATAACAAAAAATAACTAAACAACTCATAAATTATTATTTTGGACTTAACTTTAGCTACAAATCTATTTTTAATGCGGTTTCTAAACCTTAAATATTATTTAAATGCCAAATTATGTAGGAAATTAATATTATACCCCGGAAGACGAATTCAAAAATATCTGTATATTTTATTTTTTCTCCGTTTAAACATCGCTTGATAACTGTACAATAGTTATAATATCAATGAAACATTTTAATTATAATAGAAACAGGGACTTATTAAACTGCCTAACCAACCCACTACACATTTACAGAGCACTTGCAATAAATTTAATTTATTTATTGGTTTGTATCCTCCATGAACTTGTAAAAATTAATTTTGTTGTTATGGCAACGAAAAAAAACCGATATGTCTGTTATTAAAAAGAATAAAATTTTTGTATTTGTTGCTGAAAAGCAAAATTTTTTTAAACAATAACTTAATACAATGAAATGATTTTAATTATTTTTTGATATTATGTAAGATAGAAATATAGTAATACCGGCATATCACAGGTTTTATTCTTTTTTTTTTCTAATATGACATCATTTACACCTTCAGAAATACTCATTTTTTCTTAAATAAAAGCGTGATTTATGCAGTTATTTAAGAATTCTTTAGTTTCATAAAATATTCATTGTAATTAAACAGAAATGGCGCAGTTTATAGAAATATTTTCATTTGTGCACACCACGGACCTTTAAATTAATAGAAGTTCACTTTATTTAGATGCAGGAATTAAAGTCAGTGAATATGACATCATCACTGAAACAGCTATAACAATGTATATTATATTCATGAAATAAATTTATCTGGTTTCTGTATGACGACATTTTCTCCATCGAAAAAATTTCATTTTAGATGTTATATTTTATTAAAGTTTATCTTCTGTTATTTTACTTACATAATACTAAATAATATTACTCAGTAAATAATCTGTGTATTGCAGGGAATAACTATGTGGAATCATTTTATTATGATTAAATTTAACGAAAATCTTTATTATTAATTTTTTTTTGTTTGTTTGAAATGCGATTATACATTCACCGATGAGATCAAGATCCTGATTGGTGGAAAATAATGAAACAAAATAAATTTTGAGAAAAGCTTAACCTGTTGCCACTGTTTTGAAGAAATGCCATGAAAAAGCTTTTAAAATTAAAAATAAAATAGAAAAATTGAAATAAATTAAAAATTAGCCAGAATGGACACATCTACACAAAAACAGCTTTCATTTAAAGAAATAATTATCAAAATCGGACCAGTAGAAAGCTCAGGGCTGATGACCAAAAAAACAGCCAGGTGTTTTAAATATATAGATAACGCTTCAACTGCAGTGAAACCTGCAGCCTAGTAAACATATATATTCAGCCGCAGCAGTGGTTAAGGGTACCTCCAACACTCCTCAACACCTTTGCAAAGTGTCTAGAAATTGAAATTTGTATGTAACAGAAAAATGTGCTTTTCTCAAGAACTACACAATTTAGAATAAATGCTATAATTTTCCTGCAAGCACATCTGTAACCTCTAATTTTTTCATTATTTTAGTTTCAGTAGATTCAGAATTAGATGGAGGAGACATTTTTTTGCACTATGTTTTTCATGATATCTCTGAAAATATAATACCTAAAATTAAAAGAAATACATTGTTGAGTTCAGCGTAACAAAAGCTTTCACAAGATACTTCACACAATATACAAAGAAAATATTTTTATTTCCTTAAGTAACTTAATTACCCCTCTACCCCCTCCTAAATATATTTGTAAATGTTTAATAATCTGTAAATATGCGAGTCAATACTCTTTATTTCTCCAATTTTGAGCTTTACATGTTTCATAGTTTATGAGTAAAATGGCTGTGACACACAGACACAGAAGTGATCTTATAATGGTTCTGGTTTCACTTTATAAGTACGGAATCCTAAAAATGATGAAATCATATTTATATATTTCTGTATGGATTAAATAAGTTGCTTCTGATTATATATATTAGAAAAATTGTTATAGTTTGTGTACATAAAATAAATTGTGTAAATATTACCAAGTTGTTTTTGTGTATGAAACATTAAATAGGTGAACAGAAAGTATTTGCAAAATTTTTCGTTATGAAAAACCATTTATTGTCATATAAAAAACTGGTGGAACACTAGATAAGTAGAGCTCAATCTAAAAAATGTTATGGTAAAAATTGGCAAATATTTCCAATCTAAAAAAATGCGTAGAAAAGAAATGGAATCAGATTATCTGTAAAGTTCATAAAATTACCGAAATTTTTTTTAGCTGAAAATATAGACTGAAATTTACTGGTGCCTTAAAATCAGCCAGGAAAAGAGAGATATTTTCAACACACTCCATATCCCAATCGTCCATAACCAGTTTAAAAATTTGGGTTTATAACAAAAAGTTACAGGGTGGTGTAATAAAGAATGAGAACCTGAACAATCCCTTCAATACAAAGTGTGGACAAAAGTGGCAAAACGGGTTCTGGATCTCCATAACTAATCGGTAGATCTGGTTGATTTTTTGTAAACTTTGAGGTCTAGAGTAAGTCACTTTGCCTGATTTTCATTTTCGTCGAAATCCAATGATTGGGTTTAAAGTAATTAAGAGGCAAACTTTGGACTTTAACATTAGTGATGCATCTGAGCTCTACTATACAACACTATTGTGCTGTATGATATCCTGCCAGTGCCTGTATAAAAGAAAGCACCATTTATTCTTTTTATTGGTCATCTAATAAAGTAATCTCACCAATATTTAACACAGATTTTTTTAAATAATTAAAGTTAGTACAATATAAAAGTTTATTCTTTCATTAATTGTATTCCAATTTTTGTCAGTTTATAGTCTGATTTCAAGGCTGCTTTGAAAATAAATTTCAGTTACTATTTATTAATCTTGGCTCTACATATATATTTTTTGTGAATTTTGTACAAAGGTTTTTTAATATTAAAATATGAAACTTTTCATTGCAGAATTTGATGGATTTAATTGTTAAAGGAGGCTCATATAATGCTCAAAAATTTCTAACAGCAGTAGATATATTGAAGCCTGAATATTTAGAAAACGTATCAAGAGCTTTGTGGAAACGCTTATATGAACAGGTTTGTTTAGATCTTCTTAAAAATTATTATATTGGTGCTATACATGTATAAGTGCAGTAATTTTAATGGGTTCATTTTGAATTCTAATTGTTATAAAAATTCTTATTTGTCTTTAACGCTGTTACAATATGTATTTTAACAACATAATAGTAGTAATAATAAATACTTTTAATTTTAAAATCTGGGTATAAATGTTTTCTTTTTCCTGAATTCTAATTATAAAAATTCTTATTTAATTGTCTTTAACACTGTAACAATATGTATTTTAACAACATAATAGTAGTAATAATAATAATAATAATAAATACTTTTAATTTTAAAATCTGGGTATAAATGTTTTCCTTTTTGAATTCCATAGTTTATAAACTGGTGAAAATAATTAAATGATGGAAGCAATGGTGCCTACTTATGTGGTCCCACTGGATCTGAGCTCACTAGCCCACCCGAATTCCATTATTTTATTTTTCAGTCTCGGGGAAAATAATTCTTCCATTGAAAACAAAGTAAGGATAACAGTAACAGACACATAGGACCCTAACCCCAGCCATTTAACCTAACCCAAATAATCCACTTAAAATATTGTTTCTATGTAAAAGAAATGGTAATGAATAATTACAATGCATAGATGTACTTTGCAAAGAAATTATTTGTGGAACCTCATTCATTTTGAAGACTTGTTCCTTTTATGTGTTATAGTCTAAATTAGCAAAAAACTGCATACAAAAGAAGTAATACTAGGCTTTTTTAGATAAAGATTGACTGTTTTCTAGCATATTTGTGAATCCATTTTCCATCCTAAATTTCCAGACTGTTGGAGTTGTTTAGTAACCAAAAAATCAAATTGATTTTGAATCAAATTAATTCAAAAATTTATCTGAACCTCTATTTACAGAATACAAATTTTACAATCGTCTAGATTTCACATAGTATGAATAAATCTTATGGTATCAATTTTTTAGCGTATTGTTCAGGTCCATTTTCTTTTTGAAGAAAATATAGTCCAGTCAATTTAGCATTCTACCTGGAAAGTTTTGGAGAATTTTTTTTTTCTCATTCTTCCTTTGTTTTGTGGGGTGTTGAACATGATTTTTAACTTTGCCATCTTGTATCTGGATGGCTTAAAAAGTTAAGTGAAAAACAAAAAACAATTCAGTTTTTATCAAGTTTTCACTTGTATTTGGTAAAGGACTAACTTTTTTTGGAAAAATCATTGTACCAAATTAATTTCCTATGTTTTTCATACATAATGTTTTATTCTAAGAAGAATACTTTTAACAATACAACGAAAAAGAATTTTAGCAATTTATTCGAATTCCATCATCAGTGAACCTCAATGCAATACAATCACTATGCATCCATTTCAATCACCAATTTGATGCTTTTTAATTAATTATAGTTGTATATGTTAGCATTTGTTTACCAAGTTTTAAACCTTTTATATTTTTATTAACAAAATAAATTCAAATCCGGTAATTAGGAAAAATATAAAATACTAACCTCTAAACAGATGAATGCATCAATTTTTACTTTTCTAGTAATCTGATTATAACTCTGTAATTATAACTACTATCAAATTTAATGTTCTAATAACATATGTAGAAGATTGTAAACATGAAAAAAATGCTGTGTTTTTCTCCCATTAATGTTGTTTTGGTAGCTTTGAAAAGCCAGGTTGATATTCTTCAACAAGAGGTTCATCATTATCTTGATTGCTCAGGTTATGTCTCCACTTAGCTTAAAATATTCTAGAGTATTGAGTAGTCAACAAATACTAGTATTACTATTTTTGCCAATAAAGGAGATGATTGCCATAATGGTCATCTCAGCTCAAATGAAGTATTGAACAAAACAAACCTGCATTCCTACAGCTGCATTTTTCACTACAGTTTATTTTGCAGGTGTAGGAATTTTTTGTTGAGCAGCTTCTAGTGCATGAGGTTTGACAGTTATGGGTGTGGTGCTTGGCTATATTTTATTCAACCCCCATTCCTCAGCTTTTTTACAGTTATCTAGCCAATCAAAGGTATAAAATGACTGTAGGACAGACACAATGAAAAACCTGCGAGTAAACCACTGGCGGTATTAATTTTTGGCTTATGCACCATTTCATTTCTGGTAGTCATGGATGCAGGGCTCGAAAAATCGTGATCCCGGGAAACCCAGAAATTATTTCTGGGAACGTATGTTTTTTTTCATTGAGGTTCCCGGCCGGGAACCTAAAAAAAAATCATGGCCATGAGCGATGCCGCGCATGCATTACATTGCATAAAATCTAGCTCTTAATCGGCTCGTGAGATGTGTAATTTCGTCAAAATATTTCGGAATAAACCCGAATTTCGTCAAAGAATCGCGGGAAAAAAAAAAACAGAAAATTTTGTCAAAAAAAATCCCGATAAAACGGCAAATTTTGTCAAAAATACCGAGAAATCGACAGATTTCGACTAAAGATCGCGGGAAGCAGAGCAAATTTCATAAATAGCAAAAAAATAGAGCAATAAAAAGAGCAAAAAGAAGCAAAGATAGCAAAAAAAAAAAAAAAAAGGCAAATTTCGTCAAAAAATCCCGAAAAAAAGCAAATATCTTTAAGAAATATTGAAAAACAATAGGTTTTGTTAAAACATCACGATAAATCTGCAAGTTTCGTTAAAGCATCACAATAAATCGGCAGATTTTGTTAATTAATCGTGAAATAACGGCAAATTTCGTCAAAAAAAATTGCGAAAAAACAGCAAAATGTCTTTTAAAAAATATTGAAAACGATCGGTTTTGTTAAAACATCGCGATAAATTGGCAGGTTTCGTTAAAAAATTGCAATAAATCGGCAGATTTTGTTAAAAGATCGTGAAAAAACAGCAAATTTCGTCAAAATACTCACACATAAATTATATTGGGAGCCTACATTTTTCATCTGGGAACCTATATTTTTCATGTAGGTTCCCAGCTGGGAACCTTAACATTTTTTGAATTTTCGAGCCCTGATCATTAGATTCCTGTATTACTCTTTTTCTTGTGCTAGATACTTTAGGTTTTTCTGCTGTCAGCTCTTGGATTATTACGATAAGCTTTTGTGAAGAAAAGAACAGGTACCTTGTTTGCAGTGGTTGATATAACAATATCTTCTTTGTACTTGTTTAGAGTGTGTGATTTGACTATTTCCATTGAAGGACAGTATTTACTTGCTTTAATCTGATCTGTTAGATTTCTACTATAGAAAATTGGTGTCATTATTCATTTTCCCCCAGATAAAATAAATGAGTTGCATGGTTGTGTTTATGTCAGTGACAAATGGATTTTTCTGCATCTCTGTGGGTTTTGGTCACTGGTACAGCTTTTCCATACATTTCAAATGATGCTATCCATCAGCAATAACCAAGTCACTCACGTATCTGTGGAGTATCGCTCTACTCATCATCACAATTTCTTTAACTTTTTCCAGGACTGTCAGTCAGCGAACTATGTATACTATGTTTTGTTTTGTTATTGCTTTATGAATTCCTTTTGCTTTAAAATCTGTTGAAACACAGTCACACAGCATACATGTAACAAATAAAATAGTTCTCTGCATCATGAATAGCAATTCATATCTTACAGAATCATTTTTAAACACATAATTTGTAATTAAATGTACACAGCGCATACATTAAGGCAAATGCATAATGGACCAGCGAGACATATAAAAAACTGTGAGCTGAGTTTTCAATTTTAACATGATCCAAAAAACCTTAAAGAACAGGAGGGGGAAGTGGAGGGAATTCCTGTAATACCATGTGTTTGATGCCATGGAAGTATTTCAAAAAGACCTGCTCTCTCATTTTGCTTATGCAAAAACATTAAGCATTTTCGCATCTGATGATAGAAATTGAATTTATCACTAAAATCTTTTTTACCCATATTGGGAGGAGGAAGAAAGTGGAGGGAATTCCTGTAATACCACGTATTTGATTCCATGGAAGTATTTCAAAGACACCTGCCCACTCATTTTGCTTATACAAAAACATTACATGAAGCGTTTTTGCATCTGATGATGGAAATTGAATATATCACTAAAATCATTTTTTACTCGTATTGCCAAAAGTATTCACCTTAGAAGAAAACATTGTGCATGTAAAATATAGGAATTTTCTCTAGTTTAATTTGGTGCAATATTTTTTTGAAAAAAGGTTAACCCTCTACCAAATACAACAGAAAACCCAGAAAAAAAAGAAAAAAAAAGATTCTTTTCATCATTTTTCACTTATAACTTAAGCCATCTAGATACGAGGTGGAAAAGTTGAAAATCATGTTCAGCATCCTGAAAAACTGAAAGCTCAAAGAAATGCTCATTTTCATTACAATGGTCAATATGGATGACATCAACACTCAAATCATTTACCTTAGCAATCAAGTCACCATTGTACAGAAGAGTATACCTGAAAAAATTGGCCCATGAACTGATAATTGGAAAGCTATCTCAAAGAAGTTTGGGAGATAACTGGAATGCCAAGTTGCCTGTAAGTCCACTTAAAAAGATATTGTCCCATCAATGATCAGGAGAAATCCTCACCTTCCTCCCTTTATTTAAATGATGTAGATGTATCACCTGTATTACAGAAACAGGCCACAGAAAGATGTTGAACTAGAAATACTATAAATGTCATCATGCAATCTGCCTCTGTGCAGTTATGCATAGCATGCAGTTATGATCTGCCAAAGCTGCAATTCAGCAGGTCAATGCACCTCCGCTGTTCACTATTTTGATAGTGAATCAGAGTAAGGCTGACAGTATTCTACCTGTATTTTCAGTTTTGTTTATGGTTGTAATGTTTTTGTGAAGAAAACTGAAGACAATTTGGTGCTATGTTTAAAATTTCAGTCTTTTTTGTATTACTTGCTTTTAGTGTAATAAATAAGACTTTTTTAATTAAATTTAAAATGTTCTCTCTTTGTACATTCTAATGAATATCACTGATCACATTTAGAGCATTAAAGTTGCATAAGTTAATTGCTAATGGCATATTCTAACAGATGCCTATCAGGCAAATTGCAACTGAACTCCTGAATCTCAGCGTTGCAACTAACAAATAGTTAAAGCATACCTCAGTGTTTAAAGTTTCTTTAACTTCAAACATTTCAGCACTAGAGTTCTATCATCTGTTAATCTATTATCTCATATGAACAGTCTTGTTTTCTCATTGTTTTTCCTTCCTTTTTGAATAGTAATAGAAAATAAAATGTAGGCTTTTTTTTTTCCTTCTTTCTTATTTCAACATTTAGTTTTTTTCATACTTTTCTTATTTTTGCATAATTCATAGGTAAATTTTAATTTAAAAGCATAAATGAAATATATATTGTATGGTATGTTAAGGATTATATTATTTTTTGTTTCAGCATCAAGATATTTCAAACAGTTCCAGTTTTAGAGAGGTAATCTATAGTATTTTTTTAATACAGTAGACTTCTTAAAATCTGTGCATCATTGCATATGTAAACAATGAGACTTTCAATTCAGATGTAGGGGCTAAATTACAGAATTTTTAAATTTTACACCATTCTGTAAATGTTTTAATATGTAAGGGTGATTAAGGAGGGATGGAACATCTTCGACAATACTTAAAATAAGTTTTAATTTATGATTCTTCTGCTCAATAGAATAATCATTGCATCATACTTATTGCTATAAATCTTTTTAGTTGCAAGCAGCAATGGGTTTGTGACTTAAAAAGACTATTTTACAATATCAAAAGTAAATAACTACTCAGATTTTTACTGTCAATTTTCAGTCTGATTCTTTGTTGCTAATTTGTTTTTAATATTTTGTAAACTCAACAATTTGCCTTTTTATAAATGAACAGTTAAATTTAAGAGCCATATGCTTGTTGTAAAAATCTTCTTTTTTATTTTATGTGGCTCTAAGTGAGAGATGGGACGTGTTCTATCTTTTCCAAATGATATGTCTATCCAAATAATTATGATTCATTATGTACAGTTTTTTAGTATTTTGTACTTATAAGACTATCTTGTTTTGGAATTGAATAGTGTAATAAATAAAACTTATTATTTTGCAAGTTAAAAAATTGAAAAAGGGATGGATGGATCATTACAAATCTTTCTTTTTTTACTCATATATTATTTATCAATATCAACCATTAGTATTAAATATTTAAATTTATCTCTATTATATCAATTTTCTGAGTCTTTTTTTTCTTTTTTCTTTTTTTTTTTTTTTCTTTTTCTTTTTTTTTTTTTTTAATAAAATATCACACTTCTGAAATATTTATTGAATTCAAACTGCAAAGTTTTATTTTTACATGACAATACACTATTTGCAAGGAGGTACGAAAAAGAAATTTCATCTTTCCTTAAGAAACTGATTTTTTCATCATTGATGAACAAGACATCATTGCAAAGCCTACATCCACCAAAATTAATTGTAAACGCTAGTCAGACACAAGCATATTTTTCATTTGATTGAATTTTAAAGTATAATGTAACATAAAATAAATGTTTTGATTTACAATAAACCTTATGAATGTAAATGTCTTATTGTTTTTGCCATTTTTCTCCCACATTTTATGAAATTAAATATGAATTTTCATTCTAAAAAACATGTCCCATCCCTCCCTTACATGAGAGTGGGATGGGATATTTTACTTGTTAATTTAATTGATGTATCTATATTATAAAGGCCAAACGTATCTGTGCGTAACTCATACGTCATTTTACTAATGGCAATGCTTTCAAATAAATTTAGATATTGCAATTTTTGCTACTACAAAATATTAAACTTCTAAACACCCCACATTTTCAATTCTTCACCATCATGTAGGGGAAAAAATGTATCTTTAAATAAAATTTGTTTGAAAGCTGTATCTTATTTTCTTTTTGAAATATTAATTTTTTTATAGTTTTTCATACCGCTTTTCTAATTGTGGCAACAGGAGTACTCCATTTCTATTAAAAGCAAAGGAAACAAGTTGGAAATTGCACGTGAAGCGTAGCAAATGAGGTGCGTTCGTACGATAACGAAGTTTTAAAAATATTACTTTCATTTATCAATCTCATAAAATTGTAAATAGTGAATTACAATTAAAACGCTCATCAAACAATGCTCTTCCTATACCATTATGTAATGGAATACTTTTGTGTGGCCTTGTCAATCAATAACAAATGTTCTTTGCACCACAAATTATGTAAGATGTATATTATAATATGTACTTTATAGTTGCATATAAATTTTATAAAGTTCGCATGTGTGTAACACGATTAAAATGCATTTGAAAAATTTTTCCCATTGACCGTAATGTAACGGAATACTTTTTATTGTCCCTGTAATTGATCTATGCATCCGATTTTCATAAAATTTGAAATAACTAGACACAATTATGTAATAATTATGTATTTTAAATTTCAAACGTATAGAATATATTTGAAACTTTTTCCCCATTGACCATAATGTAATGGAATACTTTTGATTGCCCCTGTAATTGATCTATGCACACGATTATCAAAAAAATATGAAATAACTCGACATAATTGGGTAATAATTGCGTATTTTAAATTTCAAACGATTAAAATGCATTTGAAACTTTTTTCCCCATTGACCGTAATGTAATGGAATACTTTTGATTGCCCCTGTAATTGATCTATGCACACGATTATCAAAAAATTTGAAATAACTCGACATAATTATGTAATAATTGCGTATTTTAAATTTCAAACGATTAAAATGCATTTGAAACTTTTTTCCCCATTGACCGTAATGTAATGGAATACTTTTGATTGCCCCTGTAATTGATCTATGCATCCGAATTTCATAAAATTTGAAATGACTCGACAAAATTATGTAATAATTATGTATTTTAAATTTCAAACGATTCGGTTGGGTAGTTTTTGCGTTGTTATATGCGGACAGACGGACGGACGGACAGACGGACGGACTGAACGACCACTATAGGTGCTACGTATTATATAATTACGAACGCACCTAAAAAAGGAAGAAATTGATTACTGTATTTTTATGTTGCCATTTACTCATTAAAAGGGGAAAAATGAAATTTAAATATCTTCTGCTATAAAACCCAGTGAATTTCATTTACAATATTTGATTTACACCTAAAATAATATGAATAGTTTAATATCTATTTCAGCTAATAGCATTGAGACTTCACGTTTTTAATCAAAATGATCTAATTAAAATGCCAATTTTTTTCTGAAAAGGTGAGTACAGATACAGAATATGCATTTGTTAATTTTGATATGATGAAAATGATGCTGGATTTAGATTACACGGGAAAAAATTGCATGATTGAGTCAGAGTTGAATAAATTTTGCTTTTTTTCATTTTGGAATACTAGCATAAGAACCTAAATTGATAACTTTATCATAAAAACAGATCTTTATTATTTTTGGTATTACTAGGTTATCCCGTCGACAAAAAAATTATCGCCAAACTATAAGATTAAATGCCAATAATGGATGATCGTGAATGTCACATTCAATGACATTAAATAAGATTCACGTGTTTAAAATATCATCGATTTTTATTTTGACTTTTTAGTAATATTTGTATTAATATTCTACTAATTAATTCTTCTTTCGTTATTTAATATAAAAATTATGTCAGTATGTATAATTTGGTTATTAGTTTGGTGATTTGTATAATTTGGCAAAATTGGCCGACGGGATAACAAAGTAGTACCTTATTTTTTACTGCTTACATGTACGATTAAAGTTTAATTTTAACAATTTCTACAACTGAGTTTTGTATAAATAGTATTTTGTTAATTTGATGTTAAATATCGTTTGTTTAAAAGTTAGACTTACCAATATAAAATGCATTTTTTACTACAACTAATTTTGTGGATTTAATAAATCAATGAAACAGTTGCTTTTTAAACATTTTCTTTCGTCGAAATTTGGCGGGTTCTACCTTGTTAATCTAAAGTTTCTAATTTTATCATTAAATATTTAAATATGTTAATGTTTCAAAATATTATTCTCAAAAAATTTCTATTTTGTTCTGCTGAAACATTATTACTAAAAAATATTTTTGTAAAAATTGTTCAATTCCTCCCTATTCTCCCTTAATTCTCCTGAAACCTGAAACTGTAATCATGGTTTTTCATAAAGAAAAATAAATTTATTTCGGCAAAAAAAAAAAAAAAAAAAAAAAAAAAAAAAAATCCAAGATATTGCTGATATTATTGACAGTCACAATCTTTTTACCAAATATGTGAGGACTGCAGAAGCCAAGAGGTACAAGTGACAAAATTTAGATTTCGAGTAAATTGAGTTCAAAGTTAAACATCAATTGCAATTCAATGAATTGAGATATGAAAATTTTGCTTATATCTTAATGATTTTTGAACTCTTATTTCACTAACTGTTTTTTAAAAAATGAAATACAATTTTTCTTTTTATTTATAACTAAGCAATGGTTATCAGCATTCAACACTTTTACCCCTTGGCTTCCAAGCAATAATGAAAACTGCTTGGAAGTTAAAGGGTACAAGTGCCGAATAAACACAAAAAATGAAAAATTATGAAATAAAAAATTGTATTTATGAAAAAATTAAGAAGAATGTTGATACAAATAAATGAAAGGACAAAATTTTGTTTTAATATAAATTCTAAAAAAGGAAAAATTATGAAATAAAAAATGAATTTATGAAAAAAAATATATAAATGAACGATGTTGATATAAAGAATAAAAGGAAAAATTTTTATTCTAATATAAGTTTGAAAATTTTATTATAAATTTTGAAGCATTGAAATTTTATATTTTTTAACACTTTCCAACAAAGTTGAAAAGTGAATATAATTTTGGTTTGTCTGTCCGTCTGTTTGCGCCCAACTCTCGTAAATATATTCAGATTGCCCTGAAATTTTCGAGAATTATTCTCGTTTGCCTCAACATAAACCAATTGCAAATGAAGTGTCTAACACAATTAGTTTATTTACAGGGATAATCAAAAGTTTTCCGTTACATTATGGGTTATGGGAAAAATTGTTTCAAATGAATTTTTAAGTTGTTACACCTTGTCAGGTATTGAAATTTATATGCATTTACGAATTGCACTAAAATTAACATTCTGTAAAATATGAGGTGAAAAGAATAGATATTTTTTCTTTACAGGGTTACACAAAAGATTTATAATTATTTAATGATAAAGAAGGAATTTTTTGCAATAGATTTTAATTATATTACAATTTTCATGCATAATAAAATTGATATACATCACTGAGGCTTAATATAAGTTATTTCACACATAATAGGAAGTACGCAGTATTTACAGGAGCACAAAAAAGATTTCAAATAGTATGTTCTATCCGAAGTACTGTATATTATTGATGATGATTGATGAATGGACAAAATGCCTTTTTAATTGTAATTTGCTCTTTTAAGTTTCACAAAATTTATCCATATTAATATCTATGCTATAGTACATATAAATGCTCTAGCTCATTACAGGGCTATACAAAAGATTTCGTAAAGGTTACTGAATATGAGCATAATTTACTTAAAGATTGCTTTTAAATAAGTCATGTATTTCTATCCTGAACTGCATTCAGTTTGCTAACTAAATTGCTAGTAAAATATAAATAAAATGATATATAGGGTCACACACAAAATTTTATACATGGTAATCTATGGATGATAATTTCTGGAAATGTGATTTCAGCCGTCTTAAGTGTGTTTTAACTAAATGTTAGCTAAATACTGGCGTATAATAAAGGTTCAATGTAAACTACAGGATAAACAAAAGTATACAAGTGTGTTTCCATCTATTTGTATAAACTTCTGAAAAAGAAATTTCAAACTCTTATGTGTTTTCTTCAGGGCCGTAACTATAAACTTGGGGGCCCCGGGGCAAACCAGTGAGGCTCCTCTCGCCTCACTGGATCACAAATTAAAACTTTGTCCCGGGCGCAGTTTTTTTTTTTTTTTTTTTTTTTTTCGCACGCCGTTATTTAAATGTACACAGTATGATAAGCCTAAAAAGATAAAATATGGATTTTGATTTTTCTTTTCGATTTTATGTATTTATTAATAGATAAAGAAGAAAGATTTTCTAGAAGTTTATAGATGCTTTTTATATTATTCAACCGATCAGAAGCCCATATTATCTTCCTTATACTAGCTTCGGTGGGATCGGTAAACATGCTGGTGCGACATGACACTTTCGGCTCGACATTCTGCTGTCTGCACTAGAGCTGCTTTTTGCATGCGAAACGTATGGAATATATCATCGAACACGCATAAACATTTACTCTAGCACTTTGATTTATTATTATTATTATTATTATTATTTAGCTAGATGCTGGGCATTTTATAGGAAGTTAGACGAGAAACTAAAATGAATAGTTTTTTTTTTTTAACCACCAGTTTGGGGGCCCCGGGGCAGTGCCCCGTCTGCCCCGGCGGTAGTTATGGCCCTGGTTTTCTTGCTAAACTAAATTTCCCCATTATGCAGTATGTATCAACCGACAGATAAAATATAGGACTGTTCAAAATTATTAGAATACATATTTGGCTATGGACAGTAACACTGTATTAACCTAAATAGCAAAGATTTTTAAAGATTTCAGAGAGTGTTGGAAATTGTTTCATAATCTATGCTTAACGCATGATTTTCTTGCATGTTAACAGTTAAAATGCATTTATTTAATGTATAAAAAAGCAAATGACCTTGTATATCGTTATACAGTTGTACTTATATCCCTTGGCCTCCACACGTTTCACAGTTTTGGGAAAGAGGTTAAGTGACTGACCCCTAAAACACAGTATATAATTAAAAAATCACTCATAACTTCTGACCTACAAATAAATAGACTTATTTCCTGATAGCCTGTGCACTTAACTCATTTTTTTTTTCAATTTTGTCACTTATACCCCTTGGCTTCTGGGCTCCTCATATATCCATTAATCAGGCTTTTTTGGTTATTAACACTGGCTAAGCATGAATAAAACTTCCTTGCGCTTTAAATGCTTTTGATGTGAATTAATAGGGTACCATTATGAGAATTTGTTCATTGAGTAATTCAAAGAAAATGTATCTCATCTTTGTTATGCATATATAATTGTACATTATCAATTGTTTACTTGACCTTTACTTTTAATAATATGTTTTTTAAAATTATCTTGCTTTTTAGGTCATTTTAGCTTATTATTTAATATTCTACTGTGTTGCAAACATTCATTATAATTTTGCTCTCAATATTACATTCAAATTACTGATTAAAAATGTAAACAAAGCAATACCAAAAATCTGCAAAATTCTAAAATCTGCTCAATCTCTGATCTTGAGTAGCGCAGATTTGTGAGAGTTTATTGTATATATTTTTTTATTAGAATTGTACACTTTCAAATGTACTTTATTTTTTACTTAATACATTTTTTAATTATAGGTTGGTGAATCAGTAGGAATAGAGAAGGTTACTCTTGACAAAGCTATTACAATAATGAATGATGATACAGTGAAGCAAAAACTCAGAAAAAATACAGATGAAGCCTTAGAATATGGGGTATTTATTATTATTTTTTTAATTGATAACATTCTGATGGTTATGGGCCATTTTCGAATTTCGCTTATATGCTGTCCCAGAATAAAAAGAAAATTCAAATGTAAATTAATATTTAAAGTTTGATTTAAGCTATGTATTAGCTAAAGAAGATTATATTGAGCATTTTTAACATGAAAAATTTAAAAAATCACTAAAAATTTTGATTCCAAGCAAAAATACTTGTATCATTCCAAGTTTTATGTTTTTAACTGTGTTTTTTAATTTGAGCTAACTGTTTTAAATAAAAAAGTTTTAATTATTTTAAATATGAACTGTTAGTGTTCTATATTAATGAAAGAAAATATTATAAAAGATGTTTTCTTTAAGAAATTACCAAAAATCTTTTGTCCCTCACTTTTTGTCAAGTCCATTACCTTGTGATTATTTTAGTCAAAATAGGTTTTGAATGCAGAAAATATTCGGTGATATAGTTAAACTATTCATGCAACTACTACTTGCCATTTTTTACTCTTCAATTGCAAAACAATGTAATAGTGGCAAGAATAAGCTTTTATTAAGGTTGGTATTTTTTTTCCCTGTCAAGTCTGTTACCATAAATTTTAATATTAAAATAATGATTTTTGCACTTTTGTAATTAAATATTGTTTACTAAATAGTTTCAGAAGTGTTATTATCTAAGTTAGAAATTATACAAGCTAGTTCATTTCTAATAGTTTTATTTTTATTTGAAATGTTGAGCCCGTTACTTATCAAGTCTGTTACCATGAAATGTAAGCTGCTAAGAAAGTTTACTAAATAGTTTCAGAAGGTATGTAAATTATTATCTAAGTTAGAAAATATACAAGCTAGTTCATTTTAATAGTTTTTTTTTAGTTTTCTTTGAAATGTCAAATCTGTTACTTGTCAAGTCTGTTACCATGAAATGTAAGCGAATGATGAAAAAGGCCCTTATAACCTCCTCAGTCATGAAACTAATATTACATGAAACTACAAGAAACAGTTTAATTTTTTTTTTATATAGCATCTCTAAAGATGCATCAAATTGTATATCAATGCTTTTGATATGCACACATTTATTAAAAAGATCTAGAAGAAATTTTAATAATTCTAGAAACATTTAAATTAATTTAAAAGGGTGTTTTTAATGTCTTCTACAGACGACTTCAGAACTGAGAAGGTTATGTTAAAAATTATGTTAAGTAATAAAAGCTTAAAATAGTTTTATTCTTAGGATATATATATAATAAATCTTATAGCATATTTGAGTTTGCAGTTAAACTGCCACAACATATTTATGATTATGACAAAACATCAAAGTTTAAAAGAGAAAAAGGCCAAATTATTAAAATTTGTTAATAAAAAAATTTCTCATTTTTTAAATGTTTGTTTGTTCTTAACTTTATTGCACATTAACATTTAATTAGGTTTTTCAGCTCGGCTATTTTCTAAAATTAGAATATTAACAAGACGGAAATTTCAAAAAGTTTTCTCTTATTATTATTATTATTATTGTTACTATTATTTTTTTTTTTTTTTGATGCAGTTTTAATTTATTTTTAACATTAATTGTTCCAGAAAAGCTTATTAGAGTACAGTTTATGATTAAATGTAAAAAAAAATGGCAAATCCTAATACAGAAGAATCTCCAAAATAGAATCTTTTCAGACTCTGCATTTTTGGATTTTTATAAGTCAGAGTATAATAAATTGAATTTGAGGAAATAAATGCTATTTTCAGTTTTAAAATATAGTGATTGCAAATGCAATTTCTTTATTAAATGAAAAACTTATTCCTATTATCAAAAGCATTTATTTTAATACATTGTTCGCTCACAGGCTATCATAGCCTGAGAGCTTATGTGCCTGCCTGTTCTGTATGTACGTTCATACGTAACGTGATAACTCATGATAAAAATATCCGATCTACTTGGAATTTTGTATATAGGTATATCCTGACAAGGTGCTTCCCTGATTAGTTTTTGGAGTTCATTCGATATGTATAAGAGGGGGAACAGGGGACTCATGCCCCTCCCCTTAATAGAAATAAGTGGATTTTTCATGCAGAATTAAGTTTTCGTTCAAAATTTAGATATAGGATCATTCTGATGAGGCGATTCCGTGACTGTTATTAGGTGTTCATTGAATAAGTATAAACAGGGAGAACGGGGGTTCTAATGCCCCTCCCCTTAATTTATATAAATGGGTTTTTCAAGCAGAATTGTCAGATATCGTTCAAATCTCTGAATAGTTTTGGAAGTTTTATGGTTAAGTATAAAAGAGGGGGATAACTCCTTAAATTATACAAATGCTAAATGGGTTTTTATTAAGAATTATTCGATTTGCTCTGAATTTTGGATATAGATTTTTTTATATGATAAAGCATGTCCTTGATAGTTTAGGAGGTTCAATGATTAATTATAAAAAAGGGAAAGGGGAGAGCTTTTTGCCCTTCTTAATTTCTTTTTCGAATGGAATTAATCCTTGAAAATATAAGGCTGTAATGTACAATTAGTATGCATAGCCTGTGAGCTCAATGCCATCAGTTTAACTGGGCAGTATTCTTTTTATTAATGTTAGTATTATCTTGCCTGTAGTTATGGCCAAAGGTGGGGAAATACATAATTTTGCTCACCAGTGTTGAGTGGATTTTCTGACAAGTGCATCTTTAGTTTTTGAAAAACTGTAGGCAATAATAGATGTTATCAGAAACACTTTTTTAATCTAGATATTTGAACTTTCCAAATTATTACAGTGTAAATATAATACTAAGCTCTATCTTATATTAAGCTTACCTCTGTTGCATATATTTCTTAATGTTATAGAAAATAAAGAATACTGCGTAGTTAAACTGATGGCATTGAGCTCACAGGCTACAAATACTAATTGTACATTAAAGCCTTATATTTTCAAGGGTTAATTCCATTCGAAAAAAAATTAAGAAGGAGAAACAGCTCTCCCTTTTCCTCTTTTTTTATACTTAATCATTTGACCTCCTATACTATCAAAGACATGCTTTATCATATAAAAAATCTATATCCGAAATTCAGAGCAAATGAGATAATTCTTAATAAAAACCCATTTAGCATTTATATAATTTAAAAGGAGTTATCCCCCTCTTTTATACTTAACCATTAAACTTCCAAAACTATTCAGAGATTTGAACGAAATCTGAAAATTCTGCTTGAAAAACCCATTTATATAAATTAAGGGGGGCATTAGAATCCCTGTTTCCCCTATTTATACTTAATTAATAAACACCTAATAACAGTCACGGAATCGCCTCATCAGAATGATCCTAATCTAAATTTTGAACGAAAACTTAATTCTGCATGAAAATCCCATTTATATCAACTAAGGGGAGGGGCATGAGCCCCGTTCCCCCTCTTATACATATCGAATGAACTCCAAAAACTAATCAGGGAAGTGCCTTGTCAGGATATACCTACATACAAAATTTCAAGTGGATCAGATATTTTTATCACGAGTTATCGCGTTATGCACGAACGAACATACAGAACGAATAGGCACATAAGCTCTCAGGCTATGATAGCCTGTGAACTAAAAAGAACTATGAAAATGCATTGTAGTAATAGTAATTTTGTCTGTAATTACATGTGATTTTATATTTTCAACTGTGTGTTTGTTGCATCTTCAGGTTGGTAAAATAAATCGTTGGCTAGTAAGATTTTTGAAAAATTCCCCATTTCTGGTTATGGCTCATATTAAATAATGTTTTCTTTAATTCTATGTACGGCCGAATCCATGTCGATTCAGGCAGGGGGTTACCTTCATAGTCTCAGAAGTTCTTTGATTGAACATATGTTAAAATTCAGCAAAAAGTAAACATTCCGTAATTTTTGGTTTTCCCCAAAAAAATTTCTGGACTGAGATACAGGGTGCCAAAGATGGCATCCCAAGCACCTTTTCCCGTTTGCTATTTTCGAAAAAAAGTTTAAAGTGCTGTATCTCTGAAACGATGCAAGATATTTCGTTGCAATTTATTTTATTTTAAAGATAATATTTTTCTGCCTTAAAAGATATACTCCATTTTGAAATATGTATTTAATTATTTTTACAGCAGCCTTCTAAAACAATTTTTTTTAAATCAAAAATAATTTTTTTCTCAAAAATACCAATCTCAAAAATTTTGATTTTTTTACTGTTAGTCAATACCATTGAGTACTACCTTTACTGTAAAGGAGAACTTCCACTTTTGAGATTAACAAGTTTTAGAATCATTTTAAGAATTTAGAGAATTTTACAGGAACTGCATGTCAAAAGTTCCAGTAAAAGTCTCTCAATTTTTGTTTATTTGTATCATATGTAACCTATTACATACCCTAAAAAAGTTAGAAATCACACGTCAAACATGGTAAATGAGGTGCATTCATACTATGACTAGTTTTATAAATATTTAGATCTTGGTGCAATAAGTATTACACTCTTGTGAAAACTGGCATGAATACAAAATTTATTATGTTTCTATATATTAAATCGGTAATATGGAAGTAATATGAATCCATCTTAAAAAGAATGTAATCACCAGGGCAACCTAGAATCATTATCTAGCATGGGATATGTTTGAATTAATTATGCATGATAGGATTTAACAGGATGAATAAAATATTTATGAGTGTCTTTTTTTTCAAAGTTTTAATTTGACTTTCATAACACTTGACAACCCTTTTCACAACATTTATTGTTCTTTTTTCTTTTGAAGGTAAATTTTTTTTTTGTTTGAAATGATATATTCAATTTTGAAAAAATGTATTCATATTTTCTGATGCAGCCTTTTGATTTTTTTTTTAATTAAAAGAAATCAAAAATGCCAATCCTAAATTTATTTTTTTTTTCTGTTGATTAATACCATTGAGTACTTACTGCCTTTCTTATTTCGGAAAACTTCCACTTTTGATTTTGACAAGTTATCGAAACACATGTAAAATTTTGCCATATATTTTACCAGTTCCTGTATGACAATCACATACTGGTCTCAGGAAATCAAAATCTTAGTCTTGTTTGACTTAGGATTTTATTTCTTAATAAGTATAAGAAACTGACAGCTTTAAAAATAGCTTACAAAAGAAAAAAAAACATACACTAAAGTTTACAAAATATATGTATAAGTTTCAAAACATTACTTCCAGTGTACTCAGCTTAGAACTGAAATTAGAAATTCATAGACTTTATAATTTGTTGAACAGTATCTGCATCTTCCTTTGATATTTAGTGATGCCTTCCTGTTTAACTAGTAGGGTCTGGGGCTTCCATAATCCTTCAACCATTGTGAATAGGAAGTGAACACTGCTGGTGGTGTTGCTGTCTTGCAGGTGGAAATCTATATCTAACAGCCGATCCATGTGGGAGCATAAAGTTAACGACAATTTCATAAACAACTGATATCATTTACTTTTGCAATCCACCACTCAGAGTAATATACACAAGCAACAAAAATTCCTTTTTATAAATTGTGAATCTGAATATTTTGCAATTGTTTGAGATCTTGGTTGGACAAATGAAATTTCTTCTTGCTTGCTGTTCAAAGTTTGTGCAATATAGGTACTATGACATTAATAGATGAATATACCCATCACTATGATATTAATAGATGATTGTTCATTCTATTAAATTCTATCATACATAATTAAATATACCATGATAGGTAATGATTCTAGGTTGCCCTGGTGATTACGTTCTGTTTAAGATGTATTAATATTACTGAATTTAATACATAGGAACATAATAAATTTTGTATTCATGCCAGTTTTCACAAGAGTAATACTTATTGCACCAAGATCTAAATATTTATAAAACTAGTCATAGTATGCATTCACCTCATTTACCATGTTTGGCGTGTGATTTTTAACTTGTTTAGGATATGTAATAGGCTATATATGATACAAATAAACAAAAATTGAGAGACTATTATTGGAACTTTTGACATGCAGCTCCTGTAAAATTCTCTAAATTCTTGAAATAATTCTAAAACTTGTTAAACTCAAAAGTGGAAGTTCTCCTTTACAGTGAAGGTAGTACTCAATAGTATTGACTAACAGTAAAAAAATCAAAATTTTTGAGATTGGCATTTTTGAGAAAAAAATTATTTTTGATTAAAAAAAATTTTTTTTAGAAGGCTGCTGTAAAAATAATTAAATACATATTTCAAAATGGAGTATATCTTTTTAGGCAGAAAAATATTATCTTTAAAATAAAATAAATTGCAACGATATATCTTGCATCGTTTCAGAGATACAGCACTTTAAACTTTTTTTCGAAAATAGCAAACGGGAAAAGGTGCTCGGGATGCCATCTTTAGCACCCTGTATCTCAGTCCAGAAATTTTTTTTGGGAAAACCAAAAATTACGGGAATTTTACTTTTTGCTGAATTTTTAAC
The DNA here is from genome assembly GCA_964019185.1 of Maratus speculifer. Classification (NCBI taxonomy): domain Eukaryota; kingdom Metazoa; phylum Arthropoda; class Arachnida; order Araneae; family Salticidae; genus Maratus; species Maratus speculifer. The sequence goes on from OZ025296.1 coordinate 148,012,173, forward strand.
ATATGTTCAATCAAAGAACTTCTGAGACTATGAAGGTAAGATTTTTTCTTTGACTGCCTGAATTGACATGGGCTATGCCGTACAAACTTTAATTCATATTCAGTGATAAGATTTTGTTTTGAGTCTTTTTCTCACTTTTTTTAAACTAGCCGCCCTTGGCAACCAGTTCGGTCTCTCTTAAATGCATACTAATTTTTAAATTATATTGCTTTTCAAAGTTTATTTTAATTGCTCAATTTTTTTCCAAATTAGAAGATTCTGCTAAGAATTAGGCACAGATGTCATATACGCACCACATTGGTGCAATTGCAACAAAAATGCAAATATATGCCTCACATTATAACCCGGCAATTGTTATTTATTCTTTAATAAACTGTTTATTTACTTTTATTCTCTTTATACTTTTTTTACTTTCTTCTATCTTCAATAGAAGAAAGTATTGTAATCGAAATTTTTTTTCGACTTCCGGTTTTCGACGGATTTACACGTTTTATGGGTCAGAGATTCCAAAAAACATGTTTTTACAAAATGTCTGTCTGTCTGTGTGTATGTCGCCATTCCACCATCAAAAAGTGTATGAAGTTATGCATAGAATTGAACCAAATTTTTCATGAGTGTTTTTGGCTGTGGCAAGCAGGTCCTCCTTCAGTTTTGAAATATTCCGCCGGAAAGGGGCGCTGCAATCGCGATTTTTGTGCCATTTTCAATATTGTACCGACCAAAAGTATATGAAGTTATGCACTGAATTGAACCAATTTTTGTGTATGTGTATGACTATGGCTAGTTAGTTCTCCTTGAATTTGAAAAAAATCTGCCGTAAGGGGCCGCTGCAATCGTGATTTATGTGCCATTGTCAATATTGTACCAACAAAAAGTATATGAAGTTATGTATCAAATTGAACCAAATTTTTTGCATATCTGTATGACTATGGCTAGTTGGTCCTCCCTGAGTTTGAAAAAAATCAGTCAGAAGGGGGCACTGCAATCGCAATTTTTGTGGCATTTTGAATATTGTACCGACCAAAAGTACATGAAGTTATACATCGAATTGAACGAAATTTTTTGTGTAACTGTATGGCTATGGCTAGTTGGATCGACCTGAATCTGAAAAAAATCTGCTAAAAGGGGGCACTGCAATACCGATTTTTATGCCATTTTCAATATTGCACCACATAAAAGTGTATGAAGCTAGTTCTAGAACTCAACTAAACATTTTATATATGATTATTTTTTGGTAAGGCAAGTTGGTCCTCTCTGAATTTGAAAAAAAAAATCTGCCTATCATTCTATTGTCCATCGGCTCGTGCAGAGACGGAAATTCGTTTTTACTCCGATTAATTGATTGAAGTAAAAATTTAAGATGAAAATCAAAGTTGGTAGGGTATTAAATTAAAATTATTAAAGCATTAAAATGAGTAACTATTTTTTTTTTAAATATTAAAATGTATATATGAGATAGAAGAAAGTTTTGGGATTGGCACATCCAACTAGTTATTTATTATTTCCTTTTTACTGTAATAGAAAAGAGTTAAATATAGAGGGTGAGTCATATGTATCAAAACAATAGGCTATCTCCCTAAATATTGCCCTTAGACCCATACTTCCAATTGCAAAAATTCATAAAAAAAAATGTGAAATTTTTGATAAGATAAATTGCGACTCCATGGGAGGTCTAGTTGAAAAGTTACAAAAAGTTAATTTTTATACGGCCCCCATAGGACAACAATTCCAATTAGGAAAACTTTCCTTATTCAGTCCTGAATAAAACACAAAAAGTTGCATCTTCATATCTCCAAAATTCACAAAGTTATAGCCATTTAAAAAAATTCATCAGGTTTTAAGGGATTAGACACAAATTGAAATGCGCACAATTCAAAATACAATGTTACTTTAACAATTCTAGAAAACACGTAAAAAATCTATTTCTCGAGTTAGAATTTTTTTTTTTTTTTTTTTTTTTTTTTTCTTTTTTTGTGATGGTTAGCCTTATAATTTACTAAGAAAATCACATTTTAAAATTTCTCATACAATTTATAAAAGTTTCTTGTGGTTAGTACTGGTTTAAATGGGACAATCAAAAATTGTTATAACTCGTAACATTATTCATCGGACTTCAATTTCTTTCCATTTAATTAAAGATGAAAATCTGATTTTAGTTTTGTTCCAAGGTTTTTTTTACATTAATTTTAAAACTATTAAATATGTTTATTGAAAAAATAATATAACTTTTAAAAAAATCATATTTTCAAAAGCAAACATTTTTTCAAATTTGCCGAAACAAAACTAATGTAAAAAAATCAGAAATGATGTGTTTCAAGTTCTTTTTTCTTTTAAAAATTCTTAACATTTAATAATTTAAAGACAAGAAATAGAAGATAAAAAATTCATTATGCAGAAAAACGAAGTGTATTATTTAAATGTCCATCAGTTATTTAAAAAACATGCTTTTTCTAAGATGCAGATTGTCTTTTTTTTTTCTTTTTAAATTTACCTCTGACAACTTCAGGATTTTTATCGTCCTCCAGAGGGCCGGGCCTAGCGCACTTTTCATAAAGGACTTCCTTCAACTTAGGTGCACTCTGGATGAAATTTTCAAACCCGGTCTCGACAAAACCCATATTAAAATCACTGTCTCTGACTGACTTAATGCATGCATAAAATAAATAAAATTCGGCTCTATCGAATTTTTTATGAAAAACATATAAATTTTAAAATCTTTGTTTAAAAAAAAAAAAAAAAAAAAAAAAAAAAAAAAAAACTTTTAAAATTTATTTTATTTAAATAGATTATTCAAAGGCCAAAAAAAATTAAATACAATAAAACCAGTAAAAAAAAAATCTGTTTATGACGGAATTCTGTCTTAAACGAAAAATATGTTGATTCATGCAAAATACAGTGGCAGTCAAAAGTTACTGGCCAGCAAAAAATTTTCAGTTAATTTGTAAATATACCCATATGAAGAGGAATCTCAAAGCGATACTTATACTTTATATTGACATATTAGTTAGGAACTTAATTATAGAAAAACATGTAAATATCAATAAATTTTCTTGACAAAATTAAATATAAAAGAAAATGCATGTTCTCAAAAGTTTCTGGCCACTTATCATTCTTTAGTTTTTTTCTATCCATAAAGTGTTTTTTGGTTGTGTTTATGAATGAATCAACGTGTATAGCATAGTTTGAATTTAGATTTGAAAAATTCAACAATTATTGTTCATAAATGAGTGATTAGTTTGTCAATCAGAGGCCAATCTTCTCGAGATATTGCGGCTAAGTTATCGATCGGTAAAATCGACTGTAAACAATATTTATAAAATTATATAAAGATGGTTATGGCTTTCAGGACATTCAGAGATCCGGGAGACCCCGGAAAATTACTATTCCTGAGGACAGAATTATCAGGAGAAAAACCATTGATAATCCGCATGAAAATTGCTTTGCAATATACTGTGATTTATGGAATGAAAATATTGCTGAAATAAGTTAGTCTGCCGTGTTATGATGCTGACGGGATACAGAACTTTATGGAAGAGTCGGTGTTAAAGAATTTTCAGAGGTAAAAAAAATACTGATGTACCCTACTTTCATTTTCCAAGGAACACAAAGTCTGGTCAAGTGAAAACTGCAAAAAAGCTCTGTTTTTCCATCAATCGAATTCAAAACAGTTTTGGAAGTGATGGCAGACACAATGTCCGATGACCTAACAACAAAAGATATGATTTGACCTATGTTATTCCTACAATGAAGCATGGCGGAGAACACGTTATGCCGTGGGGAGTATTTTCCTCAAAAAGTGTCGGTCCGTTATTTGAAATCCACAGCCAGGTGAATTATACAATGTATAAGGATATCTTGCAAGACTATTTTCTGCCTTATTCAGACATGCTACTTTTCCACGGAAATGCAGAATTGCGCTTTTTGGCAATGAATTTTATTATCCTTGGGATCAATGCAAATATGCATTAAAATTTGTTGACATTTGTATCGGGGGGGGGGGGGAGTAACGGAAGAAATACAACAAAAAGCGAGTACAAACCGCACCAAATTAAGCAAATTTCTTCAAAGCAATGCAGGAAAAGCGCAAATTGCTCCAAACTATCTCAAGGGGGGAAAAAAAAAACTTATCAAACGGTCGCGGAAAAAATTCTATTTTCTTCTGAGGATGAGATAACGCAATTTTCGTGAACAGGTTGCAGAAAAATACTCAAATTTTGCCAAAGAATCATGAAAAATGCTCGAATTTATCAAAAGATCATGTAAAATACGTGCATTTTGTTGAAAAATCGCAGAAAAGAGACGAATCTTATCGAAATGTCGGAGAAATACGAGAACTTTGACGAAAGAACGAGGAAAATATGCGAATTTTCTCAAAAGATCGCGGTAAATATATCTTTTGTAGAAAGATCGCAGAAAATAAATCTATTTTGCAGGAAGATCGCGGAAAATAAATCTATTTTGTAGAAAAATCGCGGAAAAAATGCGAATTTTGTTGAAAGATCGGAAAAAATATGCGAATTCTGACAAAAAATCGAGAAAAATATGCAAATTTTGACGAAAAATCACAGAAAATATGTAAATTTTGACGTAAGAACGCGGAAAATACGTAAATCGTGAGGAAATATCTCGGAAAATACGTGAATTTTGAGAAAAGATCGCAGAAAATACGCGAATTTTGACGAAAAATCTCGGAAAATACACAAATTTTGACAAAAAATTGCGGAAAATACGCAAATTTTGATGAAAAATCACAGAAAAAACGCAACTTTTGATTAAAGATCGTGGAAAATATGCAAATTTTGACGAACAATTGCAGAAAATACACGAATTTTGTCGAAAAAAGTGAGAAAAATTGCAGATTTCGCTAAAAGATCATGGATAAATGCAAATTTCATTGAAAAGACCGTGGAAAAGTACGATTTTCTTCAAATGATCGAGACAATATGCTAACATCATTAAAAAATTTCAGAAAAACTCAAATTTCATCAAAAGTCTGTGGAGCCTTGAAAGTTCAGCTTTTTTCTTGCTGAGCCTGTAGCATGTCTGCTTATTAGAGAAAAAAATTTGTTCACATCTATTTTTCTTAACATAACGACATAAATAATGTTTGCAAACCTCGATAAACAATGGTTTTCGCACAAAAAATTTCGTTTTTGAAATGATCAGCCCAATCGCCCAGCATGAATCCAATAGAAAATCTTTGAAAAGAAGTTGACAAAAGTCTGCGGAACTATAAATATTCCAACTCAGTTTGAAATTTGGCCAAAATTGCAAGAAATGGTGGAAAAACATACCATAGACGATCTTTAACTGTTGATTGTATGAATGTCACATTGCTGCATCACAGTACTTATTGCTAGAGCTAATAAAATAGTAATACGATTAAATACTAATCATAAATGTTGTTGATCACTGTAATTTTCTATTACAATACTACTTTTTTACAAACTTGTGAAGGTGGCCGGAAACTTTTGAGAACATGCGTTTTCTTTATACTTAATTTTGTCAGTTAAATTTATTGATATTTACATGTTCTTCTATAAGTAAGTTCCTAACTATTATGTCAGTCAAATGTATAAATATCACTTTGAGATCCCTCTTCATATGGGTATATTTACAAATTAACTGAAATTTTTGCTGGCCGAAAATATTTGACTGCCACTGTAAATGCAATAGTACCTGAAAAGAAAATAAGCTCCAATTACATCTTCTAGGGAGAGCATCTGTCTATAACGTATTTTTTCTTTCCTATGTGATTCCATCTTAAAAAGTTTTAGTGTATAACACTTTTCAGAGTGGGATATGGATTAACGATATTAAAATATAAGTGAAACATTTACTTATAAATAGATATTCATTGATAAAATAAATATATTACAGCCTTTGGTGCTTCTTTAATAATAAAAAGTATAAATATAAAAAACGAAAAGCTATAAAAGAATTTTTTGGTCAGAACTCCTCCATATGAAACATTTTTTTCCCACGCTGAATTAAAAAACTATGTAGAAATTTGTGGCTGAACCGGGCTATGATTTAAACTATTTTCCAGACCGGTCCGGGTTATGATATTGACATTTTTTCAGGCCACGCCAAACTTTACCCCCTATGGGTCGGTTTGGGACCTGACCTAGATATTTCGACCCGGGCAGACGTCTGGTATACCAATTTAGCGTAAAAACTATACGCTGCTATTTCATGTCCAAAGAATAAGCGCTATCTTAAACCGATTTTTATTAAATTGCAATTTGTGAATGTACCCTAACAAGCGTTGAAATTGAGTCAAGAAATCACAGTTTAGAGGCAGGGAAAAGTGGTGTAAGTCAGGAATTTTTGAGGATTTTGGGATTTAATATCTGTGGGATTTTTAGATATGGAGATGAAATTTGTTTTGTTCAATTTAGAAATGGATAAGGAATAATTTCCTAATTGGGAATTCTTCCCTACGGGGCCGTATAAAAATTTAACTTTTGTATTTTTTCAAATAGACCCCCCATGGAATTGCAACTTATCTTATCAGAAATTTCACCTTTTTTTATGAATTTTTGCAATTGGAAGTATGGGTCTAGGGGCAATATTTTGAGGAGATAGCCTATTGTTTCGACATTTATGACTCACCCTGTATATATATGTAATTAGTATTGAAAACAAAGTTTTCATCAAGTTGGCATCAGAAAAAAAAATCGCATCAACGCGGTGCGTATATGACATCTGTGCCGATAAATCATGCACTCTGTATTTTTATGGTAATTTGGCACATTGCCAAACATTGTACCCATGGCACTTTTTTGTATTTCATTACTTTCATTTAAAATATACTTAATAATATAATCCTTTTACTCATTTCATTTATAATTACATAACTTTAATTAAAAACTGAAACCTTTAAAATACATGATGTTTGTTTATTTTTTAAGCCAATAGAATTAAAAAAAAAAAAAAAAAAAAAAAAAAAATATTTTAAAGCACCATAATTGCAGCAAAAAAAAAAAAAAAAAATGTTTTGGGTGTTGCCATTAAACAATTAACAACTAACCATGATTTTTGTGCCACATACATTAGTGTAATATATTTATATATATTCTGTCATCAACGGACGGTGTCAGATAAGTATAGGCTAAATAATATTTTTTAAAGATATCTGAATTAGGAACATCTTTATCTATTTACTACATACCAGATTGCATCTTTAATAGTGTATGATATAAGAAACTAATCTAGATATCATAAATTCACATTTGGAGAGAAATATATTGTAGTGCAAATCTAGTAGAATCACATTTGTAAATTTCTGATAAAGTTTGAACAACTTGATTTGTATTGCATTCTGAAGGAGCAAAAGCAAAATTATAATAAGTAATAATTAGAATCAATATTTATGCATTCTGAATTTAAAATCTTCCAAAATTAAAAATTGTGCTGTATACACTGTTGAATTTTTTCCATTCCAATTTCTCTGCTTTATCATCAACAGAAAGTATGTGAAATATTGGTGACATATTTATTCTTCAAAATTTATTTAATTAAACTCTAACATTATCATATTTGGTCAGTATAACTTTTGTCAATATAACACTATATCACTAGTTAAAACAGTTCTAATGCTGTCTACATTGTAAATCTTTTCCATTAAGTTAAATAAGTTTTCTCTTAACTTATGAGCTTTATCTTAAACCATTTACATGATTTCTTCATGTACTCTTATACTTTTTTATGTATATTATATACAAATACTAAAGTAAACTTCTTTTTTGAGACCTTCAACTTTATGTATTTTACCTTATTGCATATTATATCACAGCATGTAATATCTAATGTTGTAAGTTTAAGTAACAGTAATTTTGTAATTCATAAAATCTTTATCGAAAATGATTGTAAACTTTTTGTGAATTTTTAATTGAAATTATAATTAACAAAGTTTTTTTATTTAAAAGTTGCTGATATTTTTTAACATTTTGTATTTCCTGTTATGTATTTATTATATGTATATCTTTCTGCTTTTGATAGTTTGAAGTTTACCATTGTAGAAACACAAACTAGGCACTAAATGAAAGAATGTCACCAAATTTGGTACTATTTAGTGAAAAAAAATAGGCTTTCAGAATATGAAAAATAATTTAGAAATTCACAATAACACTAAAGATACCTGGTTGTTAACCAATCGGAGTCGAACTAAAAATGTAATTTGTTTGGATATCTTTTCATTGTTAATATGTAAGTTATGTTAAATTTAGAAACATATATGTACTTAGTTTTCATACTGATTATTTTCTCTAAATAATAATGCTGTAAAATAAAATGTTTTATAGCAATAATACAATGAGTAGAATTGGGCAATGAAGAAATTTCTTAAATCAATTTATTCTGACATTGCAATTTAGTACTAAATCGTAATTTAACACAGGTTTTATCTTTCAGAATATATATTTTTGAATATGAACAGCTTTTCTTTAATTTTTAGTAACAAAATACAGTCTTTATGCACCTCCATCCCTTGTCTTATATAGTATACTTAGCTTTTAATTTTTTGAATACCATTAGAAAAGTACATATTTTACACAAAAAAGTTTGAATTAACCAAAATATATATTTATGTTTTCATTTTAAAAATTAGCAAACTATTTTTAATACATTTTACAAACTCATTCCTTAAGTAGTAATATAAAAAGAAAGGATTTTTTTTTTTATCTGATTTGTTATGACCACTACAGTAAAATTCATTAGAGGTGACTCCCTCCCCTCCCCCTGCCCCCAGTTCTCCCAAATAGCATTTTATTACTAACTTACACTTTTTTTTTTCTAGGTACAAAATTAAAAAGTTATTCAGTTAAAACAGTAGCATTCAATAAATTTAACTTCCTTTACCATAATCAGGGATCACACTAGAAAGGTTTGGGAGGATGACCCGCCCTTGTTCCCTTTTCTGAAAAAATGTCGCCCCTTTGCCCTTTTTCTTCGTAGAAGCCCACCCTAATCTGTTCTGGCTTGTTTGTTTTGCACTTCAAAAAATTCTTATCTATTTTTCCGTTTTTGAATAATGCTAGTATGCTACATCTGAAGTAATTCTTTCACTCTCTTTGTTCTCTTGTCTGTGCCCTCTGCTATGTCATTAGCCTTAAGCAATTCATTTTTTCCATTGAACTAAACTCAAGAACATTGACACATTTCATCTGCACTTGTGAAATAGTATTAAGACCAATTGTTATGGCATTTGACTGAGTGATACATTTATACGAAGTCTTAAAAAAACCTAGAAACATCATTTGTAGTCTTATTTTGTACTCAAATCAATCCATTTTGCTAAAAAAGAAAGAAGTTGCTTAGGGAATAAGTTATAGCACAAAATTAGCACTCGCCACTCGCCAATCATCGAGTAACTTTTAAAACATGGCGATTAACTTTATTGTCGTCACTCACCAAATGCGATGGTTAAACTATGTATCAATGCCAGTGAGACACGCTCAGAGATGCCGCAGACGTGCTATAGTGCATAAAATACGCAAAAAATCGGCGATGGGATGCAAAAAAAATGGAGCTTACGCGTCCGGCGGGATGTGCAATTTTCGTCACAAATTGCAAAAAAGGCACATTTTATTAAAAAATCGCAAAATAACGAATAATTTTTGGCAAATTCTGTCAAGAAATTCGCGAAAAAAGGCTACATTTGTTACAAAATCCCGAAAAAAGCCGATTTTTCTCCAAAAATTGCAAAAAACGACAAATTTCGACCACAAATCACGATAAAACGGCAAATTTTGTCCAAATTATTTGCAAAAAACGGCAATTTTTATCAAAAACTCGTGATAAAATGTTAACTTTTGTCAAAAAATTGCAAAAAAGGCACATTTCGTAAAAAATAATCGCGAAATGATGAATAATTTCCGTTAAATTTCGTCAAAAGATTCGCGAAAAAATGGCTGATTTTGTTACAAAATCGAAATAAAAAGGCAATTTCCTCAAAATATCGCGAAAAAACGACAAATTTCGTCCAAAAATTGCGATAAAGTGGCAATTTTCATCAAAAAAATCGTGATAAAGTGGTAACTTTTGTCAAAAGATCAAGAAATCTCGACACATTTCGTCAAAAAATTGGGAAAAACTAGCATATTTCGTCAAAGAATCTCAAAAAAAGCAAATTTCGTTAAAAAATCGCGAAATAACAAATAATTTCCGGCAAATTTCGTCAAAAGATTCGCGAAAATGGCTAATTTTGTTATAAAATCCCAGAAAAACGGCAGATTTCCTGAAAAAATCGCAAAAAAAGACAAACTTCGTCCAAAAGTAGATAAAAAAGGCAAATTTTGTCAATAGATTCATGAAAAAACGACAATTTTCATCAAAAAATCATTGTGAAACGGTATAATTTTCGTCAGAAAATCACAGAAAGCGACAAATTTTGCCCAAAAAAAATCGCGAAAAACGGCAAATTTCGTCACAAAAATCGCTTAAAAAAAGAAATTTCATCAAAAAATTGCTTTAAAACACAATTTTCGTCAAAAGGGAAAAAAAAAAAAAAAAAAAAAAAAAAAAGTTAATGCCAGGATAGAATTTTTCTGTTCCAAAAGTTAAATTTCCTGATTCCAAATGTTTTTTGCTGCTCTAAAAACAGATTTTCCTGCTTCACAATCTGTTTCTGATTGTTCCAAATCTTTCTGAGTGAATGTAACTTCTGGAAACACCCCTTCATTAAACAAAAAGTACCCCTTTACTCAACAAAAGTATTTTTTTTTTTCAGGAAAAATGTCTTTTTCAATAAATCAGTTTTGCTCCTTTTTAAAAGAAATGCGAACAATAGTGACTTGTTATCTTCTACAATCAAATAAGCATTATTTTATAATTCAATTTGTATCTTGCACATTTTTTTTTTTAAAGTAAAGAAAATTTCTCTTAATAGTTTTTAAAAACAGTTAATATTGGCTTTAATTATTTCTACATTATTATTAAAACAATTATTATTGCATTTAATTTTTCTTTCTAAAATGAACAAGTTCAATTTTTGCATCTAAAAATATTACTTATTATTAGTGGGGACCTGCTTTTGTAAAAAAGGGACCCAGGATTTTTCAAGTCCAGCAGCATCACAGCACGCTGCATAATCATCTAATGGTGAAATAATCTAAAATTCGATTAAATGATTATGATCCTGATGCAGCAATAAAACTTTGGTGGGAAGACTCTGTTAGGTGACGGAGACCTAATGTGAATGATAAACACTAGTTTCAAAAATAACTTTTAATTTCCTTGTTTCTTTTATACATTGTATTAAGTACGTCTAAATATCATCAAATACATGTTTGACTTTTATTTTGACTGCAGTAATTTGTTATATTTTTCTATTAGATGTAATGCCAGTTTTTATTTAATCGAATGGCAAGTAAAAGATATTAATAAATTACAATGTTGATAGTTAAAAAACTACAATTTTGTATGAAATGTTATGAATTTTTTACTGGCCAGTGAAAAAAACTGTGTACTGGCCAGTGGCCACTGGGTAAAAATGTTAATTTTGACCTATAGAATAAGTTTTAAAAAGAAAGTACAAAGAATAGAGATTTCATCAAAAAGAAAATGAACGTGAATATATATTAAATGAGGAAAGAAATGTGCTAAAATAACAGATTATTTTATGGAAAAAATCGATAATGTAAGTTTCATATCATAAGTATTAATCTATATATATATGAGAAAGTCTGGATTTCGTATTAATCACAGCACAAAAAAATCTACCAAACCAAAAATCTTGAAAATTGGGGTAAAAATACTTCTTATAACATCGAGTGCCGCTAAGAAGGGATTTTCGAAAATTCCACCACTAAAGGGGGGTAAAAAAAAAGAACGAACTTTTAAAAAATTCCTTAAATATCGGCTTTTGTAGTTGTTCTTCAACTGATATAATATATTTGTATTTTTTCATGCTGAATCAAATGGTACTAAGCAAAATCTTTTAAATCCATTAGCTCGTTAGATACTTCACATTTTCCAAATTTGGCGATTTCTTCGGCGCAAAAACCTGAAAATTTCAATCCTTATCTATATATATATATATATATATATATATAAGAAAGTCTGGATTTCGTATTAATCACAACACAAAAAAATCTACCGAACCAAAAATCTTCCAAATTTGGGTAAAAATACTTCTTATAACATCGAGTGCCACTAAGATGGAATTTTCAAAAATTCCACCACTAAGGGGGGTAAAAAAAAGAACAAACTTTAAAAAAATTCCTTAGAAATAGGCTTTTTAGTTGTTATTCAACCGATATATTTTTTGTGTATTTTTTTATACTGAATCCAATTGTACTAAGCAAAATCTTTTAAATCCATTAGTTCGTGAGATACTTCACTTTTTCCAAATTTGGCATGTCTTCGGCGTTGAAACTTAAAATTTTCAATCCTTATCTATATATATAAAAGAAAGTCTGGATTTCATATTAATCACAGCACAAAAAAATCTACCGAACCAAAAATCTTTAAAATTGGGGTAAAAATACTTCTTATAACATCGAGTGCGGCTAAGACGGGATTTTCGAAAATTCCACCACTAAGGGGGGTAAAAAAAGAACGAACTTTTAAAAAATTCCTTAAAAATCGGCTTTATAGTTGTTATTCAACTAATATCATATTTTTGTGTATTTTTTCATGCTGAATCAAATGGTACTTAGCAAAATCTTTTAAATCCTTTAGTTCATTACATACTTCACATTTTCCAAATTTGGTGATTTCTTCGGCACAAAAACCTGTAATTTTCAATCCTCATCTATATATATATAAAAGAAAGTCTGGATTTTGTATTAATCACGACACAAAAAAAATCTACCGAATCAAAAATCTTTAAAATTTGTGTAAAAATACTATTTATAACATCGAGTGCCACTAAGAAGGGATTTTCAAAAATTCCACCCCTAAAGGGAGTAGAAAAAAGAACGAACTTTAAAAAAATTCCTTAAAAATTAGCTTTTGTAATTGTTCTTCAACTGATATCATATCATGCTAAATCGAATGGTACTAAGCGAATTCTTTTAAATCCATTACTTCGTGAGATACTTCACATTTTCCAAATTTGGCGATGTCTTCGGTGCTAAAACTTAAAATTTTCAATCCTTATCTATATATATAAAAGAAAGTCTGAATTTCGTATTAATCACGACACAAAAAAATCTACTGAACCAAAAATCTTTAAAATTGGGGTAAAAATACTATTTATAACATCGAGTGCCGCTAAGAAGGAATTTTCGAAAATTCCACCACTAAAGGGGGTAAAAAAAAGAACAAACTTTTCAAAAATTCCTTAAAAATCGGCCTTTGTAGTTGTTCTTTAACTGATATCTTATTTAAGTGTATTTTTCCATGCTGAATCGAATGATACTAAGCAAATTCTTTTAAAATCATTAGTTCGTGAGATACTTCACATTTTCCAAATTTGTCGATGCCTTCGTCGCTAAAACCTGAAAATTTCAATCTATATATATATATATATATATATATATATATAAAAGTCTGGATTTCGTATTAATCTCAGTACGAAAAAATCTATTGAACCTACAATTTTGGAAAAGAGATCTATAATCAGGTTAACATGATTATATACACTATATTTAATTATCTCAATATATATAAAATGCAAAGTGAAATTTCTTTCCGGCCGCTTATAACTTAAGTTCTACTAGATAGATTTTAATGGAACTTACATTGTGTTGTATAATTTTTCGGAAATTTTGTAATAAATAAAATATAGCATTCTACGTTGTTTAATTGATTACTTATGGAGATGTTGGCTTTATTTGAAAGGTTCCGCTGAATGAATTTTTATTTGATTAAAACTGTTAACATGCTGTCCGCTATATCATTCATTGGTGACTAACATTGAACTTTCCATTTAGATGACTGACTTTTCACCGATGACAAACAAACTAAAAAGTACTATGATATAAAAAATTTTTTGATTCAAAGTTTTAAAAAAAAAACTGACCAGCGTAGCGGGCGAAGGCTGCTAGTACTTTTCATATAGTAAAGTTGTGTAAATTATAAATGTTATTATATTGATACAAACATTACACAGCTTTAGTAACTACGATTTTTTTTTTCCAGAGTCCTAAAATTATGATTGATATAATCTAAAGAAACTTAAATTTTAAGTATTTTGTATATTTTCCTTTCCTTAAATTTTAGCTTTCCCCATCCCTCATCCCCGTCTTACCCGAAAATACATTGACAATTATTGCAAGACAACGCAATGTTCGAATTTTCAGCAAATGCGTGTTTACAACCTGTTTTCTTCCTCTTTCCATCTCTTATGACTTATGAAGGTGAGAGGAAATTTTTTTTTATATTTTCTTGATTTTGAATAGCAACTTTGTAGAAGGGAACACACAGACTAAATCATCTTAGAATAAAATCTTTCACTAAAGAACCTATATTTTAGCTACAATATATGTAAATTCATTTTTAAAAAAAATCTAAATTAGTATGCATAAATTATAAAACATTTTAATGGACAATTTAAAGCAAAGTGTTGTTCAGAATATTTAAACAAAAACTTGAATATAATATCAAATTACAAATTTAAGATTAAATATTTTATAAAAAAATCATTCTGAATTTCACAGAAACAAGACTCTGTAAGAAAAGTTCGCATGCATATAAGCACCAGAAGTTCATTTCCATAGCTTTCAAGCTTCTAGGTTTAATTTTCTAAATAATATATTTATGTAGGTTTCTCTTGGTAATACATCTGCAAAATATTTATAACTTATATTATTATATAAACTTCTTTTTAATTTGAAATTATTTCTAATATTATGTATCCATGTTTGCAGGCTTTTGGAGCTCCAATAATTGTTGCTCATGTTAAAAACAATCCTGAAGTATTCTTTGGATCAGATCGCTTTGAGTTAATGGCTCATTTATTGGGTAAGGATTTGTTTTATTTAAATATTATGTCAATATGAAAACGCTAGTATAATTGTTTTGATTCTTTCTATGAATTATTAATTTGCGAGTTGTGTAAAATTAAAATTTTTTCAATTTTTTATGTTTATATTTGTTGTTGCATATAAATTTTATAGCTGGAGGGAAAAGATTCTTAAGAAGCTATTTCACTCATACAAAAATCTTCACTCACTAATGCTTATCTGATAGATGGAATTTCTTAAAATATCTTGTTTACATATCAGTAGTTTTTTGTATTGGATATATAGTTGAAATTGATTTCTACAAGGGATGTTTTATATGTTTTCTATTTTTTATTTAACAGATTATTATTATTTATTTATTTATTATTTTATATATATATATATATATATAAGGATATTTTCACTTTCAGAACTAGTTTTGAAAAATAAAGTATCCTCATTAAAAAAAAAAAAAACTTTTAAACAAAATCAAAGTGAAAAACAATCTCGTTTAAAGATCGTTCTTAACTGTCCGATGCACAAAAAGTCATTTTAAAATATTTAAATGTAAATGAGGTATCTTAAATTTCTACTGTAGATTACCATTAGTGAATATTTTCACAAGAATGAAGTACCCTCTTACTAAAAAATATTTCAGTTTATAATGGAATTTGCATTATAGTATATGCAGCTGAGAATCTACAGTCTGTTACAAAATTATAAGATCACAACATATTTTGTTATTTCGGTAATTAAAGAAATATTTCAATCAAAATAAAGAATTCTCTACATCATGGGTGCAAGACCTTCAGACTCGGGACTGATTTCTTTCTTGAAAAGATTTTTGGCTATTAGTATTATCTACTTTATATACCTAAATAATAACAATTTTACTATCAAGAACTTTTAATCACTTTCTTTTATTGTAAGAGACCCATTTTTAGCCATAATGCAAGACATAAAAAATCTTCTAACTCATTTTTAAGTGGTTATTTCTAATGGTCAGAAAAGTTTACAGTCTTAGTTTGGATAGACTTCTTGTGCCCATGCTCTGCATTAGTACATCAAGCTTTTAGTAAAATGCAGCAACTTACACAAATGAAATTAATTTGGAAAAAAATAAAACTTCAATATAACAATAAATTGTCAAAAAGAACTGTTACAAAATTATAAGACCACCTGTGGGAAAGGCAATTTTCTGGAATTTTTAGTAGGATGTTGCTCCACCTTTTCTCTGAGTAACTTCAAACACATGATTTGGCAAAGAGTTAATTAATTTTCAAGGAGCGATTCAGGAATACTGTCCCATTTTTCCATAATTTCCATTTCTTGTTCATATGTTGACTGATATTGTTTGTTATTTCCATACATCTGGCAAGACAAATAACCCCACAAGTTTCCTATGATGTTTAGGTCAGGGCTTCGACTTGGCCAAGGTAAAACATCAATCTTTTTTCTTCTCTTTTGTTGATTTCGATGGATGACTGGGAGCATTATCTTGTTGAAACTTCCATTTTAAACCTCCTAAAAGTGGTCCAAGGGATATCAGACTTCAAAACAAGCATCCATTGATAACTGTCCAAATTCATTTTCCCTTAAACTCTTTGGAGATTGCATTTTCCTTCACAAAAAAATGCGGCCCACACCATAACAGAAACCATCTCTAATCTCTAAAAACTTGCAGGATTTTTGTCTTAAATCATGACAGTAGTAATTATTGCCATCTAGACCATTCTTGTCTGAAAACAATATATTTCACCATACAGAGCTCCAGACATGGCATTCTTTGCCCACGTAAGACTAGTTTTTTTTTTTTTTTTTTTTTGTGACATTTTAGTAGTAGTGGTTTACTGTTTAATTTGCAACATATAACACCAACATTTGATTTCAAACTTCGCCACATCATTGCATGTGAAACCTGTTTAGTTATCGATTGTGCTATTTTATGAGTTGACTGATAATTTTTTGTTACCAGTTTGATAATTCCTTATTATCGCAATCTGATAACTTCTTTTTACGACCAGATCACTTATGTGCTCCATACAATTCTTTTTTACTTAAAACATTATGAATCGCAGATTTAGAATGATTAAGAATCTTATTTATTTCATATTCAGACTTTCCATTTCTTTTGTAGAACCACACTCATCTCTCTTAGATTTCAAACAGCTCACTCCAACGAGGCATTTTACTATTCAATTCAAAGAATCAGATACATTTTAGACTTTTTTGCATTTAATTCATTTTAAATTTTACAGAGTGTTTGGGTTACTGTTAAACTCTGAGTTCAAAAGAAAATTGTCTCCTTTTTAATAACATACGAGTGGTCTTATATTTATGAAACAGCAGATTTATGTAAAATCATTTGGCATGAAACAAAAAAATATTAAATTTTTTTTTTTCCTGAGCTACATAAACATTTTAGAATTATTTTTTTATATAACTAATTTTAAACTCAAACTAATATTTTCTTTGTTGATTTTTTTTTTTTTTTTTTTTTTTTTTTTTTTTTTTTAAATACTGAATGGTCTTATAATTTTATAACAGACTGTATTTGACAAAGCTACTAAATACAGTAAAAAATTTTGTTATGTATGCAAAATTCATTAAAAGTATTTTAAAGTACTGTCAACTAAATAAAGACAAAATGTAAACTCATAACAACTAAATATCATATAAAAAATAGCTAATTTTTAAAAATTATATTAGTTACCTATTTTGTTTTTTATTCATTGAAAAAATAATGGAATAGTGGTTCACAATCCAATCTGTTATTATAATGTAGAATTTTTAAAATATTTAATAAATACTTATTCTGTGCAAAGAAGTACTCTTTTAAACTAATTATTTAACTGTAAAATAAAGTAAACACAGAAAAATGTCTAATAGAGTTAGAAATATTTTAGTCTGTATATACTGCTTAAGAAAAACAAACAAACAAAAAAAAGTATCATATTGATTGTACCCTGTTACTACTAAAACTATTTCTGGTAAGTTCTGAAATTTTATTACTCATTTTAAGTGTAACATAAAATAAATTTGGAATCAGAACTTTATGGCTATTAATCTGTTGTTTATATTGGTGTTATAAAATCACTCTCAGGTCTAAAAGAATTTCCGACTCATAAGTATTTTAGAGTTTAATTTTCAAATTTTCATGGTGATGACTTTATTTTATTTAATAACTTCCTTTATTTGTAATTGTTCCTATATCTTAATATGTTATTTAAAAAATATATATATATTTTTAATAATTTTTCTGTTTAATTTTGTGTATGTTTTGTTTGAAAATGTTACTCACAAATTTGCATTATTATGTTATTTTGGAGGTAAAAGGGAAATAAGGAGGATTTAAATTAATAAAAAAATAATTTTATTGTATTTTAAATTATACTTAATTGTGGACCACACTCTCTCGCTTCTGTGGCACACTGGTCCACTTTATGAATGTATAAAAATATTCTTTTTAAGATTGGACTTTCCATTAAAGAGGGAAAAATTGTAAACTGCAAAAGTAGGTCATTGTATACCAGTCTCCCCTATATACATGTATATATAATCATTATGTAATACTACAAATCAACATTCATAACAAACACAGAATTAGCAATTTCTTATATTATTTCATTTTGTTTATTAGCTTACAGGCTATCAAAGCCTGGGAGCTTATGTGCCCGTCTGTTCTGTATGTGCGTAACGCGATAACTCATTATATATATAAAACCCCTCAGTGTATAACAATTCCGGGGTCAACCTATCCACGAATAAAAGAAACTCATTCACCAATGAAAACGTTTCATAGTCGTAATGGAGCATTCTCATTGGTCTGATTTACAGTGGGAGCTGTTAAATGACGTCACTACATTTTACTTCGCTTGGAAATTTTTCCACGATTTCAAAAAGTACACTGTTAAAAGATTGCCCCATTTGCTGCAGCGGCACTCCACAGCTTTTATAGAATATCTCTTTTATGACCAATGAGAATGCTCCATAACACAGTAAAGTGACCGTTTTCTATAAAAGCGGTGGAGTGACGCTGTAGCAAATGAGTCAAATTTTTTACAGTGTATATTTAATTAAAACTTTTTATTAAAGGAAAGCGAAGGTGCGTTTGAAATGCAATATTGTTAAAATTTTTATATTCGGGTTGCTTTAATTTTTTTTTTTCTTTACAGCCGTGAATGACTCTTGATAATTTCAAATCTATAAAAAACATTGTGAAAAGTTACCTCCGATTTTAAAAGCAATCTATTTTCTGACCAATGAAACCGTTCCATAGTCGTAATGGAGCGTTCTCAATGGTCAGATTTACAGTGGGAGCTGTAAATGACGTCACTACATTTTACTTCGCTTTGAAATCTTTTCACGATTTCAAAAACACTATTTAATTAAAACTTTTTGTTTAAGCAAACCGCGGATGTGTTTTAAATTTCATTATAATCCCCACCCCCATCTACCAGATAGTTTTGCTATAGTTTTAAATGCAGATTTCTGTTGAAATTTTCTTTCTTTCTTTTTTTTGTTAGATTTTTCCCTTTCCAAGTTTAATTGCTGTATTTATCAAAATTGTTTCAGCCTAAAGTGGCTATGATTGACCATAGTTGTTGTAATTTTTTATCATCCTTTAACCCTCTAAGCGTTTGTCCCGTAATATTCCGTACACTAAGCTCCAGGTTTCACTGCAATATAAGCAATGTTTAAGATATTATAATTCTATAAATTTAATGAATTTTCAAAGCATTGAAGAATGATTAGACTCTCAAGGATTACATTTATATTCCTAAATAAGATTTTTTATGTAACATTGAAATAATCCTAATTTATTAGCATTTAAAACAAAATGCAGAGAAAACATTACAATTTTACCCATTTGCAAGACGCTTGGAGGGTTAAAAATGCAAACACGTCATTTTGACGGGCTATCTTCTAGTGATAAAATAATCTGATTCACTTGAAATTTTGAATGTATATTCTGATAAGTTGCTTCCCTGATTAGTTTTTGGAATTCATTCGATATCTATAAAAGGGGGGACAGGGGCTAATGCCCCTCCCTTTTATTGATATAGATGGGTTTTTCTTGCAGATTTATCAGTTTTTTATATGATAAAACATATCTGTGATTAGTTAAAGGGATTCAATGATTAAGTATAAAACCTGGAAATGGGGGGAGCTTCCCCCCCCCCTCCTTAATATGAATGGAATTAACCTTTGAAAATATAAGGCTGTCATGTACAATTAGTATGTGTAGCCTGTGAGCTCAATGCCATCAGTTTAGCTGGGCCATATTCTTTTTATTTTTTATGTGTTTTTAAATTTTCTGGTTAGTTACATTTTTTATTTGTTCATGTTATTATAAAAGCACTGTATTTTAATTTTGATACGTTCTTATTTATGACCAATGATGAGTTCTTGAGTACCCATGCAAGTTATGATGCTTGTGTTTACTTCTTGTCAGATTTCATGAGTCGATTTCAAGAATGCATAGATGATTTAGCAAGAGGGAACTTTGCTGAACAAAATTCTTGCAGAGGTAATGGTTGATGTATCAAGCAAACACTCAAAGAAAGAGGAAAAGCTGGCATGGCAATGCAGCTATTATAAATGTAAATTTAATGCATAATAATAAAACAATGATTAAAAAGTTTATATGTTATAACCATGGAGAAGGTGAATTAGTAATGCAAAGGCCAGAAAAAGCAATAAATAAATTGGCTGCCAGTGGGGGAAAAAAAGCAATTTAGAATTCCCCTAACAATGCACATTAAGGTGACTTTCGTCTCCTTCTTTTGGAAGGTGGTGTAAAGTCATCATCTCTACTAAGGATGACTTATATATGTGCTAAAAATGTTGAAAAAATTGTTTTTTAGTAGAAATAATGATAACGGTACCAGCAAGAGATGGGATTTGAATAATGACTGTTGTGCCTGTTTGACTCCTGATGATGTAGTAGGAAGCAGATTTCAAAATGTGACCACATACAATATTTTGGTGGTTTTCTGTGTGGGACTTTTATAAAATTAATAATAAGAGTGTTAAAAATAATAAAAATTATAAGAATGTTATTTTTGAGATTAGAGATTATATGTCTGATAGTAATTTAGTTGTGATGTCAGAGTGTGTTAATTTAACAACTAGTTGCTAAAATCACAGTAAATATTATACCAGTTGTGATAATGAGGATGCAAGTTTACATTTTACTGGCAAAAGAGTCACAGTTTTTAAATGTTACAGTACATGTACTTTTTATAATAAGGAATTAGTAACTAATAAGTTCTAAAATGGTCTATATTTGAGAAAATGCAAGGGCAAATGGTGCAAAGTTTGTTTGCGTGTGGGGAAGGAGTACAGTGACAATGATAATGAAAACTTATTAAAGGTTTATAAGTTTTATAACTGGGTTTATAAAAATAGTTGCAAAATTTTATGACTTGTCATATGTTGGAAAACTTCAGACCAAATTAACACTAGATTTAATAATCATAAGTCAGACATTAGACACTATAAGATAAACAAGGAAGAACAACAAAAAGACATTAAGCATTTTAGTAAACATGGTATCAATAACACTGAGTTGTCAATTATTAAAATTGTTCATAATAATAAGCACTTAAAATTTGAAAGAGATATGATGATTAAATATGGCACAATGGTTTAAATGTACTCTTTAATAGTGCAAACATTTTAAGAACATTTAGAAAAAAAGTTTTAAATACTTCAATAAACAAAAAAATAGACCACAAAGTTATGTATACAAGTAAGATTAGAATGGGAGAGATTGTGATTTTGAAGAGTTATGAGGGTGTGAAAGATATTGAAAAGCTATGTATTGATGTATTTTTATCAGAATTGAAAGGACTTCCCAGAACTTATAGCAGACTTCGAGTCGATTACAGAGTACTGTAATCGATTACGATTATTTTCAATTTCAAAAAACAGATTATGATTATGTCTCTATTTATGCAAGTCTGATTACGATTACATAATCGATTATCCATTTTTTTTATTTCAAGATTACGATTACGTTTGAATTACGATTAATATTTTTTTGTTGGATTACGATTACCGAACTAGTCGATTACGATTACAGTTCGATTACAGTAATTCCGTAGTCTACATGTTACAAACTAGAGTTACAAATTTACAAAATATGTGTTTCCTGTTATTTATTTATTTTTAAAGGAAAAATAAATCATTTATATTAAATGAGCTATTCTTTTCTATATAACTAATATATGTCTTCCTTTTTGAATGTTTTAGAACATTATTATAAATTTATTTTGAAATTAAGAGAATTTCTAAGGATGTTTGATTAATAGAATAGGTATATGTAACATGCGAAATTCTGATTTGAAATTCACGAATACCGGTGTACGTAGAATGAGCCCCCCCCTCCCCCCAGAGGTCTGCACGGCCCGGTGGAATCTTTTCGAATTTCATAACATGCCGGGGTGGGCCGGCAGATTTAGAATAGTTTTTTCAACGGGCCGGGCCGGCAAAGAAATTGAACGGGCCCTGGCCGGGCCAATAAAAAAAAATTTCGCAAGATTTAAGCAGATACAATAAAATATGAGCTATTTTCAACGAAATGATTTTAACGAGAATAAGTATAAATGTGCGTCACGAGCCATACTAGTTTGACAGCATTAGTATAAAAATGTACAGTGTAGAGATCGGCATCGGACAGTTACATTGTGTGTAACACGTTTTAATATTTTTTTAGCTGACTCGTGTCGGGCCGAGATCAAGCTTACATTATTTTTCTACTTGTAGACTAGCCGGACCGGAACTAGATTAATTGTTCTCGAGATCTGTAGGGCGGACAACATGATATGTAAAATTATTAACAGCGATAAAGAACTTATGTTAGCTTAATCTTTGGATATATACTTCTTGATGGTTTTTAAATTAATTTCTCAATAATGCGAAAGTTTGACATATATTTTCTGGTTAATTTTAAATTGTAAACGTATAAAAGTGATAAGCCTGACTATTGAAGAGATTTGGAATCGAATAGAGTTTTTAATTTTTGGTAAAAAAAATACTTGTGTAACCTTGTTGAGATACATAATAGTTTCTCAAATGATTGCAGGCTTTTCTCCTTTTCCATGCTATCACTTCCGGAAATTCTATTCGAAACGCTAATTATGACAGTATTTTATTTACTTGCAGTATTCTTAAATTGTTTGTATCAAAAAATATATAATCCCATTCGATTATATAGTTTCTGAATGAAGATACCTGCTAAACTTATGCGTTTCTAAAAAAAAAAAAAAAAAAAAAAAAAAGAATTTAAAAAATATCAGAAAGGAGCTTCTTTGAATTTAAGAATGAATTTGGATTTAAAATCTTTAATAAAATGATATAGAAATATTTTTATAAATCTTCTTTTATTAAACAGCTTCAAAAGTTACGATGTTTTTAACTTTCTTTTTTCTTTTATGCTAAGGCATATTAATTTTTTAATGAATCTTTAATCGAACGCTGAAAGCCTAAATATTTAAGTAATCATTAATGCGTTAATGTATATTTCCAGTAAAATCATTCCATAGATATGTATGCAGTATTCTTTTAAGGAATCTTATATGATAAAAATCAGAATTTTCTAGAAATCGTAATGGGCCGGGCCTAAAATATAAAAATTTAAATGGGCCGGGCCGAACTTTTGACTTTAACAACAGGTTGGGGCCGGGCCTGGAACTTCCGGCCCTTGCAGACCTCTACCCCTCCCCTCTCCTTACCTACACACTAAAATTTGGGAGGGGGGGAGAAAACCTGTGTTTCACAACTTTTTTTTTTTTTAACGCAAAATTTTAACATGAAATGAGTTTAACTAAGGTTATTTTCCTCAGAACATTCGTTGCAAGACATTTAGGCAAGTAAGCAAAACAAAATTTAAAAAATGAAGAAAAATGAAGACTAAAATAAGCTTCTACCATAATTTTCTAATTGGGAGAATTAAAACAATTCATTCTTTTTTCTTTCATTTGCATATCTCTGTTCCCTTGAACCACATATTTAAAACAAAATTGAGACACATGAACGTTAACAGGCAAATAATAATAATAATAATAATAATAATAATAATAATAATATAAAATACTGTCTTTTGGTAGGAGTATATTGGGGGAGGGGAGAGGGGGAAACAAACCTTTCTGGGAAAAAAATTAACTACCTTTTTTTCCCCCATTATTTATTTATAACTCATTTAGAGAGTTTTTTTGGTATTTTTTTTCTTTTTAAAATAATCAGAGATAAAAAAAAAATTTGGTGGCTACATTTCAAAATTCAGGGGTTCGTCATTGAATTTGTCGGCGCAAATGCTAAAAGAATTTACCAACAACTAGATATCATTACCATTGTCCTTAACCCATAAAAAAAATCCTATTTACACCCGTATGTTTATTGACAAACCAGCCTTAATTTCTGGTTGTTTTTTTTTGGGGGGGGGGGGGGATTCTGATAAAATAAACATATATATATATATGTATATATATATATATATATATATATATATATATATATATATAAACAATCTTTTATTATTACAACTTTTGTAAGAAAACTGATCTATATGTTTAACTTATCCACATATATTAAAATACAAATTTTACATAAACATACTTTGTACTTATGATTAAAAACACTGTATAGTTAATTTAATATAAAAAATTCCTTTCACTGTAATTTAAAAGAAAAAGACAAGATATCACTATGCAATATTTCAAAAATAAATCTATACAATATGTATATATCTATTAAAAAATTACCTGCATGTGGGTGTGTGTTCAGATTGGACTTGGTTTTCAAGGAGACCCTGACATCTGACGAGCACAATTTGCATTGCTATTTAAAAAAATTCGCGTTTTTTTCATTAAATCTGATACAGATTCCGTGAAATAATCTTCAATATTTTTGTTGTTTCTCTTAGCCATCTCTTTCTCTAGATCCTTGGAAACAACCGCTTAGATATAACCACTGAGAAATCCACATGCGAATGAGCTGTTAGATAAATTGTCACATGCAATTTAAGCATCTTTTTTTTCCTCCCCAATTTTCATTATTCTCTGATTCCCACATTTGAAATAGGGTGATGTCTGTCAAATTGCTAAGTGCCCATAAAAAAAACCATAAATATATATTTTTCTTTCTTTTTTCTTTTTTATCCTTTATCACTGACACTCAATAACCCGCGAAACAAGATCCTTCGAAAGACCATAAAGAGTTTTCCCCCCAATTCCCGACTATTTCTATGTCTTATACTACTATATACCAGGAGCAGCCCTAGCACTGACACTGACTATATACAGTATAAAGAATGCATCCTGTTTCACCCCCGAACTGCTGCCTTATGACCTATGACCTCTTCTTACTTAGGGGCGATTTGAGCTCAAACGTGGACACTCTTTCTTTGGTGCAATGTTTTTCTCACCGACCAAATATTTTATGGACTGCGCGAAAGGAAGAAGGAAAAAAAAAAAAAAAAGATGTAATCATATAACGTAATCGTTTATTTGTGCTCGATTACGATTACATGGTTTTTTTTATACAGATTACATTGCGATTATCTGCATTGCGATTACGATTAGATTATGATTGTAATCAAAGTGAAATCTTTTGATTATGATTATATCGCGATTATTTCAAAATTAAAATTTACAATTACGATCCGATTACACAGTTTTATGTAGTCGATTATAATGGATTACGATTACACGATTACAATTACTCGAAGTCTGACTTATAGATTTATTGTGTTCAAAGCAAAGCTGTTTTTGCTGTGATATGACCTTGGATTTATTGAGATCACAGAATTTAGAAAAATACTATGATCAAATGAAATTACAGGATAAGATGTGAAAATAGGATGTATTTTGTAATGGGTTATATTCCCCCTAACAAAATGAATGTTAATTTTAACAAAATTGTCTATAAGTTTAACAATCTGTTACTGGAAAAGAATATTGTGATTGCTAAGGTTTTTAGATCAGATAAACTGTATTGTATGATTTATAACTATAAGGAATTTGCAAAAATTTTTATAAAGAATACAGAAAAGTTGTACAAAATTTGTACAACTGTAGTGAAAATAAATATAGGACTTTTGTTAATAGCACTTACGGACATATCTTAATTCAAAATCTGGATATTGTTTCAGATAGTGACTTAATAGATTATACTAGATGGTGCCCTTCAAGATTTGATGATAAACATGTTAAAAGATTAATTATAATAATGTTATTTTTTTCTTAATTAGTTACCTTTTAAATAAAGTTTTGAAAACTTTATTTCTGTGTTATCTATATGATTCCAACAGATTCAAAGCGTTTCATCGTTCTGTCAGTCTAACCTACTCAAGTAATCAACTGAAAGAATTTTAAGCAGAATTTTGAGAATTTTAACAGCGCTTGCTTTTTAGCAGAAGGATAACAAAATTTAACGGATACAATTTTTGTTTTTGTGTGTTGTATTTGTTAGTGTTTATTTTTTTAAGAATGCGATTTGTAAGGATTTTCAATAATTTTATTCTTACTATTATATGTCTAAAGCCCTGAACTGGAAATTGGCTGTTTATATTGAATAATTACTATGTTTTAATTACTTGAAATATTTTTAAAATAAAATTGTTATTTAAAAAAAAAAACATTGTTGAGTGTTAAATTTTATTTAATTATAAAGCATCAAAATAATAATTATAACAAAAGAATAAAAATCATACAACTTTCCCTCATAGTAAAATGCATCATTATTCAAATAAATTATTTTGCTGAGCATTGGGTTTGATCCCGAGTTCTCTACAAAAGATAAGAGCTTTAAATTCGTGTCTTAAACCACTGAGCTAACCAGACTTGTTTTGGCTTTACTCTAACTGGAAGGGCGAATAAGTTCAACTTCACGCATGCGCAAATGCCTGAATTTTTGAGTTGATCTTAAAGAATTAGCCTACTGTTTTAATATATATATTACAAATTTAAAATTTTTTCACCAAAACTAACCTTTATGCTATCTTAATTTTCTTATAATAATATTCCGTACTTACTTCAAATTATTAAATTTAAATCTTGTTTCTAAATCTAATCTGTTAATCCTTATGCAGACGATATAAATTCTTAATTTGCCTTAAAAAACATTATTCCAGTATGCGTAAATTTAAAAAGATGGCTCTAAATTAAAAATATTCTTAATTAAAACTTTATTTCTTAATATTCCAAATAAAACTGATTTCTTCTATGTTTTTATCAACCCTTTTTAAGAAAGTCTTATTAAATTTATTCCAAAACCATACCTTTCAAAAAATATCATTATTTTATTTTATCTATTTATTTATTTTTCCTACGTCAACCTTTGATGTGTGCATATTAATAAATTCATTTCTTTTCTTTTTCTCTTAAAATTAATCATTTATAAAAATCGTCTGCCTAAGATATTTAAAATTCTGAGTCAATTATAAATTGGTTAAATAATATTTTTTTAAAAATAAATTTATCGTTTGTGGAAAATAATCTCGTAGCTGGACAAGAATTCTGTTTACATAAAAGAATGATGGTTTGAGGTTACAGAATGTTCCAGAACTTTCTTTTTAGTTTAAAAAGGTGGAAGTCTCGAGATAAAAAAGAAGATTTCTTGGGTTGCTTCTTCGATGAAGACAGCTCGCTGAAATAATGATGGAATTTTTGCAAAAGGAGCTTTTCCTTCCTCATTATTACGAATTTAATAAATGAATTTACAGCAGCCCATGACTAATTATTGGATCTTCTACATTTATATATTTATTTTGTTTTTTCCCTCGCTTGCCATGACTGTGTGTTTCTTTTTAACCAGTGGAAATAATTCAAGTTCTCCTTAAATCGTCACATATATGATGAGCCATGACACAAATTATAGAATAAAAAGAATGGTTACAAAAATCATTATAATGAAACAATTGACTGTTAATATTGACACATTTATTTCAAAGTTAACTTATAGATACAATTTACCTGGCCAGATGTTTGCAGAATGGAGATATAATGTTTTGAAGAAATAAGATAAAATGTATAGTATTAAACACATGATGATCACACTGAAAATTTATAACAACTTAATAATTTCTATTAGGGGACTTCAAGATTCATTTATTTATAACATATATCGAAAAAGCTAATACAAATTATGTCATTATTTGTAAAAGACTTTATAGTGACATTTTGAAAGGTATTTATGATTAAAAGGTTTACAGTGGAATCTTGGGGTCTAATAAATAGGTGATTGACAATAGGATTAAGGCCTTCTGTAAGAAGTTAGATTTAAAGCAGAGCAACTAGGATTTCCTTTATCTAGTACTTGTGCGGAAGTTCCATAAGAATGCTGTCACCTTTAGAACAATAATCTGTGGTTAGGGTACTTATCTTAAGGTTTCTTATCGAAGATTCTTAAATATTTTTTAAAAAATGTCGATGAAGTTCTTAGTGAGAATCCTAACTGCATTATTAAAAATAGTTTTCATGTTTATAAATAAGTTGAATAACATAAACACTATCTAAAAATGATTAAATTCCTATGTATAGTTTTTGCTCCTATAAAACTTTTTTAATGGACATTTTGACTAACTTTAGCAAATAGCGAATTTAACATCTCTTAGAGTAGAATGTTTTTTAAATGATTAATATAAATATACAAAAAGTTGTTTCATAGCTCAACCAATGAAAATCATTTCCAAAGATTCTGTTAACAGAAGTTTAGTACACTATTAATATTTTTACAAACATACTGCTTGCCCTACACATCCTGAGAACAATTAAGTCCAGTTCCGGCCAAACTTTACTATGTAGAAAAAAAATACAAGGCTGATCTCGGTCTGGCACGAGTGTGCTGAAAAAAGTAACCCTGAGGTTCAAACACAATGTAACTGTCTGATGCCAATCTCTTCACTGGAAGTGTTACATTTCTGTATCAATGTTGTCAATTTAGCATTGGAAAGGGCTCATATTTTATTGCCTTCATTAAAATTTTCAAATTGAGCCAATAGGCTCACTTAATTTCTTATCAACTTGGACATGCAGGCTCATTCATTTATTTAAGCTTACCTAACCCATTGAAAAAATTGTCGCAATTCTACAGAAACTGGTCTATGCAGATGATCGCTAAAAGTGTTTTTAGCTTGTATAATAAACTTTTTTTTTTTTTTTAAGTTTTTTTTAAAAGTCTATTTAAAAATTAATAATAGTAATCAGACT
Source organism: Maratus speculifer (assembly GCA_964019185.1). NCBI lineage: Eukaryota > Metazoa > Arthropoda > Arachnida > Araneae > Salticidae > Maratus > Maratus speculifer. The sequence goes on from OZ025296.1 coordinate 148,041,277, forward strand.
CTGTTATTGGCTCGATTAATAAAAATCTTGATTATTCGAAGCTTGGTTAATCAAGGTTCTACTGTATGCATACATTGAGATTTCTACTTTGGAGTTTTCTGATAGCTCTTCATAGGAAATTTCATTATAAGTTACAATATTATCATTTAATCATATCATATAATGATATATAATTTATGGCTAATATTGTTTTATGGTCATAATAATTATTTGATATGTTAAATTCAATGTCTTGCTATACGTGTATGTTTTTTGTCCAATATTTTATGTATATGAAAATTTTAAACATTTTTATAATAATTAGAATTATGCTTATCATGCCTTTGTGAAATATTAGAATTTTTATAGACATTGTACTAAGAAGTCAATTGGAATAATGGTATGATAGTTTATGCTTAATAGGATATAAGGTCATTTGCTCTAGATTAGAGATATAGGTAACATTGATTTTTTGTACTAATTAGTACTATAATTTCATGCTATGTAGTATTTGATGTGAGGGTTAACATTTATATAGTTATGGATTTATTTTTTTGGAGATTTAAGCACTGCTTATTCATTATATGCATGTTGTATACACTTACATTTATATTTAATATTCAAGGATCTTCTACCTTTTTTTAAAAATCAATTATATTAATTCAGATTGTTAGATATCTTAATTATATTTTTTCTTTATTTATATTTTACTATTTTGTCATTGCATTGTGAAACGAAAGACCTTGTTAATGAATGAATTTTAGGAAATTCTTGTTTTATGTATCATTATTTTTGTAAATAATGATGAAGGGGAGGGGGAGATTGAACATATAGTAGACAAGTTTTGAAATGATTTCTGGTTTATTTGGTTCATGTGAGTTTTGAGAAATTATTAAAAAACTGTTCAACATGTTAACTGTGCTTACATTTCTTCTTATTTCTTTAATGTGTGATGATGGAAATGTCTGCAAGTCAATAAAGTAGCTCTTAAAAAATCTCAAGCTTTTTCATTTTGGAAACATGGTAAATCTGTTTCCATAATTTCCAGTGACATCCTGTTTCTTTTTAAGTTCATAATTTCGTTGTTTTGTCTCAAAATTTTCAATTGTATTGACAGAGCATTTTAATTGTTTTGCAGTTACTTAAATTATATCCTCTATCATCAGAATGAAATTCTATTTACGGCTTGTCGTTTTTCAAAATCAGAAAATTCCGTTCCTTGTGGCATAATCACTGCAACAAATTCTGTGTTTATCCGTTACCTGCTACTTTTAAAGGTCTCTATAGTAAGATGTAATTATTTTATTCAAAGCCTGGATTTTATGTTTTAAGATGTGAAACCCCAAATATATACCCATGGCACTATGCTATTTTGTAAAATATGGAACAGAACTTGTTTCTGAATTGGAGTCTATTTTCTTGCAACTGGCTGGCTTCACTATCATATCAGGATGGACATTTCTGTATGGGGGGAACAAGAGAGATGATGCAAGATATGGTTTTCAGTAACCAATGTTTATGACTTTTGAGCTGAGTGTTGTTGGAAGAAGTGCTTAAAATATGTAGCTGTATTGTTTTTATGTATATATAAAAAAAAGTAAAAAAGTTGATGTTAATCTTATAACCGAGTATTACATTACACAAGAACTGATTGGGACCTGAGTGCCATTAGATTATAAAGGATATGTGTACATTTGTATTGAAAAGAAACTATATTTTCTGTATTTTTTCTTATGCTATTAAGTATACATTTTTTTCTTCTTTTTGTATTGTTTTAATTCCCATTTATATTCTTATGATGTCTTTTTCTTTTTACAATAATCAAAATATCTTTTAGAATTGTTAGATTCTAAGGGCTATGTGTGTGTTGCATTGCAGTGTATCTCAAAATTTTGGGGGGTAGAAAAAAAACCTGTGATGCTTCAGAAATATTATCTTTTGCATTCTTATGCTTTCTTGATGGCTGCATTTTGAATGAAATTACATAAGCTCATCCATAATTTCATTTAATTGTTAACTTTGTCTAATTGTAAACTGGGAAAAGTTTTATTGTTAGCTTTCTCATCATTAAATAACAGCTAAATGGTAAAATTGATTTCAAAGTCTGCAAAAAATGTAAATTATAACTCAATAAAAAATATTTTCAGTTTGAAAATTAAGATGTTTTGCTTGGTTTACAAAAAAAAAAAAAAAAAAAAATCCTGTTCAGTAATTAACGAGTCACAATGTTTAGCACAATTTGCCTTTTGCATTAAAAATCCTATATGCAGTAAGGATTGAAATAAATGACTCATTTGCATACTCTTTGACATGATGTTGATACAAAGAAAAAATACTCACATCTTGTATCTGCTAATTATTGTACGAACAGAATTTTTTTTAAATCAATTTCAGAGCTCTTATCAAGAACTTATATTTTAGCTGAAAACCATCAATTTCAGTAATAAGCTGTTTTATTCAATATAATACTTATTAGATAATTTTAACAATTATGCTTAATTTTATTTATATATATGTATTTTTTATTGCAGGTGAAAAGTGGTTTGGACCTGTGCCATCAGTGCCAGCTTCGAAGCTATGAATTTTGTTACACAAAATTTTTTATGTACCTCATACAGTACAGAGTTTCTATAATATTATATAAATTTTGTAAATATCAAATAATTTGTAATATAAATTTACAATCAAAATAGATTTGATACTTCTATCCGATATTGTTATTCAGAAGATTGCATATTTATATGTATTTTGATACATATGTACATTATATATTTATATGTATTTTGATACATATGTACATTATATATTTATATGTATTTGATACACATATTATTATATAATAGAATGAGCTTAAATATGTACATGATTATTAAATATTCTTCATTAAAAATGTTTGTATCGTATTTAGTAAAAGTATACACATTTATTACTTTAACTAGCTGTTACCCGTGACATCATTCACGTAGTATTAAAAAAAGATAAACGCTTTAATTAAACAAAACATTTCATTAATAATAATTTAAAATATATATATAACACATATCTGCATACCAGGCTATGCAGTAGTTTTTTTTTTTTTTTTTATAGGGGACTTAAAGAACTCAGTCAAATAAATGGAAAATGTGTTAGATAATATAAACAATCGCAACCACTTATACTGTAGAACAACTGTAACGCACCCCCATTGTACAGAAATCATGTTGTAGTGCATTTCAGAATTCCATATCAAAGAAAGAAAAATCATGTATTAAACCTAGGTAATAAAAAAAATATCCAACATTTCCATAATACATAACTTTGCCGGCCCATTCTGTTCTGCAGCTGTGTATATGATCTATGTGTTTGTAAATATTCTAAATACAATGTTAAAATTTTGCTTAGTTAGAAAAAGTATAATGAAGATTAAAATTCAACTTTATCAATTTCTTATTATAGACAGAAACGTGCTTGAATCCTTTTGTACAGTCCTGTATATTATGTGCAAATATTTATACGACTGCATATTTAGCTTAAATTATTCAAGCAAAAAACCCAATTCAAATTATTGAATTCATATTTCCGGGAATCGCTGTTGCACAAGTGACCATATATCCAGTTTATTGTATAGTTTGATACATGATTTATTTAAATTCAACAAACATCTCTTATACCAAATGTAGCTGAACTTCAGGATGCATTTACATATGATAATTGAAAAAGCTCTTCAGCAATCTTTTCTAATAGACCATACTTTGGATACAATATCTGAGATCTGGACACAAGTCCAAAATCTTTTATGCGTCTCAGTAAATGAACAACAAATGTGATTCAAATCATACTTTAACTCCAGGCATATTGTAGTAAATTTCAGTATTTATCATTGTATTGATTATCTCAGTATATTAATCTATATATATAAAAGAAAGTCTGGATTTCGTATTAATCACAGCACAAAAAAATCTGTTGAACCTATAATCTTGAAAATTGGGGTAAAAATACTTCTGATAACATCGAGTGACGCTAAGAAGGGATTTTCGAAAATTCCACCCCTAAGGGGGATAAAAAAAGGAACGAACAATAAAAAAATTCTTTAAAAATCGGCTTTTGTAGTTAGTTTTCAACTAACATATTTTAGTGTATTTTTTCATGCTGAATCGAATGGTACCAAGCAAATTCTTTTAAGTTCAGTAGTTTGTGAGATACTCCAATTTTCCTGATTTGGCGGTGTCTTCGGTGCAAAAACCTGAAATTTTCAATCCTTATCTATATATATAAAAGAAAGTCTGGATTTCGTATTAATCACAGCACAAAAAAATCTGCCGAACCTAAAATCTTGAAAATTGTGGCAAAAATACTTCTGATAACATCGAGTGCCGCTAAGAAGGGATTTTCGAAAATTCCACCTCTAAGGTTGTTAAAAAAGGGAACGAACTTTTAAAATATTCCTTTAAAATCGGCTTTTGTAGTTATTTTTTAACTGATAACATATTTTAGTGTATTTTTTCATGCTGAATCGAATGGTACCAAGCAAATTCTTTTAAGTTCAGTAGTTCGCGAGATACTTCACATTTTCCTGATTTGGCGGTGACTTTGGTGCAAAAACCTGAAATTTTCAATCCTTATCTATATATATAAAAGAAAGTCTGGATTTCATATTAATCACAGCACAAAAAAAATCTGCCGAACCTAAAATCTTGAAAATTGTGGCAAAAATATTTCTGATAACATCGAGTGCCGCTAAGAAGAGATTTTTGAAAATTCCACTCCTTAGGGGGATAAAAAAAGGAACGAACAATAAAAAAATTCCTTAAAAATCGGCTTTTGTAGTTATTTTTCAACTGATAACATATTTTAGTGTATTTTTTCATGCTGAATCGAATGGTACCAAGTAAATTCTTTAAGTTCAGTAGTTCGTGAGATACTCGCCATTTTCCTGAGTTGGCGGTGTCTTCGGCGCAAAAACCTGAAATTTTCACTCCTTATCTATATATATAAAAGAAAGTCTAGATTTCGTATTAATCACAGCACGAAAATATCTATTGAACCTATAATTTTGAAAGAGAGTTCTATAATAAGGTTAACATGATTATGTAAGCTATATTTAATTATCTCAATATATATAAAACGCAAAGTGAAATTTCATTGCGGCCGCTTATAACTTAAGTTCTACAAGATAGATTTTAATGGATTTTACATTGTTAGTTGGATAATTTTTCAGAAATTTTGTAACAAATGAAATATAGCATTCTACTTTGTTTAATTGAATACTTAGGAAATGTTTTCTATCAGATGAATCCAATTGCAAAAGTTTGGCTTTATTTTAAAAGTTCCGCTGAATGAATTTTTATGCGATTAAAATTGTTAACATGTTGAGCGCTACGTCATACATTGGTGACTAACATTGAACTTTCCGTTTAGATGACTGATTTTTCACCGATGACAGACAGTCTAAAGTTCGATATAAAACTAAAAATTACTATGATATAAAAATTTCGTTTGATTCAAAGTTTCTTAAATAAAAAAAAAAAAAAAAATTAAAAAAAAAAAAAAACTGACCAGCGTAGCGGGCGAAGGCTGCTAGTATTTGAATAATTCTCAGATTAATATCAAATGGAAAATTAGATCCACTATTTCGAATAAGGCTGATTATAAGAGAACAATAGATTTTTTGATTGTTCCAAAGATAACAAACCTTATACCAGGGCATTATTTTAAATTTCCATTTGCCGAGCTGCCTCAAGATGTGAAATTGGCAGATCCAAATTTTAATGAACCTAATAAAATAGATGTTTTGCTGGGAACTGAGTGTTTCTACGAATTATTACAAAATGGTCAAGTCCACTTAAGAAATTCTAATGTCATTTTATACTATATTTGGTTATGTAGTGGGAGGTTGTATCTCTAATTCGAATACTGATAATGATGACAATTATTGTGGGTTAATTAGCAATGTGGAAGAAGAATTGCGCAAGTTTTTTGATTTAGAATCCATTGGAATTAAGGATGATCCTTATTGTAATGATGAAGATAAGGCATTAGAAATTTTTACCGAAACTGTTTCCTACAAAGATAATCATTACGAAGTTGTCCTTCCCTGGAAGAAAGATTGGATAAATTTGAGTGATAACTATAAGGTCTCTGAGAAAAGGCTTAAATATTTGATAAACAAAATGCTAAACGATGATAATTTATTTCCTCAGTATAAAGAGATTTTGAAAGAATATCTTGAATGTGATATAATTGAAAAGGTGTTTGATTCACCTAGACCGGTTATACCCATATTTTATTTGCCACATCGAGCGGTTTTTAGAGAAGATAGTGTCACCACGAAAACACGAATTGTATTCGATGCTAGTTTCATCATATTTGAAATAGTGCAACGCAATTAAAATATGCTGGGAATATTTTTTCCCCATAGACTATTATATTACCAAACATTTTTCTGTGATCTTGTAAATGAATGTTAAACCTTTTCACCCCATTTTCTACAGAAATCCTGTTTTAGTGCACTTCAGAAACTGATATCAATTTCAATATTATTAAAATAACATTATTAAATATGCTGAAAATGGTTTTTCTTCACAGACCATGATATATTGAAATACTTTCGAGCTCCCTGTACGCACACTATAAGTACTATACTTAACATATTCAATAGTAACCATGTTCTTGTGAACCTTAAAAATGCATGTGAATTACATTACATTTAAAATTATGTAACATTATCAAAATACACCACAAATGATTTTTTTGCCGTAGACCATAATGTAAAGTCTCCTTTTGAGTGCTCCTGTGATTCAGCTATAATTGCTATCTGGTTCATTTTCAAATGCCGCTCATGCTAAGGCAAATCTCAATAAGGTAAGTTATTTTCATATGAATGCCACTATATTTACTCAAGTTGAGACATGGACAAACAGACCGCATACCCCAGGCACTCGTCATCCGGTATACAGACAGGTTGAAGTCGTAAACAGTTTTAGACCACGTTAGAAAGTGTTAAAAAGGGGGTAGTTTCCGTAAAACAAACAAATAAAAAAAATAATAATAAAAAAATAAAATAAAATAAACAGAATTTTTGAAAATTTTATACTTTGTTTCAGATATGACGTTACATTGATATTTTTAAAATTCTTAATGGAAAGTATTCCTGTGACGTCACAATTGGTAAAAAGTTGAATTTTATAGCCTCAAACCGAAAGAAAGAAAAAGGTTAATTTTTATTACGGATTAATATCTGGAAAAACTACTAAAATATTTATATTCTTGTAAAGTGTGTAGTTATATTCTTGTGAACTCTTCTAAGTGTAAAAGAAATTTTATATAATCGTCTGTGTGATATAAGAAGAAAAACTGTATTCCTCTGACTTCACAATTTTTAAAATCGTGGTTTTTAACCTTGAATCGAAAAACAGAATAGGGTCCATTTATTTATTTCATTTTGTTTTATCATGTGACAATCTTTCAGTTGAAAATTAATTACAGAAAAGAATTAATTATTCCGGTTTTTTTATTTTTTGGCAATGAAAAAAGAAAGATGATTAAATATTATGGAAAAATTTTCAATTTATTCTGTATGAAAAACAGCGAAATATTGAATTATTAAGAAAAATATTTAAATAAAATAAATAAAAATTAGCTTATGTTCATTTCAGACCAATAATATATCTATATACAAAAGTTCAAAGACATTAATCCATCCGTTTTGAACCCAAGTTCATTCCAATTTTTTGGACACACTTTCACATTTATAATATATATAAGGACTAGCAGTTACCAGTGACTTCGTTCACATAACATTTAAAGAAGAAATAATTGATCAATCAAGCAAAAAATTTTGATGATGAAAAGCATGTGTAATTAACTTTTTATCATGAATTTATGGTAAAAAACTTCTGATGATCCCTATTTGCTAATTTTTTTGCTGGTTAAAATTTTCCTTTCAGCGATTAATACTAATAGATAGAACATTCTTGAATACTTTTGTTCAGCATTGTAATTTTCCAAGTGCCTTTAATATACGAAAGTATTTTTCTAAAATTTAGTTCAAACAAAAATATTTCCTATTACTACCTAAATTATATTTTCAGAAATTATCATCCGAAGACAACTTTGTATCCAGTTCTTTGCGGGACCCTGTATATCATTTTATATATATACTACAAACATTTTTTAGTTTACTAAATGCAGTTCAAAATAAAAATGCATACTTTATTTAAAAACCACCTTTAAGTAAATTATGCTCATATACAGTAACCTTTCCGAGATCTTTTGTGTAACCCTGTATATCTAAATTTAACTATTTATACTATTACCATTTATACTCTCCATTTAATATGTATACATTTAGCGAAACTTAAAAGCACATATCATAATTCAAAATGCATTTCATCCATGTAACAGTCATCATCCATCATATACAGTACTTCGAATAGAATATATAATATTTTAAATCTTTTGTGTGTCCCTGTAAATACTATGCACTTTGTATTATGTATGAAATAACTCACATTAAGCCTCACCAACGTATATCAATTTGATTGTACATGAAATCGTTTACCATAATGAAAATATGTCGGAAACTGTTCCTCCCTTTATTCTTATGCAATGGAATTCTTCTGTGTAACCCTGTAAATGAATAATAAGTGTTCTTTTCACTACATACCCTACAAAATGCATATTTTAGTGCACTTTGTAAATGCATATAAATTTGAATGTTTCACAGGGTGTAGCATCTTTAAATTTAATTAAAATGATTTTTCTCCATAATGCTGTAATGTAGGGAAATTTTTTGACTATCCCTGTAAATAAACTAATCATGGTAGAAACTTCATTTTCAATAGGTATTCGTGCTAGGTAAATGTTAAAAATGTCCAAAAATTTCATGGAAATCGGAGTATATTTACGAAAGTTAGAAAGCGACCAGACAGACAGACAAACCGAAAGCATAATAACTTTTCAACTTTGTTCGAAAGTGTTAAAAAATCGAGCAAAAAATATATTAATAAGTAGTTTTATTTTCCGCCTTTTCCCCACAAAAAATTTTTTCCATTGATAATTATGAATTTTGTATAAAAATATTCGTTTGTATGTAACTTATAACTTATTAATTAGTATAAGTAAAAACTATTTCTGATTCATTTTAAATATGACGTCATTATTAATTTATCTCGCTCCATTAGCTACTGATATTCATACCCCTTGTATTTTTAACGACTGCTATAAAATACCTGTTTTATTTCAACTATGACATCACATTTTCATAAGTGAACCATTTTATTAAAAATATAATTCTTTTTCATTCTTTTTACTTTTAATTTATGTCGCCATATTTTATACAAAAATTCCCATTAACTAAACAAATATCTTTATTAAATGTGTTATAAAAAATACACCTTTTATTTTTATTTCAAACATGACGTCAAATTTATTTTCTTTTAAATTATTTTTTTATAGTCTTTTGCGTGGAAGTTTTTTATTAAAAATTCATTGCCGCTGAAAAATTATTGTTCCAATTTTTTATTTTCTTGGCAACAGGAAAGGAAAATGGTTAAATTTTATCTGAAAAATGCCTGTTGATTTTGTATGAAAAATAATTAAATTTTGAATTATTAAGGAAAATATTTGAATAAAATAAAAATTAGCCTATGTTCATTCCACTCCTATAATCTATCTATATGCAAAGATTCAAAGACATTAATCCATCCGTTTTGAAGCCAAGTTCATTCCAATTTTTCAAATACACTTTTACCTTTATAATATACTAGCAGGCTATGCCTGCTGCGCTGGTCAATATTTCAAAATCAACCGTGGATGAAACGAACTGGGGAATTTAAACTTGCATTTTAAATAATTTGGACCTCCAGCAGCCCTTGCTCATTGCTGAAAACGATTTAGACACCATTGTGATATTAAATTATCTTAAACGCTGGACAAAAACCTGCTATTTAGAAATAACTATTTTAGCTTATTACTAACAGTGCACATTTGGAAGCGAAATGAGACCATTATGGCAACTGGATTTAAAGTTTTCCCTTATCTGAAGAAATATTAATTATTACAGTCGTTACCACAGTACAACTTCTGAAAAATTTCTTCACAACTTTTCATTATGTGAAGCCAGGAACCCAAAGCTACTCCCACCTAAAAACTGTATATATATATTAAATTTTGTCCGTGTGATAAAAGGCACAATTATGCAAAAATCATATTCAAACTCGTCAAGTACCTTGAGATGGTTAATATCTCAGTGGGAATTGCAAATGAGCAAAATCGGCCCAAGGGGGTGGTAATTGGGAAGGGTTCACAAATTTGAATACCACCTGAACATGGCTTTGACAAAACCAGCTCTTACAAAACAATGGCAGGAAAAAAAAATAAACATTTTTCGTTACAGAAAGTTGCCAACGATTAAAAAAAAAAAAAAAAAAAAAAATTCTTACTACAACAATTACTTTATTATTGCAAAATTTCCTCCTGAAAAATGAAAACAAAATTATTTGCTCTTTCGTATTTAAACATTTTCTCTTTAGTTATTTAAGATAAAATTATGTAAATTTGTATAATTTGGCGAAATTGGTTGACGTGAAATCAAGTAGTAGCCAATTTACACTTTTCATATTTCACAAAAGATTCCTACACAGACATCATATACGCAATAGGTTTAGCACGATTATCTTGCAACTACAGTGTGGCAAAATCCTCGTTTTAGAATACCAAAGAAATTTATGTATATTTTATTATTTTCTATCATTTTAAACAGCACTTAACAATAAATAAAAAGTAACTGTAGAACAAAACAACAAATATAATTTCAAAAAAGAAAAAAATGAAAGTAAATAAACAACTTATCATCAGATAAACAACTATAGCTGGGTTACCATATGAGGCAAATAATGTCATTTTGGCGCCAGTGAGATACCTCGATGAGTATATGACCAAATCCGTGACAAAATTTCCATTTGGAAAAAACTTTAATCGGTATTTATACTGCATTTTCCCTACTTATGTATAAGAAAAAACTTTGACACAGATGTCATGTATACACTACATTGACGCAATTTTTTTCTGGCGCCTTAATTTGGAGAACTTTACTATAAATTACTTTTAATTACCAATTTCATAAATATTTTTTAATTCTTTTGTATTATTTGAAAAAAAATAATAAATAAAAAAGTGTAATTAATAGCTATAGAACAAAATGATTTATATTATTTTAAAAAACAAAATGAAAGTTAATAAATAGTTTATTTATAAATAAACAACCATAGTCGGTTTACCATGTGTGGCATAAAATCGCCATTTTGTTGCAATCGTGTGAATGTGGTGCGTATATGACATCTGCGCCAAAACTTTAAAAAGTTGCAATTAAATTATTTTACAGTTTGGATAAGGAGGACATTTATACTAAAATTTAAACATTATACGCATTTTTTTTTTTTTTTTTTTGCTATAACTGCTATTTATATATTTACAATTAAAAATAAAAAAATATCCTAAAAATGCTCTCACACTTTTAAAAGATATTGAGAGAATTTAGTAATTGTGAACATAGCTCCGGCTTATGCCTTCTTGGTATAAAATCGCATTGTTTGATGACAAAAGTAAATTCAAACACTCAAATAAACAAATAACATACAATTAACAGATAAAACCATTTTTAAAAGTATTTCTACTATTTTGTCCTGTAAGACACATAATGGTAGAATTAGATTTTAAAAATATTTTTTTAAAAAATAGAAAAATGTTATTTATGTTTTATCTAATAAAATATTTAAAATACATTTTTGTTAGCCTGCGCGAAAGAGAATAGCGAAAGTTTGATTGAAGAAATATTGAAGAGGAAATGGTCAATTAAAAAAGAGTTGTAAATTTTATTCAGCGGGAATTTTCCATTTCAAAATGTTGAATTTATCTATAATAATAACGCATAATTGCATAAATTTACTTTGAATTGCAAAATTTTCCTTCAGTACTAATTGGTTATACCGTCGACCAATTTCGCCAAATTATACAAATCGCCAAACTATTGGCCAGATTATATAGATTAGCATAAATTTTCATTTAAATAACGAAAAACAAATTAGCAGAACATATATAAAAATAGAAATAAAATGTCGAATTAAAAATCATTTGATGACATATAATTAGTATTTATAATATGCTTAATGTCAAGTGAATGTGACATTTACGATCATCCATTATTGACATTTAATCTTGGAATTTGGGGATAGATTTTTAATCGATGGGGTAATCTTTCCTTCTTCAGTTTTTAGGTGCGTTCGTAATTATGTAAATACGTAGCACCTATTGTTGTCGCTCAGTCCGTACGTCTGTCTGTCTGTCCGTCCGCATATAACAACGCAAAAACTACCCAACCGAATCGTTTGAAATTTAAAATACATAATTATAACATAATTTTGTCGAGTCATTTCAAATTTTATGAAAATCGGATGGATAGATCAATTACAGGGACAATCAAAAGGATTCCGTTACATTACGGTCAATGGGGAAAAAAGTTTCAAATGCATTTTAATCGTTTGAAATTTAAAACATATAATTATTGCGTAATTTTGTCGAGTCATTTCAAATGTCATGAAAGTCGGATGCATAGATGATTTACAGGGAAAATCAAAGGTATTCCATTACACGGTCAATGGGAAAAAAGTTTCAAATGCATTTTTATGATGTTACACTCATTCGAACATAATAGAACTGGCATGAATCTATGAAGTATATACTAAATAATGCATTCTGTACAATCTGTGATGCAAAGAATTTTTATTATTAAATTATAGGGCCACACAAAAGTATTCCACTACATAATGCTATACGGTGAAACATTGTTTGGGGCGTGTTTTAATTATATTCAACTGTTTCACATTTTATGAATAAGATATACGTTTCTGAGGTGTAATAAAAATTACTTTCTTTATATTTACAGGAACACAAAAAAGATTTCGACTACTATACTGTATCCGAAGTACGCTCTACTATATCAGCAAGATTTGAATATTTTTAAAACTTCGTTGTCATACAAACGCACCTCATTTGCTACGTTCACGTGCAATTTCCAACTTGTTAAATTTTAAAACTGAAATTTTTCCTGTAAGTGAAATTGACGAAATGGCGCAAGAAAAATTAAATTAACAATGAAAACATTTGCAAAAAGAAATAAAAGAGTTATACTCATATCTATATAATTTATGATTGAATATTAAAATATACTCTAAAAATTATCTTCACTTGAAAAAAACAACATTATTGCGACCATTAAGAACCTAAGTCAGGCATTAAGTCAGTAGTGAATTTTCGGCTTAAAAACACATTCTTTGGCGACAAAAGCAAGATGAAAGTGGTATAGAAACTCACAACTTACAGTGTCTTTTACAATCAGATCTGCTTTTTTCTGCTGTAAGTTACATTATACGGAAATTCGATAAAAAAGAGATAATAAAGAATAACAAAAAGGGAAATAACTATCATTCAAAATTCATTTAATCATTTCTGAAATTCAACACCAGGGATAAGTCGCCAAAAGTTGAACCAATTGTTATATTTCGCGTTAATTTATTTTTTAAGCATTACAAATATGCTTTTCAATTTCAAGATCAGTATATTTTTATAATATTACGCCTCATTTAAGCGGTCTTTCTTTATTATTATTAATATTATCAGTAGTTATTTTCTGCTATTATTTGCAAGATATTTGTAATATTTCTAATAGATATAGCCATTTAAATTCTTTTAGCAATTATAATTTTCGCCAAAAACAGCTACTGGCAACCCTTTTGTCAAAAATAACCGAAAAATATGAAATTTAGTACGAAAAATGAGAGTTATCCCTGTAAATTTGAATCATAAACCTTCGGAAAAATATTTCCTATCGAATGATACAATCGGCAAAAAAATCCATCGGGTAGTTTTTGAAAACACCCGTTTGGAAGTTTCAGAACTTCTACTTTATAATATATATTATATAAGGATTAATACTAGCCAACCTTTAAATAACTACTACTACCCCAACACTAGCCAACATTCATTACAAAGGCTTACTATACATTATTTCCTTAAATATACCTTAAATCAATGCTGAGGGACTCTACTGCCTTTGACAACATAATCTCAAATCTGTGTTTTTTTTTTTTTTTTTTTTTTTTTAATGAGAATTTTTTTTAATGAACTTAAGAATTGGGGAGACCCTATCTGCCTTCAATATCATAACAGTGAGAATTCACACCCAATCTGTTTTTGTAAAAGAAGTTTCAAATTTGTATGATTTTATATTTTTAAATGAAAATATTTCCAAATGAAGTAAGTGATTCCCTGTTATAGTGCATGCACCTTTTTTTAAAGACTTTTAAATATATTTCACTTAGAATTCTAATTAAAAGTTCAAAAGGGAAACCTAAATAATAAAAGAATGTAACCTATCTTTTTTTTTTTTTTTTACCTTTCTTTAAATACAAAAAAGAGGGGAGGAATTCATCAAAATTGATCTCATAATTGTAGAGTTGTTAAATGATAACATTTTTAAATCCCTCTGCCCCTTTAAAAAAGTGCTGCTCAATTTTTTTACTTTTTTATGCTAGCTTTTTATATATGATGCTATATTTATATTCTCTTTGTACCACTATATTTTGAGAATAAATTTTGTAATATATTTTTCTTGCATATCAAAATATAATGAAAAAAAAATTATTAAAATACAGTGGTGTCAATTGAATAGAATTCATGTAACACATAAAAGTTCTAATGTTATGTGGGAAGTGACATTAGACAGTAAGGTTTAGTTCTTTTTATTCGAAATAAAATAACAATTAAAAGAAGTAGTATTCATATCAGCTGCATTTAGCGGCTTAAAGTTAAACATTTTCTGCAAGATGCCATTCCATTTTTGCGATAATGCCACAGTGTTTTTGTCACAGGGTTCTTATCCAAATTTGCAGACCTTTACGCCTGATAAATTTCCCTAGCCATTGACAATACACAGAAAAATATTTTATTATTATTAATATAGATATTGAAAAAAAAATCTATTAATTAGTTTATGCTATATGTTTAAAAATAAATATCCATTTGCAGAATTAAATCTGATTATGCTTGGCAATTGAATTGTAAATTTTTATTTTGATCTGGTGACTAGAAGATAATAGTATAGTATGTAGTCAGTACATAAAATTAAATATCTGCCATTTTATTTCATTAAATATATGATTATAAATTGGTTGATTATACCCAATTTTTACCTGAAAAAAAAAAAAAAAAAAAAAACTACAAAGAATAAAGTAAAGAACTTTTATGTTAAAATAGGGGGGAATAGCAGTTATTTTTGAACTGCTTTGTGTGTGTGTAACCAATCTTTCACACAGTCAGTTGACACACATTTTACATATATAAATTTTTAAGCATTTGGACAATTATATGTTGTGAAATTTATTATATTTTTGTAAAAATAAGATTTTCTAATGAGGGGTAAAATCTAGTTATTTTAATGAAAAAAAAGTTTTCCAGTGCTTTTACCATTAAAATGAATTCTTCATTTTTTTTTCTCATAATTCTTTCATTTAAAAATATAAATTCAGACAAAATTGAGTTAGATATAAAATTATGCAAATTAAAGATTATCACTGACCTCGCAGCACCATGTGGCTCAGCTAGTATATATATTACTCTGCTAAACATGGGAAAAACAACCAAATTTAAATATAAATAAATATTTAATTCTTTTAGTTTAGATTAGATGTCACCTCTGAGTCTGTTTTAAAACACTGATCCTGCCCCAAACCTCATTGAATAGATGTGATTGGCTTTAGAAAAAAAAAAAAGGAAGGTTATATCATGGAAAAAAATAGCTGTATTTAAGAAATAAAATTCTATTTACTGTGTCATTAAGAAAGTAAGTAAAAAATTTGCTATGTTTTTTGTTTTGTTTTATTATTATTTGGTATAAAATGCTTAAGCTATATTCGGTAAAATGTTAAGGAAGCCAATTGAAGTCGGTTCAGAATTTTTATTTCCTGATATTGATCTGGGTGATTAGAATTTAGATAATTGAAGTTTTACTGTATTTAATATTTCAACTTGCATATCACAATATGTATTCTCATCAGCGAGTAAAATTCAAATATATTGCTAGAAAGAAGAATATACTTTAACATTTGTAAAGGGAAGTATCATTAATAATAGGGAAAGCAAGTAGCAAACTACATTTTACCATAAAATATTGAAAATAAGCCCCCTTTCCTCTATGTGATTTTTTTTCTTGTTTTTTTTCTTTTTTGAAAAAGTGTCATTTATAAGACCCCCCCCCCCCTTTAAGTTTTATTTTTTGACACTTTCAATTTTTCTGTTTTTTCAAGAAATTCCTTAAGTTTCTTGTATATGTTCTCTATATTATAGTATTAATCTTTTCTTTGATTTTTTTTTTTCCCACTTAGGTTTAAATGATATTTATGAGTTACTTTTATAATTTTTTTTTCATACTTCTTTCATATTTAAATATGAAAGTTTCTACCACTTTCTTACCAAAAGTGGCCCACTGGGCACTCCCATCGTTATGTAAATTTGTTTCATTAATTTAATATTTTTATTAATGAAAATTACTTAGCTTCTATAGAAGGAATTTTAAAACCAAAAAAAGTTAATTTAATCTGATTTTATTTTGCAAATTGTATAAATCTTATGAAAATTCATAAATTCCATGTATACATCTCTTCTCCCTCCAGTCTTCCCATTTTCCTATCCTTTGTAACAGAAATTCCAAATACTCCCCCCCCCCCCTTAAAATCATTAGAATTTCTTGTGTGCTAAAGGGAGGTTTACTTTCGTATTTTTAACACAACTAACCGATTAGTAAACAACTCATATGAGTAGTAATTTTTCCATTTGAGTGTAAAAGTGTCTAAGTTGGTATTTTGACCCAGAGTCTTTATTTTCAATTCCCAATATTCCTCTAATTAAGCTATCTGGATAAGATCTCAGTCCAAATCATATTCGCTCATAGTAACCATTTGCTTATGTTACCTGGTCAGTTATTTGAAACAGCTCGATAGACAGGAAGTGAAGTCTTTTACTAGAACTGTCAATACAGTAGACTCCCTTAAATCTGCGGCCCTAAAATTCTGGAACGCCAAAAATCAACACATTTTTTTCAGATGTAAACGATGAAATTAAAGATGGCACTAAAGTCAGCAGCTAATGCAATACAAAAAATTCTATAACAATATCTATTTTTAAATCATTTTCAACTTCTTCCTTTTATTTAATGTCTTTCAATTTAAATTCTGCAGTGTTAAATAATATGTTTCTTAGACATACAATGATCGATATTTAATCATTATCGTGTCATACTTGCAGCATAATATAAATTTCAATGGCCGT